>JAGSMX010000016.1:3352500-4552500 GCA_029286785.1 Meandrusa payeni | reverse complement strand
CCTGTAAGGATTACTCGCCAGGTCAATTTGAAGATTCCTTGAAAGTTTCATTGAAATCGGTCCAGCCGTTTCGGAGCCTATATGGAACAAACCCACACACTTTCTCTTTTATATGTATAGATTTATTTATGAAAATATTATGTTCATGTATATAATATACATAAATCTTAGAAGTATTTATACACGTGTTATATCAATTGTATTATATATTTATAAATAGACTGTATAAATGCCATATAATGTTAGTATTGCGCGCGCACGACTTGGGGTACTACTGGGCACCACTGAAAATCAGCGCTGTAGCATCCTTGCGACGGCATATGCTGAAACGGTGTCCCATGTTGGCATCATACTATTTGTCTGATCCTTCCATTAATTGTAATGTGTTTGTATATTGTGATGCCAATAAATAAAATGTCTTTGTCTATTGCGAAAAGTGATTGAACACGAATTTTAATCTCATTCTCTGTTTTATTGCCAGTCATAGTAACGTACCAGTACGATTCTCGTCCTTCAATTTAAAAAAAAGTTTAATGAAAGAAGGTTTTATTATTGGTCGTAGGGGAATAAAGGAACATTCGAAAAGCGGCCTTGTCAAATCGTACTACGTGCTCGGTTTTGTAATAGCTTGATTGGTTATACCTGAAAGTGGTATGACAGATCAACAACTTTTATTTTTCACACGTACCAACGTGTGAAAAAAATGTAATGATTCTTTCTTTAATTTTGGTATAAAAAAGCTTGTAGCAATTTTTAGTGGGGTAGACGAAGACATCAATTGCTGCCATTGCATCACGCTTATTGGTGCATATTAGCTGTGTCCGGGCGTTCGCCTCACGTTGCATAGTAAGCTAGCAACCCGTTTCCGATCCGCGGTGGCAGCCAATAAATTTTATGATTGAAATTTTAAGTGCTGACTTACTACTTGGTTGACGGTTAAGAAAAACTCTGGCGAAACCTGTAAATGTTTGAACAATTTCTAAGCTATGTGAAGGCTTGGCTTATGTGGGGCCTTTCAGCACTGTAGTTCTGGGCTTGTAGAATAAGACTACGGTATCCCCTGCGTGTCGTAGAAGGCGACTAAAAGAGGCCTCGGATTCACCGGGTGACAAGGGCGGGGCCTTACAAGTCCGTCAAAGTGGACCCGGGAAGATAGTGACATCGGATCGTGTCGCTAAAAACGGGAAAGGACCAACGCTTCCAAATCTCGGGTCAGAAATATCGAAGAGTTACTTCCCTAGCACCCTCGCAGTACTTAAGCAACACGGGACCTATCCATATTGCCTTCCTCAAAGGTCCACTTTTTCGATGGCAACAGCTCTTCAGTTGTCGCAGCAGACAGTCTCTTTTAGTCGCCTTTTATAACAGACAGGAGGTATCATAGACTTATTTTTTTCTACTAGGCCTCAAATTGGATCAGCTTAATTGAAATGGATCCGTATTGTGATTGTTAGATTTATCTAAACCGGTTGAAAAACAAAACACGAGAAGACTCTCCAACAATATTTACGACAAAAAACAACCGATTTGAAATCCAATCAAACGTTAAAAGCTATTAAGCACGGACGCCCTCTTTGTATTTACGAATTATCTTAGTAATAATGCCAAAATAGAACATCCTTTTCAATAAAAAATGAATCATCGAAATCGGTTGGTGTTATATTGACTTATACGTCCATTTCTGGCGCACATACGTAATGCAAATAAAATAAAACAAGAATCGTCAAAATCGGTTCGCCCAGTCGAAATTTATTCGATAACAAATATAATAAAAATACAGACGAATTGAGAACTTCCCCCCTTTTTTTGAAGACAGTTGAAAAATGTTCCTCGAGTAGCTTTTTTTTTCATGGAAATATTTCCAGTAGGCGCTTAAAAAGTTAGAAACTTTTATAATTAGGGTCGACATTACTACATATATGTAAAAGTTATTCACGGTACGGGCGTGTTCAACTTTAAATACGTTTTCTGCTAAATTGGATGTGTTTCCGTAATGTGTTTTTCCACGGAAATATTATTGGGTCAAAATTTTGGAGACAATATTTTAACGTTATTCGGTTTATAACTATAATTTAAATAATTAAATAATAATTTGATCTATTAAATAATAATAATAACTTTATTAGTATCACAAAAACAAACGTGTTACATATACAGGAGCTCTGTCTCCTGAACTAGGTACAGTGTACCTGTATCTCAGGAGATAGTGCCTTCCAGAGTCACAAACAGTAAGTCCTGCGTACAATAAGTTTTTAATATAAGAAAATTAAACGATAATTAATAATTAAAAAAATATTAGAAAAAAAAACAAAAAAATGTGCAAGGGGGAAAAAAAGGGAAAGAACTACGGTCTTAATTAACAGTATTAATTTAAAATATTTCGAATTACCCTGATCGTTTATTTGATTATGTGAGTGTGTTTGTGGTGAGAATAGTGGTGCATGCGAGGGTGTATGTGCGGGTGTGTACATGAGCGTGAAAGAGCGTGTATTAATGAGAGTGTTTTATGTTTTGCCAAAGTTTTGCAAATGGAAAAATTTATTTTACAGTATGAAGAAACTTTTCTGTCTCTTCATAGACAAAATTATGGAGAAACGAGTAAACTCAGATTATAATACTCATTCGAGTTTTTTCTTCCCCCAGGGATTGATTGGGTGAAAGAGAAAGATTTTTTTTTTATAATTTCTAAGCAAGTGCTTGACTACGATCCCACCTGATGTTAAGTGGAAATGCAGTCCCTGATGGTAAGGCGCACTAACTTAGTAAATGCCTATTCACTCTACTCTTGAAAACACCCACATTGTAATCGGAAGGAAAGACAGACCCGGGCAAACTATTCCAGTCCTTTACTGTACGAAGAATGAAAGACGAAGCAAACCGCTTCGTTCGGGTTTGAGGGATGTTCACAACAAAAGGATGAAATCCCGTAGTGCGTCTGGAAGTCCGATGGTGGAAAGGGGATGGGGGAATTAAATCATGTAGTTCCTGAGCACACTCTCCAAAATGTAATCTGTAGAAAACCGAAAGGCTAGCTACCTTACGCGTGTGCTCAAGACTGAGCAGATTGGTTTCAGCTGCGTAACCAAATAGCCTCTTAGCCCGCCTCAACACCGAGTCCAAAGCTGCGAGATGGCATTTAGCTGCGCCTGCCCAAATGTGACAGCAGTATTCTACACACGACCGGACTTGAGCTTTATAAAGTGTTAAAAGCTGTCCCGCAGAGAAGTACGGTTGCACTTTGACCAAGATCCCAAGTTTTTTATTTTTAACTAAGGTAAATCCTTATTTAAAATTAAGCTTAAATAAATAACAAAAATAAATTTATGCAACCATTTTATTTATATATAAAAAACAAAAGCCTGTCAATATCGAGACATTTTTTATTAAAGTCATAATTCCTAAAGCTTGTGATTCCAATAGTTATCATAACAAGAGATACGAGTCCCGAGGGAAATCATGGGAACTGTTCCACCAAAGCGATATCAGAATAGTCTTTCAATAGTGGGGAAAACTTCAACAGGCAATACGTCGCGATAAGTACGATATGTAATATAAATAATTTCTAAGTAATTTAATTGTAAAAAAAAACTCTAACGTATTTTAAAACCTGGCGGGGTAGACAGACAGCAATTACGCCATAATGCCAAAATAAAAAAAGAATGTTTTGTACAAATTAAATCGAAACACGGAAACTTATAAATCTATGTGTATAAAAGAGAATGTGTGTGTTAGATCCGTATAGGCTCCGAAACGGCTGGACCGATTTTAATGAAACTTTCAGGGAATCTTCAGATTGACCTGGCGAGTAATCCTGTGAAGTTTGGTGACGATCGGACTGCTCTTTTTGAACTGTCAAAAACAGCTTTTATTTACTATCATGGTATTCTATTGTTTTAAAACCCAAAATTGTATTGATACATACGTTGTGATACCATTTTGAATATGGTTCATAATGACATAAATATACAATGGAGTATATTGAAGTATAATAAATGCCTAAATTATAACAATAATATTGTATTTACTGTTTAAATGGGTGTAGGTATTGATCTTCACCCGCTCGAGAAGAGAATAGAAGAGATTGAATACGGAGAGAAATGAATAATTTAATACATTGTGAGAGTTAAGTTACATAATGAATGATGTAAGTTTATTGTTTAAATAAAATAAGGCAAAATCTAGCCCGACGAAGCGGGCAGGGTATGCTAGTAACTAATAAACTGATCTTTAGTATTGGCGTATAGTGTAAGGGTAGTGACAAGTGTTTGCAGGTCTATGACCTACCACGGCGGCTAAAGTTAGTGATAAGAGTAACGCTATATTACCTTGCATTTATATTTGTAGTAATTCTTAAAGTTAAAGTTACAGCCTTTTTATATGTCCCATTGCTGGGCACAAGCCTTCTCTATTAAGAGAGTATAAGGGCATACTCGGCCACGCGGCCCTAGTGCGGATTGGAGGCCTTGACGTCTTAGAAATTTTTTCTAGGACATGTAGGTTTCCTCACGATGTTTTCCTTCATCGTCGAGCGCGTGGTGAAACTGCAACAACAAATTTATTGGTGCCAGCACCGGGGATCCAACTGAGCGGACAATGAGCTACTACGACTCTCTCAGTTATTCTCATCTACTCGTATGTATATTTTGTTGGTGTTCTTTAAATATATAAATAAAAAATTCTTTTTTTCTTATAATGAAGGTTAAAAAAGACTCCAAGGCTAATCTATTTGTATATTTGGTATAAACTACCCAACCCCTTTTTTCGTTGTGGGGAAACAGAAGACGGGTATGTGGGTTTCTTACCCACTAAAACCCCCGGTGGCCCTGCCTCTGTGCATGGCGACACAGGCCAGCCGATGCTGCCTTCTCCCCAGGTCTACTTCAGCCTTGTCACTCAGTGAACCCGAGGTCCCTTTTAGTTGCCTTCTACGACAGGCAGGGGATACCATAGCATTATTCTACGAGCCCAGAACTACAGCGTAGAAACTACTACTAACCAACCTCTGTATCAAGACGATGTCTGGCATACTCCATAAATAACACTTCGACAAAAAATAAAGCGAAAGTCTCCGAAATACATAAAAGAAGAAAATTAATATCCATTAGATTGATTTGCAATCGAAAATCAGTTTGGGCGCGTGTCCCGAACGTCGCTTTAAAAGCTAAACGACAGCGATAAGAAACCTTTTTCACTGTATTAAGTTTCCTTTATTTGAACAATTCTTTTATATTGGTTCGTAAACTTCTCGGCGAATCTCCTCTTTGATCGCGTCTTAAGGCTAACCGACAGGTAATGTAAATATGGTCCATAGTTAAAATATATTTTGTATTTTATGTAAAATTATGTGGCAAAATATGTAAGAGTAAAATGACAAACATCCACACAACACAACATACAAACATTAACACACAGCATAGACACATTAAGAAACATCTGTGCATAGTAAATGGGAGAAGGCACTGACTTCTGATCACAGGTCAATTAGTACCTAGCTCGGGAGTCAGGGACTTCAAATTTCTTTGTATCTATTTTTTGTATTTGTGTAAAGTTTATTATTATTATTAAACAAACGTTTAGTTTATTAATCATAAATATACTATGTTCTATAATATTTTCAGAAATCCAAGGTCCTACGCCAACAAAAGTGACACTTGACCTAAATTTAAAAAAAAGAATGTTAACAATTTTTTTTACAAAAACTCCTAACATTCTTGTTAAAATAGTAGTCGAATGGTGGATTCAAACCTGCGACCGTACCCTATCCTGAACCATTAGGCTAATGACATTTATTAATTGACAGAAATCCTTTCTAACAAACGATCAAAAGCGCTCCAGAAGTAATGGAGACTGACAATTGTAACATAATTATAAAAAAATACACGAAAAGATAAACGAATAGACAACCTCGTCCATTTTGAAGTCAATTTTCAAAATGGCCTTCGGAACCACGACTGGAACGGTCACGAAATTGTGACCGTCATTACTTGCTTTACAAGATCTTTATTAAAGGGAAAAATTAATGGACGATAGCCCCGGGCACCTGAAGCGTTTCAGATAAGGCGCAAATCTTGCTAATTACGTTGCAAATTGCTGAAATAGGATCCACAGAAAGAAATTTAAGGTACAGATAAAAAAACCATTAACCTCATCCTCGGTTTAGTTGTTTTATTTCGCTTTTGTTTATATCTTTGTCCGTAGAAGCAGTGCGACCTTTAATGGCAGATGGCGGAGAGAAGACATCAGCCTCTTTGGACGCATTATACGGTCTACAAACTATTGTTAAAAGAATGTCATTGTATATCCTTGTTACAGCGGTAGTTAGATCTTTATATTTGAAAAACTGTTTAACAAACAATAATATTTACGAGTAAGAAAACTGACTTCAAATTGAATCAAATGTTAAACGCGCGGACCCCCTTTTTGTATTTCCGAATTATTGTAGGGAAATTACGAAATCAAAAATAATTAGAACCTAACCAAATTCATCACTACTCTTACTCGTCCTTTCCAATAAAAATGAATCATTGAAATCTGTTGGTGCGAAATTGAGTTATTCGTCTATTTGCAGCACACATACTTGATACAAATTTAGGACTTATATGATTATCTCATGGATCTAATAATCAGAATTTCCAAATTCAGGCATTATATATAAAAAATAAAATAAAAAAGTAACTGTAGAAGTGGCACTCTTTTAATAAATGCAGAGTGAACAATTTAAGTGTATTGGAAAAGAGCACGGACACAGGTCTGTGGTTGCGATCTAAAAAAAAAAAAAAATCAGAATTAAACCAAATTTGAATGAGATCACTTGGAAACCACCAGCTTTCATTTACAAAAAGAATCATCAAAATCGGTTCACCCAAATCAAAGTTATGCGATAACAAAAATACAAAAATACAGACTAAATAACCTCCTCCTTTTGAAGTCGGTTGATAAACAGAAATGAAATAAACGTGGCATACTATACAATGGGATTCTCAGAGACAAGAAAGGTCTTGTACTTGAATTCAAATTTCCTTTTCTATTAAATTCCGAGCCCAATTTAGGCGTGACTTAGTAAAATTTTGGTTATTAAATGCCTTCAGTAAATCCTTTATAGAATACAATGCCACTAATCATTGTTTCTTTGTGAAAGTAACCCTTGTCAAACGAATAGCTTCGAGTCCATTTGTTAAAACAATTTCCACTGCATTAATATTTTCGCAACATCAAGGTATTCCGGCAGAGAAGGCCTTTTGGATGCTTTTTTATTCACTTTTATTTAATGTAAATAAGATTGAAAAAATATTGTTTAATCTGTGATTTTATATATGCAAAAACAAATATAAATGTACACAATACAGATACAAACACTAAAAAACATTACTAAAAAAAATGTTTTCCTTTTTAGATGACTCCTGCGCCTAGAAAATGCTATTTCTTATTCAATTGTCAATATGCCGAAAACCGTAATCTACTAATTTATTTTTTGACTCGTAATTTTCCTCATCTTCTTCATTTTTTCGTATCCTTAGAAGCCTGGACATGGAGGTCTCATGTGAGAGAAAAGTTAGACGCATTTGAAATGTGGTGCTGGCGCAAATCATTTTGTAAAATACCTATTATATTGTTAATATTTCTCTTTTTAGTTAGTATCATGTATTGTTCGATATGTATAGTTTAGGAACAATAGCCTAATGGTTTAGGGTACGTCCTGCGAATCGTAAGGCCGTGGGTTCGAATCCACCATTGGACTATTGCCGTGAACCATGTCCTAGCACAAGCTTAAGCTTAGTTGGAATGGTTAACAAGATTGTTAGTAATATATCTGAAAAAAAAAAGAAATATTGCTAGCTTTCTTTAAAAAAAAAGTTATATTTTAAAATTAAATAGTTTCTAACAAATCTTTTTAAGATCATAAAAAAAAAATTAAAGTAATAGATTTACATACGTCACGTTTGTTTCATATCAAAACTATATTAGCTTAGACGATTAGATATCGCTAAGTAAGTAAGTACTGGAATCAAGCAATTGTAAATAATAATAGAGTATTACTCAATAATTTAGTTCGACAACATCTCTAGCAAGTTTTTAGTTCAGTTCACGTTTTCCCCTCTATCGATTTTTACGCCATTGACTTATGGGGCAATTTCTTGCGCCATTTACTGGAAACGTTCTCATATTTTTAAACAATTTTTTATATTTAATATTTTAATATCATTCCGTGGATATTTGCCACCGATTTCATAATATTTTTTTAATGGTAATACAATAACAAATGTTTTCGCCTTACACTGCGAGGGCACGGGGAGGGAGTAACCTCCCCCGGACGTGCTCTCCTTGAGCACAGTGCGAAAGGGCTCCGGTGCGTTCCACTGGAGATCCCGAAGCCCCTAGTCATGCACCGAGGAAAGGGCCACCTGGGAGGTTTTAGTGGGTAACAACTCCACATAACCGCCGCCTTCCCCAGTAGGTGGGGTATCTTTTTGAAGATTTCCTCGCCGTTAACAAAAAAAAAGTTTTTGAATGTTCCTTGTCGTGGTTCGGCCCTATCGGTCGCCTTCGGATCGGAATGCTTACGCGTAACATATAACCGTCCAAGGCGAGGTTACCCCTCACTGGGGTACCATTGTGTCGAGTAACTAGCAATACAGGTTCAAACGAAGCGAAAGAGCTATACCACCTCTTAACCCGGCGAAGCAGTCACGGCCAGCTTCTCTGGCCAATTTGTGCACTTCGTCAAAAAAAACAAAAGCCCAACAGTGGGGCATATATATATATATAGATTGTAACTGTAACTTTTTAACTTTAATGAAAACAAACTGTAGATAGAACCGAACTAATTTCAAGTTTTCCTAGTTTTTCCATTGAAGTTGAGCCCGGAACACGGATTTCCTTGTAATTTTATCCCAACACAGTCTATGTCATGTTTCATTTAGTTTACATAAACCTCGCTTTCATTATAAATTTACGTTTATAAATATTATACTGTACACAATAGGGTTTAAAATACATATAAATACATAGACACGACAATATAAATATAATATTATACATAGACATGGAATAAATAAACGATAATATATAATAGCGATGCAGGCTAAGCGACCTAAGAGCTATGCCAAAGAAGATAAATATATACCAGTTTAACAACACCTCTGACCCCACATAGTCAGAGGAGCCCGTCCCGGAAAGGGCGAAAACATGTCCCTTCCGGGGAAAAACCAAAAAAAAACATACAAGAAGAGCTATGCTACCTCTCTATCGAGTAAAACAGCCAAATCAAGCTGGAAGCTGGCTAATTTGTGTAGGTCCGTCTCAAAAATTCTTGCTAATGGTCCCACATAGTGATGGAGTCAGCTTTCCGGATTTTTGCTTTACACTACGCCCTTGTCCCCGACATTATCTTGGGAAATCTTGCACTCCTCCTGTACTACATTACACTCTCCCACCTTGTCTTGGTTCTTCCCCTAGATATTAAATCACTGATATGTATAACCGCTATGAATTGTATTTTAAAGAAAAAAAATATTTTTATTCTTTACTATACAATTCAAAGTTTGGATGTAAGGGGTCCGACCAACACCAAACGGACCCTAGCCAACCTCACCTGCTCGTGGTGCATCCTGTCTACAAACGAGGCCCTGGCGAAAGTGGTTCCTTTCGGGGTTTTGCAGGTCAGACGGCAGTCGCTCCATGTCATACCACAAATCTGTCAGCTAATATGGAAAAGATGGAAAGAATTTTGAGAACTGTGCCTACTAAGTAGGAAAGCGGACCCTGGCTGTAGGCCGGGAAAACGCTAGGCAGAAGAAGAAGCCTATACAATTCAAAGCTAGTAGTAGTAGTACTTAGGCTGGTTTTAGAGTCACGCGGACTGTCAGCGCTGACAGCCAAAATGTATGAATTTCTAGGAAGCGTTTTAAAATAACGCGTAGCTATCGGCGCGTACGTTGGTCAGCGCTGACCTGTCAGCGGGCGTACGCGTCGCTCGTCGGCGCCGCGTAGCCGTCGGCGCTTCGTCTAGCCGTTGAGCGTTCTAGTGTCGAGCCGTGTGGACGCCGTCAGCGTGAACAGTCATAGCGAATCGCGATGTGGACACTAGTCGAGTGATCGACGAAGTACGCTTAAGAAAACAATTATGGGATGCATCCGATCCACTGTATAAAAACAAAGACGCCAGAAACAAATCCTGGGACGATATTGTTTTCGCACTATTCGACATTCAAAAGTAATTAAAGAACTTTGTTTCGTCAGCCCTCAAAGTGTTGTATAACATAACAAATTCTCCTGCGAAGGCTCTCTGCTTAATCATTGGATGAATATGAAGTCTCCGTCGTAGTGTTTTTCTTTTTATTAGGTAATATAAAGCAGCAATTATTGTGCGTCTGTACTCCAAAGCGATCAGCACGATACTGAAACGTCTCGCGCTGAACGTCAGCGCTCACAAACTACGCGCTGAGCTATGAGCGCTGACGGTGAGCGTGAGACTAAAACCAGCCTTAGTCAATTATTAGTTAGTTCTAACATTTGTAAGTTAATATAAACAAAATTGTAAATGGGTCTTAATTCCGCAAAATCATAGATTAATTAATTCAAGTAACAGAAGTTACTGAACACAATCAAATTATTTGCTAAATAATGTAAATCCTTTTGTGAAATATGCAATTGGTGGCGGGACGAAATTAATTTAGTTTCAAGTTATTCCTTTGAGCCCTTTGGCTACTTTTACTGAATAACGATAATAAATGTCTTTTACAAAAGATTTATTTAATAGTAGAATTTAATAATAGCAAACTTTTTGTTTAGGATTATTCAGAATCGTTTCAGAGTCGTTATTTAAATATTGTCTAATAATTTGTAAGCCGAATACTATTGGGTTTTGAAGTATGATCAAGCAAGTGATAACGATAAATAACGAACAAAGCATTACGATCATAAATGTTTGAAGCATTAATGGTGTAATGCTACGCACTGTTCTGGGCAAAAAGGATCAGGATCGCATCCACAACATGGAAGTTATTCGGCTTTGCAAAATGTCCGGCATGGAGGCATTGCTTATGAAAGGTCAGCTAAGGTGGTGTGGGTATGTTTAGCGTATGGACGACTGCAGACTGCCAAAAGCAGCTTTATATTCCGAGCTCTCAACCGGAAGACGCAATCGCGGCGGGCAGTACCTGCGTTACAAAGACGTGCTCAAGCGCCATCTGCCTGTAACATACAGGCTGACAGGTGGGAGTGCTTTACCTCATTGCTGCCAGAGTGGCGCGTGACGTGATTTTGAAAAGAACCATCTCTTGATCTACAAGCAAAACGCCACGAAAGGAAATCCCGAAGTCCTACAACTACACCTGCAATGTCACCGGTCACCTATATTATAGTAGCTATTTCGTTGTAGTAGCCTTACGGGTACGGTCTGCGGAACCTCACATCGTAGGTTGAATTTAGTCATCTAACCATTTACAAGCATAAGCTTAACATTTTTTGGAATGAGAATATTTAGAAAATTTAATAACAAAATTTGTTAGCATGAAGCATGGAGAGCGGTGCCAAGCTAATATGATACGGCAGAACCTATGAAAAAATAATAGCAATATTTCTTTTGTGCTACAAACTATTTAGTTTTCTCTGGCGCTATGGTTGTTTTGGCCCCATTTCAGTATAAATAAAGAAATATAACATACATAGAGGATATAGCCACTCCGTATCGTAGCTGATGATCTTAAAAAACTGTATACTTTTATAATACGTCTCAACATATTTCAATCGTGGGAATTTCTATGCTAAATAATATTAATTTTTTGGTTAACATAATTTAATAATGATGTACTAAAAGTACAGAATTTTTATTTGATATTTATAAATATATATTAAGAATAATAGAAATTATAGAAATATTTTTTAGAATAATTCTAAAATTATCTGTACAATTAAATAAAAGTCTTATAGGTGCGGAAATATCGCTGGTGACGGTTGAATGTTCTTAAATGCACTAAATACCATGTGGAATCGTAGACAAGCAATTGCTTAATAAGAATACAAAATTTAATAAAGCATTCTCACATATTAAGCTTAAATTCGTTCAGTGCATGAGGTAAATGTTTTTTTTTTAAGGATTTACGACTAAGGGTTTACGGAAGCGGACACATTTACCCACAATAACAAACCATTAAGTAGATATATTGCCTATAATCGGTGCGGGGTCTTTCATAATTGCTCCTGTAAAGGAAACAATGATGATAAAGGACTTTTCCAATCCTTGTGAAATTCGCAACATGAAATATGGCATAGTTCCAGGTTTGGTAAGTTCTTTTCAAGCTAGACTTTGAATATTTTACATGATTGACAGGTGGCTTGGCTCTTAAGTCGCTTAGCCTGAACCTATATTGCTTTGGTGAATATTTAATTGAAACCCTTAGTGCTTGATAGCGGTGGATGACTTGAAAGTGGTCAGATAGAGAAGGCAGTACTCCTGGACACGGCACGCATCGTCAGGAGATTTCTCTCTATGTCACCCAAACCACCGGTTACTTGGGCCATGCTTCGATGTTGGTGGCAAACTGGGTAAGGTTTTTATAATGTTTTATATTATGTATGACATTTTTCCGTATTTTACTTTTATATGAATATTGTAAAAATAATATTTGAAATTATCAATTTTTTTTTTAAAGAAGGCTAGCAATATTTCTTTTTTTTTCAGAAATATTACTAACAATCTTGTTAACCATTCCAACTAAGCTTAAGCTTGTGCTAGGACATGGTTCACGGTTCATGGTTTGAATAAGACTACGGTATCCCCTGCCTGTCGTACAAGGCGACTAAAAGGGCCTCAGGTTCACTGGGTGACAAGGGTGGGGCCTGCGTCGTCCACCAAAGTGGACCCGGGAAGAAGGCGACATCGGCTGGCCCGTGTCGCCTTCGCTGCGAGGGCACAGGGGAGGAGGGAGTAACCTCCCCCCGGGACGTGCTCTCCTTGAGCACAGTGCAGAGGGCCTCCGGTGCGTTCCACGTGAGATCCCGGAGCCCCTCGTCATGCACCGAGGAAAGGGCCACCGGGGAGGTTTTAGTGGGTAAGATCCCCACATAACCGCCGCCTTCCCCCCAAAAGGCGGGGTATCTTTGTGAAGATTTACTCCCCGTCAACAAAAAAAAAAAAAAAGGACATGGTTCACGGCAATAGTCCAATGGTGGATTCGAACCCACGACCTTACGATTCGCAGGCCGCATCCTAAACCATTAGGCTATTGACGCGATTATTATTAATAATACATATAGTTAACCTCAATTATATTGGAGCTCTGGAAAAAGTATACAAGAACAACATTTTTCACTGCAGCTTCAATCTGTTACTGTTATCATTATTTCATAACAAGCCTCACAAAGTATAACTGATCTATTTTTATATTTCAACGGAGTCACGCACACAGTGAACATTACCTCAGAATGCTTTAATCGGTCAATAGCGTGTAATTATCTGAGGTAAAAAACTACAAAAGTTGAGGCAACTAGCATTGAAAGTTGAATTCTTATCTCGGACATTACGTAATTTCGTTATTGTCGTTAGAGGTGTAGAAAAAAGTATTTTATTGAACTGTTAGCACAACGTCCTATAACATTTTGTTGATAAAGAATTATAGTGAGATAAGCATTTATATGTAATGTTAACTGTGCCTTTATATTTTGAGAGCGTAACAATGCCTCATTGCTGCCAGAGTGGCGCTATCGTGTCAAAGCAGGATTTTGAAAAGAACCGTCTCATTGATCTAGACGCAAAACGCCACGAAAGGAAATCCCGATGTCTTTTTACAACTACACCTGTAATGTCACCGGTCACCTTTTTTTTTTTGTTTACGGGGAGGAAATCTTCAGAAAGATACCCCGCCTTCTGGGGGGAAGGCGGTGGTTATGTGGGGTTCTTACCCACTAAAACCTCCCCGGTGGCCCTTTCCTCGGTACATGACGAGGGGCTCCGGGATCTCCAGTGGAACGCACCGGAGCCCCTCTGCACTGTGCTCAAGGAGCACGTCCCGGGGGGGGAGGTTACTCCCCCCCCCCTGTGCCCTCGCAGCGCAAGGCGACACGGGCCAGCCGATGTCGCCTTCTTCCCGGGTCCACTTTGGTGGACGACTCAGGCCCCCACCCTTGTCGCCCAGTGAACCCGAGGCCCCTTTTAGTCGCCTTGTACGACAGGCAGGGGATACCGTAGTCTTATTCTTGAGAGCCCAGAACTACAGGGCTGTCACCGGTCACCTATATTATAGTAGCTATTTTGTTGTAGTAGCCTTACGAGTACGGTCGTCGGGACGGGAACGTCGGATCGTAGGTGGAATAATTCTATTTCTGGTTAGTATACAAAGAGTTAGTAAAACACGTGTCCTCACCCGTTTTATACTATTATTTTACATATGTACACACATATGTTACATAATTAGAAGTCAGATTACAAACTAATAAAGTTAAATTATTGTTTACAACGGCAAGTTAATGTGACGATCAACTTAATAATTAATTATGAATTTTGAATATAGTATTGTATAGGAGTAATTGTATCACGTCACAACCGCTAGGTGCCTATGTGTTGCCAGCTAACAGTAGATGTCGACGTTAGCCATAAGATTGCCTATTGTACAATATACTTTAATTCTGTAATTTGCTTCTTGTTGGATTTTGGTGTACAATAAAGTTATACCTATATCTATGTATTTTTAGTATGCATTTATATCTCTCACCATGCACCGAGGAAGGGCCACCGGGGAGGTTTTAGTTGGTAAAAACCCCACATAACCGCCGCCTACCCCTAGAAGGCGAGGTATCTTTTTAAAGATTTCCTCCTCGATAACAACAAAAAAAAGTAACTTTAACTGAGTGATTTAGCACGTGCTATAATATAATAGTTTTTTTTTCTTTCGCAAATATAAATAAATGAAAAAAAAATATTTTTTCTTCTGGTGAGGAATAAATTATTTAAATTATATTTTTATAATTATAAAAATTTCACTGATCCTCAACTCGATGCATGATTCTTCGAGTCCAAGGCAACGGTAGCTGCAAAATTTGGGATTTTGGTCTAAGTACAACCGTATTTCTCTGCGGGACAGCTTTTGATACTTCAACTCAAGTCCGGTCGTGTGTAGAATATTGTTGTCACATTTGGACAGCAGCTGCTAAATTTCATATCCCACTTTTAATTATTCGTACCGCAAAGGACTGGAATAGTTTGCCCACGTCTTTCCCTCCGATTACAATGTGGGTGCTATCAAGCGTAGAGTGAATAGGCATTTGCTAAGCTAGTGCGCCTTACCATCCACGACTGCATTTCCACTTAACGTCAAGCACTTGCTAGGAGAGTATAAAAAAAGCAAATTAATTTAGGACATGAATTTTTAAAGCGCAGCCGTCTAGACTGGTGTCCAGGAATTGTGTGTGGAATCGAATAAAACCCTCCGCTGTTCCACTCACTAATATTAAATTATGTTGTAATTTTTCAAAGATCCGATTCACTGGGAACTTCTGTTAAAGTCATATATTTTCACTTCGAACGAAATATGTTTTAAAGTTCGACAACTTTATTGGATTTAACGAGTTAAATTTTTCACAGGTCGAACGATATTGAATTTTAAATGCAGCCGGTAACTCCGTTGGGTGTTATAATGAAAAACTTTTTTTTTAATTATTACACTAGCATTTATAGCACTGGCTAGCACTGTATTAAGCACGAGTGCTATTTCAAATAATCTTTAAAAGATAAATTTTATTAAAGAATTATAATATAAATATAATAAATAAAAATATAATAAAAACTTTATACGTTTAATTATCATATTATTTATTTTATTTTATTTTTTGACTTAATAATATATTTATTTATGAAATTTTTTATCTATTATTTTATTGAATAAAATATTTTAATATCCTAACTGTTTTATTCATGTATCATATTTATTATACTCTTATTAACTGTATAAATTCTTCTTTGTATAAATTATTAATAATGAAAAACTAATTTTTTAATGATTCCACTAGCATTTATAGCACTGGCTAGCACTGTATTAAGCACGAGTGCTATTTTAAATAATCTTTAAAAGATTAATATTAATAAAGAATATAATATAAATATAATAAATAAAAATAAAATATAAACTTTATACGTTTAATTATCATATTATTTTTTTATTTTTGACTTAATAATATATTTATTTATGATTTTTTTTCATGTATTATTTTATTGTATATAATATATTTTAATCTCATAACTGTTCTATTCATGTATCATATTTATTATACTCTTATTGTCTGTATAAATTCCATATAAAAGTGGTATTGCGAAAAAAAAAATGGCGCGGCGTCTCATGGATCATGTAACATTTTCATTTTCATCTTAGACGTAAGAAATAAGAGTATATGTTTTAAAAAAGACTTGGCTTAAAGGTTACCAAGTCATAAAATATTCATCAATAACAAAAGGTGTTGCGCCGCGTGGCACCGCTGTAAATCAGCGCTGTCGCATCCTTGCGACAGCATATGTTGAGACGGTCTCCGATATTGGCATCATATGTTATGTATTATTTGTCCGTGTAACTTTAACTGTATTTTATTTATTTTCATTCGTTTTGTTTTATGTTTTGTCTGTAATGTGTTTGTGTATTATGAGGCCAATAAATAAAATGTCTATGCCTATGTCTATTATTTACAAGTAAAACAAAACCGACTTCAAATCATCATCATCAGCCTGTGTCTATCCAGTGCTGGAAATAGGCCTTCCTCAATGCCTTCCACCACATACGATTCTCCGCATTCAGCTACTTCCGGCTATATTTAGAGCTTCCGGAGAATATTTAGAAACTTTAATAACAAAATTTGTTAGCATGAAGCATGGAGAGCGGTGCCAAGCTAATATGATACGGCAGAACCTATGAAAAAATAATAGCAATATTTCTTTTGTGCTACAAACTATTTAGTTTTCTCTGGCGCTATGGTTGTTTTGGCCCCATTTCAGTATAAATAAAGAAATATAACATACATAGAGGATATAGCCACTCCGTATCGTAGCTGATGATCTTAAAAAACTGTATACTTTTATAATACGTCTCAACATATTTCAATCGTGGGAATTTCTATGCTAAATAATATTAATTTTTTGGTTAACATAATTTAATAATGATGTACTAAAAGTACATAATTTTATTTGACATTTATAAATATATATTAAGAATAATAGAAATTATAGAAATATTTTTTAGAATAATTCTAAAATTATCTGTACAATTAAATAAAAGTCTTATAGGTGCGGAAATATCGCTGGTGACGGTTGAATGTTCTTAAATGCACTAAATACCATGTGGAATCGTAGACAAGCAATTGCTTAATAAGAATACAAAATTTAATAAAGCATTCTCACATATTAAGCTTAAATTCGTTCAGTGCATGAGGTAAATGTTTTTTTTTTAAGGATTTACGACTAAGGGTTTACGGAAGCGGACACATTTACCCACAATAACAAACCATTAAGTAGATATATTGCCTATAATCGGTGCGGGGTCTTTCATAATTGCTCCTGTAAAGGAAACAATGATGATAAAGGACTTTTCCAATCCTTGTGAAATTCGCAACATGAAATATCGCATGGCATAGACCAAGGTTTGGTAAGTTTTTTCAAGCTAGACTTTGAATATTTTACATGATTGACAGGTGGCTTAGCTCTTAAGTCGCTTAGCCTGAACCTATATTGCTTTTGTGAATATTTAATTAAATCCCTTAGTGCTTGATAGTGGTGGATGACTTGAAAGTGGTCAGATAGAGAAGGCAGTACTCCTGGACACGGCACGCATCGTCAGGAGATTTCTCTCTATGTCACCCAAACCACCGGTTACTTGGGCCATGCTTCGATGTTGGTGGCAAACTGGGTAAGGTTTTTATAATGTTTCAAATTATGTATGACATTTTTCCGTATTTTACTTTTTATATGAATATTGTAAAAATAATGTTTGAAATTATCAATTTTTTTTTTAAAGAAGGCTAGCAATATTTCTTTTTTTTTCAGAAATATTACTAACAATCTTGTTAACCATTCCAACTAAGCTTAAGCTTGTGCTAGGACATGGTTCACGGTTCATGGTTTGAATAAGACTACGGTATCCCCTGCCTGTCGTACAAGGCGACTAAAAGGGGCCTCGGGTTCACTGGGCGACAAGGGTGGGGGCCTGAGTCGTCCACCAAAGTGGACCCGGGAAGAAGGCGACATCGGCTGGCCCGTGTCGCCTTTCGCTGCGAGGGCACAGGGGAGGAGGGAGTAACCTCCCCCCGGGACGTGCTCTCCTTGAGCACAGTGCAGAGGGCCTCCGGTGCGTTCCACGTGAGATCCCGGAGCCCCTCGTCATGCACCGAGGAAAGGGCCACCGGGAGGTTTTAGTGGGTAACATCCCCACATAACCGCCGCCTTCCCCAAAAGGCGGGGTATCTTTGTGAAGATTTACTCCCCGTCAACAAAAAAAAAAAAAGGACATGGTTCACGGCAATAGTCCAATGGTGGATTCGAACCCACGACCTTACGATTCGCAGGCCGCATCCTAAACCATTAGGCTATTGACGCGATTATTAATAATACATATAGTTAACCTCAATTATATTGGAGCTCTGGAAAAGTATACAAGAACAACATTTTCACTGCAGCTTCAAGCTGTTACTGTTATCATTATTTCATAACAAGCCTCATGAAGTACAACTGATCTATTTTTATATTTCAACGGAGTCACGCACACAGTGAACATTACCTCAGAATGCTTTAATCGGTCAATGGCGTGTAATTATCTCAGGTAAAACTACAAAAGTTGAGGCAACTAGCATTGAAAGTTGAATTCTTATCTCGGACATTACGTAATTTCGTTATTGTCGTTAGAGGTGTAGAAAAAAGTATTTTATTGAACTGTTAGCACGACGTCTTATAACATTTTGTTGATAAGGAATTATAGTGAGATAAGCATTGATATGTAATGTTAACTGTGCCTTTATATTTTGAGAGCGTAACAATGCCTCATTGCTGCCAGAGTGGCGCTATCGTGTCAAAGCAGGATTTTGAAAAGAACCGTCTCATTGATCTAGACGCAAAACGCCACGAAAGGAAATCCCGATGTCTTTTTACAACTACACCTGTAATGTCACCGGTCACCTTTTTTTTTTTGTTTACGGGGAGGAAATCTTCAGAAAGATACCCCGCCTTCTGGGGGGAAGGCGGTGGTTATGTGGGTTATTACCCACTAAAACCTCCCCGGTGGCCCTTTCCTCGGTGCATGACGAGGGGCTCCGGGATCTCCAGTGGAACGCACCGAAGCCCCTCTGCACTGTGCTCATGAGCACGTCCCGGGAGGTTACTCCTCCCCCTGTGCCCTCGCAGCGCAAGGCGACACAGGCCAGCCGATGTCGCCTTCTTCCTGGTCCACTTTGGTGGACGACTCAGGCCCCCACCCTTGTCGCCCAGTGAACCCGAGGCCCCTTTTAGTCGCCTTGTACGACAGGCAGGGGATACCGTAGTCTTATTCTTGAGAGCCCAGAACTACAGGGCTGTCACCGGTCACCTATATTATAGTAGCTATTTTGTTGTAGTAGCCTTACGAGTACGGTCGTCGGGACGGGAACGTCGGATCGTAGGTGGAATAATTCTATTTCTGGTTAGTATACAAAGAGTTAGTAAAACACGTGTCCTCACCCGTTTAATACTATTATTTTACATATGTACACACATATGCTACATAATTAGAAGTCAGATTACAAACTAATAAAGTTAAATTATTGTTTACAACGGCAAGTTAATGTGACGATCAACTTAATAATTAATTATGAATTTTGAATATAGTATTGTATAGGAGTAATTGTATCACGTCACAACCGCTAGGTGCCTATGTGTTGCCAGCTAACAGTAGATGTCGACGTTAGCCATAAGATTGCCTATTGTACAATATACTTTAATTCTGTAATTTGCTTCTTGTTGGATTTTGGTGTACAATAAAGTTATACCTATTTAGTATGCATTTATATCTCTCACCATGCACCGAGGAAGGTCCAGCAGGAGGTTTTAGTTGGTAAAAACCCCACATAACCGCCGCCTACCCCTAGAAGGCGGGGTATCTTTTGAAGATTTCCTCCTCGTTAACAAAAAGTAACTTTGAGTGATTTAGCACGAGCTCGGCGGTGCAGTAATATCGATATTTTCTTGCTAACCTACCCTGATAATAATAATAATAGTTTTTTTTTCTTTCGCAAATATAAATAAATGAAAAAATATATTTTTTTTTTCTTCTGGTGAGGAATAAATTATTTAATTGATATTATTATAATTATAAAAATTTCACTGATCCTCAACTCGATGCATGATTCTTCGAGTCCAAAGCAAAGGTAGCTGCAAAATTTGGGATTTTGGTCTAAGTACAACCGTATTTCTCTGCGGGACAGCTTTTGATACTTCAACTCAAGTCCGGACGTGTGTAGAATATTGTTGTCACATTTGGACAGGAGCTGCTAAATTTCATATCCCACTTTTAATTATTCGTACAGCAAAGGACTGGAATAGTTTGCCCACGTCTTTCCCTCCGATTACAATGTGGGTGCTATCAAGCGTAGTGTGAATAGACATTTGCTAAGCTAGTGCGCCTTACCATCCACGACTGCATTTCCACTTAACGTCAAACACTTGTTAGGAGAGTATAAAAAAAGCAAATTAATTTAGGACATGAATTTTTAAAGCGCAGTCGTCTAGACTGGTGTCCAGGAATTGTGTGCGTGGAATCGAATAAAACCCCTCTGCTGTTCCACTCACTAATATTAAATTATGTTGTAATTTTTCAAAGATCCGATTCACTGGGAACTTCTGTTAAAGTCATATATTTTCGCTTCGAACGAAATATGTTTTAAAGTTCGACAACTTTATTGGATTTAACGAGTTAAATTTTTCACAGGTCGAACGATATTGAATTTTAAATGCAGCCGGTAACTCCGTTGGGTGTAATAATGAAAAACTTTTTTTTTTAATTATTACACTAGCATATATAGCACTGTATTAAGCACGAGTGCTATTTCAAATAATCTTTAAATGATACATTTTATTAAAGAATTATAATATAAATATAATAAATAAAAATAAAAATATAATAAAAACTTTATACGTTTAATTATCATATTATTTATTTTATTTTATTTTTTGACTTAATAATATATTTATTTACGAAATTTTTATCTATTATTTTATTGTATAAAATATATTTTAATCTCATAACTGTTTTATTCATGTATCATATTTATTATACTCTTATTAACTGTATAAATTCTTCTTCTTTGTATAAATTATTAATAATGAAAACTAATTTTTAATGATTCCACTAGCATTTATAGCACTGGCT
Organism: Meandrusa payeni; assembly: GCA_029286785.1. Lineage (NCBI taxonomy): Eukaryota > Metazoa > Arthropoda > Insecta > Lepidoptera > Papilionidae > Meandrusa > Meandrusa payeni. The sequence continues at coordinate 4,531,129 of JAGSMX010000016.1, read as the reverse complement.
AGCACTGTATTAAGCACGAGTGCTATTTTAAATAATCTTTAAAAGATTGATATTAATAAAGAATATAATATAAATATAATAAATAAAAATATAATAAAAACTTTATACGTTTAATTATCATATTTTTATTTTTGACTTAATAATATATTTATTTACGAAATTTTTATCTATTATTTTATTGTATAAAATATATTTTAATCTCATAACTGTTTTATTCATGTATCATATTTATTATACTCTTATTAACTGTATAAATTCTTCTTCTTTGTATAAATTATTAATAATGAAAAACTAATTTTTTAATGATTCCACTAGCATTTATAGCACTGGCTAGCACTGTATTAAGCACGAGTGCTATTTTAAATAATCTTTAAAAGATTAATATTAATAAAGAATATAATATAAATTTAATAAATAAAAATAAAAATATAATATAAACTTTATACGTTTAATTATCATATTATTTATTTTTTGACTTAATAATATATTTATTTATGAAATTTTTTCATGTATTATTTTATTGTATAAAATATATTTTAATCTCATAACTGTTCTATTCATGTATCATATTTATTATACTCTTATTGTCTGTATAAATTCCATATAAAAGTGGTATTGCGAAAAAAAAAATGGCGCGGCGTCTCATGGGGGGGATCATGTAACATTTTCATTTTCATCTTAGACGTAAGAAATAAGTGAATGTGTTTTAAAAAAGACTTGGCTTAAAGGTTACCAAGCCATAAAATATTCATCAATAACAAAAGGTGTTGCGCCGCGTGGCATCGCTGTAAATCAGCGCTGTCGCATCCTTGCGACAGCATGTGTTGAGACGGTGTCCGATATTGGCATCACTTGTTATGTACTTCTTGTCCGTGTAACTTTAACTGTATTTTATTTATTTTTCATTCGTTTTGTTTTATGTTTTGTCTGTAATGTGTTTGTGTATTATGATGCCAATAAATAAAATCTCTATGTCTATATTTACAAGTAAAAACAAAAACCGACTTCAAATCATCATCATCGGCCTGTGTCTATCCACTCCTGGAACTGGCCTTCCTCAATGCCTTCCACCACATACGATCCTCCGCTTTCCGCATCCAGCTGCTTCCGGCTATACTTTTTTTTCATTATTAAAGCGTAACCACAGACTTGTGTCCGTGCTATTTTTAAATACACTTTAACTGTTATCTTTGAATTTATTATTAGAGTGTTACATCTACAGTTACTATTTTTTATTATAATGCCTGATTTTTGAAGGTGGTGTTGGAGAATGCTCTGTTTCACCCGTCGTAATCGCCCCGCTGCATTGCTATTAGTTTCTCCGTGACCGCTGCGTCCCTGCTTCTCATGGCCATTTTTTAGGTTGTAGTCCATTATTTTTTCTTTTGATGCGGCCATTGCCCTTGTCACTAGTCTTACTGTGGCGTCGTCACAGTTATCTGTGTAATAGACTGGAATATCCGGCTATACTTATAAGGTCGTCGGTCCATCTGAAAGGAGGGGCGCCCTACGCTGCGGGACAGCTTTTAACATTTCAACTCAAGTCCGGTCGTGTGTAGAATATTGTTGTCACATTATATTATTAAAATTTACCAACCTCAGCATAAAAAAATGAATTTATACCTACATATTACCTGACATAAATATCAAAGAGATTCCGTTTTATGAACTGGGTGCGAAGGCCAGACTTGCCGGTGAAGTTTAATCATAAACTTTCGCCGATCTCGCATTACACAATATTAGTATTCCTAACGATCCTTTAGGGACGTGTTAAACGACCTCACAAATTTTCTTTCTATATTAAATGACTAGCTATTTTCTTTTAGTGAGTAAGCTTCTACTAAAGTTTTATTCAAAAATTTAGATCATTAAAGATATTGTGAAAGATATATGCTCAATTGGTTAAGAAATGTAGAAAGAAATTTAATCAAGACACCTCAGCAATACCTGCGTAAAGGCGATCCAATCTATACAAAAAAAAATTGGTGTGTCTGTTCGTAATATTAAAGTAACCGCTTTTTACTACATAGATATGAATGTACTCGTAAATAAGACAGAATAACAATTTTTCTCTGTCTGTATGTTCCGGCTAATCTCTAGATCGGTTGGAATGATTTTTAACGAGACATTCACGGCCAGAGTACTGAACTAAGTGACTAAGGCTATTTAAATTTAAGAAAAAAAAAATCCGCAAAGCGTCCATTCGCGACCGTCGGAGATTCCGAATAATCCCCTTAGATGTAAGTAGCTGGAGTTTCTTCGGCCACTTCTTCTCCCGGCGCCAACGCCTCCCGAATTGGCACTCAAAGTTAGTTTTTTAATTTCCCTTAGATTATCCGTAAAGTGGGACCCTTGTGTCGAGTTACTAGCGATACTGGTTCAGGCTAAGCGACCTAAGAGCTATGACACCTCTCAATCCGGTGAAGCAGTTAAGTCCTTTGTAGTTCGTCAAAAAAAAAACAAATAAACCAGGAGGGTTTTTTATTTGAAGGCGGTTAAAAAGTATCTCAATGTACACAGTGTAACAACAATTTATCTGTATTACGAATGTAAGACGGTGTTGAAATACAAGAAGATTTTTCACTTCCGCATGCAGGCTGTACCAATAAGAACACGTTGTACACGAAATGTGCATTTATTTAACAAGTAAAATGGTAGTCGCGCATCGCTTCGTCCTGACATACAATATCTCACTCACAAACACCCCTAGCGCGCTATGAAACAACACTTACTAGACAACAGGATTAAGCGGTTTTCATATATTATTACGATATTTTACTGCTACGAAAATACTACAATATAACGTGAAGTGTTACATCGCTTAAAAGGAATTGCGTAACGATTGAATCATTAACCTACAGAAGGGTAGATAGGCTAATGGGTATGGTCTGCGAAACATAAGGTCGTAGGTTCAATTCCTCCATCTTCTTGCACGAGCTTAAAGCTTACCGATCTTTAAAAATTGCACCATGTAATGGGGGAATGTGCCAAACATGAAGCGGAAAGAAAGACATTAATAGATAGTCTAAAACTGAGGGAGCAACATGTGGGTGCTTTCTTAACGCTGCTGTCTGACCCGACCTTAGAGGGAGCGAGGAAGCTGGTCGCTATGGCCATACATCATTGATGACTTTTTTTCTCGCTTCATGCGACCGATGTGTGTGTGCGTAGGTTAGGGTACGATGGGGCAAAAGGGCAAACGTCCCCAATAAATGAAGAAAAAAAAATCTTTAAAAATCGATGGAAAAATTTTCTTCTTCTCTCGGTGTGCTTCTTGATCCGACACTCACCTTCGGGCCTCACGTAACTCGAGTCGGGAACCGGGCGGCCCACGTCATGGGCCGCCTATATTTTTTAATCAATGAAAAGAGTAAAATGTCCCTTCGTAATAAGGTGATACTCTATAAATCAGTAATACGTCCGTTATGACGTACGCGAGCCCGGTCTTCGCGCATGCCTCCCCCCCTATCCACCGTCTTCAGGTCATCCAAAATCGGGTGCGCCATGGTTCGTACGCAATCGCGAATTACATGTCGATACAGGGCTGAACTACCCACCACCTCCCATGGCCCCACCAACCTCGCGGTTATATGGGCCGAAACGCGGGAGGGTACGCGTGGTCTGGCCGTGTGGCCCCACACGCACCTTCTTGACTCCTACAAGTTCTTTATCAGGGCCTTTCTCCACCATTCGAGCTCAACCCCTTAAGGGCTTTACGGCACGCAACATAAGAGCTCGCTCGACGGCGCCAGACGACGAGCTTTAACAGGTCCTTCGTTTATGCCAGGCGTGTGCAAATTCCTGAACTTGAGGAAGTTGCCCTCCGAGGAGACCAGATCGCGGAAGTAGACCGGACCCGGACACGTACGTGTCAGACCGTTCAGTAGCCTAGCGCGCAAATCATCATACAGTGGGCACGACCACAGCACATGGTAGCGATCCTCTGCATCCTGTCCACAATCACACGCACTAACATCACATAAACGCATCTCGTGCAGCCTTTTACGAAAATTTCCGTGACCCGTTAGGAGCTGCGAAGTCACATAATCCGGTGCGATCCAAGTTGCTTTTAGTCGGTCTGCAACCGCCGGGAAGAATTGATAAAGTTCTCTGCCTCGCGTTTCCCTCTGCCATCTTTCCTCCCATTCCTTGATTACGTCCATTCTTATTGCCCGTTTGCGTGCGTTTACCTCAGGTCTTGGTAAGTCCCTACCCTCCTGTTCACCTACCAGCACGGATAAGCTCCAGATCCGCGGGCAGCACCCCGGCTAGCACTGGCAGAGCCGGAGTACTTACGGATCTGTACGCCTTTGTCAGCAGTACTAGGGTCCTCTTTGGGCTCTTAATAGGATCAAGCGGACACCATGGACACGTGCCCGCTCCCACCAGCATGCAGCCGCATACGTTAATGTCGATACGAACGTCCCGGTATATAAGATACGAAGCGCAGGATATTTTAAGCCCCATGAAGAAGCTGACACGCGCGACATTTTGCCAAAGCATCTTGCCGCGCGGCCAGCAATGATTCTCCCGTGCTCACCGAACGAAAGGCAGGAATCTATACATACACCAAGAACTATTGCGGACGTCACGGCTTTAATGGAGACTCCTGCCATCCTCATAACAGGAGGGCGTTGAAACCTGCCCTTTAAGGTCATTGTTTTTGACTTGTTGGGCGCAAATTCCAGCCGATTCCTGAATCCCCATTCTAATATTTTACCCACTGTGTCCGTTGCAAGGCGTTCGATTTGTGCTCGGGAGTCGGCCTCGATCAAAACCGTGACGTCATCTGCATATGCCACCATCTTAACACCATTTTCAACCGGAAGGCGAAGAAGGTCATCCATGAGGATGTTCCACAAATTCGGCCCAAGGACCGAACCCTGTGGGCATCCCATTGTGGATACCTTCCACGTAACAATATTTCCCAAAAACAGTCCAACACGTCGCCCAACAAAATAACCCGACAGCATCCGATAAACATTGGGGGGACAGCCTCCATTCTTTACTTTCAACAGAACCATAGGCCACCACGCGTTATCAGATGCTCCGGATATGTCGAGATACAATGCTTGGACATATTTTCGATTAGTATCCTTGCCACGTCCAGAATCGTGCGTATCGCCGAGACGGTCAGGCGTCCCCTTGTAAACCCGTGCTGTGCGCTTGATATATTCGAGAATACTTGAGGCGCGCACGCAAGTATGACACGTTCGAGGATTTTGCCTAGTACCGGTAGCAGAGTAATCGGGCGGTATGCTTTAGGGTCCGAGAGCGGCTTGTCATTGTTTTAGGCAAAATGATCAGTCGGCCTTCCTTCCATACATCTGGAAACACACCTTCTATCACACACTTTGCATACACCATCTGGAATTCCGCTGCGGCAACAGCCCACACTTCCTTCACCATTCGCGCTGTGACTCCATCAATTCCCGGAGAAGTGTTCGGAAGCGACCTCACTATAGCCCCAACGCATCACGGTTAAGGGGAGGCACGTCAGGCCCACTCGGAATAGCAGAGGCCGCCAGTCGGACACTCCTGTGGTAAATGTTATCCCTAGATGGATCATCGTCGGGACAAAGAGCTTCCACGAGCGCCTTAACGGCTTCCCCTACACTTTCCGCATGGCCCCGGGCATATCTTGTGCCATTGATGACATTGGTAGGTGGATGGATTCTACCACTGGCAATCCTGTATGACTGACCCCATGGGTCAGTATTGCCACGCTCAACCAATCGCACAAAATGACTGTTTTCTGCCTCCCTCATCATGGTTCTATAAGCACGGCGGGCCGCACGAAATGCGTCCCCTGCTAACACCTCTCTGTGCCCTTCGGCCTTTTTTGCCTTCTGCCATGCCGTCCGCAATCGAAACGTCTTCTTACGCGCAGCCTCAAGCCTACCATTCCACCATTCATAGCCACCATCTTTCCGCTTACCCTTGGTTCCCAGGCATTCATATGCTGTTCTTACTATCACTTCCGAGAAATCCCTTGCAAGTTCAGAGGATGGCTTGTACACGTTTATGTTCCCCATTTTCATACTGATCACTGCTCGAAATCCGTCCCAGCATATCCCGCTTTCCCGAAACCTTGGCGGCCCCTCCACGAGCCCAGGGTGTGGTCCTCTTACTAATGAACTGGCAATTGTGTACGAGATAAGCCGATGATCACTATCCGACGCTTCAGGGTGCACCCTCCAACACTCCACTTTGATTCCTCTCGTAGAGACCGTCAGATCTATGTTGGATTCACCATTAGGGCCGCTGAATGTGTACGGCTGGTCTGCCCTATTCCAGAGAATTAAACCCCTGGCACTGATAAAATTCTCTACTAAATTCCTTCGCCGCTCGGCTTCTGCCCCCTTGCCAGTAAAATGTCGTGGGTGACTGTGCCACATTGGCGAGTGAGCATTAACGTCCGCCCCCACAAGTATTTGTCGGCCCTGTAGTTGGTCTAATACCATGTCTAGCTGACGAATGTGTGGGTTAATATCCTCAGAGTATTGGAAGTATGCGGATACCATCACAATTTCTCCCTGTTCATGTGGGTGCCGCACGGAGACTGTAGCGCAATGTCTGGTTGATAGGTGGTGCAGGGCAGCTACACCGATGCAACTGTTGGCGACGTATATTCCAGCCTTTGGCTTGTTCCCGAATTGCAATATGGGAAGCTCTGATTGCGCCTGCGAATAATGTTCCTGAAGAAGCACTATGTCGAGACCCATTTCGCGGGCGATGGATGGTAACTCCTTGTCGCCGCCGCCGAGCCCCCAAATTGATCTGTCCTACTTTTATTAGGTTATTTAAAGCCATAATTAGTGATAGAGACTGCCCGTTGTTCCGCATATATTCTTGCAGGACAGATTCGTGCTGCAGTCACGTGCGTATCTGCAGGTTTTCCAAATTTATTGCATGTGGCACAAATAGCTGACAGCGCCTTGCATTCCCCGTTCCTGTGGCCATTTTCTCCACATTTACCACAAGTTACTACCGATGCCCGGCAGTATTTTTCTGGGTGTCCATATTGTTGGCATTTGTTGCAGCATGTCACGGATATATAGTCACATGCCTCGATGACCTGCCAACCCACGTATATCCTCCCTTTGGCCAGTAAGGATTCCCTCAGCTTAGGTGAGCACTCTAATATAGCCGTGGTTGTACCCCCTCTGTATCCTCTTCTTTTGAAGACCTTGCATTGCTCTCTAATGCTCTTTAGCGTCCACTGCGTGTCCTTAAAGTTTTGGTCGAACAACGCAGCAATAATCTCCTCAGTCCCTGGGTCACCGTCTATATTCCTCAGACATAGTTGTGGCAACTTACGGCGTGGTTCCTCTACCCTTAGGGTCGAAGGTGTTGCGTTCTTTAGTTTTTGGGCGGCCTTTTCTGACGTTGTTTGCACGACAACCCCTGCGTTGCCAACTTTACGTACCCTATCCACCTGTAGTTCAATCGTCTGAGGTCTGATACACTTCTTAAGTTCCGCTTTTGTATCCTCCGCGGTCTTTAAATTGTCAACATGTTCAGGTGCTGGGTAAAAGGCTAGTACCGGACCGCTACAAGCTGTTGGGATTGGAACAGGACTTCCACCTCTCTTTAACTTTAACGCTGCCGCGTAAGATGTTCTTGTGTACGAGGGGGTTGGATGAATTAACGCTTTAGATTGAGCCTTTAATGTTTCATGCTCGGCTTTGGTAGCCCTAAGATTGGCCTCACTCAACTCCAATTCCATATCACTGAGCTTCAGATTAAGTGCAGCCACTACCGCCAACGTGTCATAAACATGCGTGCCTAGTGCATTTGAATCCGCTTTATTCAACCTTGATTGCTGGCTAGTGACAATGGTCATTATGGCCTTAAGGCTTCGCTCTGCTCTGTTCAATAGCTCAATTTTGGAAAAGTCTTTAATCCCTGCTTCTTCTGGTCCCACTTCAGTTGCAGTCGTTTCCAGATTATCCATTGAGGCAGGTGCCGGTTCCGAGATAAGAAACCCTGCCACCGGCGGTGGCGCGCTGCGCGCTGCAGGAGGCGGGGGCGCCGGTGCCACCGGCCGGCACATACGGGCCTCGGCCCGAGACCGCTGAGGCGCATAGCACCCGTCCTCAGTGGACTGCAACCTCCGCTCCCCGGCGATGCCGAATGCGGAGCCTCCAACTCTCATCGACCCCTCCTGCTCCTCTGGTTCCATGGGAGGAGTTCGCGCCAGTGATTTTCGCGGCTCAAATGGTGACCCCGGAGTATCAAAAACTTGTCGTTTGTCCATTTTGTTATTCGCAAACAGAATGTAACGAATACGTATATTATTATATACTATTCAGTTGAATGTTTATTCCACTTCGATAACATATTACACTAAAGTCTTCAGTTCTAAGTTAGTCAAAGAAAGCACGAATGTTTATAATAAAATAAGTAGATATTAAAGTAAAGTACAACAGTTTTAACATGTACCCGACATCTTACGTCTAGAAATATATCTTATATTTAAAGTTAAATTTATAGTTTAAAACACACGACAAGTTAATTGTTCATGTGTTAGGAATAACACAAATAATCTTCACTGTTTACCACTAGGCTAAAAAGCAAAAAAAAAAAAAAAAGAAAGTATAATATAAACAAATACTAAAATTTGTGTGCTCAAACCCATGTGTTGTCCATCCGCCGTAATTGTTTTGAATAGTCCAGTGCACAAACACTTTACATTATACACTTTAAACCAAATAGTTTTCCACAGCACAGCGATGTAAACATTTAAAGATTAAATTAAGGTTACGTATGCAGTGAGACAAAGTACCGCGCGCTGCGCTAGCGCACGACCGTTCGCCGCAGCGTCACCGAGCGCCCATCGATACAGGGCTACCGACGATAGCCCAATTCTTTAAGCAGGTATCTCGACGGTTTTTCGAGACTGCCACCAAACATTCAAATAAACTTCTTGTGAGTGCCGCCACTTACAAGACATTACCCACTTTAAATTCAGACACGTCATTTTTGCACTTAAAAAACAACGAAAAAACGACAATTCATTAATTCAAGTATCACACTACTTCTTATTATATATAAATATATGTTTATATATTTTAAGATTAAACAAATATTCCAAAAAAAAATTTGTATTCCCAATTTCTCTGATGGTTACGTTAAGTCGTTTCATGAACATTATACAAATAATAACGGAAATTTATTCCTTCATAATATCTAGGATTTAAGCAGATTTTAGTAAAATAGGTACCGCATTTATTTCCATCTAAGTAATTGGACGCCTGGGGGAAATCCTTGGCAAGGTATAGGAATTATTTTATCTTGAATCTTGAATTTCAAAATTGAGTTATTTTAGGCGCTTGTAATAATTTTTTGAGGTCAATTTAAATGATAGGCATATTGCTAAGGCTTGCGTATATTATTCGAATAGTTACTATACTTTGTTAAAGTTTGTTTGGCGTTTTTAATTAAAATCTCATAGAGGTGGGACGACTTACCTGGCTACTGTATCACGTATGGGTCAACATATTCGGGATAGTACCTACCATCTCGTAGGATATTGGTGAAGGTATATCAAGAAATGGTGACGCCTTGGAAGTTATAGAAGTTAAATTATTTTATATGATAGAATAATTTAACTAAACTAAATGCCTATTCACTCTACTCTTGAAAATACCCACATTGTAATCGGAAGGAAAGACAGATGCGGGCAAACTATTCCAGTCCTTTGCTGTACGAAGAATGAAAGACGAAGCAAATCGCTTCGTTCGGGTTTGAGTAATTTTAAGCATTGATATGTCGGTTTCTGTGTTTCTCAAATAATTAATAAAATGGCAATAATTACGCTGTGACGTAAACATGTCGTAATACATTTACAGTGTGTTGAATCTATGAATATCATCACAAAGATTTCTTTTGCTATAATGCAACGTGTCGTTTAAAAGCAATTTATCTCTCAGCATGTGGCCTTCGTTCCACAACAGATGTTAGCAGATCTAATGGTTGTGTATTAAGTTTTCAAAGCGAATAATGATCGGAGGGCGAAGAAATACATTCAGTACTGTATTCTTAAGACTAGTGGCGACTTTCAACCGACTCCAAAAGGTGGTTTCAATTCGACTGTATTGTTTTATTTTATGATTGTTAGCTCAGAACTTTCGATTGGATACTCTGATTTTGTTAATTCTTTTTCATTTGACAGTGCGATCTTGTTGAGGTTCCAATTCTATTATTGACATCCATGAGAAAACCATATCAGTCTTAAATTTGCATTAAATCTGTGCGCGACGCGTGCGATCCCTGTTGCCGGCACAAAAATTTAGTGTTGCAATTTTATGTGCTGATTTACCACGCGCTCGGCGGTGAAAGAAAATCTAGACGCCTTAGAATTTTTTTTTCTAATACATGTGAAGTCTGCAAATCTGCACTAGGGCCGCGCGGCGACTATACCCTTACACTCTCTTTAAAGAGAAGGCCTGTGCCCAGCAGTGGGACATATATAGAGACTGTAACTTTAACTTTTAACTGTGCGCGACAAATGGACGAATAACTCAACATCAAGCCAACCGATTTCTATGATTCATTTTTATTGGAAAGCATGTACTTCAAGGAAGTTTGATGTGAGTTTGGTTAGTTTCTGATTAAGTATATTTAGACATAGACATAGACATTTATTTATTGGCATGACAATACAAAACACATCACAAACAGAATATAACATACATTAAAAAGAATGAAAATAGACAAAACACAGTTAAAGTTACACGGACAAATAATACAAAATATATAATGCCAATATCGAACACCGTTTCAGCATATGCTGTCGCAAGGATGCGACAGCGCTGATTCAGCGGTGCCCGGGACTACCTAAAGACGTGCGCGCGCAATACTACTTTTATATGGAATTTATACAGATAATAAGAGTATAATAAATATGATACATGAATAGAACAGTTATGAGATTAAAATATATTTTATACAATAAAATAATAGATGAAAAAATTTCATAAATAAATATATTGAGTCAAAAATAAACTAAAATAAATAATATGATAATTAAACGTATAAAGTTTAAATTTTATAATGAATATTGAAAATATTGGAAACAACAAGCCACCGATATCGCGGGGATATTATCTCTTTGTAACTTTAACATCAGGTGTTTTAATTTATTTTAAAAGCGTTTACAGATTTACTATCTCTTACGGGCGGTGGCAAATTATTCCAACACTTGGTGGCCAAGTATCTGTAACTGGCGCGGAACGCAGCAGATCGGTGTAGCGGAATTTGTAAAATGCAGTTTTAGCTCTAATTAAACAGCTAGTATCTTCATTCCGCCATTTCAACTTTTCACAGATATTTAGGCTGTTCCGAGTTTATGATTCCAAACAGAAGTGTATTTCGTAATATTCCTACGGTAATTCGGAAATGCAAAGAGGCCGTTCGCGCTTAATAGAGCTTAACGTTTGATGCGTATTGTAATACAGTAAATATCAGGCCTAATTTTTTTTCTTTTCTGGGCCTTATTTGCTTTCGTGTGTAAACAATATAAATATATATATATATACATATATTTATATATATATATTTGATGTATAATATTTAAGAATTGAATTTTGTTTATTTATTTTTGGGAATAACGTTTGTAGTCGCAACAAACAGCAAAAGGCAGTTTGTCAATTAACTTAACACACCTTTCATGCACAAATAAAGATAAAATAAATAAATATAAATCCACCCTAAGACTTTTTAATTTTTTTAATTTTTTTTGGACGAACACAGTTGGCACAAAGAAACTGGCCTTTACTGCTTCACCGGATTGAGAGGTGGCATAGCTACCCTAAGACTAAATCTGTTTCGCTTATATAATATTTAACAATCACACCGTGAGAGTGCAAACGTTTTATTACTTTTAGCGGTTTCACCGCAATGCGGGCCAATTTGGATCGAACGAGAAAACCTCAGTGACCCTTGTTATTTATGTATTCAAAATAATACTTCTAAACTGTAACCTTTATTAAACTCAAATAGTAAAAATGACAAATATGAAGTTTTTGTTATTGTGAAGAACTACACAGATTGGCCAGAGAAGCTTGACTGCTTCAATGGATTGATGAGTGGCATAGCTCTTAGGTCGGTTAGCCTGAACCTCTAAAGCAAGTAACTATAGGGTGAGGGCTAACTTCGGCTTAGACGGTTACTATGTTACGCATAATTATTACTATCTGAGGGCGCCCGAACAACAGATCGGGCGGTATATACACGGATAATCTAAGCTAAACTAACTTAATTGCCTCTTTTCAAAGTGTTGGCGCTGAGAGAAGAAGTGGCCGAAGAAACTCCAGCAAAGCTCCTAACATCTACGTGCGATATGAAGTATTTATATTGTCGTTTATTTATGTCATTAGAGAAAAAGAAATTTGATAAGATTAAAGTATACTTTGATCATGATATATCAAGTAAGACAGAGAACGTAAGCAGTAACGTCTTTTCACACGAGCTTAAAAGGACCCGAGATCAACAGACACGACATCTAGCGATGTTATAGTACGTAATAATAAGAACATAATACGTAAACGAAAACTCTTTTTCGTATTACGTACTATAACAACGCTTTTTGGATCGAGTTTTCCCGTGGCCCCGCCAATTTGCGATCTTGTGGGTTTGGTCATACTTACCCCGTGGGACGAGTACGCGGAGAAAAAAATGAGATGGTTCACGTCAGTTTTTTTTTTTAAAACGTCAGTAGTCTACGTACGTGTCTATGTCATAATCAATTCCGCCAAAACAAATCGCTCCTTTGATGTGGGACGCTGTCGCTCACTTTTACGGTGGGCAGACGCAGTTAAGACGTCACAGGCCTGCCAATAACCAACGCCATGAAGACCACCGAGGACAGGGACACGTGGAAGTTAATCGTTAAGCGAGCGATCAACACTTCGAGCTAGATACGACCTTCAGCAATGAAGGAGACGACTAAGAAGAAGAACCGTACGTGTTTATGTCATGCTATTAAATCGTTACGCACAATTGTGTAGCATTTTTTCATCATTAGCCTATTCTCGTTCTCGATGCGTTCCCGCCAAGCCAATATTTATCTCGTGCTTCAAACAATTCGAAGAGCAGAATCCAATGCAATCGAGAGCACGTCCATTACGCAACGTAGGCACTGAATGGAAAAGTGAACACGCCGTGAATCCTATGGCGCAAGACAATAGTTGCCAGCGTATATCACACGCGATATAACACGGCAAGGCTATTAAGGATTAAATTAATAACTTCACATTTAACTTTTAATGATGTTATTAAACTCAATTATAGTGTACGTTTAAGTATTTTAAATATGCACTTAGTTTAGGATCTAACGGATTTTTTTAGTTGTTGTAATTTTCTAGGGTATATATAATATATGACTAGAAATGGAGTATTTTGAAAGTAAATCGGAACCGTTCAAGGAAAGTTTTCCGTCGTTTCCAAGTCGTGCATGATATGAGGTCGGCTCTGCATAAATTCAAAACTTTATGGCTTCGTATTATTGTAAGCGTCTGATTCAAATCTATTTCAAAAAAGGAGGTTAAGAATTCCGCGACAATTTTTTTTTTTTTTAAAGAAAGCAGGCAATTTTTCTTTTTTTTTTCAGAAATATTACTAACAATCTTGTGCTAGGACATGGTTCATGTTTCAGCCCTGTAGTTCTGGGCTCTCAAGAATAAGACTACGGTATCCCCTGCCTGTCGTAGAAGGCGACTAAAATGGGCCTCGGGTTCACTGGGCGACAAGGGTGGGGGCTTTTGTCGTCCGCTAAGGTGGACCCGGGGAGAAGCCAACATCGGCTGGCCCGTGTAGCCTTGCACTGCGAGGGCATATAAAAGAGAAAGTGTGTGGTTATGTTCCATATACGCTCCGAAACGGCTGGACCGATTCCAATTAAACTTTCAGGGAATCTTCAGATTGACCTGGCGAGTAATCCTGTAAAGTTTGGTGACGATCTGATCACTCCTCTTTTTTAACTATCAAATACAGCTTTTATTTACTATGATAATATTCTATTGTTTAATAACCCAAATTTGCATCGACACATGCGTTGTGTATATTTATGTCATTATGAACCATATTGAAGTATAATACGGTAAGTTTTATTTCTGACATTAACTTGAGCCCAATATGTATTTGTATAAATGCTTATCATTTTAATGATATTGTACTGATATTTACTTGGGTGTAGGTTTTCACTAGCTTGAAGAGAGAATGAATACGGAGAGAAATGAATAATTTAATATATTGTGAGAGTTAAATTAAATATTTAATTATGTAAGTTTATTGTTTAAATAAAATAAAGCAAAATCTAGCCCGGCGAAGCGGGCTGGGTACGCTAGTTCAACATATCAATAATTGGATTATGCAGCATCTACCATTCTCGCAAATTACATATACATGGTATTAGGAGACCGCTTCCGAAAACGAAGACAGACGATAGTACTAATGACACCTTTTTTATGCGTGTAAACTAGCGCTTGACCATGATCCCACCTGGTGTTAAGTGGTGATATAGTCGAAATATAGTACGTGCTAGTTTAGTAAGTGCCTATTCACTCTACTCTTGAAGGCTCCCACGTCGTAATTGGACGGAAAGACTGACGCAGGCAACTTATTCCACTCCTTTGCCGTACGCACGATGAACGATGACTCAAATCGCTTCGTTCGGACGCGCGGAACATCAACTATAAAAGGGTGGAGACCCGCCGAGTGTCTAAACGTCCGAAGGTAGAATGGGGATGGGGGAATTAACTCGTGTAATTCCTGTGCACACTCTCCAAAGTGTAATCTGTAAAACACCGAAAGGCTGGCCACCTTGCGCCTGTGCTCACCTTTGATGATGGGACGGAAAAAAATCGATCTGATATAACAATCACATTTTAAAACGTTTTATTAGCATTATTTACGCTCCATCGTGTTAGTGTAGCCAAATGAAACGATAGGTTCATAAAAATACATTACTTTACTAAACAGATAAAACAGCAATGAAACACGAACTGTCAAAACAGAATAATCAATCCCGCCATGGGAATCAATGATGGCGCTATATACCATACAGCACATGTGACAATCGATTTACTGCGCAATACCTTCGAAAATTGCATAAGTTAAAGTTAAAGTTACAGCCTTTATATATGTCCCACTGTTGGGCACAGGCCTTCTCTGTAAAGAGAGTATAAGAACGGCATAGTCCACCACGCGGCCCTAGTGTGGATTGTGGATCAAGTACCTTTAAAAAAAATTCTAGGACATCTAGGTTTCGTCACGATGTATTAATTTACCGTCGACCACGTGATAATCAGCACATAAAATTGCAACAACAAATTTATTGTTGCCGGCACCGGGGAACGAAATTGGGTTGCTAGCATACCATGCCACTTGAGGCGATCGGGTACTGAGCTAGACTGTGTGGGAAGCCGTTAAGGATGAGTTTTAATACGAGTAAATGATTGGCAAGCATCTCGAGTCGATTAAAGACTGATTCGATTAAATTATTACGACTATTAATGGAACAGAGAGAACGCTCGAAAATGTACTCAAAAATTGCGTTCATCGAATGGGCTAGTCGGGGCAGCCATTTTTAACGAAACTAGTTTTCGTAAATAAACACAATTTCCAGCATAAAAATCGACTGGGTATTATGTTACAGCGAATTTAAATTTTGCATTTTAAAGATTTTCTATTCAAAACTGCATTTCAGTATAAATTATAACTTCGCTTCAGTATATAAAATGTGACGGAACACCGCAATCGATGTGTGGTATGAAGACCGAGTCGATTTAATAACAGTGATTCCGATTTTACGGTCCGACGCCATTATGTTCACAACATTCACGAGATTAATAGCGTGATGATATCCATGAGAAATTTGTAAGACGTTAAAAATAATAATGACATAAAGCTAGTATTCACAAGACTAAGACAGTTTCCGTTCCCAATTGTCTGGTCAACGTTGGTAGTTATTTGCTATATTACCCCGAATTCTTGAGGCATATAATAAATCATAGAAAAAATCAATATATTTGTCAAACTGATACGCTTTCCCGTCCTTTTGATCTTAGTGGTGTAGACAGAGACAGCTTTCGCAGTTTTAACTAACCTTAACTCCCATATGTAACAGGGAGTGAGCTCAGCGCCATACATTTGTCTTGATTTTAGCAAGCGATTTTTGGTACTTTAAAATAAAAAAAAAAAACTTAAAATCGTCTTGTATCTTATAGGTACATCTAGTATGTGCGCCACAAATGGACGAATAACTCAATATCATGCTAACGGATATCGATGATTTATTTTTATTGGAAAGGATGTACTTTAAGGGTAGTTTGGTTAGGTTCTCATTAATTCTATTACGTAATATTACTACGATAATTCTGAAATACAAAGAGGGCGTCATTGCATCATCATCATCATTTCAGCCGTAAAACATCCACTGCTGGACATAGGCCTCCCCAATCATTTCCAAAAGGACCGGTGGTAAACAGCCCGCATCCAACTGCGTCCTGCGACCTTTATGAGGTCAAAAAGTTTTTTTTGAAGTCATTGCGTAATAACGGTTATAGATTCGATTAAAAGTCGGTTTTTATTTACTTTTTTTTTTCTCAATAAACCGCAACCACAGACTTGTCAGTCAGTCAGTCAGTCGAGTCATCTACAAGGTTCACGGGAACCTCGCAGGTACGGGCCTCGGGGTGTTACCCCATTACCCGGGTTATCAGCGCAGGGGGCAACTGCTCCCCTGGTCTTGGGTACCGTTTTGGAACGGATTTTTTAGGAATAACTATTTTTACGTCGGGGCTAATCCCTCAAGCGTCAGCCGCGACGAATCTATCTTCTACGCCCTCTCGGTCTCGATTGAGACGGAGGTCGAGAGGGGGGCCTATGAGTTCAAAATCTCCCTAGAATAGGGGAATTTGAACCTACGGCGCACGTCGGGAGGACGCGCGTGTTGCGGGGTAAAGACTTGTGTCCGTGTTCTTTTCTAATGTACTTTAATTGTTTACTTTGGTTTTGTTAATAAGAGCGGTACCTCTACAGTTACTATTTTTTTTTAATGCCCGATTTTTGACGGAAATATACTTGTTGATTCTCCCATAATTTATTAATGTGCATTTGAAACAATACCACTATTGTATGATTTACACTTTCAAATAGATTGTATTAAGTAATGATCGGTAAAAAGTGTTAGACAAAAGACAATTTTAGATGAATAAGACTAGAAAGAGACAAAATAATAAAAAAATCGACGTTTAACGTGACAACTGAATAGTCTAATCGAAAAATTGTGGCATAACGTGAACGCACTGGTTCACGTTATTGCACAGTTTTTACGTCAAATCACTCTTTCACTTTTAAACGTTAAAAATTGCAAAAATCGAAAAAAAATACGTTTGCGCAATTCCCCTTTTTATACAAAATAAGTTAACTATCGGATAGAACGTACATTTAAAATGTCTCAACACGTAACATGCTGGAACGAAATACTTTTTGCTATCGACACCGGTTATTCAAAATTGCTCAACAATTGGATATTTGAACATTTTTTTATGGTAAGTGTAAAGATCATCTAACGTTAATTGCCTAACGGTTTATGGTACGGTCTGCGAAACGTAAGGCGTAGATTTGAATTTACTGTCAGCCCTGTAGTTCTGGGCTCTCAAGAATAAGACTACGGTAACCCCTGCCCATAGTAGAAGTCGATTAAAACGGGGCCTCGGGTTCACTGGACGACAAGGTCGCCGGGAAGAAGACGACATCGGCTAGCCCGTGTCGCCTTGCACTGCGAGGGCACAGGGGGGGAGGGAGTAATCTCCCCCCCGGGAAGTGCTCTTCTTATAATAAGAGGGGCTCCGGTGCGTTCCTCTGGAAATCGCGGAGCCTCATCATGCACCGAAGAAGGGCCACTGGTAGGTTTTAGTGGGTAAACCCCACATAATCACCGCCTTCCGGCGGGTATCTTTGAAGATTTCCTCCCGTTAACAAAAAAAAGGTTTGAATCTACAATTGTACTATTTTTACGTCGGGGCTAATCCCTCAAGCGTCAGCCGCGACGAATCTATCTTCTACGCCCTCTCGGTCTCGATTGAGACGGAGGTCGAGGGCCTATGAGTTCAAAATCTCCTAGAATAGGGAATTTGAACCTACGGCGCACGTCGGGAGGACGCGCGTGTTGCCGGGTAAAGACTTGTGTCCGTGTTCTTTTCTAATGTACTTTATTATTGTTTACTTTGGTTTTGTTAATAAGAGCGGTACCTCTACAGTTACTATTTTTTTTTTAATGCCCGATTTTTGACGGAAATATACTTGTTAATTCTCCCATAATTTATTAATGTGCGTTTGAAACAATACCACTATTGTATAGATTTCAAATAGATTGTATTAAGTAATGATCGGTAAAAAGTGTTTAGACAAAAGACAATTTTAGATGAATAAGACTAGAAAGAGACAAAATAATAAAAAAATCGACGTTTAACGTGACAACTGAATAGTCTAATCGAAAAATTGTGGCATAACGTGAACGCACTGGTTCACGTTATTGCACAGTTTTTACGTCAAATCACTCTTTCACTTTTAAACGTTAAAAATTGCAAAAATCGAAAAAAAAAATACGTTTGCGCAATTCCCCTTTTTATACAAAATAAGTTAACTGTCGGATAGAACGTACATTTAAAATGTCTCAACACGTAACATGCTGGAACGAAATACTTTTTGCTATCGACACCGGTTATTCAAAATTGTTCAACAATTGGGTATTTGAACATTTTTTTATGGTAAATGTAAAGATCATCTAACGTTAATTGCCTAACGGTTTATGGTACGGTCTGCGAAACGTAAGGCGTAGATTTGAATTTACTGTCAGCCCTGTAGTTCTGGGCTCTCAAGAATAAGACTACGGTAACCCCTGCCCATAGTAGAAGTCGATTAAAACGGGGCCTCAGGTTCACTGGACGACAAGGTCGCTGGGCAAATATTGACATATATTTCACAAGTTATTGATATTATATTAAAATTACAATAAATTTTAATTTGCATGCTTAATTATAATAAGCGAAACATGTCGGCCGGTCTGTAATTATATGTATAACATCAAATAATACCATGTTTTCAGCAAATAAATAAATTTTATCTTATCTTATCTTATCTAGCGTACTATGCAACTTGGGCCAACACTGAGCTACCACGGCTCAAAACATAAAAATAATAGTTAGCTCATTTTAATAATAAGTGGAAAGTTTGATTATTAATAAATTGCAACATTACACCGCACACTATTTGCGTGTTTTCGTTTCCGTACTGGCCTTGTTCCGTTTTTTTTACAACAATGGCAACTAGAATTTCAACACCAATGACCCTGAAATACTATGTCCCCATCTAAATGATCTTTCTTTGTATCAAACTTTAATTTTTCATTAGTTAAGGTCTTGAGATCGCCGTCTAATATTATTTATCACTAAAGAATATATGTTTAATAGTTTTTTAATAATTTCAAGATATAATAGGAGCCTTGGTAGCTTAGTGTCCGAGCCGTCGTCTTAAGTTGCTAAGTACGATTGCTAGAATCCAAGTGGAGCCACTAATAGTTGGATAGCCTAACTGACTGAAACTGAGGGAGCAATATGTGGGTGCCTTCTTAATGCTGCCGACTAACCCGACGTCAGACGGAGCGGGGAAACTGGTGGCTATGGCCATGCAACATAGATGACTTTCTTTCTCGCTTCATGCGACCGATGTGTGTATACTTAGGTTAGGGTACGATGAGGCAGCCCTGTAGTTCTCAGCCCTGTAGTTCTGGGCTCTCAAGAATAAGACTACGGTATCCCCTGCCTGTCGTACAAGGCGACTAAAAGGGCCTCGGGTTTACTGGGCGACAAGGGTGGGGCCTGCGTCGTCCACCAAAGTGGACCCGGTAAGGCGACATCGGCTGGCCCGTGTCGCCTTTCGCTCTGAGGAACAGGGGAGGAGGGTAACCTCCCCGGGACGTGCTCTCCTTGAGCACAGTGCAGAGAGGCTCCGGTGCGTTCCACGTGAGATCCCGGAGCCCCTCGTCATGCACCGAGGAAAGTTGAAAGATTCGTGACGATCGGAGCACTCCTCTTTGAACTGTCAAATATAGCTTTTATTTACTATGATGATATTCTATTGTTTTATAACCCAAATTTGTATTGACACATGCGCTGTGTAAATTTATGTCATTATGAACCAAATTGAAGTACAATGTAGTATATTGAAGTACAATAAAGAATACTGAAGTATATATTATAGTTCAATATTAAAGATAATGATTAAAGATTTTGAAGTATTCAAGGTAAGTTATAGCGCCGCGAATGTATCTATGCGTTTACTGATGCTGCTGATATATACATCACACACCC
This sequence comes from Meandrusa payeni, assembly GCA_029286785.1. Lineage (NCBI taxonomy): Eukaryota > Metazoa > Arthropoda > Insecta > Lepidoptera > Papilionidae > Meandrusa > Meandrusa payeni. Next base: position 4,510,748 of record JAGSMX010000016.1, on the reverse strand, counting down.
GTTCGAGAAGAGAATAGAAGATAATCAATACGGAGAGATATGAATAATTTAAAATTTTGTGAGAGTTAAATTAAATATTTAATTATGTAAGTTTATTGTTTAAATAAAATAAAGCTCGGTAAGCGTGTTGGGTACGGTAGTAGCGTTATACTCGTAAATGTTGGATTCGTTTTGAAGTCGGTTTATGTCCGTAAATATACTAGTTACTCATTCTCCAAGTAATTAATAGGCGTCTAAACAGTTTGTAATATGTCTAACACAGTATAAACCCACGATATTAGTATACAAATGTAATTACGGGGTTAATATTAACAAGGATACGCTAACACCCACTAAGTACTACGGGGATCGTAAAAATGATAAATGTGCGCGTATTACGCGGGACCATGTGGCTATACGACTGCAATGCGTTGTTTCCCCGTTAACATAAGTACATTTGGGAAATATAAATAACACAAGTTTTTCAAAACAAAATTTTCCGAATATTTTTTTACGGCGTTATCTTTTTTTGCGTAATTTTACATTCGGATTATGAACCCGGTAGCTCTCAGACTGAAACTACGATTCTGTTATTAGCCATTGACGTTTCATTATGAAACCGAATAATTCAGTCATATCAATTATTATTAGATCGTTATTAAATACGTCAAAAATAATACTATTTTACAAGATTACCGTAACAGTGGTACGCCATCGGTAAACCATAGTGCCAATTAACTAAAATACCTTAGTTGTCACAGGTTTTTTTGGCTGAAAATCAGCGCTGTGCTACACGTGTGAGCACAGCACATGCTGAGCCAACCCCTTTTCAGCACAATTTCTATTTTTTTTTAATTTCTTACAATTTTAATAACTTTTGTTTATGTTGTTTTTGTCTTGTTTTAACTGTTGTTTCTGTGTTCTTGTGTCGAATAAATGTTTATTCGATTCTACTAACAAAAACAAATATCTACCACTATAATGCCAATGAACGTTCATTTTGTACACAATTGATGTAGACTTGGGCTCTTGATCTTAAGTGATCACCGTTGTCGATAAACATCTACAACATCAGATAAAAACTTCTGGTGCATTACCGGAACGAGTAGCTGATTAGGAGCAGTTCTCTGGGTCACAACTCTCAATCCTGAAGGCTATACGGTGTAAAGAAGAAAAAATAAAGGAATGATGGAAAATGTTTTTGGACTTTTTTCTATACTATAGCAAAGTAAAGGGAACTAGAGCAAAAATTGAGGGTCGGTTAAGAAAGTTTAAATATCTCGGAAGATGAACAGTTTTCTGCCACGCACAGTAAATATCTGGAACTCGTTGCCATCAGCGGTCTTCCCCAACAACTGCGACATTGGGTTATTCAAGAAAAGAGCATATTCTTACCTGAAGGGTAGGCAACGCACTGGCGCAGCTGGTGACGTGGGCGGCGGTGAATCACTTACCATCAGGTGACCCGTCTTGCTCGTTTGCCTCTTATTTTACATAAAAAAAAAATAAAGACGCTAGTTAACTGAAATAAATTGTGCATGATAGACAATTAAATATCCTTAAAATAAAATAAAATAAAATAAAATATTTTTATTAATTTATATAGATTTCATTAAAAACATAAACTTGAATGAAAAAGGATAACTTACGTAAACTTGAATAGTACAGTATTTTCCATTAAATTTTATCTTTATTTAAATTTTAGTACTTAGTGTTGCCATTATAGTAAAAACGCGAACTCTGAAATGGAAATGGACTGGTCACACGATGAACACACAACAGAAAAGTGACGGAGTGGTACCCAAGGGACGGTAAAAGAAGTAGAGGAAGACAGAAACAAAGATGGGAAGACGATCTGTCCAAAGGTTGACGAAGGACGTCTATGAATAGGCAGAGGTGGAGGGAACTGCCGGAGACCTATGTCGGAAGAAACCTGACCTTGATGGATAAATAAATGTCAAGTCACATACTGAAAAAAAAAATAGAATTAAGTATAGTTAGAATAGTATAATTAAGTTTGTTTAGTTAGTATAGTTTTATGTTATTATCCAGCCCTGTAGTTCTGGGCTCTCAAGAATAAGACTACGGTATCCCCTGCCTGTCGTACAAGGCGACTAAAAGGGGCCTCGGGTTCACTGGGCGACAAGGGTGGGAGCCTGAGTCGTCCACCAAAGTTGACCCGGGAAGAAGGCGATATCGGCTGGCCCGTGTCTGGCTGGGCCACCGGGGAGGTTTTAGTGGGTAAAAACCCCACATAACCGCCGCCTTCCCCCCAGAAGGCGGGGTATCTTTCTGAAGATTTCCTCCCCGTCAACAAAAAAAATGGTTTTATTTTATTATAATAAGTTCAGGGAAAATAGAGACTATTTTATTTTTTTATTTACTTAGTGTTGCCTCCATGTGGCGATAGTTTAAGTTTATGTTTTTTTAAAGAAATTTTAATAAATTAATAGTAAATTATTTAACTGTCTATCATGCACAATTTATTTCCTTTATTTTTGCTCACGAATATATGTATTGCGTTATAATAATACGTGTATTAAAAACTTTGTAACCCTCCTTACGAAAACTGCGCGGATGGAGAACTGAAATTTCCAACACGTTATCTTAACACAGAGAAGGAATGCAGAATGCTAATATATTTTAAAATTATGTAAATGAAATGCATTAAATTAATAAAAAAACATTACACATACACGCGGACATTATTCGGTTGCCTGGAAACGGTTAAGTAACTATGATGAATAATGATACGCTTACTTACCTGAAGCAGCACTCAAAGTTAGTTTAGCTTTTGAATGTCCCATAGGTTATCCGAAAAATAGCAACCAACCAAGTCGTGATTCGGCCCTCTCGGGCACCGTCGGATCAGAATGCTTACGCGTGACATAATAACCATCCAAGCCGAGATTATTCCTCACCCTTGTGTCGAGTTACTAGGGACAAAGGTTCAGGCTAAGCGACCTAAGAGCTATGCCACCTTTCAATCCGGTGAAGCAGTCAAGGCCAGCGTCATAAAAAAAAAGAAATTGTTAGATAAACCGAATAAGTTACGAACTGCAAACTATGTGTGACTTCAATGCTTCAATTCCTAGGTATTAAAAATTCGATTATAGGACAATCCTTGTTATTATTAATGAAACACTAGAATTTGATGCCCTTTCTATTGTACCTCTCACGTAGTCAGTATACTCAAAGAGCACAAAAGATTGGATAAACGCAATTTAAGCCCTGAAAATTGCTACTAAGAGAGAGAGAGAGAGTAAAGTACCACTCAAATGCTTCGAGTTATGACACGTGCTAAGCTGAAGTGGGGTAGATATCTAGTATTAGAATAAGTCAAACAGGAAGGACTAGGTATGACAAATATTTTCTGTGAAGACTTTTCAAGCGAGATTCTCAGCGGTATTTTAATAGCAGTTTTTCTTCACAAAAGTAATCAACATCCGGTAGAGTTAATATTTTCATATTCCAAAGAAAACACTCTTTTATATTTCTGCACAAAACATTACGCGCTTTCAAAATAATTTGAGTTTTGTTTTACCAATCTACTGATACATGGTGGTGCGAACTTGATCTGTATTTACAGGCGTAAGAGTAATAATAAAAGTAAGAAACGGTCTTACAGCGAAGAGTCTCGATCATCAGCTCAAGAGATTTTCGATAGTAGCTGGGTCAAAGGACAGAAACAGAAGGCGGTAGTCCTGGACACGTGTCGCCCTAACCACCGGTTGGTTGTATTTACGTATCCCCTGCCTGTCGTAGAAGGCGACTAAAAGGGGCCTCGGGTTCACTGTGCAACAAGGGTCGCCTTATTTCCGGGTCCACTTTGTCAGAGGGATTAACCTCTCCCCCAGGTACGTGCTCTCCGAGAGCACAGTGCAGCGGGGCTCCGGTGCGTTCCACTGGAGATCCAGGGGCCCCATGCGTCGAGGAAGGGCCAACGGGGTGTTTTAGTGGGTAAGATTCCCACGTAATCCCTCCTTCCGTATTTTGTTGAATATTCCCCCTCCCCCATTCTCCCCCATTCCCCCTTCCTCGTCAAAACAAAAAAGGTTTTTATGTTTTTATATATTGTATAGTTTTTTATGTATTTAACTTTTTATATTAATATTGTAAAGCCTAAGAAGCTAAGTAGTAAAAATCAAAAAGTAAGATAAATTCCATTACCGCACATCTCGGCGGAATTCCAAATTCCACCGCCACCATCTTGATGGTTGGCGTTCAACGACTGTACGTTTTTCGCGTAACTTTCACTGTCAACTTGTGGAATCAACTGTCGCCAGCGGTATTTCCGAACGTTTACGATTTAGAGACCTTCAAGGAACGAGCCTATTCCTATCTCAAAGGTCGGCAACACACCTACAGCTCCTCTGGTGCTGTGGATGTTCATGGGCGACGGTGATCACTTAAGATCAGGTGAGCCGTATGCTCGTTTGCCACTTTTCAAATAAAAAAAAACTGCGTGATTTAGAAAAAATAATAGAACATAGATTAAATAATTTATCCAACTAATTGCCTATGTGAAACTTAAATTTGTGGTGGTTATGCGACATACTGTTTGACAGAAAACATCAAGTTAGTAACATAACACCTGGTTACAGCTAGGTTTTCGATTTCCTCCTTGGTTTTACCGGTTTAGCATTTTCTATAGTTAGATTATTGGACACCGTGTCCCTATGTACGACATCCAGCCAGTTCATTTTAGGGCGGTCGCGTGATCTCGGTAACGGAATCTCAAGGATTTCCAATGTACTTCATAAGCTTCCGAATTACGTGACCATACAATCTCAAATACAAAACATTATTTGAAACTTATAGATACTCGTAGATATATAATTCCTTTATTGCACCAAATACATGTACAAAGACGAACTTAATGCTATTTAGCATTTTCTTCCAGCTAACCTTTAGTAGTTAAGAGCAGGCTAAGGGTAGTGCCGTTAAAAAAAAGTTTAAAAAAATATATAACATAGATAATATAAATATACATGGAATAAATAAACGATAATACTCGTATATATATACCAGTTTGTAGTTTTCCTTGTTTGAGTAGAAAGTATTCAGATACAAGCGATTTAAAGACAGGAGTTGACGAATTTTCCCTAATCTCAATCGGCAAGCTATTCCAAAGTCTTATAGCTGTACAGGTAAACGAATTGCTATAAAAAATCGTTTGACATTCATTTCCGATTTTCAGACACCATTGCTACGAAACAATGGTAAAGTACATTATTGTGGTGTAATCCAAACTCATTGTGTTTTAATAAATACCATTTGCATAACACGTGCGTTGATTATGTTAATATAATAGCATGCTAAAACTGATAGTGATTGCTTCCAAACAATCGCTGAGCTAAAACTAGCAATGGGTAAACCTGTCAGATATTACGGAGTACCATTCCAACGCGAGTGCTTGCGCGGTGTAGACAGCGTTCGTATTTAACGCAATGCTAAGATTTATAACCAAGTGAAACGATAGTTAAGAGAAAAAAATGGCAAACATTAATTGGGTCCCACCTGATATAACCACCATCTGTTCCGAATCAGCTGCACCACTAACGCAATGCTCGCAAACTGGTTTTATGTTCTTGGCGTTAGTGGCTCGATTATTCGGCGGATCAGTGGACAATCAATTCCAAATACCCGTCAATCCGTACGCCAAATTACCCAAAGTCGGCTACTTAAACAGCCCCTCCGTTTACGATATAGTGGGGAAAGTTGAACACGTATCCCACGAACCGACCCAATTGGGACCCCTTTTATACAGTAAACATACAGACGAGAAGACAACGCCAAGTGCACTGGGACCGACCGTAGATGTGAACTATTACGATGACAAGCACCGTCAATCTAGCACAAGTGGCAATCCGTCTTACGGGATTCAAAGTTACACGGGAACGGATTTCTACACTGGGCCCGAGTTTGAGTTCGAATCTAACAGTTTCAATAATCCATTTGGACCTTATTATACAGGTATAAAGGGATACATCGAGCAAGGGGGATACGTTGATAACGATACGGGATTCTCGGATAAAGTGTCGGTTAAAGTGAATAAAAAGAAACAAGGCAGAAAGGGCAGAACGAGAAGAGACGCGTTCAATGAGTATGACTTCATTGTAGTGGGGGCGGGATCAGCTGGTTGTGTGATCGCCAATCGATTATCTGAAGTTAAGAAATGGAAGGTAACATTTTAATTACTATATAAATAACATGCTTCAATTCTTTATTGTTTAACAATAAGAAACTCTTAAAACTCTAGTTAAATATAGTAATTTATAAATATAGCCGTGAGCAAAAATAAAGGGTCGGTTAAGAAAGTTCGAATATCTCGGAAGATAAAGACGCTAGCTAACTAAAATAAATTGTGCATGATAAACAAATAAATATGCTTAAAATAAAATAAGATATTTTTATTAATTTATTTATATTTCATTTAAAAACATTAACGTATACGAAAAAGAATACCTTACGTAACACGACACAAGATAAAGAAATTGGTTAGATATACAAATTTATTTGTACCGTTAATACAATTGAGCTGGCATTCGATTCCTGTGAGACTACGAATCCAACGCCATAAATATATATAAATCTATATATCCATAAATGAATAACTTAGGTGCCTAACACCTAAGTTACATACATTATATTCGAATTAAAAAAAAATCGTTCTTAACATACACCCCACACCAATGGCCAAAATAAGAAGTTAATTTTAAGAGTTACGTAATTTTTTTTTTAAAGAAAGCTAGTAATATTTCTTTTTTTTTTCAGACATATTACTAACAATCTTGTTAACCATTCCAACTAATCTTAAGCTTGTGCTAGGACATGGTTCACGGTAATAGTCGAATGGTGGATTCGAACCCACGACCTTACGATTCGCAGGCCGTACCCTAAACCATTAATTGGAAAAGTGAATTTGAAACTTATTTATTTAATAAAACATGACAAAAACATCGTAACAGACGTTTATAATTAAAAAATATAACACAAATTCATGCCAATAATAGATAGACATTTCATTTATTGGCATCGCAATATACAAATACATTACCTATATTATACATAAAATATAGCAAAATGGACACCGTCTCAGCATATGCCGTCGCAAGGATGCGACAGCGCTGATTCAGCGGTGCCCACGCTACCCAAAGTCGTGCGCGCGCAATATTACTTTTTTTTTATGACGAACACAGATTGGCCAGAGAAGCTGGCCTTGACTGCCTCACCGGATTGAGAGGTGGCATAGCTCTTAGGTCGCTTAGCCTGAACCTATGCAATACAACCTTTACGAGGCATTTATAAAAAGTCTTTTAGATCATAGAAATCGGGTAAAGGCCTCCTCTACTCTATACCATGACTGCCTGTCCTTGCCTGACATTATCCAGTCATTTCCTGCGACGTGTCTGATATCATCAGCCTACCATCTTATGTGTCGACCAACATTTCTTTTTCCCTATGGTCCTTTGCGTCCTTTGCTCCTTCGTGTGGCTTCAATGATCAATCTTTTGTCCTAGTATCGTGATATATGTCTCGCCCATCTCCACTTTAGTGATAGTTAGATAATTTTACAAACAAAGGCAGACGATATGCTCACAACAGGAGCTACCACATAAAAACATGTAAAGCCTAAAGTAAAATTATATGTAACATAAGTGTGTTGGCGTATCACTTAGTACTGTTTGTATGTATCGAATAAGATAAATAAGCATTATTCTTTGTTGTATACGAGAAACAAAGAATTCTTTTTTGAGCGTAGTCGTGTAAGAGTTGTTTGCATTGGTGTTGCCTGGGAACAAGCGTTATATTTTCTATTTTACGCGGTGAACGCAACAATAGTTGCCAGTATTGTGGGAAAATTTTCCCCTTCACCAGTTACTTTGTTTCAATTTCTATGTTTAGATCATTGTTCTCAGTCCCTTGAACAATTTTTATTGATTCCGAGTTAATCTGCGATTAGCATTTACTAATCTCAGATTTACGAGCAAAAACAAAAAACGACTTCAAATGGAATACAAAATTAAACGCTATTACACCCGGATTAAGTATGTCCGAATTATCTTAGGAATATTATGAAGATCCCGGAGCCCCTCGTCATGCACCGAGGAAAGGGCCACCGGGGAGGTTTTAGTGGGTAAAAACCCCACATAACCGCCGCCTTCCCCCCAGAAGGCGGGGTATCTGGGTATTTTGAAGATTTCCTCTTTCCTATGATGAAATAGAATTAATCAGAACTTAACCAAACTTGAGAGCCGGGGTAGCTCAGTGACCGGGCAGTCGCCTCAAATTGCACAGTACGCCATCGAATTCAGGTGCCGGCACCAATAAATTTGTTATTGCAATATTATGTGCTGATTTACCACGCGTTCGGCGATGAAGGAAAATATCGTGAGAAAACCTACATGAAGTCTGCCATTCCGTACTAGGGCCACGTGGCGGACTATGCCCTTATACTCTCTTTACATAGAAGGCCTGTGCCCAGCAATGGGACTTATATAAAGGCGGTAACTTTAACATTAACCAAACTTTCATAAAACTACTCTTAAAGTTCATCCTTTCCAATAAAAAATTAATCATCGAAATCGGTTGGCATCATATTGAGTTATTCTTCCATTAATACCTCAATTTATAAGATTTTCTCATGTATGCCATTGTCAGAATTGGCATCAAAGAATCATCTAAATTAGTTCACCCAGTCGAAAGCATTAGGTAACAATCGTAAAAGTATACAGACGATTTAAGAACCTCGCTTCCATTTCGGGATTGATGTCGAATTTCGATTATAGGGCGACCACTAGTAATTTTGAAACTTGTGTTACTAATTATCCTTTACATGTTTCCGTGCAAATAGATATTGTTATTGGAAGCTGGCCCGGATGAACCCGACGTTACAAGTGTACCCAGTCTGGCGCCATCTTTAGGGAGATCAAGCATTGACTGGATGTACAGAACACAGCCGGAAGAATTAACATGCCGAGCGCAGAGAGGACAAACCTGTGCTTGGTTAAGGTAAAATAACTTATTATTACAACATTATTAAAAACGTTTTGTGTGTCAACAACAAAAAATGTTTTAATGTTAACGAAGACAGAGTGTAAGTAATTCATTTTTACTTGAATGTATTTAATTTTTTTATTTATGTTTTCTTTTTAATTTCATTGCTTTAAGACTGTTTAGCAATCAACACTATTTACTTCTAAATTTATTGTTTTGTTTTTGCTAACTTATATTATTTTATTTAATGAACATTTCAGTGGACGCGTAATGGGTGGTTCAAGTGCAATTAATTATTTAGTTTACATGAGGGGCAATAGAAAAGATTACGATGATTGGGCGGCTTTAGGCAACGAGGGTTGGAGTTACCGAGATGTAAGAATTCTCTTTATCACCTTACTTACAATTGTTTAAATGAATAATTAATTAAATCATTGTTTCACAGGTACTTCCTTATTTCATAAAATCAGAAAACAATCGTGATATAGAAGCTAAAGATACAAAGTATCACGGCGTTGGTGGTCCACTAAATGTTGAGAGATTTGCCAATATCGATAGAAATATACCCATGTTAATTGCAGCCTTCAATGAAACAGGATTACCACTTGTAGACTTTAATGGAGCCCAACAAATAGGAACTATGGTCACTCAAACGACTACAAAGGACGGAATGAGAGTTTCTACTAACAAAGCTTTTATAAGACCAATAATAATGAAACGAAAAAACTTACGTGTTTTAACAAATGCTCATGTTATAAAGATTAAAATATCTCGTAATATAGCTAATGGAGTGATATATTTAAAAAATGGAGTTATAAGAACAGCGTATGCTAAAAAAGAAGTAATAATCAGCGCCGGTGCTTTAAATTCTCCAAAAATCTTAATGCTATCTGGTATTGGACCCAAAGAACATTTAATTCCACTGGGTATCCCCGTGTATAAGGATTTGAAAGTTGGATATAATTTACAGGATCACGCTACCACTGATGCGTTTTTAATGAAGCTTTCGAAGAAAACGTCAACGTTGATTAGTAGTCAACAAGTTTTAAAGGAAATTTTAAAATATAGCAAACACAAGGATGGTTTGTTGGCTGCGACTGGACCACTTCAAATTACTGCGTTTATAAGAACTATTTATGCTGTTAAGGATAAAACTGCCCCTGATATTCAATTCCACTTTGATGGGCGCAATATGAAAGATTTCTATTCAGATCCAACCACTTATTTAGCATCAAATGTTCTACCATTAGCATACTACGATAGTATTAATGTGAGACCTATTCTCTTGACACCAAAAAGTAGAGGCTATCTAACTTTAAACAAAACTAATCCGATTTTCGGTCAACCACTCATATATCCTAATTTCTTTACTGATAAAAGGGACGTTGACACATTGATAGCAGCATTAAGGTATGCCCAGAAATTAGAACAAACACATGCTTTCAAAGAAAATCAAGTAGAGTTTATAAAGGTTCCTGTTAAAGCTTGCAACAAATATAGATGGGGTACTTATGATTATTTATTCTGCATACTTACCAGATATACTGGAACAATCTTTCATCCGGCGGGTACCTGTAAAATGGGACCAAGACAAGATAAATATGCAGTTGTCGATGACAGATTAAGAGTGCATGGAATTGATAACTTAAGAGTAGCTGATGCATCTATAATGCCAAATATAGTACGAGGTAATACAAACGCTCCCGTAATTATGATCGCTGAGAAAGTCTCTGATATGATAAAGAAATGTTGGAAGTTATGAGTCACAGGTTGAACCTTTATCTGTGTTTTATAATTGTTAATAAAATGTTATTGTTAATAAATTATTACATTTTTTGTTTTACAAGATTTTTATTTCGCATGTATTATTTAACATTTCACATTTATTTATTGGTAAAGAATCTCGGTAGCTTAGTGTCCAGGCAATTGCCTCATACGCTAGCAACCCGAGTTCAATTCCAATTTGTTAAAATTTTACCACGAGCTTGGCGGTAAAGGAAGATATCGTGCGGAAACCTACATATTAGAAAATGTTCTAAGACATGTGAAGTCTACCAATATGTTCTAGAGCCGCGTGGCGGACTATGCCCTTGTGCTCTCTGTGTCCAACGGTGGGACATATATTTAATATTTCTAATGTTATTACCATTGGCAGTATACCATAATATGTGGTAAGTTTTTCTTCCCTCTGTCTGTATCCATCACCATTAGTTATTATATAATATATATAAGAACTTCAAATTAGTTTATTATTATATATTTATGTTATATTGCATGTTAGTATAAGTTTTAAATATAGACACAATTAAATATCGCTAAGTATTTTAATAGTAATGCACGTTGTGTTAGTTTCGTAGTCCGGATTTGTGACACGTCTAATCCAAAATATTTCACCTTGTAATTATAAATTTAAGCTAATAGTTATGTACTTAGTAAATAAGGATACATATCTAAGCCACTATATTTAGATACTACTATATTCATATATATAGAATAATTGGTTAAGAAGCTTGTATTATTTGGGAAATAATTAGCACCTAGTTTAAGTGACGCCTATTTTGTATTAATATTATAATTATGAATTCCAGAGGTAAAACCATGGGAGGATCAAGTGCCATTAATTACATGGTATATATGAGAGGAAATAAAAGAGATTATGATTCGTGGGCGGAAATGGAAAACTATGGATGGAGTTACCAGGAGGTAAGTGTAAGGTGTATTTTAAATGGCTTTAAAACATTAGAAGGTTCTCAGTTGGCCTGTATTATGTTAATGTTTAGTTATGTCACTTCGGGGCCGATTTTGATTTTTTTTAAGGTTTTCCTTTCCATTACGTTCTATTTTAATTTTGTTGGCATATTATATAACCTAAGGTAGGTTCCGAACGTATACGCATAGGACAATATTTTGTTAATTGAGATGTTGGTAGATTTTTACAATTTAAGACTAGTTTCTTTTTATTGTAACAATAGACTTGACTTCTGAAATATGTAAAATCAGAGTCACTGATTTGATCTGAAGTCGATTTTTGTTAACGTAATTTACGTGCGTAATTCATATAATTTTACTAGCTGACGCAAACTTTGTTTTACAATATATATTCTAGTCAATATTTTGGTAGTTATAGTAAAAATAATTAAGTTATTGTCAGTAGGGATGTGGTGTTTAACAGAGAGACGAACTATACATGATGACGGTCTTTAATACTAATAAAATACCAACCTTTTTTTAAATTCGTTGTTCATTATTAATGTGACAGTATATTTATATCTCTAGGAATAATTATGCCGATAAAATGGAAACAATATTATTATCTTAGCGAAATGTTAATATCGCTAATAAAGAATGGGGTTGGAACACCAACCAAATCAAACGCCAATAAGAATGAAAATTTAGGTTTGTGTTTTTAATGCAAAATCATAAAGAAATTAAAAAAAATTGAAAAATGCAAAAATAAAAAATAAAATTTGTAATGGACCATTCTTATCACTTAGGGATATGAAAAATAGATGGTAGCCGATTCTCAGAAATACGGAATATGCGTATAAAATTTGATAAAAACCGGACAAACCGTTTCGGGGTGTATGACATTGTGACACGAGAATTTTACATATAAAATTATTTATTAATTTAAACATATATTTCAAGTGGTTTATTTGAAAATATAAAATTACTTTTTTTAAAGATTAATTTATGTTTTAAAATTTCACAAAACTTTATAATATGATTTAAAAAAATGAGGTTTAAATCACCATCATATGTAATTGATTGAAGCGAACCTTGTAACAAACTGACTGGAGTTTAAAAACTCGGCCTAAAGATCAAAGTCCAGTGTCACGCATAGTTAGAAAATTAATTGATCCTCGGACATGCATTTAATTTCTAAGTATCTTAACGTAACATAACGAATGAACCACAATGGCATTCAAAAACTAACAACAACCAATCCCATCTTACTTCTGAATAATATCTATTTCAGGTGTTGCCATATTTTAAGAAAGCCGAAAATAATCAAGATATTGAAGCTAATGACATTTATCATCACTCTAGCGGTGGACCCTTGAATGTAGAGAGATATCCATATACAGATATAAATACACTTATGCTCGTACAGGCTTTTAAAGAAGCGGGATTGAGTGTTACAGATTTCAATGGCAAAAATCAAATCGGAACTGATATAGGCCAGTCAACATCTAAAGATGGACTAAGAATGTCCGCAAATGCAGCTTACATAAGGCCCATTAGAGACAAGCGACCTAATCTGAAAATAATAAATGAAGCATTTGTAACACAAATATTAATTGACCCTAAAACTAAAGTTGCAAAAGGCGTTAATTATTTATGGCATGGAGGTTCCTATACAGCTTATAGTAAAAAGGAGGTGATCGTTAGCGCTGGAGCAATAAATTCACCTAAACTTTTAATGTTATCTGGAATAGGACCAAAACAACACTTAGAAAGCTTAAATATACCAGTACTAGCAAATCTTCAAGTAGGTAACAATCTTCAGGATCACGTAACGACGGATGTCTTAGTCATACAACTTTCAAATAAAACTTCTACTCAAGTTAGCGGCGAGCAGTTAATGGATGAAATAACGAAGTACAATCAAGAGTACAGCCCAACGAAGTATGGACCTTTGTCTGCTACAGGTACCTTAAGTGGAATTGCTTTTATAAAAACCGAATATGCCACAGACGATGCCCCAGATATACAATTTCATTTTGACGGCCTCAATGTTCAAGAATTGTATGCAGATCCAACGACATATTTAGCTTCAAAAATCTTTCCTCTAGCATTTTACAATGGCATCGCTGCCAGAGCATTATTGCTAACGCCTGAAAGTAGAGGTTACATTTTACTTAATAACACAGATCCTATTTTTGGACAACCGTTAATTTTTTCTAGATTTTTCACTTCCACAAATGACATAAAAACACTTTTAGCAGGCATGCAGTACGTGATTAATTTAGAAAATACAAAAGCTTTCAGACAAAGTGGTGCGAAATTTTATAGAACACCAATTAAAGGATGTGAACATTTTCCGTGGGGTTCAGATGATTATTTTGTATGTATTCTAATACATTACACTTCAACTATTTATCATCCTGTAGGTACATGTAAAATGGGACCCGTATGGGATCGCGAAGCTGTGGTTAATCATAGGTTAAAAGTTTACGAGATAGATAAATTGAGAGTTATAGACGCCTCTATCATGCCAAAAATCGTTAGAGGTAATACGAATGCACCAACTATAATGATCGCTGAAAAAGCATGTGATATAATAAAAGAGGAATGGTTGTATGAATAAAATCTTAATTGTATGTATTGAGAACATGGTCCATTGTTGTTTCGAAGTTCATAGAATAATATCTCTAAGGCGATATTTGATTATATAGAGCTCCATTTATTACTCAAATGTATATATAGGGTAAATCATTTTCATTGACGGAGATAAATCTATAGTGTGGTAATAAAATTAAAAACGCCTAGCTTTTGTCAAACATTTGCGTTAGTATTATGTGGTAAATGTATGCAAGTACACATCAACTGGGTTGATAAATAAAGGCGATTGTTTTAAATATAGTAAGATTTTTGTAATATGAATACCGGCAACTGTCAATAGTAGAATATCGAATTTACCTAGATTTATTCTAGATTAACCTAGATACTTTTTTCATTTTTTTTGCATTTTTCTAACTCGATGACTATTTAGTTTTTTAAAGTGGCTCTTAAAAAAATTCTAGTTAACTATCGTTGAAATTTGGCACTTTGGTAACAAAATTACCAAACCCTGTCCTATGTTAACTTTATTTACGTTGATTGTAACGAAATTAATGTCAACTATTAACTTGACAATGTCAGTAAAATTATAGTATTAATATATTTCAAAATCCATCTTAAATTTTAATAAATTGTTGTTAATGTTTCTTTTGTTTTATTTTGAATTACTAAAACCACTGCCCTGTACCTTTGAAACCATATAGATTGAAGCTTTCCTAATATTGTTGACTAGAGAAAGGTAAACTTGCAGCCCTGTAGTTCTGGGCTCTCAAGAATAAGACTACGGTATCCCCTGCCTGTCGTACTAAAAGGGCCTCGGGTTCAGTGGGCGACAAGGGTGGGGCCTGAGTCGTCCACCAAAGTGAACCCAGGAGTAAGGTGACATTGGCTGGCCCGTGTCGCCTTCCGCTGCGAGGGACAGGAGGGAGGGATTAACCTCCCCCTCGGGACGTGCTCTCCTTGAGCACAGTGCAGAGGGGCTCCGGTGCGTTCCACTGGAGATCCCGGAGCCCCTCGTCATGCACCGAGGAAAGGGCCACCGGGGAGGTTTTAGTGGGTAAGAACCCCACATAACCGCCGCCTTCCCCCCAGAAGGCGGGGTATCTTTGTGAAGATTTCCTCCCCGTCAACAAAAAAGGTAAACTTGAATAAGGACAGAAAGACAAAGAAAATGTACACCGCGAAAGTAAGTGGTGGCATCGGTATAGGTAACCCTAGAAGCAGGTATATCGTACAGATTGACGATATATTTGAAATGGTGCTTGTAAGGAGTACCTACAACCGACAATTACTTAAGCGCAGATGGATGGATGTGAAATAAGCAAAAGATGTAGGTCAGGATCGTACTAAGTTTAAGTCCATCTCTGTCTACCCCTTTGAGTGACAGTCGTGAGTGTTTGTACTTTTTTTACATTGGACAAGTGTTATTAACAAACATAACAGCAGTAAAATATTAATTCAGAAGACTAGAAGCATTTCCAAATTCAAAACATATTATTTTTGAAGTAAAACTTCTTTACGTACGTTTGACTTGGGGAGGAAGTTGGTGAATGCGTTACAAAAAGTGTGATCAGGCGAGACGAAGGGAGAGATAAGTTAGTGTAGACAGAAAGAGGAAGAGTCACGTTTCACATATTACTGTAGATGCTAGAGAAAACAATGGGCACGAACATTTTCTCTCTTGAACGATTGTGCATTTAATATATAGATGTCCTCTAAAGCTCAGTCGTTTTTTATATTTATTGATAGTCCTAAGCTTTTAAACAAAAGCAATTTGTTAAACGACGACGACTACGGATTCTTAATTCTATGTTTTGCGTATTTAGTGAAGGGAGACCCGAAACTAACAATGAGGTGTCCCATTTTAGTCCCTAAGGATAAGTAGCGTGGAAGTTTTCACTCCCCAAATTTCACCGAAGTTTTTAGATCCCATGTGGTGAGTCCACCGCTAATAAGGCACAACAAACTGGTAAACAAGTATATTTACGAGTAAAAACAAAAACTGGCTCTCTCATTTGGAATTGTTAACAAGAGTATTAATAATATTTGCAAATAATAAAAATTGTTAGCATTCTTAAAAAAAAAAAACGTAAAATATCTGAATCTAAAAGCATTTTTCTCGGCGTCACCTGATATAGCTTCAGCACTGACAAACTCCATACATGATCTAATTCAAACCAAATACCTTGAAACAATGAAGAAACATTTGACGAATTGAGAATTGACTAAATTATCCAACGAATTAACAATGTGTTTATGTATTTACATGACCAATGACGTCCTTTTTTTAAGTCGTCTATATAAAAGTCTATATGCTCTTCCAGACTATAATCTATCTCTGCACCAATATGAAAATTCCTCATGCAAATCAGTTCAGCCGTCCTAGCGTGATTGAGTCCAAACATCCAAACTTTCGCATTTATAATTATAAGATGTTAGCTGGCAACACATGACACCTAGCGATTAGTATGCATAATAACTACTTCCAATGATATCTCAATGATTTACCTGAACCTTATTGTATCTTTAATTCATAATTAATAATTTAGTTGATCGTCACATGAACTTGGCATTGTAAACAATAGTTTAACTTTATTAGTTCATTTTGTTTAAAGATTGTGAGGATGCATAGTTGTCACGGTATTCGTTATAAATAATTCTTGTACAACGTCACGCTGTCTCAATGAAGCGAGTGTATTAGTTGTTGGACTATTTTATTCCACGATACCTACAAATTATAACATAGATTATGTTTTTAGACACTATTATAAAATCGGTCCGATCGATTGTAGTTGTCTTTAGACGTTTTTCCACATCATCATTTCCCGCGGCGAAGTTGTTACAGAACACTTAGGGAGTGATTTATAGGTTCCGTTCTAGCGAGTTTATATCCTGCAAAAAAAGAAGCTTCGGTGAGAAAATTCAGACAATAAATCTTATAATATCATCTTAATTGAAAACATTACCTCTATGGTTAAATATGAGATAATTATTTAGATATAGTTAAAATTGTAAATAAAATAATTTACATATTGTAAATCTACAAAGGCTCAGATCTTGAATACGTGACCACAGATATGTTATAGCATCCCCCCGGGAAGCCATATTACACCTTTTTTAAATATGAACTGTATCTTAAAAATGAAGTCGAGACGTAAACTTCACCTCGCATGCCTCCTGTTAGGTGTTGTTAACTTTCAAAGGCCTTCTTATTTGTGAAAAAAGCTCACTATGGTTTCAGAGACAAGCCGCTATAACAACCGGCAGCGCTCGCACCAGTTAAGTTTACAAACCCACAAGTATACTGCATTCCGTGGTAGTTTTCGATATGCGGCGTCAAAATGTTGGAATAACATCCCCCTGCCTATTAGGACGTCTTAAACATTACCTATATTAAAAATAAATTGCAATGCATCTTAACTGAGTCTCAACGTAACCACGCCAATATCAACTACGACAAATCGTTTATATAACGCTATATCTATGTTATTTATTATGTCATTTGTTTATATTATATATGTAAAGAAAGTATAACTATATATTTGTATATATATATATATATATATAAATATATATATATCTATAGCTGTTTTTTAATATATACATTTATGTATAATATATATGAAAGTTTATGTAATTTACACTATATTAATACACAACTGAATCGTGCCTGCCTTATTCTATACAGGTTTTCGACTGAAAACCAGCGCTGTGCTACATGTGTGAGCACAGCACATGCTGAGTTAACCCCTTTCGGCACAATTTCTATTTTGTTCTTTTTTATGATGTTTCTGTTTAATTTTGTTTATGTTGTTTTTTGTCTTGTTTTATCTGTTGTTTCTGTGTTCTTGTGTCGAATAAATATTTATTATAATTCATTGTGGTTTTGATTTTGTAAAATAAATTCATGGTTTTTTATAATCACGTTCTATTTACCTTTTAACCGACTTCAGGAAATATTGAGAAGGAATATATTCAACATAGATTTATTGTACAACAAAATCAAATAAGAAACAAATTGCAGGACTGGTACATTTTACAGTTTGTTGTTGGCGACTCTATCGCTTCCAAGCAACCTTTGTATGGATAGAAAATATATGAATGAAACATGACAATGGAATACAGTAATCAATTTGACCATGCGACTGAGACGAGCTGTCATATCGCACTAGACATAATTTTTGTTTTGTTGTTCAGCGCAGTAGTACAAATTATGCACAAAACTCTGTGATAAGTTAAATGTAACTTATTAATGTAATTGTCTTCTTGTTTGATTCTCTTCGCGAAATCGGACAAGATGACACACGTCACAGGCCCCGCGATCTACAATCGACTCCCTAAACATGTAACTGACAGCCCTGTAGTTCTGGGCTCTCAAGAATAAGACTACGGTATCCCTGCCTGTCGTAGAAGGCGACTAAAAGGGGCCTCGGGTTCACTGGGCGACAAGGGTGGGGGCCATTGTCGTCCGCCAAGGTGGACCCGGGAAGAAGGCGACATCGGCTGGCCCGTGTCGCCTTGCACTGCGAGGGCACAGGGGAGGGAGCGCGTTTCCCCCGGGGGGAAAGTGCTCTCCTTGAGCACAGTGCAGAGGGGCTCCGGTGCGTTTCACTGGAGACCCCGGAGCCGCTCACTATGCACCGAGGAAGGGCCACTGGGAGGTTTTAGTGGGTAAAACCCCACATAACCGCCGCCTTCCCCAGAAGGCGGGGTATCTTTTGAAGATTTCCTCCTCGTCTAGCAATGTTTAAAAATAGGTTGAGGTCATGGCTGGTTGAGAGGGCATTTTATATTGTGGAGGAATTAACAAATGAAATTACAAATTAAAATCATTTTATTTCTTCGATGTACTATTTTTCATTTTTTTATTTAATAATCTAATGTAATTTGTAATAGTAATAATAATTTGTAATAAATAATTGACTTGTAATTTATTATATTACCAATAAAATCTGAATCTGAATATTTATCTATCTATGTAAGACTTGTTAATCCTTGCTACCATTCCAACTAAGCTTAAATTTGTGCCAGGAGATGGTTGAGTTCAATAGTCGAATGGTTGATTCGAACCTACGACCTCACGTTTCGCAGACCGTACCCTAAACTATCAGGCTATTGAATCTTTAGTTGTACTTCTACAATTTTATTTGATTTATATTTATGGGAAATATGTACAAAAATATTTATTGAAGATACTTTATGCTCCTAAGAGCTTCGTAGTGAACGTTATAAAACAGTTGGTGAGTGATTTATTGGTTCCGTCCTTGTGATTTAGCGTCTATTGTGCCGTATTAAGAGCAAAAGCGCGAGAAAATTTTGTAGTACATCAGCTGTAGATAAAAACATAGATAAATCCTTTATTGCACCAAAGTATATGTACAAAGGCGAACTTAATGCTATATAGCATTTTCTTCCAGCTAACCTTTAGTGGTTAAGAACACACTAATGGGTAGTGCCGCTAAAAATAGCGTTTTAAAAATATTGTATAGATAAATAAATGAGATCAAATCAGGAATGAGGCGATCCGTAGACGAACGAAGGTAACCGACATAGCTCGCCGGATAAGCAAGATGAAGTGGCAATGGGCAGGGCACATAGCGGGTAGAAAAGATGGCCGATGGGGCCGAAAAGACCACGGACCAGCAAGCGCAGTGCGGGACGTCCACCCGCAAGGTGGTCTGACGACCTCATAAAGGTCGCAGAACGCATCGGAGACCCTCTACACTATGCTTCGAAGCACGTCTCGGGAGGTTAATCCCTCCCCCAGCACCCTCGCAGCACTCGTAAGGTATCTGACGTAACCTGTAGCCCAGTCGACATGTGACTATGGTGGAACACCTTGAGGTTTTAGCCGGTGCAAACCTAGCCTTGCCCATCCCTTTCAGAGACGAGAGCGCGTACGCTTCGTTTCTCCAAGCCTACAAGGTACGCATGTAAATATCTTTTTTCCTTTTACTCTAGTGAAAATAAATTATAGGTAAGTGAAATAATGTAAGTAGCCGTAAGGCGACGATATTTTAATGCGACGTTACATAAATCTTAACGGTACCCTGACCCCGGCCTCAGCCTCTGTAAACGTAATGAATGGGGTCGGGTTAGTGTTTTAACGTAGTTTAAAACGAGCCATACATGTAGCGCAAGAATTGCTTTTATTACTACAAACAAATTGTTGGAAGAACTCGGTTCGTATTAAGAACTCTATGCAGCGTAAAAACGAAATCTATATATATATATATATATAAAAGAGAAAGTGTGTAGGTTTGTTCCGTATAGGCTCCGATACGGCTGGACCGATTTCAATGAAACTTTCGGGGAATCTTCAGATTGACCTGGCGAGTAATCCTGTAAAGTTTGGTGAGGACTGTTGGCTCAAATTGCATAGAACCCGAGTCCGAGTTTTTTTTTTATTTATTTATTTAATACATTTTGCATATAATATTTTACACATTAAAGCGCATCCCAAAAACCTATCCTAGGTTTGAGTGGATTCAGTTCTCTTACGATCTCACAATATTAGTAATATAAAAATTGAACACCGCAACACCTCGTCATGAGCCGTTGCGAGCATCCTTTGCAATCGAACGCACACACGTAAGCGAAGACGCCTCAATACGTGTGAGCGTTCGATACAGGCTGTTCTTAATATATTTTTTTTGTTATAAAAAATATTTTTCTAAGGCATGTGAAGTCTGCCAATCCGCACTAGGGCCGCGTGGCGGACTACTGCGGATTACTTACTCCCCCTCCCCCCAAGAGAAGCTCTCCGAAGAGCACAGCGCAGAGGGGCTCCGCTGCGTTCCTCTGGAGATCCCGGAGCCCCTCACCATGCACCGAGGCAGGGCCACCGTTTTAGTAGATAAGAACCCCACATAACCCCAAGATTTCCTCCCCGTCAACAAAAAAACGACATGTTAAGGGTGTCCATACGGCTCTGAGAACTACACACTATACAAACTGACTATCCTAATATCTATATACTGAAAAACTAGAGGTCGCAAGAGAATCACAACGTTATAGTTGATTCTCAGTGTTGGCCCAAATACTTTTACAATTTGTACGGGACAACAAACTCGTTTTCAAGTGAATTTAAAAAATCGACCCGGCTTTACAGACACTATGGCGACAAGAATAACGATAAATAACTTAAAAGAATAACCTATACGAGATTACCTGTTAGAAGCCATTACACTAAGATACTCATATGGCTATGCTCTCCAATAGCTCTGCTATCTTACATTCGAGTTGTTAATGCCTTATGACTAATAAAAGCAATCGGTATAAAAATGCAAACAATAGAAATTGCTCACACATATTCATCAGGCGCACAAACACCAGCCTTCAAATGTCAATTGTCTGTCTTCTGCATTCGTAGACTTTGATTATCATAAACCAAACAATATCAACACGCGTTCTTCAATGCTATTTTAGAAATTCCTTGATATATCTTTTCTCTCTTTCTTCCTTGCTCACTTTTAGGTTATGTTTTGTTGCCCTTTAATTGATTGTACTCATTTTAAAATGCAATGAAGAATCTATCTGTCATTCGGAACCCTAGGCAACATTCATATGGGACCTAATTGAAACTAAATCCTTTCCAACAAAAAAAAATGGAAACCGGTTAATTGGTGACGGTGCTATGACCGCACAATACTTTTAAAAATATTGACGTTTTGAGAACCTTTTAAAAAATATTTAAAAATACTTATTCTTCATCCATTAAAATTTTACTATACTTCTTAAGTTTTAAAGTAAGCCACGTATTATAATACAAAATGTTATATATTGTAACGACAGCTAAAATAATATAAAATGTGTTACCAACAATATATTTTAGGTAGCAAAGTTTTCAAACTTACATTTATTGAACATCGATGCAACATTTAAGCACTATACAGGGGACTTACTGAACAAAGTTATTCGAGCTCAACTCTCGAGTATTTCCTTCTATATGAACTCTCGAGATTACATTTAAGTTTTCAAAACGAAGCATATTTAGATAAATAGATAGCTTTATTATACACCAATAGCCTAATGGTTCGTGTGGGTTCGAATCCACCATTCGACTATTGCCGTGAACCACCTAGCACAAGCTTAAGCTTAGTTGGAATGGTTAACAAGATTGTTAGTAATATATCTGAAAAAAAAAGAAATATTGCTATCTAAAAAAAAAATTAGCACGTTGGTAGATAGATAAATCCTTTATTGCACCAAAGGATATGTACAAAGGCGAACTTAATGCTATTTAGCATTTTCTGAAAGCTAAAGAGCAGGCTAAGGGTAGTGCCGCTAAAAAAATAGGTTATAAAAATTATTATATAATGAAATAAATCTGCATTGACAAATAAATACATAGATACGTCAATATAAATATAATAATACATATATACATGGAATAAATAAACAATACTATATATACCAGTTTGTACTTTTCATCATGAGTAGAAAGTATTCAGATACACGCGATTTAAAGACATTAGTTGACGAAGCCTTCCTAATCTCATTCGGCAAGCTATTTCAGAGTTTAATAGCTGTACAGGTAAATGAATTGCCATAAAAATTCGTGTGACATCCGGGGACAACGTTAGAAATTTATTACAAAGGATCGAGGTTCGCGGCCGACGAACTGTTTGAGTAAGAAACGCTCACAAAGAAAGGTGACGTGCACCCATAAGATTTTCCTTTACCAAAAAGTTCTTAACGCGGCTACAGACATATATACCAATACATAAAAATATACAATTAACATTAGCATGTCAGTGATGCAAACCCACCAAAGCTTAAAGCGGCCATATATGTAGCGAGTAGGTCGCCATTAGTTTATTTTAGAATACAATAATACATATGTAATACCTAAAATATGAATAAATTAAATAAATTAAAAATATTTTACGGACATCAGGACGAAGCGGACTTATTACATATAGTTACTCGGACCGGTTTTGGTACTATTTGGCCAGATAAATTCGCTCATGCGCTCTGCAAAAAACAGTGCGAAAACTACGGGTATACTAATAGATATACAATTACCATTAACATGTCGGTGACGCCAAACCGTAAGATTGTCTCCTACAAGTGCTCAATGCGGCTATAGATGTACAAACTAAAAGATATATAATTAACATGCTAAATGCCATCTCGCAGCTTTGGACTCGGTGGAGAGGCAGGCTAAGAGGCTATTTGGTGACGTAGCTGAAACCAATCTGCTCAGTCTTGAGCACAGGCGTAAGATAGCTAGCCTTTCGGTTTTCTACAGATTGCATTTTGGAGAGTGTGCTCAGGAACTACATGATCTAATTCCCCCATCCCCTTTCCACCATCGGACTTCTAGAAGAACTGCGGGATTTCATCCTTTTGTTGTGAACATCCCTCAAACCCGAACGAAGCGATTTACTTCGTCGTACAGCAAAGGACTGGAATAGTTTGCCCGCGTATGTCTTTCCTTCCGATTACAATGTGGGTATTTTCAAGAGTAGAGTGGATAGGCATTTACTAAGCTAGTGCGCCTTACCATCCAGGACTGCATTTCCACTTAATATCAGGTGGGATCGTAGTCAAGCACTTGCTTAGAAATTATAAAAAAAAATAACATTAGCATATTGGTGACGCGATCACGTAAGATTTTCCCCTACTAAAAATGCTTAATTTAGCAATAGACGTTTGCTTTTCAACAGCGGCAATTTATACCAGATGTATAATGTGATATTTGATGCAATTTTATACATTTAAATAAGGTTGGTACACTAAATGCATTGCAGCCGTGCATGTAACGTAATTTGAATATTGCAAAGCGAAGTTCACAGACAAATCACAAAGTAGCGTGCTTTATATAACGACTCCATCGTCCGCCGGAAACGGAATAGTTTAGCGAATCCACTTGTACTCTGTGCGTTGGACAGCAGAACACAATTTCCTTTTAGAATTGAATGCGCAAAGAATCTGCGGCACGATGTACTATACAAGCGATTTTAGTTTTAACTAACGACCCTCACGCGCTTCAAGTGGAAACCTAGATTAGTTAATACTTTATTTGGAGTTAAATAATAATATAGGTTTTTTACAAAATAATCTCATGTTTGGCTTCTATCTCGCTTATGGAAGGCGAAGATGAAGCCTAGGATAGAACACGTGAGACAGATTGCTCCAATATGGAAAGACTGATCTCGGCAGATTCCATCGCGATCCGCATAAGGAAGATGTAGGCAAACCGCTCCGTGCGTATTTTTGGGATATCTATGACGTAAGGGTGGAACTGCTCGCCGCGCCTAGTCGTTCGGTGATGGAAATGGGATAGCAAAACTGGGAGGCAGGCCACTCGTCTACGGTGTTCGAGGCCCTGAAGATTTGCCTCACCGAGTGAGTCACAGTCTATACTGCTCCAACGAGTCTAAAGCTTCCGGCTGATACCTAGCAGACCCATCTTAGAGATGCGAACAGTACTCCATGCAGGAGCGAACTTGAGCTCTGTAAAGGATTAATAGACGTGAGGTACCGTCTCATCCTGGAGAGGTTACCGAGTCTTTTGGCAGTAGTTATTACAAACATACACAGCACAAACATATAAACTAAGAACAGAAAAACAAACTGTAGTCACTAGAAGAATGGTGACATGTAGTTAGGCTCGTGTAACACATAATGTCACACAGTGCTGATTTTCAGCCTTAGCCCTTCTATAATTTCACACCACATATAAAAATAATTTTACTTTCCCGTTTACATGTAGTCCGTCGTCTTATTTCTACGGTGCTTTTGAGTATAGTGAAATTAAATAAGAAACCACTTCGCTATAAAATGTCAATGAGAAATGGTTATATTGTTAGGGGTATAATAAGAGGGAATGACAGTTGGCGGAGGCGTGCCAAGAGATGTCGCTACGCGTCCATTGTGGAGAGTGCTTTCGTAGCATTCACTTGACACGGGGATTCCCCGACCGTGTGGAGTTAAATTGCCTATGTCATGTTATTTCTGTGAATATAAAAAGTGTACAGGTTTAAGCGTTAGAATCGGTTTGTAGTATTGAAGTTAAAATGGTAATGTAGAATTTTTTGTCCTTGTGATTCAATATATAGTTGATTGCCATTGTGAATATTTTTTTTTATTTTATTTGTTAAATATCGTAGATTATAGGTTTCCAAACCTGCCATATTTTGGGGGAAGCAATTAAAGGCACAAAATCTATTTAAGCTTGCTGGCTTCGAGAGCAATAATAGGAAATAGGCTTTCCCCAATGCCTTACACCGTATACGAAGCTACGCTTTCCGTATCCAGACACTTCTATCCACATATCCTTATAAGGTAGTTCCATTTGAAGGGAGGGACGCCCTACGCTTCTATACTCCATTCCAAGACTTTTTGGAAGGTAGGCACTTCATGTTAAAATTTAATTTTTTGTACCTCTTTCACAATAAAAAACATGAACCAAAAATAGTTTAAACAATTTTCATTCATATTTCTCTCAGATAAATTGTAAGATTCTTCTAATATCATTATTATTTTCAAATTGTGTTTCGGCTTAAGTCAGATCATTGATGTAAAAGGTTAATTATCATTTATATTAAGCTAGCATTAAGTGACGTGTAACATTATTATCGCAGACGGCAAAACGTACATGCGTCAATGATTAGGACATCAATTTACTATTTGACTTATTGACGTATACGTAATTAGTCTTCCGATCACTAACTGAACCGTGATATCTGATTATTATGATTTAGAGACTCGACATCGTTTCATTTCGCCCTATATTCCCTTATAATTGATCGACGACGTGTCAAATTAGATAATAAGTAATTATCAATAGAATTACATGTCATACTCGTATGTAGAATTACATGTCGAATGGAACGGATTTGTAGTAAATAAAATATTTTTTTTTAATAAAAGTTTAGCATAATGGCTAAGCTCGTTCGTCTCATTATAGTAGATTAGTCGTTGGAATTATTGGGATTGGGAGCCTTCAAGAGTAGAGTGAATAGGCACTTACTAAATTAGCGCGTACTATCTTTCGACTATATCACCACTTAACACCAGGTGGGATCATGGTCAAGCGCTAGTTTAAACGCATAAAAAAAAAAAAGAATCCCAGTTGGCCTGTAATAATATTAGGTCCTTACATATGATATGTGCAAAGGAACGCATTTGAAGCGTCAATAACCTAATGGTTTAGGGTACGGCCTGCGAATCGTAAGGTTGGACTATTGCCGTGAACCATTTCCTAGCACAAGCTTAAGCTTAGTTGGAATGGTTAACAAGATTGTTAGTCATATTTCTGAAAAAAAAACAGAAATATTGCTAGCTTTTTTTTTTAAAAAAAGGAAAAAAAAGCAAGGGCAAAAATTTAACTCCGATGGAGCAGTCCAAAGCGCCTTCATAGATTTTATCGATTCCCATCCAAGATCACGAAGAAAACTATTAAGCTAACTAACTTTAAATGTCACATATGAAAGGAATGTTACTACATTTATAAATAAAGATGAATTTTCTATTCTATACTGAGCAAACGTAGGTATTTGCTAAATGTTTCCGAATCTGCTGGACAAAATTTGATAAAAATTATGCTGGACTACCTTACTTTAGAACGTTATGCTTTACATTTAAGTGAATTCGTAAATAAAAAGCTACTAAGAGAATCACATAGAAACTGTAGCGGATGGATTTTCACTTCTTTAAACGAATTTGATTAGAGACTCTTAATTAGAATGATACTGACCTTCTAGATACAATATCCTAATTCTGAAACACTCACACACATAAAAGGCAAACACCATTCTGATTCTGATTTATTTATACTACATTCAAGTAGTTAGTTAGTTACAGCCTTTATATATGTCCCACTGTTGGGCGCAAGCGTTCTCTGTAAAGAGAGTATAAGGGCATAGTCCGCCACGCGGCCCTAATGCGGATAGGCAGACTTCACATGCCGTAGAAAATTTTTCTAAAACATGTAGGTTTCCTCACGATGTTTTCCTTCACCGCCGAGCGCGTGGTAAACCAGCACATACAATTGCAACAACAAATTTATTGGTACCGGCACCGGGGATCGAACTCGGGTTGCTAGCGTACTACGCAACTTGAGCCAACCGCACGGACACTGAGCTACCACGGCTCTACATTCAAGTAACTAGCTTTAATTATTTAACCACATAAACTAGATATAAGTATTACGCGCGGCTGAGGGCCTGGTATTCTGTCTGACAGGGCAACCTAGTACAGATACCAGTCTCTCACAAAGGAGCCTTAATAATGTGTTTTATATAATGTAATTCAATATGTAACCTTTGTGGAAGTGAAAATAAAAACTATATTATTATTATTATTATTAATTTGAACATTAAATTCAATAGTATGCTGTGAAGTATTCTTTCGCAGTTCATCCAGTAAGTGTTGCGTATTTTTTGAACAGAAAAATATTAAATTATTAACCGATTTAAAAAAATGGAGTTGTATGTATGCGTATATTGCTGTAATTTATGAACCAGATATTTTTTTTTTAAAAGGAAAAAAGCAAGGGCAAAAATTTAACTCCGATGGAGCAGTCCAAAGCGCCTTCATAGATTTTATCGATTCCCATCCAAGATCACGAAGAAAACTATTAAGCTAACTAACTTTAAATGTCACATATGAAAGGAATGTTACTACATTTATAAATAAAGATGAATTTTCTATTCTATACTGAGCAAACGTAGGTATTTGCTAAATGTTTCCGAATCTGCTGGACAAAATTTGATAAAAATTATGCTGGACTACCTTACTTTAGAACGTTATGCTTTACATTTAAGTGAATTCGTAAATAAAAAGCTACTAAGAGAATCACATAGAAACTGTAGCGGATGGATTTTCACTTCTTTAAACGAATTTGATTAGAGACTCTTAATTAGAATGATACTGACCTTCTAGATACAATATCCTAATTCTGAAACACTCACACACATAAAAGGCAAACACCATTCTGATTCTGATTTATTTATACTACATTCAAGTAACTAACTTTAATTATTTAACCACATAAACTAGATATAAACATTACACGCGGCAGAGGGCCTGGTATTCTGTCTGACAGGGCAACCTAGTACAGACTCTCACAAAAGAGGCTTAATAATGTATTTTATATAATGTAACTCAATATGTAACCTTTGTGGAAGTGAAAATAAAAACTATATTATTATTATTAATTTGAACATTAAATTCAATGGTATGCTGTGAAGAAGTATTCTTTCGCAGTTCATCCAGTAAGTGTTGCGTATTTTTTGAACAGAAAAATATTAAATTATTAACCGATTAAAAAAAATGGAGTTGTATGTATGCGTATATTGCTGTAATTTATGAACCAGATATTTTTTTTCCCGGTGTGCGAATAAAAGATTTTCCTCACACGTGTGAGCTACCTTGCTCAACATCGTACATAACATATTTTATATTTTATCATATTATTAACAGCAATACATCAAAAACGTTAGAGGTAATTTATTAAAGACTTACTTTGTTTCAGAGATTCAATTTTAAAGGGCTTTTCCTCCAGCATAACTCACTTGTTCTAAACTGTACACTAATTGTCTACAGAGAGAGTCCTCTCCTTTTTATCCTAAATTTCTAGTAAATGCATCTCTTTCAAAGAGGGAACCGGAAACGGCCTTGGTTGCCGACAACCGATAAAAGTACTCGTACTTTAGTCGACTAAACTAAAGTACTTTTATATTAGTCAATCCATTAACTTTATAGATTATAATATTCAGTAGGACCAACTGTCGCTAACAGTATTCTTTCGCAGTTCATCCAGAACAAAAAAATATTTAATAATTATCCGATTTAAAAAAAATTGGAGTTGTATGTATGTGTATATTGCTGTAATTTATGAACCAGATATTTTTTTCCCGGCGTGTGAATAAAAGATTTTCCTCACATGTAAAAGAAAGTATATCACAAGGTTAGTACGAGTAAGTACTCCTTATAGACGACTAGTTTAAAAGTGAAAGAAGAAAGAGAATGTTAGAGGATATTTCGAAAATAAATATTTTTTATCACTATCTTGTTTCTTGTACAATAATTCAAAATCACATTTCATCATCATCATCATTTCAGCCGTAAAACATCCACTGCTGGACATAGGCCTCCCCCAACGATTTCCAAAAGGGCCGGTTGTAAGCGGCCCGCATTCAGCTGCGCCCTGCGACCTTTATGAGGTCGTCAGACCACCTTGCCACGTCCCACACTGCGCTTGCTGGTCCGTGGTCTCCAATCGAGAACTTTTCGGCCCCATCAGCCATCTGTTCTACGCGCTACGTACCCTGCATAAATCACATTTAATTATATATATATATAAAGTTTAGTTTAATTTTACTTTTAGTGTTTTTTTTTTCGTTATATTTTGATATTGTCACTCGCCATTTATTCATTGCATGCAGTCTTCACCTATAACTGCGATGGCATTAACCATGCAACTTTTCCACTGTTTCTATATAGCCGTGAGCAAAAATGGGTCAGTTAAAAAAATGATTTGATTATTTTTATGGAAGATTAAATCGACTATCTATCACATTTTATTACAGTTAGATAGCGTTTTATTTTCCGAGTTATTCAAACCTTCTTAACCGACCCTTTATTTTTTCTCACAAGTGTATGTTGTATGTTAAAAATGTTCATTACGTTGGTGTTCAATAAATAAATAATATACGTCTAAATAACTCGAATCCAATACGGCGCCGATAAGTCACTTGAGTGACAAGAAAATAGCTGTGGGCACAATGAAGAGCTATTTGAGCGTGAAATTGAATACGTCCACTGGATTTGTAGCGAAATACAAATAACATAACATGAATTTTGTTGTCGGTACGGATAATGGAATAATACCACTAAAGAAAAACCAAAGATTTTCCTCCAGATATTTGACGGAAATGGGTATGTTTGAATATAAAATTACTTTGAACTTAACAAAGCACAGATTTCTGCGCAGAAAAATATGGGTTTGACTTCACTAGCTTCAAGCCCCAGTTATGGACCGCCTGATAGACTAAGCTAAAGGACGGTTCAATGGAACAATGGAAAGACTTAGGGTTGGTAACGCGCCGAGAATACATTTAGTTGGTGTTCATGGACGGATAACAGAAGATCAGGCGAGCCGCCAATGTGTGAATGCCAATGACCAATGTAAATTGAAATTGAAAAACATTTATTCGGCACAAGAACACAGAAACAACAGGTAAAACAAGACAAAAACAACATAAACAAAAGTAAACAGAAACAACATAAAAAGAACAAAAAGAAATTGTGCCGAAAAGGGGTTGGCTCAGCATGTGATGTGCTCACGCATGTAGCACAGCGCTGGTTTTCAGCCAAAACCTGTGAAGACTAAGGCGGACACCATTCGGTTGTGTATTATTAAAAAAGAAGCTATAGATACATATATATATATATATATATATATATATATATATATATATATATATATATATATATATAAAGTTTAGTTTAATTTTACTTTTAGTGTTTTTTTTTTCGTTATATTTTGATATTGTCACTCGCCATTTATTCATTGCATGCAGTCTTCACCTATAACTGCGATGGCATTAACCATGCAACTTTTCCACTGTTTTTATATAGCCGTGAGCAAAAATAAATAGTCAGTTAAGAAAATTTGATTTCATTATTTTTATGGAAGATTATTAAATCGACTATCTATCACATTTTATATCAGTTAGATAGCGTTTTTATTTTTCGAGTTATTTAAACTTTCTTAACCGACCCTTTATTTTTTCTCACAAGTGTATGTTGTATGTTAAAAATGTTGATTACGTTGGTGTTCAATAAATAAATAATATACGTCAAAATAACTCGAATCCAATACGGCGCCGATAAGTCACTTGAGTGACAAGAAAATAGCTGTGGGCACAATGAAGAGCTATTTGAGCGTGAAATTGAATACGTCCACTGGATTTGTAGCGAAATACAAATAACATAACATGTATTTTGTTGTCGGTACGGATAATGGAATAATACCACTAAAGAAAAACCAAAGATTTTCCTCCAGATATTTGACGGAAATGGGTATGTTTGAATAAAAATTACTTTGAACTTAACAAAGCACAGATTTCTACGCAGATAAACATGGGTAGTCTAACAGCGTTTGACTTCACTAGCTTCAAGCCCCAGTTATGGACCGCCTGATCGACCGAGCTAAAGGACGGCTCAATGGAACAATGGAAAGACTTAGGGTTGGTAACGCGCCGAGAATACATTTAGTTGGTGTTCATGGACGGATAACAGAAGATCAGGCGAGCCGCCAATGTGCGAATGCCAATGACCAATCAACTTGAGTTTGTTTGTTTGTTTTTCTGTACATCCACATTTTCAAGGCTTCTAGGCGATTACTCATATTCTGAGTTAAGGTCCATGACTCTACGTCATACAGAAGAACAGAAAACACATAGCAACGTGCCAAACGCACCCTGGTAGATATCTTCAAAGATCGATTGCAGAGGTGAGCTAACTTTAGAAATGCATTTCCCGCTTGCTATATACGACATTTCATCTACCCTATCACGGCTCTTAAATAAGTATTTCTAGATAAATGTCTTTGTACGTCAAGGTAAATGGTAACTGTCATTTAAGCCCAGCACACCTTTACCGCTTCTACAAAAAAAAAGTAATTTAGGTGACGCAAAAATAGCTGACTTTACAATGACGGACTGTTTGGGCGTGAAATTGAATGCGTCCACTGGATTCGCTGGAAAACAAAACTATATACGGCACTCTCCATTTCGTATTGTCTTTGAGGTTTGCGGTACGAAATAATGGGTAGACGAAACGAAATAATCTATATACATAGGCTGCACTAAAAGTATCGGGAATGGAATATTTCCACTATTCCTGTCATATTAAAATCTTTTTAATTGCAAACTCCTTGGTTTTGAAAATCGAATACATTTATTTATTTAAAAAAAGATTCTCGGTCTTGTTACAAGGTCTTGTCAAACTTTTTTAGTCGTTAAAAAAATGGAATTGACTCGAGAAAAGTCAAGAGCGATAATTTATTATGATCGAAGTGGTTTAACGCAAAAACAGTGTGTAGACCGGATGATTTCTGCATTTGGTGATGAAGCCCCACCCAAAATCACAATTTATCGCTGGTTTGCTGAATTTCAACGTGGACGTGTCAAGCTCAGTGATGATCCCCGTCAAGGTCGTCCAAAAACTGCAGTCACACAAGAAAACGTTGATACTGTGCGTAAGCTGATTGAGGAATACAATATGTGTATTGTAAATATATTCATAAAAGTCTACGAGACTCAGATATTTTAAATATCTAATAATAATAGAAACATCTTTTTTATGTAAAAAAATACCCAATTGAATTTTTTTTGCTTAACTTAAAAATGTTATCAACGTTAACACTATGAAAACTTTTGCCAAGTTAAAGTTCAAAGCAGCAACCAGTGAATAAACTTCCTTGTTTAACCCCGGGCTGCGGCACTGCAAATCAGCTTTTAACTTGTTCAGCTCAGTTTTGGTCATTTTGTAGAGCGTACACTACATAATCTCTTTAAATCTATTCCAGGCAACCTTTGGATGGCGAGGCCTATTAATTTAAAAGACGCGAGTTTTTAATAAGTAAACATACACGCAAAGAAAAGATATATATACCCAAGGAGAAAAAACTTTGATTCAATGTCCTGTTACGTGAATTCTCCGTTACCTAACCCTCATCGCTCCATCGGATCGTTCGATCGGCGCGGAGGTATGACGCATCGTTTGATTGGCTTGGGGGAGTGACTCATCGCTCCGTTCGATCGGCTCGGAAATTAGAGTTAGAGATAGCAGCAGATTGAACACAACATAGATTGTCAGATATTAAATATTATAAGTATATGTATTTATCATTAAATCCTTTAACTGTGATAATATAAATTATATACTAATTGTTGTTATGTAATACATGTTTATCGTAATTCCTTGCCGAGAGCTCATTGTTTTAGGATTCGTTGTCATGAATTTAACGTTCGTGTCGCTGTGTCCAGACACCTGGGATTTTTAATTTACAATTGGTTCCGGATCCCTGTTGGTTAGTTTTAAAACCTGTCTCACAGGGATCAAGTTGTCAGATGGGAAGAAGGAAAATTATATTAAATGTACACACCATATTAATACTTTTTACCGTCAAAGCCATTTTTTATTTATTTTTTATGGACTTTTGCCCTTTTGGGCATGTCAGCTCCATTTTACCCTAACCTTGGTAACACACCATCGATCGCATGAAGCGAGAAAGAAAATCATCAATATTGCATGGCCATAACCACCAGCTTTTTCGCTCCCTCTGAGGTCGGGTCATACATCATCATTAAAAAAGCACCTACATATTGTTCTCTCGGATTAAGGCTATCTATTAATGACTTTCTTTCCGTTTCATGTTTACATTCCCCATCATGTGGTGCACATCATCCACCAATTGGCAAATCTCACAGTTCGGAGTGCAGCCTTCCGCATCCGATAACAAAGCCATTTGATATATGACGGTGACAGTCAATGGATTTTGTCACCTAACTGTTATCTATATTTTATAACATTTAAATATTATTAAAGGCAACATAGGTGGAAATAAAATCTTTAAATGTCAATTTTCTTAATCTAGAAGCAACACATCGCGTTTAATTTATTTACACCTAATTAAATAACCTTATATATGAATAATGGAATTTTATTTTGAGGTTGTATAGTACATACACTTAAATAAATTTATTCTATTTGGAATGAGCATCATTGTCTCATTTACGTTGGTTTTAGAAAATCGAAAAATGTCATTAAAAATCTAAGTTATCAATAACTCAATTATTCATATAGGACATTGTGGTGATTTACTAGCGATAGAGGTTCAGGCTAAGCGACCTAAGAACTATGCCACCTCTCAATCCGGTGAAGCAATCAAGGCCAGCTTCTCTGGCCAATCTGTGTAGTTCGTCAAAAAAAAACTGTTGAAAATTTGAAAAACACATCACGGTGATCTGTCACTTACGATCACCACCTGTAGCATATTATTGAAAACAGGAAAACGGCAAACCAAATTACCTCCCTTAGCCGGCGATTTCTAACTGACGACGTAAATTTTATGTGGCAGTCGTAAACTTCTTATTGAGGATGTGAGTCCACTTTAGTTCGTAAAGTTCTCATCATAATAAAGCTTTATTCTTCTTCGTAAAAAGTAACATAAATTGTTAAACATTTTTTTTACAAGTTATAGTAAGATATATAGCAAGAAGCGCCATCGGGCGAAAATCCAGGCGAAAGGATCTTGTTGAAGAATTTTTCCGGTAAGAAGGAAACGCGGAGTGGTGGCAGCCTACGGGGCTGCAAGCACGGGACCACCTGGCGACTAAAAGGGGCCTCAGGTTCACTGGGCGACAAGGGTGGGGGCCTTTGTCATCCGCTAAAGTGGACTCGGGAAGAAGAAGACATCGGCTGATCTGTGTCGCCTTGCACTGCGAAGGCATAGGCAAATTATGGATTAACCTCCCCACCAGGACGTGCTCTATAAGAGCACAGTGCAGTGGGGCTCCGGTGCGTTCCTCTGGAGATTCCGGAGCTCCTCACCATGCACCGAGGAAGGGCCACCGGAAGGGTTTTTAGTGGGTAAAAATCCCACATAACCCCGGGGTATCTTGTTGAAGATTTCACCCTCGCAAAAGAAGAAAAAAGAGACATGCTTGGGGAAGAACTACCTTGGAACGTGGCCAATCACTTTGCGTTTTTTGCAATGCTTATTAGGTCTGATATGTGACAAGAATGAGCTCATCGGCATACACCGGGCACAAATTTTAACAATCTATGCACAAAAGAAGCTGAAAAACTCATTCTAGTGCCTCAAGATCGTAAATTTCAAACCTTATTCACTAGGTTAACCTATTACTGGTCATATATTTTTCCGAAAAGCTTAAAACTTTAAAGAAAAAAAGTCTGGTACCTAATGGTAGTATTAAAACTCCCACACGTCACACCTCATACTTGAGAAGTTTCAAAGTAGTACACAAATTGAATATAAGGCCACCGTTACAGCTATTCATTAGAATTAATTTATGTGTAAGTGTAGTAATTACGTTAAGTGGCGACGGCTTAACTCTTCACAAAATGTTCGTAGGCGTTGCTTAGGACCGGATTCGGATAATCAACAATCGAATATTGCGACAAAGATGTTTTTTGGTCGCATATTTTTTAATATTTTGCCATAAATGCGCAAAAGATGTGTGTATTGTGTGACTACAAAGAAATAATTACGTTATTTTGAATTAAGTTGAAGCAATTTCCTTATAAACGACAGGAGGAAATGTAACATACGAAGGCAATTTTGTCACATCCTGTTCCTGTCAATATTGTTACCATTTTCCTCCTCTAATATCAAAGGGACAGTTGCTAGTTCATTGTGCTTTATTGTGATTAATAAAATGTTTTCTAAGTAAATTTTCCAGACAAAAAATCCAGTTTTTTTTTTCTAGTTTTGTAGTGGGCCTACAATTTATTTATTTATTTATTATTTTAAAAATTAACATCTTATGAATTATAATAAATATTTCGGTCACGTATTCAACCTTTAAGTCTTGATATATTAACATTGTATAAAACATTTTTTTCAGTGTTAACATTTGAAGTGCATCCACTTCGCATTAAAAAACAATAAAAAAAAGTTTAAGAAATTGATCCGTATTGGCTCCGAAACGGCTAGACCGATTTCAATGAAACTTTTTGGGAATCTTCAGATTGGCGTGGCGAGTAATCCTGTTGGTGACGATCGGAACACTCCTCTTTTTGAGCAACTGTCAAATGCAGCTTATTGTTTACAATGATACTACTACTATGGGTATGATATTGTATTTACTGATTTACATGGGTGTAGGTAATGATCTTCACCCGCTCGTGAAGAGAATAGAAGAGAATGAATAATTTATTATTATTATTATTAATTATGTAAGTTTATTGTTTAAATAAAATAAAACAAAATCTATCCCGGCGAAGCGAGCTGAGCGCTAATAGAAAATAAAAATTGGATTACCTGCGTTACTGTCAGTATGAGTGTACGAAATATTTTTATCGAAATGGCTAATTCAACGTAATCATAATCGGTTGAAATTCGACTAAAGAAAGTTTTCAAATAACGATCTCCGAAATACGGTGCATGTTATATACCAAGCCTATCCTCTACGTAGTTTTTCCAGTAAATTCTGACAAAATAGTCTCTGCATTTATTAGTATACATTAAATATTTGTAATGTAGTAGAGACATGAGGTAGTGAAAGATTTCTCAAAATGATGTCGGGGATACAGCGCAGTGGAAAGAGAAAATCACGAAAGCTGATCCCATCACCAAATGGAACCCTATTAGTAGAAGAGAAACTGAGAGATAAAAAAGTAATCAAATATTAATTCCGTGTACATTTCTATCCGAATGTGTCTTAAGTAATCCCGTTTTTAACCGACTTCAAAATGAGTTGGTTCCCAATTTATCTGTATTTATTTTATGTTTGTTAACTTTCGACTGGATAAACCGATTTTCATGATTCTTTTTATATTTTAAAGCTGGTACTTCCTGGATTCGATCCAATTCTTACAATGGGATCGATGAGAAAATCATATACGTTAAATTTGCACCAAGTAAGTGCGCCACAAATGGACGAAAATCTCAATAATTTCATGCCAACCGATTTCGATGACTTATTGGAAATGATGCGAGTTTGGTTAGGTTCTGATTAATTATCTATTACTGTTGTATGTTCTGATTAATTATCTATTACTGTTGTATGTTCTGATTAATTATCTATTACTGTTGTATGTTCTGATTAATTATCTATTACTGTTGTATGTTCTGATTAATTATCTATTACTGTTGTATGTTCTGATTAATTATCTATTACTGTTGTATGTTCTGATTAATTATCTATTACTGTTGTATGTTCTGATTAATTATCTATTACTGTTGTATGTTCTGATTAATTATCTATTACTGTTGTATGTTCTGATTAATTATCTATTACTGTTGTATGTTCTGATTAATTATCTATTACTGTTGTATGTTCTGATTAATTATCTATTACTGTTGTATGTTCTGATTAATTTTATTATATAGTTATGCGAATTGGTCTTTATCCGTTTAGCTCTAGTAAAATGTAAGTAATAATATGGAACATAATTCCAATGAGTTCGATATCAGATATATAATGAAACTTTTAGGGAATCTTCAGATTGGCGTGGCGAGTAATCCTGTTGGTGACTTTGGTTGGTTGAGCAACTGTCAAATGCAGCTTATATTTACTATGATACTACTACTACGGGTAGGATATTGTATTTACTGATATTTACATGGGTGTAGGTAATGATCTTCACCCGTTCTTCGTGAAGAGAATAGAAGAGAATGAATACGGAGAGAAATGAAAAATTGAATATATTGTTAGACTTACATTAAATTTAATTATGTAAGATTATTGTTTAAATAAAATAAAACAAAATCTATCCCGGCGAAGCGAGCTGAGCGCTAATAGAAAATAAAAATTGGATTACCTGCGTTACTGTCTACATGAATGTACGAAATATTTTTTATCGAAATGGCTAATTAAACGTAATCATAATCGGTTGAAATTAGACTAAAGAAAGTTTTCAAATAACGATCTCCGAAATACGATGCATGTTATATACCAAGCCTATCCTCTACGTAGTTTTTCCAGTAAATTCTGACAAAATAGTCTCTGCATTTATTAGTATTCATTAAATGTTTGTAATGTAGTAGAGACATGAGGTAGTGAAAGATTTCTCAAAATGATGTCGGGGATACAGCGCAGTGGAAAGAGAAAATCACGAAAGCTGATCCCATCACCAAATGGAACCCTATTAGTAGAAGAGAAACTGAGAGATAAAAATCGAGAGTAATCAAATATTAGTTCCGTTTACATTTCTATTCGAATGTGTCTTAAATAATCCCGTTTTAACCGACTTCAAAATGAGATGGTTCCCAATTCATCTGTATTTATTTTATGTTTGTTAACTTTCGACTGGATAAACCGATTTTCATGATTCTTTTTATATTTTAAAGCTGGTACTTCCTGGATTCGATCCAATTCTTACAATGGAATCGATGAGAAAATCATATACGTTAAATTTGCACCAAGTAAGTGCGCCACAAATGGACGAAAATCTCAATAATTTCATGCCAACCGATTTCGATGACTTATTGGAAATGATGCGAGTTTGGTTAGGTTCTGATTAATTTTATTATATAGTTATGCGAATTGGTCTTTATCCGTTTAGCTCTAGTAAAATGTAAGTAATAATATCGAACATAATTCCAATGAGTTCGATATCAGATATATAATGAAACTTTTATATAAAAGAGGTCTACTTAAAGAAGATGAGGATGGAAAGAAATCGCGTGCCCAACACAAACAAACAATTTGGGTAAAAAGTTAGCGCTCCAGTTACACTGATTGACTTGGAGCTGATTACAATACCGCTGGCATTTAAGACCGAGGTACAATAAGAGCACAACTAAAATTTTACTTTTCACTATTTAAACCTGAAATTAAATAAATTTGTATATTTGTACGAGCATTTAACGACATGACCGCTACGGGTGACGGAGAGACGAAATGCAGGGGGAGCAGTCAGCTTACCCTTACGCACCACGGCCGCCGCCGAACACTTGCCACAGAGAGACCGAATTACAATCACGTCTCAGTTAAATTTCTCTCTGTCCTTTTTCAATATAAAGCCTTAACAATATTCATTTTCTTTATTAAAAAAACAAAATAGCTTCAAATTCTCCTTAAGTCATCGTCAAACTTAAAGTAAGTTAAATAAATGTAATTATTATTATATTAAAATCCTCTACGAAATACGCTGCATTTCATAGTAAATACCAAGCCCATCCTCACTGAAGTCTCAGTAAATACTGTCAAAAAAACTGTTCTCATTAATAGGTATAAATAAAATTTTTGTATAGTAATTATTACTAAAGTGAACTAGGATTGATCTGTATCTAAAAATTAGTACGCCTATATTTTGTTAGTTTATGTATGTTTATTTTGGTTAAAAGATTCCTATATTTGTTATTCTGCCTTTTTACAATTAAGTATGATGATTTCCTGAGAGATGCCGCCTATTTTACCACCTAATTTTAACTATGCTTGAGAACGATAAAAATTTACGTACACAATAATCTCTGGCAAATTTGATATCAATTATCTATTGAATACACGAGAGAGAAGTTTTTTTCTTGTGGCTAGGTTATGTGTATCCCAGCCCTGTAGTTCTGGGCTCTCAAGAATAAGACTACGGTATCCCCTGCCTGTCGTATACGGCGACTAAAGGGGCCTCAGGTTCACTGGGCGACAAGGGTGGGGGCTTTGTCATCCGCTAAGGTGAACCTGGGAAGAAGGCGACATCGGCTGGCCCGTGTAGCCTTGCACCGTGAGGGCACAAGGGGGGGAGGGAGTAACCTGCCCCCCTTGTGCCCCTCGTGCTCTCTTTGAGCACAGTGCAGAGGTGCCGGTGCGGTGCGTTCCACTGGAGATCAAGGAGCCTCTCGTCATGCACCGAGAAAAAGGCCACCGGGGAGGTGTTAGTGGGTAAAACCCCACATAACCGTCGCCTTCCCCAGATGTCGGGGATACAGCGCAGTGGAAAGAGAAAATCACGAAAGCTGATCCCATCACCAAATGGAACCCTATTAGTAGAAGAGACTATTAGTAGAGTGAGAGATAAAAAAGTAATCAAATATTAGTTCCGTTTACATTTCTATTCGAAAGTGTTTTAAATAATCCCGTTTTTAACCGACTTCAAAAGGAGTTGGTTCCCAATTCATCTGTATTTATTTTATGTTTGTTAACTTTCGACTGGATTTTCATGATTCTTTTTATATTTTAATGCTGGTACTTCCTGGATTCGATCCAATTCTTACAATGGAATCGATGAGAAAATCATATACGTTAAATTTGCACCAAGTAAGTGCGCCACAAATGGACGAAAATCTCAATAATTTCATGCCAACCGATTTCGATGACTTATTGGAAATGATGCGAGTTTGGTTAGGTTCTGATTAATTATCTATTACTGTTGTATGTTCTGATTAATTTTATTAGATACTTTTGCGAATTGGTCTTTATCCGTTTAGCTCTAGTAAAAATGTAAGTAATAATATGGAACATAATTCCAATGAGTTCGATATCAGATATATAATGAAACTTTTATATAAAAGAGGTCTACTTAAAGAAGATGAGGATAGAAAGAAATCGCGTGCCCAACACAAACAAACAATTTGGGTAAAAGTTAGCGCTCCAGTTACACTGATTGACTTGGAGCTGATTACAATACCGCTGGCATTTAAGACCGAGGTACAATAAGAGCACAACTAAAATTTTACTTTTCACTATTTAAACCCGAAATTAAATAAATTTGTATATTTGTACGAGCATTTAACGACATGACCGCTACGGGTGACGGAGAAACAAAGTGCAGGGGAGCAGTCAGCTTACCCTTACGCACCACGGCCGCCGCCGAACACTTGCCACAGAGAGACTGAATTACAATCACGTCTCAGTTAAATTTCTCTCTGTCCTTTTTCAATATAAAGCCTTAACGATATTCATTTTTTTTTATTAAAAAAACAAAATAGCTTCAAATTCTCCTTAAGTCATCGTCAAACTTAAAGTAAGTTAAATAAATGTAATTATTATTATATTAAAATCCTCTACGAAATACGCTGCATTTCATAGTAAATATCAAGCCTATTCTCACTGAAGTCTCAGTAAATACTGTCAAAAAAACTGTTCTCATTAATAGGTATAAATAAAATTTTTGTATAGTAATTATTACTAAAGTGAACTAGGATTGATCTGTATCTAAAAATTAGTACGCCTATATTTTGTTAGTTTATGTATGTTTATTTTGGTTAAAAGATTCCTATATTTGTTATTCTGCCTTTTTACAATTAAGTATGATGATTTCCTGAGAGATGCCGCCTATTTTACCACCTAATTTTAACTATGCTTGAGAACGATAAAAATTTACGTACACAATAATCTCTGGCAAATTTGATATCAATTATCTATTGAATACACGAGAGAGAAGTTTTTTTCTTGTGGCTAGGTTATGTGTATCCCAGCCCTGTAGTTCTGGGCTCTCAAGAATAAGACTACGGTATCCCCTGCCTGTCGTAGAAGGCGACTAAAAGGGGCCTCGGGTTCACTGGGCGACAAGGGTGGGGGCCTTTGTCATCCGCTAAGGTGGACCTGGGAAGAAGGCGACATCGGCTGGCCCGTGTAGCCTTGCACCGTGAGGGCACAAGGGGGGGAGGGAGTAACCTGCCCCCCTTGTGCCCCCCGTGCTCTCTTTGAGCACAGTGCAGAGGTGCCGGTGCGGTGCGTTCCACTGGAGATCAAGGAGCCTCTCGTCATGCACCGAGAAAAAGGCCACCGGGGAGGTGTTAGTGGGTAAAACCCCACATAACCGTCGCCTTCCCCCCAGAAGGCGGGGTATCTTTTTGAAGATTCCCTCCCCGTTAACAAAAAAAAAAGGTTATGTGTATCCGCAACCTTACAATGACTGGTAGGAAACACTAATTTTTCTCCGTTCCCAACACGAGCGGTGGCTGACTTGCGATTTTGTTTTCGGTAATAATGTTAATGTTCTCTCAATGAAATATTGGATTGATGACTGTTTTGGTATCATCATTTATGTGATAGCTAGACCAATATTTTACGGACAGTTTATGATATTCATTTATTAGTTATTCATATTGGTTTATTTATTACTTTCCGTACACATATTTATGTCAACGGAAATACACATATGCCGTAGCATTAATACATTTGTTAAAAACAATTATTTTTAATTCTAATTTTGTTACAATATCATCATGATCATCAGCCTGTGTAGATCCAATGATCCACTCTAAAGATTGCTAACTTTGAGAGCTATGTTGATAACCTTTGTTCTCGTTCAAATTTCTTTCAAATCCTATCCCTTAGAGTAACACCAATTCCTCCCTCCGTGTGCCCTCGCAGTGCAAGGCGACACGGGCCTGCCGTTGTCGCGTTCTTCCCGGGTCCACTTTGGCGGACAACAAGAACGAAGTATCCCACTCTTGTCGCCCAGTAAACCCAAGGCCCTTTTAATCGCCTTCTACGACAGGCAGGGGATACCGTAGTCCTATTCTTGTGAGCCCAGAACTACAGGGCTGAAACTAACTGTATTATAAAGGGTCCAACTAAGGTGACCGTGAAAGTCATGTCAAGTTGAGGGTCAAGTCAGTTCAATTAGTGTTTTTAGATTTCTTTAGTAGCTAAGTTAAGGTAAACATATCGGTAATGAAGAACACGAAGAATAAGAATAGGAGATTACCATTACAAGACTATTTTCAATTTCATCGGATTAAAACATGGTAGGTACGAGTAAGTGTGGCAGGCGAAGTATGTTCAATCTTCAGGTACTTCAATCACATATCGCAGATATCCATATAGTGACAGATTAAATTATTTTCATATGCATACTTTGTGTAATCGCCGCAAAATGTTAGATGTAGTTTTTCTTCACAAAGCC
This sequence comes from Meandrusa payeni, assembly GCA_029286785.1. NCBI lineage: Eukaryota > Metazoa > Arthropoda > Insecta > Lepidoptera > Papilionidae > Meandrusa > Meandrusa payeni. Next base: position 4,467,926 of record JAGSMX010000016.1, on the reverse strand, counting down.
ATCAATGGCGAAATAAAAAGTAGACTGATACTCGAAAACATTCACATTAGAGTGCCATTCAAATATCCAAGGAGTCGTTGTTGTAGGATTTTTGATGTGCCGCATTCTAAAACCAACCTACTGTCACACTCGCCCTTGCCAAGGATTTCCGCTACATATAACCTCCTTAACACTAAGTCCACGTCGGTTGACATTTTTTCTAATTCACGCAAGGTCTTCCGCACCTTAGTGTTAAAATTGTGCAGTAATTTTGGCTAATTTAATTAATTTAGTACTGATATTTCTATTACTTTATAATTTATTAAAATATTCTTGTAACTATTAATAATGAAATCTTTACGTTTCTTTATAGCGAATGTTGTGTACATTTGTAATTGGCATTCACAACAGGACTTCGTTTGTAAACTTGATTATTACAATAATGTATGCTTGTGTAATGCTGTTGGTGTATCTTATTAAATAAATAAATCACTGGCCGTATAACCTATTAATTGGGAGAATGCATTAATCGTTCTGGTATTACTTTAAGATGACATATATCTCCGATCGAAGTGGCACATTTACGCAGTAGTTAAATTACAGCCTTCTGTTATGTAGCAGGCTTTGTATCTGTATTTTCAGTGATATCGAATTATTAAATAAATATCTTTGTAAAGTAATTTTATGCAGCAATCAAATGTTCAATTTATGTGAAAATGCCTTATAAATACATTATCATATCAAAAAAATATTACACTTTCCAAATGACTAGTCATTCCGCTGTGGTGTTAAATAACGACGTTTCGTTTCCGCACAGTCATTATTAGGTTTAGAACACACATGTACAATATATTAATCAGCAATTTTTTTTCAACTACTATTGAATTTTTCGATGATAAACGAAAGAAGTTATTGGTGAATCGTTAATAATTTAAAATAAAATTATATTTTCTCAAAAGTTGGTTTCAAAATAGGCTGGTCATAGATGCAAACGTAAATAAGAGTAAATTTGAAAAAATATTATTTTTATAATAACCTACGCGTAGGAATTTAGTGATACGAAATACGTTTATCTAATTTTAAGGTTAGGAAAAATAATCCGGTCTCGATATGTAATTTTTTTCTGGAGTTATCGTGACACACAGATCAACAGTGGTACCATCAGACATACGTACGCAATTTTTTTCAAACCATTACTTTGAATGATGAATACAATCATAACATTTGATACGGATAGCTTAATCTCGACTTTTTGAGTGCAATCACCCTGAACTACTTTGCGTTACTCGTATGAGGCGTGCAATATATTTAATATGCTCAGTATGTCACCACCTTAAGCCAGTATTTAAATTGTTACAAGTTTGATGTCGATTGGTTGAAACGAACACTAACATTTCTATACAAAATGTTTCATAGTGTCGAAATTGTGATTTCTTTGTATCTGATTGTTTCACATTGTTTATTGTAATTGACAAATAGAACGAAATAATCGTCCGGAAAGTTTTACTTGTTTCGTTATAATTAATTACCATGAGACAGTTAATTGATTTAGCGCCCAATTCATCGCCCAGCCCAGCTACGGGAGACCTGGGTCCGACTAAAAGGGGCCTCGGATTCATGGGCGACGAGATTGGGCGCCCTTGTCATCCTCTACAGTGGACTGGGGAAGAATGCGACCTTTCGCCTTACACTGCAAGGGATTATTCTCTCCGGGACGTGCTGTATAGCATAGTGCTGAGAGGCTCCGGTACGTTCCACTGGAGATCCTGGAGCCCCTCACCATGTACCGAGGGGCCACCGGGGAGGTTTAAGTGAGTAAAAATACATATATACATATATAACCACAGCTACACCGGATTTAAGAAAGCAATCCAAACCACGGTTTAGTTATTTAGTTAAAAGAACACACGTCCAAGTAGGAGTAGAGTAAGGAATGGTTGATTATTATTGCTGATGTACGACATTAAAATCTGTAGCGATGGACGTAGTCCACACAGATTCGTGGTTCACTGGGTTCCAGCGTAAAGCAATAATTAGAACATAACTCTTCACTATTCAGTGAATATTGACGTCGCTTAATAAAGCGGATGTGTGTGAAAGGCGTCGAATAGTAAATGTGGTTAAATATTTCATTAACCACTTTTACTATTCGACACCCTTGTTAAATAAAGAAAAATAGTGATGTTAAAAGTTCAAATTACAGTCTATATATACCCCACTGCTAGGCACAGGCCTCTGTAAAATGACTATAAGGTGGAAAACGTGAAAACGAGCTTACGGCTCAACAGATCTTAGATGAACACCGTCACTCGTGAACATCCGCCGCGCCCGTAGAGCTGCAGGTGCGTTAAAAGAGTAAGAAACCCCAGATTAATTAATTGATACAAATGATAAGTTGATAGCTAAGCGATTGGCTTTACAGGTTTATGGTGAAATCCCAGCCAAATTGTACCAACAAGTTTCCGTTTTTAGATGCGGCATATGAATATAAAAGGAGACAATAATTAACTATATCTATCTACCCCGTTAAATAAGGCTTCAAGTACATGACAAATAATAATATTTTTAACCGACTTTAAAAAAGGTGGAAGTTTTCCAATTCTTATTTGTAATTATGTGTGTACACTTATAACACCGTCATTTACATTATTTATTTTGCTTGTGTATTTTTTTTCCACAAATTTCTGTTACTACTTTAACTTTTCAATGTACAGCTGGCCCGTGTCGCCTTGTACTGCGAGGGCACACGGGGAGAGGGATTAATCTCCTACCACCGGGACGTACTCTCTGAACAATACAGAGCAGAGGGCGGAGCCCCTCTGTAGATGGTGCGTTCCTCTGGAGATCCCGGAACACCTCACCATGCACCGAGGAAGGGCTACCGGGGAGTTTTTAGTGGGTAAAAATCCCACATAACCCCGCCTTTCGCTATCTAGTTGAAGATTTCCTTCCGTCAAAAAAAAATTGTATGCAATTGCTGATTATTTTTTATTTAAGATCACCTGATATATTATTACTTAAAGAATTACTTATGTATTTTTGTAACAATAACAATTTTTAAATAACAATATAATAATGCCAGAAATAATATACTTCATTGTACAGATATTTAGTTTTAGTTATAATTCTATATTATACAAATCCTCCTCCTCTCCTCCTCGCGTCGGTTTCCTCAATGCTGAGGGTCGTGACCATCTCGTGGGAACAGTTTGTTTTTAGTGATCCGTCGCCATTTTCCTCTATCTGCAGCCAGATCTACTCAGTCCAACGTGTCGGGCTTCGACCTCGCGGTCTTGTCCCGTCAATTTTACCAGTCACAACTAGCCTTTCTAAGTTATTGCTGTTTTTTCTGGCAATGTGACCAAAGTATTCCAAAATCCTGCGTGGGCATATGGTGGACAGCCTAGATTTGAATTTAAGTTCTCTAAAAATTCGAATTCTAAATTCAGTGTTGTCTACTTTCAGCATTATTTTCAAGCGAGAACTGTGAGAAAGAAAAGAATGGAAATTTCAAAAACTTCTATTTTAAGTTGAATATTTTACTATATTTACGAGAACTAATATTCAAATAGACTATAAAAGTACTGTAAATTTCCATCTTATCTGCGTTCAAAGGAAAAGCGACGAAGTTATTACGTAATGATTGCAGCCATTTTTTCCAGCCAGGTATCTGAGTGGGTGATAATTTAACTTTATTCTTAAATAAAACGGTTACTTATTTAACCTTAACCACTATTCTCTTTGAAAATAGATAGATAGATAGATAAATCCTTTATTGCACCAAAGAATATGTACAAAGGGGAACTTAATCCTAATTACCATTTTCTTCCAGCTAACCTTTAGTGGTTAAGAGCAGGGTAAGGGTAGTGCCGCTAAAAATAGCGTTTTAAAACTATTATATAAATAAATATTTATACATTTACATATACATAAATAGATACCTCTATATAAATATAATAAATACATACACATGGAATATATATAACGACAATAAATATACCAGTTTGTAATTTTTCATTGTTTGAGTAGAAAGTATTCAGATACACGCGATTTAAAGAGATTAGTTGACGAAGCCTCCCTAATCTCAATCGGCAAACTATTCCATAGTCTTATAGCTGTACAGGTAAAAGAATTGCCATAGAAGTTTGTGTGACATTTAGGGAATGTTAAAAATTTGTTATAGAAGGTGCGCGGTTCGCGGCCGACGAACTGTTAAAATAGATGTTTTATTTATTTATTTATGAAAAAAATATTATAATGAATTAATTAGTATAGTTTATTACACAATGATTAACGTGTACATCACAGTAATAATTGTTAGCTAACAAAATTATTCGTGGGCAACATTAGGTTTATACAGGCAATACTGTCATTTTTTCTATGGCCTCAGCCAGCCGTGCATCTATAGTCTGATCTATAGTCGAGTTGTGAGCATCGACACAGACATAAAAACGGCGCTCCTGGCGGAAGTTGTCATTTTTAGGGAGCTTTTGAACAATTAATCTTACATTGCCCTCCCCCCCCTCGACCTCCGTCTAGACCGTGAGGTCGGGAAGGCGTAACAGTTAGATTCGTCGCGGCTGACGCTTGAGGGATAAGCTTCGACGTAAAAATAGTTATTCCTAAAAAATCCGTTCTAAACGGTACCCACGACCAGAACCTCTATTGCTAGTAACTCGACACAAGAGTCCCCTCGGTGAGGGGTAACCTCGGCTTGGACGGTTACTATGTTACGCGTAAGCATTCCGATCCGAGGGCGCCCGAGAGGGCCGAACCACGACTCGGTCGGTTGCTATTTCACGGATAATCTTCCACGCATTTGTAAGCAGCTTCGACAAAGTCCTACTGACTGACAAGTATATTTACGAACAGAAACAAATACCGACTTCAAATCGAATCAAACGTTAAACGCTACTCGTATTACGCACGGACGACTTAAATTATTAAGACTTAAATTTGCAGCATGTGTGAGAAATGATTAACTCAGTGTAACGCTAACCGATTTCGATTGATAATTTTTTATTGGAAAGGATGTACTTCAAGGGTAGTTTTATGATCGTTTGATTAGGTTCTTATTAATCCTATTTCGTAATATTCCTAGGATAATACGGAAATATCTTCTTCTTTTGGTGCCATCTTCTATCGAAGGTTAGCGACCATCATGGCGATTTGGACCCTCGACACAGCAGCACGAAATAAAGAACGTGTGCTCTTATTGTACCATTGGCGTAGATTTTTAAGCCAAGATGTTCTTCTCCTTCCCGAGTATCTTTCCTTGGATTATAAGCTGTAACAAATCGTATTTGGGATTGCGCATTATATGCCCTAGGTACTCGTATTCCAGCTTTCGTCTCTTAATTGCATTAAGAACTTCAACCTTCTTTCCAAGTCTTTGCAGCACTACTTCGCGTACTTTGTCTCTCCAGGATATCCTTAACATTCTTCTGTATACCCACATTTCGAAAGCTTCAACTTTTTTGCACATGGCCTCGGTCAGAGTCCAAGCTTCGACGCCATACAGAAGAATGGAGAATACAAAGCAGCGTGCAAGACGAGTCCGAAGACGGAAATATAAACAAGATAATAGGATTTGAAGTCGGTTTTTATTCTTAAATATGCTTGTTCTATTCAGTTTTTGAGACGTTTCTGTGAGAGAAAATGTTTCTTAAGACTCTCAAATACATGAAAACAAAAATCTATTATGTATTATTTGTTTCCTGTGAAAATTTTACAGAATATATTCCATTTCACGCTCGGATAGCAATTCATGTTATGTACATTCTCCGGTTCGTAAAAGCTCTCTTAGAAACGTATAAGGGTGGGGATAATAGGGAATTGAAATTGTCGTCTTTGGAAACGTATTTGTATATTTTCTCATGCTGGATTTTTTTTATTTATTTATTTATTTTTTTAAAAAGAAAGCTAGCAATAATTTTTTTGTTTTCAGAAATATTACTAACAATCTTGTTAACCATTCCAACTAAGCTTAAGCTTATGCTAGGAGATGGTTCACGGCAATAGTCGAATGGTGGATTCGAACCCACGACCTTACGATTCGCAGGCCGTACCCTAAACCATTAGGCTATTCACTATCATTAAACCTCAACACAATGAACATTTTTAACATACAATATATAAAAACAGTGAAAAAGTTACAAGGTTAATGACATCGCAGGTACAGGTGAAGACTGCATGCGATATATGAAATTATAATTATAATATTAAATTATAATTTAAAAAAAAAGAAACGGTAAAAGTAAAAAAAAAAATAAGAAATAGAACAAAAAAAGAAAAACTATTTATACGGTTAATGACTTTTAAACAAAAAACACTTACAGAAACGAGATCGATATCGTTAGTTTTTGATAATAAGCAAAATTTTACAGTTAGTCTATATAAAGGTGCATTCTTATCTAGTTTTAACCTGTATAATAAACTACTTTTATAACAATTGGTATCGTGATGGTCTAGGTAACCGCGACGGTTCCAGCAGTGTAGTTCTGGGCTCTCAAGAATAAGACTACGGTATCCCCTGCTTGTCGTAGAAGGCGTCTAAAAAGAGCCTCGGGTTCACTGGGCGATAAGGGAACCTTTGTCGTCCGCTAAGGTGGACCCGTGAAGAAGGCGACATCGGCTGGCCCGTGTCGCCTTGCACAGGGGGGGGAGGGAGCAACATCTCCCCTCCCCCGAGACGTGCTCTCCTTGAGCACAGTGCAGAGGGGCTACGGTGCGTTCCACTGGAGATCCCGGAGCTCCTCGTCATGCACCGAGGAAAGGGCCGAGGAGGTTTTAGTGGGTAAAAACCACAAATAACTGCCGACTTCCCCCAGAAGGCGGGGTATCTTTTTGAAGATTTCCTCCCCGTTAACAAAAAAAAGGTAACCGCGACGGTATAGGAAGAGCTAAGGTGGAAAGAAGCTCAGGGGTGTCAATAATACCATTTGCAAGTTTATAAAGCAATGTCAAGTTTAGCATGCGTCTTCGATCCTCGAATGAAGCTATTCTAAAAATAATCTAATCAATGCCGGTGTTGGACGCTTTCGAGTCTATCGATATATTACATCGTTCGTATAGATGGTATCATGATTGCTACGAGACGATAATATCACACATGGGAATTGATTCACAAATGTTTCTCGTTGGTGAATTTTGACAATCTCTTAACGAGTGGAAACGGGAGCAAAGCATGTCCCAGTGGAAGAAGTGTTACCTATGGTAATACAACCCGGAAACACGTTGCCCTTCACTTTTGAACCGACAAAAAGGGAGGTTCCTAATTCTTCTCTATGTTTTTTTATGTTAGTTACCTCATAACTTTCGAATAGGTAAACCGATTTGGATGATGTTGTATTTGAAAACTGGTGCTTCCCGTGTGGTCCCATTTAAATTTGGTCCAATTCTGACAAAGGCGTCCATGAGTAAACTATATGTCTTAAATTTGCATCAAGTAAGTGCGCCACAAATGGACGAATAACTCAATATAACGCCAATAGATTTCGATGATTAATTTTTTATTAAAAAGGATGCAAGAGTAGTTTGATGAGAGTTTTGTTAGGTTCTGATTACTTCTATTTCGTAATACGATAATACGGAATTACAAAGAGGGCGTCTGGGCGTTAAAGTAATAGCCTTTATATATATTTAAAATATATGTCCCACTGTTGAGCACAGGCCTTTTCTGTAAAGAGAGTATAGGGCATAGTCCACCATGCGGCGGTAGTGCGGATTTGCAGACTTCACAAGCCTTAAAAAAAAATTCTAGGACATGTAGGTTTCCTCACGATGTTTTCCTTCACCGCCGAGCGCGTGGTAAATCAGCACATAAAAATGCAACAACAAATTTATAAGTGCCGGCACCGGGGTTCGTACTCGGGTTGCTAGCGTACTATGCAACTTGAGGCGACCGTTCGGACACTGAGGTACTACGGCTCTTCGTGTAACGTTTGATTTGAAGTCGATTTTTGTGTTTGCTCGTAAATATACTTTTTGAAGTCGTTTGAAAATATAAGTATGTTTTCCACCTAATGTATCATCTCAAATTGAGCTCAATCAGTTTGAGGTCAACGTTTGTAACTGGAACGCTAACTTTCTACATAAAACGTTCGTTAGTATTTATTTCGCAATTTATTTTCCCCTCTCGCTGAAATGGACAAATGAACCGTAAAGATGAGGTCCGTTGTGCTCATTCGAAAATATTCCACCGACAGTGAACCGTTAAGCGATATTCTTTTTTTCACACGCTCCAATTATTATTTAAGTGTTGTAATACTAATTACTAGCTCCCTGGCTAAATTAAAATCAAAACTTTTTATAAGAAACTATAGAATTACATAGTCTTGAGCATCGGCGCAAGATGGACAGATGTTCGGTGTTTTACAGATTACATTTTGAGAATGAGTGCACAGGAATTACAGGATTACACGATTAATTCCCCATTCCTATTCTACCTTAAGACAAACGTCCTAAACAGACATTCGGCGGTCTCCACCCTTATATTATAGTCGATGTTCCGCGCGTCCGAACGAAGATATTTGAGTCAAAAACACAGTAACGTACAGCAAAGGAGTGGAACAAGTTGCAGTCTTTCCATCCAAGTCCAACGTGGGAGCCTTCAAGAGTAGAGTGAATAGTCACTTACTAAACTAGCGAGAATCATCTTTCGACTATATCACCATTTAACATCAGGTGGGATCGTGGTCAAGTCTAGTGCTTTACCACCACCTGATGCTTTTTACACCCCATAAAAAAATTAATAAAACAGTTACAAAAGAATTAAAAGCGTTAAATACGCGGGTATATAAAACAAAATAATACAATTGCCAACAGCATTACACAAGCATACATTGTTGTAATAATCAAGTTTACAAACTAAGTCCTGTTGTGTATGCCAATTACAGGTGTACACAACATTCGCTATAAAGAAACGTAACGATTTTATTATTAATACTTACAAAAATATTTTATTAAATGATAAAGTAATAGAAATATCACTACTAAATTAATTCAGTTAGCCAAAATTACTGCACAATTTTTAACACTAATGTGAAGACCTTGCGTGAATTAGAAAAAATGTCAACCGACGTGGACTTAGTGTTAAGAAGGTTATATGTAGCGGAAATCCTTGGCAAGGGCGAGTGTGACAGAAGGTTGGTTTTAGATTGCGGCGCATCAAAAATCCTACAACAACGACTCCTTAGATATTTGAATGGCACTCTAATGTAATTTTAGTGGGTAAAACCCCATTTAACCGCCGCCTTCCCCAGAAGGCTGGGTAACTTTTTAAAGATTTTCTCCCGGTTAACAAAAAAAAAGGAAGCTCACAGTCTTTGAATAAGACACGCAATATATCATGCGAAGTTGATATAATTAATAAGACCATATCGCTACAGTCGAAATCAGGACATTATTTAATTGATAATGTATTACGGAGTTACTCGTATTCCTCCATCATAATTCGAGCAATCCCACTTGCACGTCCATTTGTCCGATGAAGCATCATGCCGGTCCATCATTCACGGAAATAGTCACTTCGCTTCTAACATTTCTCATTGTCATTCAAGTTGCTCCATACGCAGAATAATGACTATTAATCACGAATGGGAAGCGAGCGCTGAATACCAAAGTGGATAGAAAAGGGAGGTTTTTTTTTTTTGTAACAACCGTTTTGTGACAGCAAATGACTGGAACGTGTCATTGTTTACGCATGTTGAGTTATATATAAATATACATAAAATCGGGGGGGAAATCAACAAGATATAGCCTTCAAGGGAGATGTGTGACGGGGTTATGTGGGATTCTTGCCCATTAAAACCCCCCCGGTGGCTTTCCTGCATGTTGAGGGGTTCCGGGATCTCCAGTGGACCGCACAAGAGCCCCTCTGCACTCTCGGAGAGCACATCCCGAAGGTGTGCCCTCGCAGTTGCAGCTATTGCACTTTTAGAGTTACAAAAGTACAATTTCAAATGCAACAGTAAATTTACGATTAACACAGCAGTGGAATATGACAAAGTAAACTTTGAAGTACTAGATTTATGGGGTAATGTTAACTTTAACTTAACTGAGTACAAGGATATGAATGTGTACGTCATTTTCAGACTCTACTTATTTTATATATATTACAATTTTTTTATTTAAATATAAACTTTTGAATATTTTCTACGTTTAAAAATATTCTTGTTGGCATTTTTAAATAATAAATTCCTTTAAGCAAGCTCTGCAATACAGAAATAAAGTTAATTGCTCACCTATTAAGATTTTACAGTATGCGAATTCAAATTTAAAATCATAACTAAACATTGGTATTATTTCAAAATGAAATTTAAGCAACAGCACAGCTTCGAACAATTAGCCATTTTAATATTTAGCGATTTTTTTTCTGAGTATAAGGTATTCTATGAGATCGTGATACTTCTATTTCTCTCTCTCTCTCTTCCTTTCTTTTGGTCCCGCATGATCTTCCGGATATTCGCGTTCCACTTCGCTCTATCCCCGACATATTGGGCAATCATGTCTCACATTATATACAAATAACAAAGTGGAAAACCCACCTTGTTTTGGGTCTTCCTCTCGATATTCAACCGTGGAGAGAGAGTTGTAGTGCCAAGTTCCCTATGTAGGGAACCTCTCCAATCCCTCAACGCTTCTATTAGTATATTGTGAAACCAAACGTTGTACGTAAGTATTAAATTTTCAAATGTAAAGGGAAGTCTACAGCTACAGTTTGCAATGCTAACTCCCGAAAGCCTTCAGGACCTGAGCCAATTGTAATGCAAATGCACTTCTAGGAAGAAACTTTTAAATTCTCGAAGTAGAAATACATCTTGAATTTCTTCTTTATAACATTGAAGTTGATTTGCATTTAATTAAGTTCCAATTGTTACTACTGCTAACTGAAGTTCTATTTATCTTTCGCATATTCAACGTAGTAACTAATTTAGTAAATAAGGTAAAGTTTAAAACTAAGTTATAATAACACATATCGAATTATCTACGTCAATCAATAGACATAGAACAAATAGAAAGAAAAAGTGTGAGGGTTTGATCCGTATAGGCTCCGAAACGGCTGGATCGATTTCAATGAAACTTTCACGGAATCTTCAGATTTTGTTGTTAATGAAATATAAGTAAAGTAATATATTTTTTTTTTATTTTAAGAATATTTAATTGTCTATGATGCACAACTTATTTCAGTTAGGTATCGTCTTTATCTTCCGAGATATTTAAAGTTTCTTAACCAATCCTTTATTCCGAGCCGTTATTTTTGCTCACTAGTTTATAAGCATTCATTAGAAAAGGATCGTATTTAAGTATATTTATTATATTTTAGATTATTCATCTGGAATCTATATTAAAAAATATATATAAATTCATGCCATCCGATTGACATGTAAATCTATTGTTTATTATCCAATTTGACACTTGGTAAATATTGCTCTTAACGCAAAATAAGTCGAAGTGACACGGGCAGCTCTCTAGAAGCAAGTACATAAGGCGTTTCACAATCTACAAATTTTCGAAGTTAGTTCGCAATGACGCTACTAAATTTCCACAAAGCAAACTTTAGTAAGCCGAACACAATTTCACTTCACTCCAGTTACACTTGGGATAACAACTAGAAAGCGGTTTAAATAATTACGTATACAAAATATAAATTTTCCTATATTAAGGCGTTTTTATGTAAAATTTTATAGGTAATAGAATAGATGGCTGATGCTGTGCGCGAGCCATCTCGCAATGTGAACTGACGACCTCACAAAAGCCGCAGGACGATACTGAATGCAAACCTCTTATAACTAGTCCTTTAGGAAATCGTTGGGGGAGGCCTATTTCATTTGATGTCCTACGGCTGAAATTGTGATGACGACTGTAAGGAAGAAGATTTAAATCTAACTTCGGCTTAAATTATATAATTAACGTATACATATTATAATATAATTATACAAATAGCTGAGAGACATACACAAACACACATGTTTACACTATTGTTAATGATTTTATTGTCTTTTAAAATGGGAAAAGACTGAACTAACTGAAGACTTCACATATCATTCTTGAATATTTTTTCGGTGACCAATAAAGATTTATTAGTATTAAAAAAAAATTGGACAACGGTTTTTGTCGAGCTATGAAGCCCAATAAAACGTCAATGTCGTATACAATTCAAATTATTGGATGTAATGTGGATATTTTGTATAAACCTGCTTATTTCTTGTTTACTTTTGCATAAACAAACGTTTTACAAAATAAATATCTAATAAAAGTAGGCAGTGCCTAAAATTTACAAATTTGCTACAAATTCTAGCTTTAAAAGTTAAAGTTACAGCCTTTACATATTGCCAACAGGCCTTCTCTGTAAAGAGAGTATAAGGGCATAGGCACTACCGATCCCACGTGGCCTCGTGGCGGGCCCTAGTGCGGACTGGTAGACTTCACTTTTGTTAGTTAGAAAAGTGCAGGTTTCCTCACGATGTTTTCCTTCACCGCCGAGCACATCAACGCATAAAATTGTAACAAAAATTTAATTGGTGCCGGCACCGTGGATCGAAATCGGGTTTGTTTTTTATTTATTTTTTTCGGGACTTTTGCCCTTTTGGGCATGTCAGCCCCATAATACCCTAAACTACGCACAGACACCTTGGTCGCTAGCATAGAATGCATTCAAACTGCACAGAATGCTAGCAACCCGAGTTAGCTAGGCGACTGAACGGGTACTGAGCAACTACAGATCTTAACATAGCATGCATGCATTGCATTATCGAAAGAGCAAATATGCTAGCAAGATAAGTTAAGATTTTCATTTAAATTTATTAATATGATGTAAACAACATTTATTGAATTTGTTCAAATATTTATTCGGTTTCAAAGCAGTTCACCTCCCAGAAATTCTTATTGCAAGAACTGTTAAATCATTTTTTTTTCTCTTTATTTGGGACAATAAACAATAGTACAAATGAAATTATAAAAGACATAATATATATAAAACATGTTAACAGCACTACCAACTTCATTGTCCGCAAATGATTATCATTATTATTTTAACGTGCAACATTTTAAATAGAAAAAACAATCAACAAAATTTAAATTAAAGAAAAGAATACGAAAATAAATGAACTAATAAATACTTATATACTAAATAATTTTAATGTTCATTGTATCAAAAGCGGTCTTTTTAAACGTAATAATATTTTAACGTGCAACACTTAAAAAACAAAAAAACTATCAACAAAATTTAAAATTAAAGAAAAGAATACGAAAATAAATGAACTAATAAATACTTATGAACTAAATAATTTTAATGTTCATTATATCAAAAGCGGTCTTTTTAAACGTAATAATATTTTAACGTGCAACACATAAAAATCAAAAACACTATCAACTAAATTTAAATTAAGAAAAAGAATACGAAAATAAATGAACTAATAAATACTTATGAACTAAATAATTGTAATATTATTATATCAAAGCGGTCTTTTAAAACGTAATAATATATAATGTGATCCGGTATTGTACATAATAAATTCTAAAAGTCGGAATGGCTTCATTTCAAACAAGGGATACGTGAATGGGACGTTACTGATTGCTCAGGCGTTGACGTGATGGACGAGTGTACGAGTTTATTTGCACATTCACGAATAAATATACGGTGTGAGATTGTAAGATGTCAATAGAATTTGATTATATTCAAGCGTGAATACGATTCCTATCTTGTGAAAATATCATTGTCGTCGTAATTATAGATTATCATCTTAAGTTAGTAATTTAAGCTTACTCTCATAAACACTTTTATTTGAAAAATGAGTACAAATTAATAATGTATAGACGCTTATACTTTAAGAAGCAACGTGTTTCAAAGAAGGTATTTGTGTATAAATCTGTAAACGCATTTGAAAATAAATCAAAACACCTGATGTTAAATCGTATCCCCGTGATATCGGTGGCTAATATATACTTGATACGTTTAATTAATACATATATTTTTATATATATATATTATTATTTTGTTTGTAATAATCCCCGGATCTGTCAGCAACAGGACACCCCAACGACCGGCCGGTCCCGGCAAAGACCGGGCTTCATCCTCAAAGGGTACTTCTCCGGCACTCAGAGAAGTCCCGACGACGCCGAAGCATGCTGGGGCCAGGTACCCATCCTGGCTTACGGGTGGCAAGAGGAGGCGTTCGTAACGCCTCCTGTGCACCCCGATGCGTCGCCTGCGGAGGGGGGGAGCCTCTGCGCTCCCCTCCCTGACCTGCTCGTCGGCCTCCTTCTGGGACATGACCGTCCTACCTTGCTCAACATCGCACACAACATATTTTATTTTTTATCATATTATTAACAGCAATACATTAAGAGCCTTAGAGGTAATTTATTAAAGACTTACTGACTTGCTTTCAGAGATTCACTTTTAAAGGGCTTTTCCTCCAGCATAACTCACTTGTTCTAAACTGTACACTAATTGTCTACAGAGAGAGTCCTCTCCTTTTTATCCTAAATTTCTAGTATATGTATCTCTTTCAAAGACGGAAGCGGAAACGGCCTTGGTTGCCGACAACCGATAAAAGTACTTTAGTTGACTAAACTAAAGTACTTTTATATTCAGTCCATTAACTTTATAGATTATAATATTTAAAACTAAATTGGCATTCAGTAGGACCAACTGTCGCTAACAATATGTATCATATTTATTCTACTCTTATTGTCTGTTGTCTGTATAAATTCTATGTAAATGTAGTATTGCGCGCGCACGACAGGTTTGGTTAGTCCTGGGCGCCACTGAAAACGTCACGTCTTGTTTTATTTTATTTTTTTTCTGTCTTTTTGATGTCTTTATTTTGTGCCAGTAAGGAATATGTCTATGACTATGTCTATTGTAATTCAGTGTCAGTCAATCGTAACTTACTGCATCACAACCTGGGGAGGAACCTCGGGAGGAGAAAGAGTTGCCGGCGTCCATATTTCCGTCCAAGTACGACGTGGGCGCTTTCAAGAGTAGAGTGAATAGGCACTTACTATACGAGTACTAGCGCTTTCCATCTCTCGACTATATCACCACTTAACATCAGGTGGGATCGTGGTCAAGCACTAGTTTATACATAAAACAAGATCAACGTTCAGTGCACGCTGCACATCAATTAGACTATTAAATCTCCTATCTTGTTGTTTTATTATGAAAGAGACTGAAATGGCTTCATTACTTGTTACGATTTAAAAAGAGAACAAATTTTTCTTCGCTATTAGCACAAACTAGAGTTAAACTGCTGAAAAATTCCTTATTTTCACATGAATAAAGGCATTTAGTGAACCGTAGAGCCCCGCTTAAAGCAACATTAGCCGGAGAAGCCGAGCCCATACATTATATAAATTGCGGCAGAGGCCAGAGACCGACTGCCGTAAAATTTATGTGATGTCCGCTTAAAAATTGTCGCCTCAGGGGCAGCTTACTTTTTTTGACATGACATTCTTAACCGACTGCAAAACAGAGGATATGCTCGATTGCTATGTACCACTAAAATCTTTTTTAGTCGCAAGTTTCTGTCCATACTAAGGTTGTCTGGAAGAGATCGCTCTTAGAGGTAAGACCGCCCATTGCGTATGCAATTACATCGATTAATGTGAAAACTGTATAGTTATTATTTCTATGATGTATTTTGTTTTTAATTTTTAGGCAGTAAAGTATATTCATTCATTCATTCATACTTTTTGATGTCAAACTTCTTTACGCACGCTTGAATTGGGGAGTAAGCTGGTGAAAGTGTGACGAAAAGTTTGGTTTAGCGAGGTGAAGGGTAGTTGAAAGAGAGATAGAAGTTAGTGAAGGTAGAAAGAGAGACAGTTACGTTTTGTATTTCTAAGACATAGTGCAGGTTTATTGTCTCTATCAAACTGTAGGAGCAAGAGGAAGCGCTCGCGTTTTCTTTCTCTTGAACAATCGTGTATATAATATTATACATATATTATATATATACATAAAGATGGAGATACATACATTTGTTGTGAACATCCCTCAAACCCGAACGAATCGCTTTGCTTCGTATTTTATTGTTCGTACAGCAAGGGATTGGAACGTTGTTAACGAGGAGGAAATCTTCAAAGATACCCCGCCTTCTGGGAGAAGGCGGCGGTTATGTGGGTTTTACCCACTAAAACCTCCCCGGTGGCCCTTCCTCGGTGCATGGTGAGGGATCCGGGATCTCCAGTGGAACGCACCGGAGCCCCTTTGCACTGTACTCAAGGAGAGCTTTTCCCAGGGGAGGTTACTCCCTCCCCTCTGCCCTCGCAGTGCAAGGCGACACGGGCCAGCCGATGTCGCCTTCTTCCCGGGTCCACCTTGGCCGCCGACAAAGGCCCCCACCCTTGTCGCCCAGTGAACCCGAGGCCCTTTAGTCGCCTTCTACGACAGGCATGGGATACCGTAGTCTTATTCTTGAGAGCACAGAACTACAGGGCTGGGAATAGTTTGCCCCCGTCTGTCTTTCCTTCCGATTACAATGTGGGTGTTTTCAAGAGTAGAGTAAATAGGCATTTAGTTAACTAGTGCGCCTTACCATCCAGGACTATATGTTATATACTTCCACTACTAATACACTATATATTTCCACTTAGCATCAGATGGGATTCTAGTCAAGCACTTGCTTAGAAAGCAAAAAAAAACAGAAATTTCACTTCAGTCGTCTGGTTAGACCACAATCGTTTTTTTACCAGTGAACTTCAATATACTTAAATAACCATGATTGTCATAAACCTACTAACATCTCAATCAACATACATATTTCTAAAAGATTTTAGGAGCTCTTTAATGTACCTACTTAACCCAAGGTAAGCTACGCAACCCAATTGGAAGCAAACCTTTAACAAAAGAGAGTTAATATGGTAAAATGATAAAAGAAATACAATCGAATTCAGAATCTCCTCCTACACTCTTGTTTGTAGTCGATCAAAAATGGCGTAATTCTGGCGGTTTTTATGTTGAAATATATATATAAATATATATATATATACCTATATATACCTATATATATATATACCTATATATACCTATATATATATATATATAGGTATATATAGGAAAGGATGAAGCTGGGCCCACCTTATTCACAAAAAAATTACCCCCGCTTCAGTTTTGTGTGAGGTCACAGCACTTCCCCGGTCAAGCCATTCAGTTAAAGGCAAAACGCTGCGTTGAACTACCAATGGTGAAACGCTCCAAACATCCCTTTAACAGTCCACTCCGACGTTTTGAATAGTTCCACACGGTTTAAGCATAACGTCAAGCGGGGATCCATTTTTGCTTATTTAACGTTAAGTGAACAACACGGATATACGTGTACAACGTAGATCTTAATTTATTTTTTATGTATTATGGGTAACATTTTAAGGGTGCTTTGAATGAGTGTCATTAAAGGAACAGAAAAAACGCATTGCTATCAACAATAGTGTTAAATTTCGGATCCCAGACTGCTAAACCAATTGTATTAAAATATGACATAATACTGTGAGCTACCTTGCTCAACATCGTACACAACATATTTTATATTTTATCATATTATTAACAGCAATACATCAAGAGCCTTAGAGGTAATTTATTAAAGACTTACTGACTTTGTTTCAGAGATTCACTTTTAAAGGGCTTTTCCTCCAGCATAACTCACTTGTTCTAAACTGTACACTAATTGTCTACAGAGAGAGTCCTCTCCTTTTTATCCTAAATTTCTAGTATATGCATCTCTTTCAAAGACGGAAGCGGAAACGGCCTTGGTTGCCGACAACCGATAAAAGTACTTTAGTTGCCTAAACTAAAGTACTTTTATATTAGTCAGACCATTAACTTCAAAGATTATAATATTCAGTAGGACCAACTGTCCCTAACAATAATATTTAAAACTAAATTGTCATTCAGTAGGACCAACTGTCGCTAACAATACCTTCAATGACATCATATTTGTCTATTTCTGTTGGTCTCTGGCCAGCTGTGTTAGTTCGTACAAAAAAAAGTTGAAAGCTGCTGTTAGTTTATCAGTTGTATTGATGGGGAGACTAAATTAGTCTTAATTTTTTATTAAGTATGTTCACGACAAATGGACGGATAACTCAATACGCCACACGCCAATCGATTTTCGATTTTTTTTCGGAAAGGATTTATTATAAAGGTAGTTTGATAAGAGTTTGGTTAAGTTCTGATTACTTCTATGTCGTAAAATTCCTATTCTATTTGAAGTCGGTTTATTTTTTTCTCGTAACTATACTTGTTTAAAAGATAAATCTTACCATACTCACCATGTTATATAACATAATTCATAACACTTGGTCTCCAGAATATCTTCGTGAGCGCTTTGTACTCAAACAGTTTGTCGACCGCGAACCGCGAACCTTCTATGATGAATTTTTAACATTCCTCGAATGTCACACGAATTTCTATGGCAATTCTTTTACCTGTACAACCTTAACTATGGAATAGTTTGCCGATTGAGATTAGGGAGGCTTCGTCAACTAATGTCTTTAAATCGCGTGTATCTGAATACTTTCTACTCAAACAATGAAAAATTACAAACTGGTATATTTATTGTCGTTATATTTATATCTCTTTATGTATATGTAAATGTATATTTATTTATCTATATAATAGTTTTAAAACGCTAATTTTAGCGGCACTACCCTTACGCTGCTCTTAACCACTAAAGGTTAGCTGGAAGAAAATGCTAATTAGCATTAAGTTCGTCTTTGTACATATTCTTTGGTGCAATAAAGGATTTATCTATCTATCAATCTAAATCTTTATATATGAAAGAGAAAGTGTGTGGGTTTGTTCCATATAAGCTCCGAAACGGCTGGGCCGATTTCAATGAATCTTTCAGTGAATCTTCAGTTGAACCTGGCTAGTAATCCTGTAAAGTTCGGAGCACACCTCTTTTTGAACTGTCAATTACAACATTTAATTACTATGTTGATATTCTATTTTTGTATAATCCAAATTTGTATTGACACATGCGTTGTGTATATTTATGTCATTATGAACCATATTGAAGTACAATGGAGTAGATTGCATGTACATGGGTGTGGGTAATGATCTTCACTTGCTCGGGAAGAGAATGAATACGGAGAGAAATGAATAATTTAATATATTGTAAGAGTTAAATTAAATATTTAATGATTTTATTTTATTATTTAAATAAAAGAAAGCAAAATCAAGCCCGGCGAAGCGGGCTGGGTACGCTAGTTAACTATTACAAGAGTGAAAATTACTAACCATAAAAGTATAAAGAAAAAGGTTGCAATTAAAAACTGCTTATTACAATTTCCATTTTACTTACACTGGCTGGTAAACGTGTTGGATTTTTTTTTCTAAGTGCGAAAATAAAGAAAAAAAAAATGAATACGTAATACGAGAGAGAGAGACAATAGGTGTCATGACTATCTAATGAGACCGGGAACAATAAGCATGTGTTCTACTAATTTGTACTGACAAAAGCGGCTAGATGTTATTAGGTCAATGTTTTTTTTTTAATTTAACGAATATACCAGACCAATTAAAATGTATAATCAATTAAAAAAGTATATTTACGAATAAAAACAACTACAAATTGGGTTCCAAATCCCAGTCCTATGTGTGGCGACTGGCATTCGCCAATTACCAAAAAGTATGTTAGACGATATAAATTAGAACATATATAAATACAATAGACTCAAACACCTTCTACGCATTTGTAGGCAGCTTCGATAAACATAGACTCAGTGCAACAAAATATATCTATGTGCAGGGAGATGGTATTAACAAACCCAAACACGCGCTACAGCGGAGAGTTCCTGGACAAGTTAGTCTTGGAGACAGGCAGTAGGAACAATGGAACGACGGCGCATGTACACGTAACTGTCAGACGTCCGCAGCTGTAGCGCGGCCAGTACTTCTGGGTGATGAACCCAGCCTCGAAGCAAGGATACACGCTACAAGATAGCTTAAGGTATATAAAATGTAAGCATATAATAATGATATAATATGTTAGCACGCAAAAGAATTTCACGCAAATAGTTATTGTATCGAAATAAACGAAGCGGAGGGAATATCTAACTCCACAATATACTTTAGCTTGAGTAAACTCGTGTGATTTATCTCGGAGGTGCGTGAGAATCTGAACGAGGGAAATGTCTGTTGAATATCATATATTTACAAACAGGAGTTTTTTAATACTTTCTAAGCAAGTGCTTGGTCAAGAATGTTTTTGTTGTTAGAAATTTTGTTTCTAATTATTTCTAAGCAAGTGCTTGACTACGATCCCACCTGATGTTAAGTGGAAATGCAGTCCTGGATGGTAAAACGCACTGCACTAGCTTAGTAAATGCCTATTTACTACTAAAGACACATCGCAATCAAGGAGAAAGACATATGCAGGCAGACTATTCTTTCGCCGTAATAAAGTTAAAGACGAAGTAAGGCGTAAAACCGCGTAATATTACTTTGATAATTATATTCAAAACATAAACCATATCAAATGACAGAAATTGTACGAGGAATGTAAATAAATTTATTTAAAGTTACCCTCGAGAAAGGGGTTGCCATTTAACAAGATATTTAATTGCGCCACCCGCAATTGTAAACAACAGAGTAATTAAGTGAGCCATTCCGGAAATGCGACTTCCTTAAATGTAGCCATTATTACATACTGTGTTGTTATAATTATTTTAATATTATGTGTATTTTTATTATACTATTGTTAGCGACAATTGGTCCTACTGAATATTATAATCTATAAAGTTAATTGACTGACTATAAAAGTACTTTAGTTTAGTCAACTAAAGTACTTTTATCGGTTGTCGGCAACCAAGGTCGTTTCCGCTTCCGTCTTTGAAAGAGATGCATATACTAGAAATTTAGGATAAAAAGGAGAGAACTCTCTCTGTAGACAATTAGTGTACTGTTTAGAACAAGTGAGTTATGCTGGAGGAAAAGCCGTTTAAAAGTGAATCTCTGAAACAAAGTCAGTAAGTCTTTAATAAATTACCTCTAAGTTTCTTGATGTATTGCTATTAATAATATGATAAAATACGTTATGTGCTACGTTGAGCAAGGTAGCTCACACTATCAAAGCAATTGCATAGCAAAGTTTAGGGTACAGACCGCAAAATGTAAGGTTATTGGTTCGAATCCATTATTCAACTTTTCGTGAACCATCTTTTAACCCAAGCTTAAGCTTAGTTAGTTAGTTAGTTTTATTAAAGTTAAAGTAACAGCCTTTATATACGTCCCTTTTGGGCGCAGGCCTTCTCTGTAAAGAGAGTATAAGCGCATAGTCCGCCACGCGGCCAAAGTGCAGACTTTAGATTACTTAGAAAAATTTTCTAAGACATGTTGGTTTCCTCACGATGTTTTCACCGCTGAACGCGTGGTAAATCAGCATTGCAATTGCAACAACAAATTTATTGGTGCCGGCACCGGGGATCGAACTCGGTTTGCTAGCGTACTATGCGACTTGACGCCACCGCAAGGACACTGAGCTACCATGGGTCTTGACAAAATATTGCTAGCATTTAATAAAGTACTTTTCTTGCACTTGATATTAAGCGAAAATACATCCAGTACTACAACAGTACACAATACAGTACTACTAGTAGTACAGTAAAAATTATCGTACACCACGGAATTTCAAATTCCATCGACACCAACTAGATGGTTGGCATTCCTCAACAGTACGTTTTTGGCGTAACTTTCGTTAACTCACCTTTAACGGTTTTCCGAAATCGATACAAATTGGTGACCTTCAAGAAAATGGCCTACTCCTACCTCAAAGACCAGCAATGCACCTGCAGCTCCTGTGGTGCTGTGTTAGTTCATGGGTGACGGTGATCACTTAAGATTAGATTTTTTCCGACGAACTACACAGATTGGCCAGAGAAAATCGCCTTGACTGCTTCACCGGATTGAGAGGTGGCATAGCTCTTAGGTCAGTTAGTCTGAACCTCTATCGCTAGTAACTCGACACAAGGGTCCCCCCGGTGAGGGGTAACCTCGGCTTGGACGCTTACTATGTTATGCGTAAGCACGTAAGAGGGCCGAACCACAACTCGGTCGGTTGCTATTGCAAGGATAATCTAAAGGACATTTAAAAAGATTAGCCGAAAGCTCGTTTGCTAAAAGAGAGAGTGCCACCACAGCTCAGCGGGACAAGTCCAAGACCACAAAAAAGACCTGATATCTTCCTTACACTATCGTACTTTAGTGTCCTTGAACTTTTTTTAAGATTGCTACAATATTTTTTTTCCACAAATTTTTAACTATTCGAACTAAGCTTATTGTAAGCTTACCCTACACAAAATCAATAGGCCACTGGAACAGTACGACGTACGATAAAAATCAGATTCCGACTGATCAGCGAATAGTGACATCTATCGGACCGTAACACCGTAATTCCTTGCAAACAGGAAATTGTAATTCTTTTTTGCGATCATCATTTATTTTCTTTTATTTTTTCCGTATACGTAATAATGAAAAACGAAATAAACGGCTAACAAAGGACTATTGGATGTATTGCAAGCTGCTACACTAAAAGTTAAAAAATAATATGACTAGAAATGGAGTATTTTGAAAGTAAATCGGAACCGTTCAAGGAAAGTTTTCCGTCGTTTCCAAGTCGTGCATGATATGAGGTCGGCTCTGCATAAATTCAAAACTTTATGGCTTCGTATTATTGTAAGCGTCTGATTCAAATCTATTTCAAAAAAGGAGGTTAACAATTCCGCGACAATTTAGTTAAGCCTATTAGTGTAGCATTATTAAATGAACGCTAACAAATTTTGTTATATATGCTACTAACTTTCTCGCTAGGTGATGGGCTAAAAGCGGGTTCGAACCTATGACCTTGCTTTTTGCAGACCGTAATCAAAAATAAATAAGCTATCCACATCTGAATTCCACCTATTTGAATGAATGTCCCATTAGGCTTGTGCTCCAATTTCATTTCTTTCCAAAGAAAAATCCACAACGATGTAATCTGACAAACAACAAAAGTCTTTGTCATACTACCGAATTAGCAAATTCAAGTGACAATTAGGCGAACATCGGTATAACAAGTTCGTCTTCGGACTGAATATCATTGTTGGATAATTGGATAGTAGTCGAAGTGACTTCTCTTGTTTAAGTAAATGTTACTCAATCATTTGTTAACAACGACAACTATGACGAGGGATGTGAAAAGGCGGAGTAATTCACTAAAATCCCCCAGTGGCCATCCTAAGTGCATTGAGGGGCTAAGGAATTCCCAGCTAAAGGCACCGGTGACCCACTAAGCCAAACCACGTTTCAGGGGAAGAATTTTTCACCCAGCATATTTTGTTAACGGGGGAAATCTAATAATAAAAATAAAAAAACAAGATACACCGCCCGAACAAGAAAGCGGAGTTATATCGGATTCTTAACCACTAAAGTCTCCCGATGGTCCTTCCTCGGTGCATAGTGAGTGCTCCGGGATCTCCAGTGGAACGCACCGGTTGCCCTCTGCGCTATGCTCTAAGAGCACGTCCCGGGGGAGCTTAATTCCTCCCTTAGCGCCCTCGCTGTGCAAGGCGACACGGATCAACCGTTGTCGTCTTCTTCCCGGGTGCACTTTAACGGACGAAAAGGCGCCCACCCTTGTCGCTCAGTGAACCCGAGGCCCCTTTTAGTCGCCTTCTATGACAGCCAGGGGATACCGTAGCCATATTCTACAAGCCCAGAACTACCATTGCTGTGCTAGGTGACACGGGATCGCTTTAAAATGGAGTGACGATTTGTGGAGAAATAAGTTTATTACTACTCGCTGGGCGAAGTGCAGTATAAATAAACTTATTGAAGATATTGAATGAATGAATGAAGATATTTTATAACACAACAACTTACATGTACATCAGAGCAAAAATAAATTTTAAATTTTATTTTCATATAATACGATATATTCCATTCTGAATTGTAATTTGATAATGAACACGAAAAAATATGTGAAATGGCGCAAAATTTAAATAATATACGTGTCAGTTAAAATTAAAAAGTTAAATAAAAAGTTTTTATGTACCGGTATTAATGGACAGACTCGTTATGTAAAAATAATATGCTGTACCTATATATACCTTTTTTATTTTCTTGTTAACGAGGAGGAAATCTCCACAAAGATACCCCGCCTTCTGGGGGCAGGGGGCGATTATGTGGGGTTTTTACCCACAAAAACCTCCGTGGTGGCCTTTCCTCGGTGCATGGTGAGGGCTCCGGGATCTCCAGTGGAACGCACCGGTGCCCCTCTGCACTGTGCTCAAGGAGAGCACTTACCGGGGGGAGGTTACTCCCTCCCCCCCTGTGCCCTCGCAGTGCAAGGCGACACGGGCCAGCCGATGTCGCCTTCTTCCCGGGTCCACCTTGGCGGACGACAAAGGCGCCCACCCTTGTCGCCCAGTGAACCCGAGGCCCCTTTTAGTCGCCTTCTACGACAGGCAGGGGATACCGTAGTCTTATTCTTGAGAGCCCAGAACTAGAGGGATGACCTATATATACCTGGACATAATAACATCAGCCTTTAGGATAGCCTTACTGCTGCACTTTGTAAGATTTTAATGTCCAATTTTTACACTTTACACTGTTTCGCAACAAACAAAAGGTACAAATGTCCTTTAAAGTTTTCGAGTAATAAAAGCGTGTCGAAATTGTACCGCTCTTCGAACCATTTCCGCGGACGTTCAAAGTGAACTCTATTCTAGAGCACTCTTTGCATGTTAAAACAATTTTATATAATGCTTTCTATTCTTTAGTATAACGCCACGAGACAGCTAACGTTTTTATGTGTACAGTAAATGTATATAATAGACGAATTGCTTGGGCAGACTTTCAATAATGATATAATATAATTTTATTTTTTATTTATTTATTTAATACAGGAAAACTTACAGCTATTCAATGCTTCTTATATAATTTACAAATATATCACTAGATTAGCAGATAACAAGTTTTCACAAATAAGTTAGGGAAAAAAAACACTAAAGATACGCAAACTTAGGTAACACAATATTGGAAAACAGTATCAAGGTCCCGCAGACAAAATTTCACTAAATATACTTATAAAAAGCTTACGTATGGAGGCATCACTGACGTGAAATAGGTCGACATTATTGTATTTCTTACAAAGGTTGTTGAATTCATTACATGCTCTGATAAAATAGCTATTAAGCATATAGTTTGCATTACTAGGTGGAGTATATAATGGACAGTTGAATCGCAGACTACGAGAAGGGATAGAGAAGTGTAGCTTGTTAAGTCGTTCAGGACAATCCATGCGACTTTGAGCAATATAATATAGACATAGACATAGACATTTATTTATTGGCATCACAATACAAAAACACATCACAGACTGAATATAACACACATTAAAAAAGAATGAAAAATAGACAAAACACAGTTAAAGTTACACGGACAAATAATACAAAACATATGATGCCAATATCGGACACCGTCTCAGCATATGCTGTCACAAGGATGCGACAGCGCTGATTTTCAGCGGTGCCCGGACTACCTAAAGACGTGCGCGCGCAATACTACTTTTATATGGAATTTATACAGACAATAAGAGTATAATAAATATGATACATAAATAAAACAGTTATGAGATTAAAATATATTTTATACAATAAAATAATAGATGAAAAAAACTTATAAATATTATTGAGTCACAAATAATGTATAATTGAATAACGCTCCTTTATTTTTCCATTTGTATGGAAAGATCGTATTTTCTTTGAGTCATTTCACTTGATGCATATTATCAAGCATAAATTGT
Source organism: Meandrusa payeni (assembly GCA_029286785.1). Lineage (NCBI taxonomy): Eukaryota > Metazoa > Arthropoda > Insecta > Lepidoptera > Papilionidae > Meandrusa > Meandrusa payeni. The sequence continues at coordinate 4,442,160 of JAGSMX010000016.1, read as the reverse complement.
GACGTAAGCATAGCTTGAAGTATTTTGACCACAAATAATAAAACATAAATAGACGAAGAGACAATAATGGCTCACGCACTTCTTCTCTACTTCTATGTTACGGCTTCACCAACTACGTCTGAAGTAATTCGAAAGGTTTAACTACTTCAAGATCAAACTCCGCTAGGAGCGCCATTCCCCACTCGTCACGTCCCACCCCTGATTCGAACATAGATCAGGACATTGACGAAGGCATAGCCTAGGCCATAGAAAACCTACAGTTACAGCCCTATCGTTCTGGGCTCGTTGAATAAGGCTACGGTATCCCCTGTGCCTGCCGTAGAAGGCGACTAAAAGGGCTCTTGGATTCACTGGGCGACAAGAGTGGGGCCTTAGTCATCCGCCAAAGTGGACCCGGGGTCCGCCTCCTGGCGACCCATGTATAAGAGGGCGGGTTTTTTTTTTTTTAATCTATTATTTGTATAAAATATATTTTAATCTCATAACTGTTTTATTTATGTATCATATTTATTATACTCTTACTGTCTGTAAAATAATATTCCATATAAAAGTAGTATTGCGCGCGCACGTCTTTAGGTAGTCCCGGGCACCGCTGAAAATCAGCGCTGTCGCATCCTTGTGACAGCATATGGTGAGACGGTGTCCGATATTGGCATCATATGTTTTGTATTATTTGTCCGTGTAACTTTAACTGTGTTTTGTCTATTTTTCATTATTTTTTAATGTGTGTTATATTCAGTCTGTGATTTGTTTTTGTATTGTGATGCCAATAAATAAATGTCTATGTCTATGTCTATATCTTGTTGATGATTTCCCTCTCTTCAACAAAAAAAAAGGCCATAGACAAAGGAATTGCTATTAAACTGAATGTTAAACGTACGTTGACTACGATCCACCTGATGTTAAATGGAAATGCAGTCCTGAATGGTAGGGTGAAATAGCTTAGTAAATGCCTATTCAATCTACTCTTGAAAAACTCACATTGTCATCGGAGGGAAAGACAGATGAGGAAAAACTATTCCAGTCCTTTGCTGTTCGAATAATAAAAGACGAAGCAAAGCGCCGTATATACTATTGTCATATATACGACGTTAGATTCTTACTTGAATTCGGTGAATGACGAATGGATGACTTGAAAATACCTAATGAGCTTAGTGAAAAGTGGACAACGTATATGTCGGCGTTACGCCAGGGGTTTCGTGTCCAGAATCCATAATGAAGTACCCACTCCAGATTCCGCTTGCTAGCTTGCTTATTGTATCACGAGGGTCAGTACAAGAATGTCGGCTTGCTTGTCGTATCACGACGGTCGGTACGATAATGTCGGCTTGCTTGTCGTATCACGACGGTCGGTACGATAATGTCACGTTATTACAAAATACAGTCGTTTTTATATTGATCTCTCAATAAGTTAAACCGTTACGGAATATTTGACTTCCTTTGTAACAAACAAATAAAATAACTACAAATAATTAATGAAATATAGTTAAATATTCACAATAAATATGTAAACGAATTTAACACAACTTTCAATGATTTATTTAACATGATTACGTTAATTTCGTATGAACAAATATCGTTCTTACACAGTCCCATCTCAGATGGCGCTGAACTTTTATTTAATGCGTAGTTATTCCAAATTTGATTAAAATGATAAATCAAAACAGTATTTTCGATACTAGGCGATTTGCGCCCATATATAATATCCCACTAATAAAAGTTTAATAGTACGTTGGAATGTTTTATTATTATTATAACAAAAATTTACTGCAAAAAAGTTAATTTCGAAATTGTCGAACCGACAAAAGTTTCAGCAAATACCATTCGTTCTATTGAGGAAATTTTGCTACAAGTACCTACTTATTTGTTAGGTAATGTTTGCCTTACAAAGCGAAATGCAAGCATCGGAGAATTGTACAGCATCTTGTTAAAATGACTCCTTGCAATGCGGTAGAACTTCAATCGATGGTTATGATAGAAGCATTCAAATATACGCTTAATTAAATTTCATACGTAGAGGTGTAAGCGTGTAGCTTTATGTTTTGTTGATTTGAAACAACAAAAAATATAACACCGTTACAGATAATCCAATTTGACGTTATAAAAACAAGTTAAAGTTATATAGGTTGTCAAATATCTCCCTTCCGCCTTTTGTCTTTTGAATTTCGCGGCTATGTACAAAGCGCTACAGAGCTCGTATCCAGCAATACTATACATAATTTGAAAGGTCTTGACATAACCTACAAAACGACGCTATGCATAATTAGTTTGGATATTGCGTTATAGACGTGTAAACATGGAGTTCACTAACGCCGAAATTCGCGCTATTTTAAAGTTTTCCTTCGTTAAAGGCAAATCCGCTAGAGAAACGTTCCGTGAGATTAATGGTGTTTTGGGAGATGGTACTCTATCACTTCGAACCACGGAGGAATGGTTTCGACGATTCAGAGCCGGTGAAAACGACACCATGGATAAGCCAGCCGGCGGAAGACCTGGGACGACAAATACCGATCAAATCATGGACTACATCGAGTTAGACCGGCATGTGGCATCTCGTGACATCGCCCAGGAGATGGGAGTTAGTCACCAAACCATTTTAAACCATCTGCAGAAGGCTGGATAATTTCGGCGTTAGTGAACTCCATGTTTACACGTCTATAACTGTTGAACGCAATATCCAAACTATTTTGCATAGCGTCGTTTTGTAGGTTATGTCAAGACCTTTCAAATTATGTATAGTATTGCTAGATACGAGCTCTGTAGCGCTTTGTACATAGCCGCGAAATTCAAAAGACAAAAGGCGGAAGGAGATATTTGACAACCTTTATATGACTAAAATTAAAACAAATAAAAAGCAGCTTGATGCACTGACAACAAATATATTCCCGATGTATCGGAAAGCAGGATTTGGGTACTTTTGAATTTGAAAACCAGAAGGTTGTTGTCATCAAAACCAGACAGACGGTCAGAGTCGGACGCTAAACAAGTGGGCCAAAACTACTGAGACTTGAAAACTCACGTGAACTTTACTGTAGGACGGTGAAGGCATTGTAACCACGAGGCTCTCACATATGAAATTATGATAAAGCCATGCTTCTGTTAGACTCCCACTGAGATACTGTTACGCAACAGGTTACAGTAAATAAAGGAATTGGTTTTCTTTCCTTATAAATATTTGTTTTGTGGAGAGTTCAGATTTCTTACACGGATGCATGGATTGTTGAGACGGTTTAGTTTTTCTTAGCATGATAGATAATTATATTGACTACACGTAATTACGCAAATACACATGGAATGTAAATATTTCTACCAATTATAATTTATTTCATTGAATATGGTCTAACAGCATTACACAAATATTAAAAAAAGTTTTTAAATTTAAAAATAAAATACTATTATAAAAAAATAAAGTAAATAAATTTGTAAATTAGTCATTAATTATTTTAGATGATTTACGATACTAACTAGGTCTCGTGGACTTAGTGCTAAGAAGGTGGCAATTTTATGCAAAGGTGAATGTGATAAGAAAAGTAATATATATGGGTAACGGGACATCAGAAACGACTACTTGATCTGGGAATTCTGATGTGACTTTTTCTCAACGTGAAAATGAACGCTAACCTTATTCGTATCGCTGAGATTTTTAACTGATACGAAATATTTAATTTCTTTTTTTTTCTGAAATATTACTAAATTAATAATCAATAAATTCTTGTCAACCATTCCAACTAAGCTTAAGCTTGTGCTAGGATATGGTTTACGTCAATAGTCGAACGGTGGATTCGAACTTACGATTCACAGACTGTAACCTAAACTATTAGGCTATTGACGCTTCAGATCAAAATAAGATTAAAACGCAGTAAAGTCCGTACCTGTATGTGGCCCAAATACCAATTTATAAATGATAAACGTAAACAATGAAATACGTTAACAATGGATCTTAGGCTTCTCAAACCATTATTTGCCTTCAAACATGGTGAACTCAATGCCCAAGGCTGTAGTATGGTAACACAAACAAACAATAAGAGCGTAAACGTATGTAGCTGTACATACACAAAACAAATACAAAATACAGTTACAAAAAAAACCGTTCAAAATGCAAAGTTACTAAGAATTCTGTCAACTTCACTCGTAATATCCGGCTACAACGAAAATGAGGGACTGTGTGGAATTCTCTTCCTGTATTTGCATATGACTTCGATCGAAACCTTTTTGAACAGTATTTGCTCGTTAAAAGCAAATAATGCTGGAAAGCAATTGAATTTACATGCTACATTGCGATATTTGAGTTTCTTCAAATACGTGCTGGTACATGGTAAATTGAAATAAAACAGTCGAATGTAGTGTTTATTTTTTTTAAACATTTCACAATGTGATTGTAATAAACGTAAGTAACGAACACATCCGTGATAGACTTGACATTCGTGATGTAGCAGATACGTTCCGGGCAGCCCTGTAAAAGTGGGCTCATAGAATAAGTAATTTGAAGCGATCAATTACTAATGTATTACGGACTTTTAACAAATTGAGTAGGATATTAAAAATCTCGTGATATACCCACTAACTTTCGCCGGATGTTTATGAGAGCGCATGAACTATATGCCGATGAGGAAGTTTGCAGGGAAGGATGTTATGCATCGGAGAAAATTTTATAAATTTAACGTAAATTTTTAAACTTACTTTTGCAACGTATAGTTCAGTAAATTTTGAAAAAATGGCTCGATATTTATATTTTATGATAATATATATATTTATTCGAAACAACACATTCGAGTTAACCTTCTTTAAATGGACTTGGTACTGGCAGCGCAATAGCTTTCGCCATTCCCCTGGCAGAGTTCTCAAAGGCATTATTTAATACACTTTTTTTTTTTGTTAACGGGGAGGAAATCTTCAAAAAGATACCCCGCCTTCTGGGGGGAAGGGGGCGGTTATGTGGAATTTTTACTCACTAAAACCTCCCCGGTGGGCCTTTCCTCGGTGCATGACGAGGGGCTCCGGGATCTCCAGTGGAACGCACCGGAGCTCCTCTGCACTGTGCTCAAGGAGAGCACGTCCCGGGGGGAGGTTACTCCCTCCCCCCCTGTGCCCTCGCAGTGCAAGGCTACACGGGCCAGCCGATGTCGCCTTCTTTCCGGGTCCACCTTGGCGGACGACAAAGGCCCCCACCCTTGTCGCCCAGTGTACCCGAGGCCCCTTTAGTCGCCTTTTACGACAGGCAGGGGATACCTTATTCTTGAGAGCCCAGAACTACAGGGCTGCGGGCCGGTCTGCATAGTTTAATAGCGTCCTAGTATTAGACAATCGAATATATACTTATTTTTTATTAACATTATTAATAAAAAAATAAGTATATATCCGCTTTCTAAATACAAATGCAAATTGGAACTGTCAGCTTGGTTAGAGACTCTTAATTAGAATGATACTGACAACCTTCTAGATACAATATCCTAATGCTTAAACACCCACACACATAAAAGGCAAACACCATTCTGATGTAATCTACATTCAAGTAACTAGTTTTATTTATTTATTGACATTAATTAGACATAAGTAATACGCGCGGCAGAGGGCCTGGTATTCTGTCTGACAGGGCAACCTAGTACAAATACCAGTCTCTCACAAAGGAGACTTAATAATGTATTTTATGTAATGTAATTCGTGGTTCGTAAACGATATAAAATATTCTGACGGAATAAATGTTATAGTCCAATTTTAAAATAACACGCTTTTACACATTTTAAAAGGAAGGCATGTTTAGAATATTTATAGATAAATATAAATATTTTCACGATTTTTAAACATTACATAATCTGGTTTAGCCCAGCGATACACGCGATGCTGTTGTGAATAATAAACGAATGTTGCTTAAATGTAAAATATTTGATACTGCAAAAATAACGTGACGTACGTTATTTCTCTTTAACGCATTCGCTTAGTATTACTATTAAATTACGTAAACGATTGTGTTCCTAGTTAAGGGCATATAAACTAAACTTTCAATGGTGTTAATTCTTTCGAGAACGTTCTAAAACTTTACCGGTGTTCTACCACCATCGGACTTCTAGACGCACTGCGGGATTTCATCCTTTTGTTGTGAACATCCTTCAAACCCGAACGAAGCGATTTGCTTCGTCTTTCATTCTTCGTACAGCGAAAGACTGGAATAGTTTGCCCGCGTCTGTCTTTCCTTCCGATTACAATGTGGGTATTTTCAAGAGTAGAGTGAATACGCATTTGCTGAGTTAGTGTGCCTTACCATCCAGGACTGCATTTCCACTTAACATCAGGTGGGATCGTAGTCAAGCACTTGCTTAGAGATTATAAAAAAAAAACACTACAGAAAGCATTTTGGAGAGTGTGTTCAGGAATTATATGATCTAATTGACGCACTGTTGGATTACATCCTATTGTTGTGAATATCGTCTTTCATTATTTTTACAGCAAAAGATAGACATCAAACAACAGCAATAGATAGGCGGATGTTGCTTATCCCATGGAACGCTTGCCGAACCAACGTATCCATTCTTACGACACTCGGAATAACGACAAGGCTATCAACTCTTTGCTTCCAGCGCATACTGCAATATTTTGGACACGTTGCTCGCAGAAATCCGGATAACCTCGAGAAGCCAATGGTTGTTAGCCAGATGGACGGAAAAGAGCACGCGGTCGTTCACCCACACGGTGGGCAGACGCAGTTAAGACGCTCACAGGCCTGCCAATAACCAAAGCCATGAAGACCGCCGAGGACAGGACGCGTGGAAGTTGATCGTGAAGCGAGCGATCCACACTTTGTGCTAGACACGACCTTCAGCAATGAAGGAGACGATTAAGAAGAAGAAGATAGACATCGTTTGCCCGCGTTTGTCTTTCCTTCCGATTACAATGTGAGTATTTTCAAGAGTAGAGTGAATACGCATTTGCTGAGTTAGTGCGCCTTACCATCCAGGACTGCATTTCCACTTAACATCAGGTGGGATCGTAGTCAAGCACTTGCTTAGAGATTATAAAAAAAAAACACTACAGAAAGCATTTTGGAGAGTGTGTTCAGGAATTATATGATCTAATTGACGCACTGTTGGATTACATCCTATTGTTGTGAATATCGTCTTTCATTATTTTTACAGCAAAAGATAGACATCAAACAACAGCAATAGATAGGCGGATGTTGCTTATCCCATGGAACGCTTGCCGAACCAACGTATCCATTCTTACGACACTCGGAATAACGACAAGGCTATCAACTCTTTGCTTCCAGCGCATACTGCAATATTTTGGACACGTTGCTCGCAGAAATCCGGATAACCTCGAGAAGCCAATGGTTGTTAGCCAGATGGACGGAAAAGAGCACGCGGTCGTTCACCCACACGGTGGGCAGACGCAGTTAAGACGCTCACAGGCCTGCCAATAACCAAAGCCATGAAGACCGCCGAGGACAGGGACGCGTGGAAGTTGATCGTGAAGCGAGCGATCAACACTTTGTGCTAGACACGACCTTCAGCAATGAAGGAGACGATTAAGAAGAAGAAGATAGACATCGTTTGCCCGCGTTTGTCTTTTCTTGCGATTACAATGTGAGTATTTTCAAGAGAAGAGTGAATAGACATTTGCTGAGCTAGTGCGCCTTACCATCCAGGACTGCATTTCCACTTAACATCAGGTGGGATCGTAGTCAAGCACTTGCTTAGAAATTATAAAAAAAAAAATACTACAGAAAGCATTTTGGAGAGTGTGTTCAGGAATTATATGATCTAATTGACGCACTGTTGGATTACATCCTATTGTTGTGAATATCGTCTTTCATTATTTTTACAGCAATAAATAGGCATCGTTTGCCCGCGTCTTTTCTTGCGATTACAATGTGGGTGTTTTTAGTAATTACACATTAACTAAAAGCTAGTGCGTCTTACAGTTCAGAAATGCATTTCCACTTAAAATCAGGTGGTGTCCGTGGTCTAAGGTAATTGCTTACAAAGCAAAACTTCAATTCAAAATTAACCGAAACCGTCCTTGTTCCACTTGGTGCACATGATCACGCATAAAATGTAACTTTACCGTAGCTAAGTACGATTTTGATCACAAATAACAAAACATTTATAGATAAAGAAAAAGGCAATAAAGTATCACGCATTTAAGTGTTACGGCTTTACCAATTACTTCAGAACTCCGAACAGTGTAACTGCTTAAAGAAAACTGCTACGATCGCTATTCCCCACCCAGTGTCGTCACGACCCCACTCCCGACCATGGACAAAGACATTAATGGCTGAGGCCATAGACAAAGTATCAGTATTGCTATTAAAATGAATGTTGACACATAAATAATATTGTTTACTAGCCAAACATCTTATATAATATACTAATAGTACATACTGTTGTTAATCCATGTTACTTTTTTAAAAGAAACATTGAAAAGAGATTACTTCCACGCAAATCACACCCGATATCGGATATAAAATATTGCAAAAACACTTTACTAAATTGGCATACCTGTAGTGTCATAAAGATGGAAAAAACTCGGAATTACGACTCGTATGCTTTTAATATTTATGGTTTTCAAGTGGGGTCTCGTGGGATATGGGAACACGCAATTACTCAGAGAACATGTTGCATATAGCAAGTGGATGAGGCGAGTGATTATTTTGAATTGATTTGCTGTTTTCAATATTGTATTGAGGGAGATTTAAATGTTGTATGTATATTATTAAGCTGCAATTTAGGTGTAGAGGCGATCAACTCTTTCTATTAGACATCCCCAGCAATGAAAACAATTAAGAAGAACGTCAAGAATCATTCCCTTTCCACCAGATGACTTCAAGCCGCACTGATGGATTTTATTATTTTGTTGTGTGTTAGTATATAAGTATATTATTGATACACATTAACTACAATCCTGATTCTGACACACGCGTCTGTGGTTTTCTTTCGATTGCAATGTGGATATTTTCGAGAGCAGAGTGGGCATAAGTAAGCAATTACTAAGGTAGTGTGACTTCAAAAATGGGTTATAAATTTAACTGAATTTTTGTAAATGAGCCGTGGTAGCTCAGTGTCCGGGCGGTTGGCTAAAGTTGCATAATATGTCTAGCAACCCGAGTTCGATCCCCGGTGCCGGCACCAATGAATTTTTTGTTGCAATTTTATGTGCTGATTTACCACGCGCTGAAACGGTGAAGGAAAACATCGTGTAGAAACCTACAAGTCTTAGAAAAGTTTTCTAAGGCATGTGAAGTCTGCCAATCCGCACTAGAGCCGTGTGACGGACTACACTCTTATACTCTCTTTACAGAGAAGGCCTGTGCCCAACAGTGGGACATATTATATATATATAAAAAAATAATGATCTAACAGTATCTTGTGGTGGTCTTAGAAACTTTATCACAGCATGGATGAATGCGTTCCAAAAAGTCATTAAAGTGATTCTGGTTAAGACCCTCACTGGTTTACGCAATCTATCGAAAGCATCGATATGTCTTCGTAAACCAAAGAATATATCTGAATTTCTAGAATATTATGACAGTAAAACCTGAGTAAAACATTTTTTTATATTTTCCTGTTTATCCTCTGATGTTTCCTTGCATATAATAATGTCATAATAGCAAAGAATTTCCACCCCAACTGCTATGAAGTGTCATGTACATCCTAAAACTGTCTCATAACGCAGAATTCATTACCATAAGATCACGCTACCCTCTTTTGAAATGAATAGCGGTTTATTACGCGTGTTGTAATATACGCTATATTTTTGTTAATATTCATGCATAAACATACAGTTTTTACATCTAAACAAATAAATAAAATTAGGTATATTAAGCTCTTCCTAAAACCTAAACACAGAACAAACCTGAATGTACACTGTCCATTGTATCGGATGTACTGTATTTATAGGGATTACAGTGACATTGACACTATCTATCTTATAAATATATATATATTATACGGTATTTGTATGAATATATATTTATATATATTATTATTATTAATAGTATGTGTATATATTGATAAATGCGTATGTTTATATATATGTATATTGCTGTTTTGTATTAAAATAAATGTTGACACATAAATAATATTGTTTACTAGCCACACATCTTATATAATATATTAATAGTACATACTGTTGTTAATCCATGTTACGTTTTTAAAAGAATCAATGAAAAGAGATTACTTCCACGCAAATCACACCCGATATCGGATATAAAATATTGCAAAAACACTTTACTAAATTGGCATACCTGTAGTGTCATAAAGATGGAAAAAAGCTCGGAATTACGACTCGTATGCTTTTTAATATTTATGGTTTTCAAGTGGGGTCTCGTGGGATATGTGAACACGCAATTACTCAGAGAACATGTTGCATATAGCAAGTGGATGAGGCGAGTGATTATTTTGAATTGATTTGCTGTTTTCAATATTGTATTGAGGGAGATTTAAATGTTGTATGTATATTATTAAGCTGCAATTTAGGTGTAGAGGCGATCAACTCTTTCTAATAGACATGATCCCCAGCAAGGAAAACAATTAAGAAGAACGTCAGGAATCATTCCCTTTCCACCAGGGGACTTCAAGACGCACTAATGGATTTCATTATTTTGTTGTGTGTTAGTATATAAGTATATTATTGATACACATCAACTACAATCCTGATTCTGACACACGCGTCTGTGGTTTTCTTTCGATTGCAATGTGGATATTTTCGAGAGCAGAGTGGGCATAAGTAAGCAATTACTAAGGTAGTGTGACTTCAAAAATGGGTTATAAATTTAACTGAATTTTTGTAAATGAGCCGTGGTAGCTCAGTGTCCGGGCGGTTGGCTAAAGTTGCATAATATGTCTAGCAACCCGAGTTCGATCCCCGGTGCCGGCACCAATGAATTTTTTTGTTGCAATTTTATGTGCTGATTTACCACGCGCTGAAACGGTGAAGGAAAACATCGTGTAGAAACCTACACGTCTTAGAAAAGTTTTCTAAGGCATGTGAAGTCTGCCAATCCGCACTAGAGCCGCGTGGCGGACTACACTCTTATACTCTCTTTACAGAGAAGGCCTGTGCCCAACAGTGGGACATATTATATATATATAAAAAAATAATGATCAAACAGTATCTTGTGGTGCTCTTAGAAACTTTATCACAGCATGGATGAATGCGTTCCAAAAAGTCATTCAAGTGATTCTGGTTAAGACCCCCACTGGTTTACTCAATCTATCGAAAGCATCGATTTATCTTCGTAAACCAAAGAATATATCTGAATTTCTAGAATATTATGACAGTAAAACCTGAGTAAAACATTTTTTTATATTTTCCTGTTTATCCTCTGATGTTTCCTTGCATATAATAATGTCATAATAGCAAAGAATTTCCACCCCAACTGCTATGAAGTGTCATGTACATCCTAAAACTGTCTCATAACGCAGAATTCATTACCATAAGATCACGCTACCCTCTTTTGAAATGAATAGCGGTTTATTACGCGTGTTGTAATATACGCTATATTTTTGTTAATATTCATGCATAAACATACAGTTTTTACATCTAAACAAATAAATAAAATTATAGTATATTAAGCTCTTCCTAAAACCTAAACACAGAACAAACCTGAATGTACACTGTCCATTGTACCGGATGTACTGTATTTATAGGGATTACAGTGACATTGACACTATCTATCTTATAAATATATATATATATATATATATATATATATATTATACGGTATTTGTATGAATATATATTTATATATTATTATTTATATCGAGTCAAACGTCACAACTGCGCGTCCTCACCATCTTTATACAAAATTAATTAGAAGTCAGATTAGAACTAATAAAGTTAAACTATTGTTTACAATACCAAGTTCATGTGACGATCAACTAAATTATTAATTATGAATTAAAGATACAATAAGGTTCAGGTAAATCATATATATATATATATATATATATATATATATTATACGGTATTTGTATGAATATATATTTATATATATTATTATTATTAATAGTATGTGTATATATTGATAAATGCGTATGTCTATATATATGTATATTGCTGTTTTGTATTAAAATAAATATAATCACAGACCCACTAAAATATTTTTAGACGAAAGTTTCTGTCCATACAAAGGTTGTCTGGAAGAGATCGGTCTTAGCGATAAGACGACGCCCATTGCGCATGCAATGACCTTGTCTAATGTGAAAATTGTATTTACTATATCTGTGATGTATTTTGTTTTAATTGTTGCGCAATAAAGAATATTCATTCATTCATTCATTCATTCATTGATTTAGTGGTAACGTCTGTAACGTAGAATTAAAAAATATTTGCTCCACCTAAATAATACAAATATGTGACTAACTAACCTAGGACTTAAAATTTAATGTTTTATTTTTTTTCTACTTTTCTCCTTTTTAAAACCATAACTATATTATTCTTTGTTAGTTAATTTTTCTTTTATAAATTACTTAAGTAGTGTTGTTTTCGTTGTATGTATTTGTGAATGCTGTGTTTTACTATAATTAGTAAGGCAATTACAAGGTATTTGTAGGTATGTTATATTAGCATAGTACTTACTGTTGGAAAACCTTATTAAAATAAATAAAAGTGTCCGTTTGTAATATTAAAATAACCGCTTTTACTATATGTAAATGTAGACACGGTACATATACCGAAGTAATATTTTTACACTAGCAACACGAATTCGATTACCGGTGCCGGTACCAATGGATTTTTTGATGTAATTTTAAGTGCTCATTTACCACGCTCGGCGGTGAAGGAAAACGTCGTGAGGAAACCTACATCGCTTATAAAAGACGTGAAGTCTACCAATCCGGTCTACTAGGGCTATTTTGTTTAAATATATGCTGTTAATCGTATTGGAGTATCTCTACGAGATCAAATCAGCAGTGAGGAGATTCATTCATTCATTCATTCATTCATTCATTCATTCATTCATTCATTCATTCATTCATTCATTCATTCATTCATTCATTCATTCATTCATTCATTCATTCATTCATTCATTCATTCATTCATTCATTCATTCATTCATTCATTCATTCATTCATTCATTCATTCATTCATTCATTCATTCATTCATTCATTCATTCATTCATTCATTCATTCATTCATTCATTCATTCATTCATTCATTCATTCATTCATTCATTCATTCATTCATTCATTCATTCATTCATTCATTCATTCATTCATTCATTCATTCATTCATTCATTCATTCATTCATTCATTCATTCATTCATTCATTCATTCATTCATTCATTCATTCATTCATTCATTCATTCATTCATTCATTCATTCATTCATTCATTCATTCATTCATTCATTCATTCATTCATTCATTCATTCATTCATTCATTCATTCATTCATTCATTCATTCATTCATTCATTCATTCATTCATTCATTCATTCATTCATTCATTCATTCATTCATTCATTCATTCATTCATTCATTCATTCATTCATTCATTCATTCATTCATTCATTCATTCATTCATTCATTCATTCATTCATTCATTCATTCATTCATTCATTCATTCATTCATTCATTCATTCATTCATTCATTCATTCATTCATTCATTCATTCATTCATTCATTCATTCATTCATTCATTCATTCATTCATTCATTCATTCATTCATTCATTCATTCATTCATTCATTCATTCATTCATTCATTCATTCATTCATTCATTCATTCATTCATTCATTCATTCATTCATTCATTCATTCATTCATTCATTCATTCATTCATTCATTCATTCATTCATTCATTCATTCATTCATTCATTCATTCATTCATTCATTCATTCATTCATTCATTCATTCATTCATTCATTCATTCATTCATTCATTCATTCATTCATTCATTCATTCATTCATTCATTCATTCATTCATTCATTCATTCATTCATTCATTCATTCATTCATTCATTCATTCATTCATTCATTCATTCATTCATTCATTCATTCATTCATTCATTCATTCATTCATTCATTCATTCATTCATTCATTCATTCATTCATTCATTCATTCATTCATTCATTCATTCATTCATTCATTCATTCATTCATTCATTCATTCATTCATTCATTCATTCATTCATTCATTCATTCATTCATTCATTCATTCATTCATTCATTCATTCATTCATTCATTCATTCATTCATTCATTCATTCATTCATTCATTCATTCATTCATTCATTCATTCATTCATTCATTCATTCATTCATTCATTCATTCATTCATTCATTCATTCATTCATTCATTCATTCATTCATTCATTCATTCATTCATTCATTCATTCATTCATTCATTCATTCATTCATTCATTCATTCATTCATTCATTCATTCATTCATTCATTCATTCATTCATTCATTCATTCATTCATTCATTCATTCATTCATTCATTCATTCATTCATTCATTCATTCATTCATTCATTCATTCATTCATTCATTCATTCATTCATTCATTCATTCATTCATTCATTCATTCATTCATTCATTCATTCATTCATTCATTCATTCATTCATTCATTCATTCATTCATTCATTCATTCATTCATTCATTCATTCATTCATTCATTCATTCATTCATTCATTCATTCATTCATTCATTCATTCATTCATTCATTCATTCATTCATTCATTCATTCATTCATTCATTCATTCATTCATTCATTCATTCATTCATTCATTCATTCATTCATTCATTCATTCATTCATTCATTCATTCATTCATTCATTCATTCATTCATTCATTCATTCATTCATTCATTCATTCATTCATTCATTCATTCATTCATTCATTCATTCATTCATTCATTCATTCATTCATTCATTCATTCATTCATTCATTCATTCATTCATTCATTCATTCATTCATTCATTCATTCATTCATTCATTCATTCATTCATTCATTCATTCATTCATTCATTCATTCATTCATTCATTCATTCATTCATTCATTCATTCATTCATTCATTCATTCATTCATTCATTCATTCATTCATTCATTCATTCATTCATTCATTCATTCATTCATTCATTCATTCATTCATTCATTCATTCATTCATTCATTCATTCATTCATTCATTCATTCATTCATTCATTCATTCATTCATTCATTCATTCATTCATTCATTGATTTAGTGGTAACGTCTGTAACGTAGAATTAAAAAATATTTGCTCCACCTAAATAATACAAATATGTAACTAGCTAACCTAGGCCTAGGCTAAAATTTAATGTTTTATTTTTTTTCTACTTTTCTCCTTTTTTAAAACAAAAACCATAACTATTTATTTCTTTTGTTAGTTAATTTTTCTTTTTATAAATTACTTAAGTAGTGTTGTTTATGTTGTATGTATTTGTGAATGCTGTGTTTTATTATAATTAGTAAGGCAATTACAAGGTATTTGTAGGTATATTATATTAGCATAGTACTGACTGTTGGAAAACCTTATTAAATAAATAAAAGTGTCTGTTTGTAATATTAAAATAACCGATTTTTACTACATGTAAATGTAGACACGGTACATATATCAAAATAACATTTTTTACACTAGCAACCCGAATTCGATTCCCGGTGCCGGTACCAATGGATTTTTGATGTAATTATAAGTGCTCATTTACCACGCGCTCGGCGGTGAAGGAAATCATCGTGAGGAAACCTACATGGCTTATTAAAAGACGTGTGAAGTCTACCAATCCGGTCTACTAGGGCTATTTTGTTTAAATATATGCTGTTAATCGTATCGGAGTATCTCTACGAGATCAAATCAGGAATGAGAAGATCCGTAGACGAACGAAGGTAACCGACATAGCTCGCCGGATAAGCAAGTTGAAGTGGTAATGGGCAGGGCACATAGCGCGTAGAACAAATGGCCGATGGGGCCGAAAAGTTCTCGATTGGAGACCACGGACAAGCAAGCGCAGTGTGGGACGTCCACCCGCAAGGTGGTCTGACGACCTCATAAAGGTCGCAGGACGCAGCTGGATGCGGGCCGCTTACGACCGGTCCTTTTGGAAATCGTTGGGGGAGACCTATGTCCAGCAGTGGATGTTTTACGGCTGAAACGATGATGATGATGAATCGTATTATTTGCATTAGCGGATTCTGTTGTGGTCCTTATTTATTAAGCTTCTAAACTAAAATTTTTAAAAAATGGGAGATAACATAACTTTCATAAAGGAACAAATATTTTCCAAGAGGGTATTCCCCTATGTCCCATGTTGCTTTGTGTGTCTTTCGTAAACACATTTTATCGAATATATTTTTCCATTTAAGTTAACACAGAGTTAAACAACACGCGGTAACCATACCTATACCTGGAGACACGTAAAATTATATTATACATGATACGAATCGTTGTAGAAATACCATATATGTCTTTCATTTTGCAATATAACAGTGATAGCCTAGTGACTAAGCTGTTTGACTTCTGATCTAATTATCGTGGGTTCGAATTCTTTTTAATTTTTTTTTAATTTCTTTTAGAAATTTCTTTTTAATCGCGGATAACACCGTGCGGTATAGCTTTTTTTTTATAATTTCTAAGTAAGTGCTTGACTACGATCCCACCTGATGTTAAGTGGAAATGCAGTCCTGGATGGTAAGGCGCACTAGCTTAGTAAATGCCTATTCACTCTACTCTTGAAAATACCCACATTGTAATCGGAAGGAAAGACAGACGCGGGCTAACTATTCCAGTCCTTTGCTGTACGAAGAATGAAAGACGAAGCAAATCGCTTCGTTCGGGTTTGAGGGATGTTCACAACAAAAAGATGAAATCCCGCAGTGCGTCTAGGAGTCCGATGGTGGAAAGGGGATGGGGGAATTAGATCATGTAGTTCCTGAGCACACTCTAAAAAATACAATCTGTAGAAAACCGAAAGGCTAGCTACCTTACGCCTGTGCTCAAGACAGAGCAGATTGGTTTCAGCTGCGTCACCAATATTAGTATATAGCCGTAAGAAAAAATAAAGGATCGGTTAAGAATGTTTGAATATCTCGGAAGATAAAGTCGCTAGCTAACAGAAATAAATTGTGCATGATAGACAATTAAATATCCTTAAAATAAAATATTTTATTAAATTTTATTTTTATATAAATTTTAGTACTTATTGTTTACCTGCGTGTGGCGACAGTCAACTAGCGTCTTCATCTTATATTGAATAACTGACCCTTTATTTTTGCTCACGAGTGTATTTATAATCATATTGTCTTGTTGTTTTTTTTCTGCGGCTATAAGCCACGTATATGTTTTGGGTTTGAAGAGAGTAAGCTAAATTTGAGAAGGAAAGGGGCACTCCCGACAAACTAATATCATTAAAATAACTCAGAAGTTATTTTAATATGATGATGTCCAGGCCGATTTCGGCAATGGCGTCACACGACAAGTATTTTAATTGCGACAATTCATTCAGGTATTAGGGCTTTGGTTTTCTGCCCCCTCGTGTGCTCTTTGGTGGCTGGCGTACCCGAGCTTGTTGCTAAAAGCACAAGAGAACTTCGCACAGGTTAAAGTTCCACCAACATAAATATAGTGTATAGTGTGTAATGGATACTAGTTGACGGGTCTTCAGTTTATCTCGCTTTGTGTCAAGTTTTTCATGCTGCTCAACTCAATAATATACAACATATTGAAATAACAAAACTCAGACGTGAATATTAAAATAACCGCTTTTACTATATGTAATGTAGACACGGTACATATACCGAAGTAATATTTTTTACACTAGCAACACGAATTCGATTACCGGTGCCGGTACCAATGGATTTTTGATGTAATTTTAAGTGCTCATTTACCACGCCTCGGCGGTGAAGGAAAACGTCGTGAGAAACCTACATCGCTTATAAAAGACGTGTGAAGTCTACCAATCCGGTCTACTAGGGTTATTTTGTTTAAATATATGCTGTGAATCGTATTGAGTATCTCTACGAGATCAAATCAGCAGTGAGGAGATCCGTAGACGAACGAAGGTAACCGACATAGCCCGCCGGATAAGCAAGTTGAAGTGGTAATGGGCAGGGCACATAGCGCGTAGAACAGATGGTCGATGGGGCCGAAAAGTTCTCGATTGGAGACCACGAACCGGCAAGCGCAGTGTGGGTCGTCCACCCGCAAGGAGGTCTGACGACCACATAAAGGTCGCAGGACGCAGCTGGATGCGGGCCGCTTACAACCGGTCCTTTTGGAAATCGTTGGGGGAGGCCTATGTCCAGCAGTGGATGTTTTACGGCTGAAATGATGATGATGAATCGTATTATTTGCGATAGCGGATTCTGTTGTGGTCCTTATTTATTAACCTGCTAATATAAAATATTTAAAAAATGGGAGATAACATAACTTTCATAACGGAACAAATATTTTCCAAGAGGGTATTCCCCTATGTCTTGTCCCCTATGTATTGTCCCTATGTTGCTTTGTGTGTCTTTCGTAAACACATTTTATCGAATATATTTTTCCATTTAAGTTAACACAGAGTTAAACAACACGCGGTAACCATACCTATACCTGGAGACACGTAAAATTATAATAAACATGATACGAATCGTTGTAGAAATACCATATATGTCTTTCATTTTGCAATATAACAGTGATAGCCTAGTGACTAAGCTGTTTGACTTCTGATCTAATTATCGTGGGTTCGAATTCTTTTTAATTTCTTTTAGAAATTTCTCTTTAATCGCGGATAACACCGTGCGGTATAGCTTTTTTTTTATAATTTCTAAGCAAGTGCTTGACTACGATCCCACCTGATGTTAAGTGGAAATGCAGTCCTGGATGGTAAGGTGCACTAGCTTAGTAAATGCCTATTCACTCTACTCTTGAAAATACCCACATTGTAATCGGAAGGAAAGACAGACGCGGGCAAACTATTCCAGTCCTTTGCTGTACGAAGAATGAAAGACGAAGCAAATCGCTTCGTTCGGGTTTCAGCTGCGTCACCAATATTAGTATATAGCCGTAAGAAAAAATAAAGGATCGGTTAAGAATGTTTGAATATTTCGGAAGATAAAGTCGCTAGCTAACAGAAATAAATTGTGCATGATAGACAATTAAATATCCTTAAAATAAAATAAAATATTTTTATTAATATATTTCATTAAAAAACATGAACTTAAACGAAAAAGGATATCTTTCGTAAACTTGGATAATGCAGTATTTTTTATTAAATTTTATTTTTATATAAATTTTAGTACTTATTGTTTACCTGCGTGTGGCGACAGTCAACTAGCGTCTTCATCTTATATTGAATAACTGACCCTTTATTTTTGCTCACGAGTGTATTTATAATCATATTGTCTTGTTGTTTTTTTTTCTGCGGCTATAAGCCACGTATATGTTTTGGGTTTGAAGAGAGTAAGCTAAGGAGCTAAGGCTTGAGAAGGAAAGGGGCACTCCCGACAAACTAATATCATTAAAATAACTCAGAAGTTATTTTAATATGATGATGTCCAGGCCGATTTCGGCAATGGCGTCACACGACAAGTATTTTAATTGCGACAATTCATTCAGGTATTAGGGCTTTGGTTTTCTGCCCCCTCGTGTGCTCTTTGGTGGCTGGCGTACCCGAGCTTGTTGCTAAAAGCACAAGAGAACTTCGCACAGGTTAAAGTTCCACCAACATAAATATAGTGTATAGTGTGTAATGGATACTAGTTGACGGGTCTTCAGTTTATTTCGCTTTGTGTCAAGTTTTTCATGCTGTTCAACTCAATAATATATAATATATAATAACAAAACTCAGACATGAATATTAAAAAATTTAAAAAGTACTGAAACATTTTTGCACACTTAACATTTTAAGTTATTTTAAGTAAGAGCCCAATAGATTTTTACTGTTTAACCTGGAATAAAAGGAAATGGAGATGTTATTCCAAGTGATTTGAATATTCAGAGAGGCTTAAGTAAAACCTCATTTGCATTGTTAATACTTATGTTCGCTGAAACCTTAAGTTAAATGCATTTATTATCCTTTAAATATTTTATTAAAAACCTACTTTTAAATCTTTTAAACCAAAAATTTATTTACGAGAAAAAACAATTTTTTTTTAAATTCGGTTAATAAACAATAGAATATTTTATTTCATATTACACTATTAAAATTATTATATTTTATTATAATAAATAATAACAATTTTAATTAATTTTGAAGAGTGAAGTGAATAGGCATTTACTTAGCTAGTGCGCCTTACCATCTAGGACTGCATTTCCACTTAACTTCAGGTGGGATCGTAGTCAAGAACTTGCTTTGAAAAATAATAAAAAAACACTTTTTTTAATCTTTCAAAGCATTTTTTTTATTTTTTCACTTGATGCTTAGTAACCACCGTCTAATACAAAATCCTATTAATGAATTTTTCCCCTGCAAATGGCTGACTTTTTAGGAAGAGTCGGGCTGTCCCCTCACTCTCCGGAAGTAAAGGATGAAATTTACTTTCACTTTACAAACATTCAGCAAGGTCCCAGTACTTGTTGATCCCGCCAACCCTTTCATGCACCAGCAGAAACCAAATTAGAAGGTCTCAAATAATGTCACATGGTTATTTCTACAATCTTATGAAATTAAAAACTTTTTTTTTATAATTTCTAAGCAAGTGCTTGACTACGATCCCACCTGATGTTAAGTGGAAATGCAGTCCTGGATGGTAAGGCGCACTAGCTTAGTAAATGCCTATTCACTCTACTCTTGAAAATACCCACATTGTAATCGGAAGGAAAGACAGATGCGGACAAATTATTCCAGTCCTTTGCTGTACGAAGAATGAAAGACGAAGCAAATCGCTTCGTTCGGGTTTGAGGGACATTCACAGCAAAAGGATGAAATCCCGCAGTGCGTCTAGAATTCCGATGGTGGAAAGGGGATGGGGGAATGAGATCATGTAGTTCCTGAGCACACTCTCCAAAATGCAATCTGTAGAAAACCGAAAGGCTAACCTTACGCCTGTGCTCAAGACTGAGCAGATTGGTTTCAGCTGCGTCACTTAAGTGGTCCAGTATAGTAAAGACCACATTCATCTACATTTGTCTTTTTCATTTCACAATTTAACATTGTAATTTAGAAGAAGAGCTTTTAAATAAAAGCGCTTATTTATTTAAATTACTTAGGCCTTTGTTTTTAAATTAAGTATAATTTTGCAAATAGCCGTTTAACCGAACTTGTTAAAATTATACAATCGGCTTAAGAAAGTCAACGCCTTATAAATTATGTATTTATGTAAAGTTAGTTTAGGGCGGTTTATTAAGTATTTGAAGATACTTACCGAACAATAAATTTATCAAAATAACTTCATGTAATGCTAAATGTATTTCATTTAAAACAAAGGGATATTTATAAAGCATAACCAGAAAATAAGTATAATTTTTGGAGGCTTTTTTACAGAACTAGCTAATGAAGCCCGCTTTGATAGGCACAGGACAGCGCTTCTGTCTAGGAACCATAAATACTAAGTGAATTCTATTGCATTTACATTTTTTTTATATATGAGAAGTGGCAAACGAGCATACGGCTCACCTGATCTTAAGTGATCACCGTCGCCCATGAACATCCACAGCACCAGAGGAGCTGTAGGTGCGTTGCCGACCTTTGAGATAGGAATAGGCTCGTTTCTTGAAGGTCCCTAAATCGTAAACGTTCGGAAACACCGCTGACGACAGTTGATTCCACAAGTTGACAGTGCGTGGGAGAAAGTTACGCGAAAAACGTACAGTCGTTGAACGCCAACCATCAAGATGGTGGCGGTGGAATTTGGAATTCTGCCGAGATGTGCGGTAATGGAAATCGGTAGCTGAGATGATACATAAAAGATATGACGTAAATATCACTTAATTGTAAACAATAAAATTAGAGACATCCTAAAATATACTGGTATAAATCAGATAAGCTAATTCAAAGTTGAAATTGAGGATATTTAGTAAAGTTTATGTGTCACCTGATTATGACTATGACTGATGACCTAAAGAGTCATGTCTTTATTATCGACACTCGACACTAGATACGCAACACTCAATACTCAACAATCGAAAATCGAAACTCAATCTGTCAGTTGAAAGTTCCGTCAAAATCAATGCAGACGTACAAGAGATTAGCTGGAACATCAGACAAAAAGTTTTAAATTTTTTTAATAATATTTGATATTTTTTATACGTACCATATATACATTGATATGCAAATAGTATAAATCGGTTATTTTAATATTACAAGATACTTCGATTTTATTTATTGTAAAGATGGGGTGTGTCGACATCTAATCTGATTTGTGGAAATAATAAACAGACGCACACAGAGAAACACCATATATAATAATAATAATAATAATAATATATTTTATTTCAAACCAAAAATTAATGTACAAACCAGTTCGATAATAGCCGCAGTAGTAAAAACTGTGTCGCAGCTATTAACGCCCATCTCCAAACAGTTAAATACAAATACAAATAAAAATTTAGTAAAATTAACAACTTATAACGTAATTTAGTTTAATCGTATTGTGTGTGTGAGTGTGTTTGTGTGTAAAAAGTTGCGTGTGTTGAAGAGTGACTGTATGTGTAGGGACGAGTATGAAGGGAGTGAGTTACTCTGACTGTTTATTATGGTTTTAAAAGATCTTCTGTAAATTCATACGAGAGGGTTTGGAGCCATTCAGTTACATGTGTTTTACATTCTTTAGTGGTAATGGGTATATATGTAATAATTTATTTACTTTATTGTACAAAAAGTCACTTAGGATGTAAAATTGATGTCTAGCGAAATCAGTTCTGTGGGCCACAATGGTGCAAACCCTGTCATGTCTGCGCTGTGTATTGTAAAGTGCAGGTTCGAACTTGAGAAGTGAATGTTTTCGAAGTACTGCGTGCAGAATAAAAAGTTTTAATTTTTTGCAGCCTTTTACAGAACTAGCTAATAAAGCCCGCTTTGATAGGCACAGGACAGCGCTTCTGTCTAGGAACCCTAAATACTAAGTGAATTATATTGCATTTACATTTTTTATACATATGAGAAGTAGCAACGAGCATACGGCTCACCTGATCTTAAGTGATCACCGTCGCCCATGAACATCCACAGCACCAGAGGAGCTGTAGGTGCGTTGCCGACCTTTGAGATAGGAATAGGCTCGTTTCTTGAAGGTCCCTAAATCGTAAACGTTCAGAAACACCGCTGGCGACAGTTGATTCCACAAGTTGACAGTGCGTGGGAGAAAGTTACGCGAAAAACGTACAGTCGTTGAACGCCAACCATCAAGATGGTGGCGGTGGAATTTGGAATTCTGCCGAGATGTGCGGTAATGGAAATCGGTAGCTGGAATGATTCCGAACAATTACATAAAAAATATGACGTAAATATTACTTAATATAAACAATAAAATTAGAGACATCCTAAAATATACTGGTATAAATCAGATAAACTAATTCAAAGTTAAAATTGAGGGCATTTAGTAAAGTATATGTGTCACCTGACACATGACCTAAAGAGTCATGTCTTTATTATCGACACTCGACACTAGATACGCAACACTCAATACTCAACAATCGAAAATCGAAACTCAATCTGTCAGTTGAAAGTTCCGTCAAAATCAATGCAGACGTACAAGAGATTAGCTGGAACATCAGACAAAAAGTTTTAAATTTTTTTAATAATATTTGATATTTTTTATACGTACCATATATACATTGATATGCAAATAGTATAAATCGGTTATTTTAATATTACAAGATACTTCGATTTTATTTATTGTAAAGATGGGGTGTGTCGACATCTAATCTGATTTGTGGAAATAATAAACAGACGCACACAGAGAAACACCATATATAATAATAATAATAATAATAATAATAATAATAATAATAATAATAATAATATAATAATAATAATATATTTTATTTCAAACCAAAAATTAATGTACAAACCAGTTCGATAATAGCCGCAGTAGTAAAAACTGTGTCGCAGCTATTAACGCCCAACTCCAAACAGTTAAATACAAATACAAATAAAAATTTAGTAAAATTAACAACTTATAACGTAATTTAGTTTAATCGTATTGTGTGTGTGAGTGTGTTTGTGTGTAAAAAGTTGCGTGTGCTGAAGAGTGACTGTATGTGTAGGGACGAGTATGAAGGGAGTGAGTTACCTGACTGTTTATTATGGTTTTAAAAGATCTTCTGTAAATTCATACGAGAGGGTTTGGAGCCATTCAGTTACATGTGTTTTACATTCTTTAGTGGTAATGGGTATATATGTAATAATTTATTTACTTTATTGTACAAAAAGTCACTTAGGATGTAAAATTGATGTCTAGCGAAATCAGTTCTGTGGGCCACAATGGTGCAAACCCTGTCATGTCTGCGCTGTGTATTGTAAAGTGCAGGTTCGAACTTGAGAAGTGAATGTTTTCGAAGTACTGCGTGCAGAATAAAAGTTGCCGAACAGTTAATAATTTATAAAAGGAATACAGTTCACTAGTTGGAAAGCGGATGGGTCTAAATGAAATGACTTTAATACACATCTCTGTGCTCTTCAAGACGCAGGAACATACTTTATGAGATCCGCCCCAGACGGTGATGCAGTATGTCAAAGTTGATTGGACCAATGCATAGTAAACCGTTTTAGTATAGATAGGTCGGCACTGCATCTAAGTTTTTAAACACAAATATTAATTTACGGACTCTTGAAATGGTTTCCTGGATTTGTTCCTGCCAAGACAGAGTGCTGTTAATCCTAATACCAAGGTATTTTATAGAATTGGTACGTTCAATTTTGACACAGTGACAGGCGGAAGTCGCAAGATTGCATTTATGGGCAGTAATACAATACGACGAAGAAGGCTGGGAGGCTGTCCTAAGAGAAAATGTAATAAATTTTGTTTTATCAAGGTTTAGAGTTAAATAATTGCTAGTGAGCCAAAACATAACATTGCGTAAGGCCGTTTCGGCAGTATCACGCACCTGTTCCCAAGTATCACCATGTATTATTAAAGCCGTGTCATCCGCATAAGTTGATATTGAACAGTTTAACATAGGAAGCAGACATAGGTCGTTAATGTATATAAGAAAAAAAATATACTTATTGTTAGGTAAATAATATTATTACATATACGTCAACATTCAGTTTGATGACAAGACCGGTGCTTTGTCTATGGCCTGATCTACGACGTACCAGTCTTTGGGTTTGAAGTCAAATTATCGAATCACTTTTTTTTTTTTGGACGAACTATCACAGTTGACACAGAGAAGCTGGCCTTTACTGCTTCACCGGATTTGAGAGGTGGCACAGCTCTTAGATCGCTTAGCCTGAACCTCTATTAGATGGTAACTCGACGCAAGGGTCCCCCCGGTGAGGGGTAACCTCGGCTTGGACGGTTACCATTATTACGCGTTAGCAGTCCGATCCGAGGGCGCCCGAGAGGGCCGAACCACGACTCGGTCGGTAGCTATTTTATTAACGACATCTATTGGGACAATCTAAGCTAAACTAACTTATATGCCACTTCGGGAAGTATCGAATCACTCGACCGGTGCAACGTATAAGAGAAGTTTGCGCGTAAAGCTAAATCTGCAGAACTCGAAAAAAACAAGGATGGATCTATTTGCGTACGTATTGATTCAAATAAGCCTCAATTCTACGCTACGTCGATCACAGCTAGATTAGGGAATAGACTCATATACGCTGGCAGGGCAAATTGTTTTCATTCCCTTTAAGAGAATTTTCTTTCAGCTTTCTATTCTAAATCGGTTCCAGGATAGAAGAGTAAGCGTTTTGGCCCAATAAATGTATAGTTATTTATTTCATAAAGCACAGCGCTTGCGTTATAATATATTATATACTAGCGTACCCAGCCCGCATCTCCGGGCTAGATTTTGCTTTATTTTATTTAAACAATAAACTTACATCATTAAATATTTAATTTAACTCTCACAATATATTAAATTATTCGTTTCTCTCCGTATTCATTCTCTTCTATTCTGATCATTACCTACACCCACGGACATATCAGCAGCATCAGTAAACAGAAACATGCGTGGCGCTATAACTTACCTTGAATACTTCAAAATCCTTAATTATTATTTTTAATATACTTCAGTATACTTTATTACACTTCCTTATACATCAAAATACTCCATTGTACACAATGTGGTTCATAATGACATAAATATACACAACGCATGTATCAATACAAATGTCATAAGGTTTACTAAAATCCGATTTAGAATCGTGTGAGACTGGTAAAAAAGTTCGTATACCATTGCACGCAAATCTATTACACGGGAAGCTGTTTCGACTGTTTTTTAGACAGATTACTATATACAGGTATATAAAATGTAGTTTGACCATATATTTCTTATAGTTTGAAGCGTCAATAACCTAATGGCTTAGGTTCCGGTCTACAAAACTTGACGTCGTAGTTAAATTTTTATTTTAAATCTTTACTATTAAGGATGTTAGTAATATTTGTAATTAAAAAAATATTATAAGCATTCTTTTAAACATATACGAGTATATCAGTGCAAAGACGGTATTCAACTCAAAAAATTAATAAACATCACAAAATAGGGTATAAAAATAATATCAGTGACATTTTAGTTTAGACTACACTTATATATCGGTCTATGACCCGAAACAACATAATCCATGTCGGATAGACTATTTGCTGTCATATTAACCAACACATAAGGCATTATGAAAGCAAACAATTTTTCAGTTATCATGTTCTTTCTTATCACGTTCATCTAGCTTTCATTTTTTTACTGTAGAATTAAAATATGTGTCTTATAATGTCTTGGCTTAAAGGAAGACCCTTTTAAGTTTACGGGGAGGAAATCTAAACAAAGAAAACTAAACTTTAAAAACTACACGGCCACGTTGGTAATATTTCAAATTTATTTATTGCAAGTAACAAAACATAACGGTACATCTTTGCAGCGAATGGTCCAAATGTATCTACTGATATCCTACGATCTATCGATTTAAACTATTGTGTTTGTGAACAAGTGGACCCAATTGGCGAGAGATACCCTAGTATAGTATAAAGAATTGAAGAACGGATACAATGATATTTTATGAAAATAATATTTGTTGTCCCGTTCTTCTTAAGATATAGTGAATCAAAACAACACAATATACTATTTATGAGTAAAAACAAAAACCGACTACAAATCGATTTAAATCTTAAACGCTCTATTATCGTGGGAATACTGTGAAATAGAATTAACTTGGACTTAACTAAACTCTTAACAAATCACCCTTGAAGTGCAAACGGACCTTCGGACGTTTAGACACTCGGCGGGTCTCCACCCTTTTATAGTCGATGTTCCGCGCGTCCGAACGAAGCGATTTGAGTCATCGTTCATCATGCGTACAGCAAAGGAGTGGAATAAGTTGCCGGCGTCAGTCTTTCCGTCCAAGTACAACGTGGGAGCCTTCAAGAGTAGAGTGAATAGGCACTAACTAAACTAGCGCGTACCATCTTTCGACTATATCACCACTTAACACCAGGTGGGATCATGGTCAAGCACTAGTTTACAAGCATAAAAAAAAAACGTTCCGATAAAAAATGAATAATCGAAATCGGTTGGTGTGATATCGAGTCCATTTGTGGCGCACAACGTGACTTGATGCAAATTCAACACTTGTACGGTTTCTTCATGGAATCCATTGTCAAAATTTGACCACTTGACCGATTTAATTGGAAGCACCAGCTTTAAGAAAAAAACCATCAAAATCGGTTCACCCAGTCGAAAGTTAAGAGGATTGAGAACCTCATCCTTTTTGGAAGTCCGTTGAATAATTAAATAGTGCATCATTCATTTTAAAATGTATATCATTCATACATATTTATGAACATTTGTATATCTATATGTATTAATTTTATCATATCGTTAAGTCTCTCATATTTTCCTTGATGCATTAATTGACATGATTACACCTGCCAAAATGTTTTTGTCTTTTATTTTGATTCAGCCAGGGTTGTCTAGTAGAGAATTGCTAGCGCCATGACATGGTATCTGCCATCGGTGGTGTAGACCTGTCGCTTCCGAGCCTCGCTCTTGCGATGGTCTCGAGCGACAGGTCTTGGACGGCGGTCGCCTCCTTCTGTGAGACGGTCATGTCCCAGAAGGAGGCTGACGAGCGGGTCAGGAGGGAGCGCAGAGGCTCCTCCGCAGGCGACGTATCGGGGTGCGCAGGAGGCGTTACGAATGCCTCCTCTTGCCGCCCCCGTAATCCGAAAGATGGGTACCTGGCCCCAGCATGCTTCGAGCGTCGTCGGGACTTCTCTGAGTGCCGGAGAAGTCCCCTTGAGGATGAAGTCCGGTCTTTGCCGGGACCGGCCGGTCGTTGGGGTGTCCTGTCGCTAACAGATCCGGGGCACCCCGCTCATAACGGCTGATGGCATTCGCGGAAGGTTTAGTGGGTAGGGGCGGCTCCAGGTTGATCCTTATTACTATCCTCCGGCCCACCCAGGGTACCGGAGGATGGTCTATAAAAAGATTCCACCGCGTGAACAAAAAAAAAAGTAGAGAATTGCTACTAAGGCATTAAGTCCCTTGTAAACCTTTATTTTAAAGTTACAATAAGTTTTTTTCTACTTTCTAAGCAAGTGCTTGACTACGATCCCACCTCATGTTAAGTGGAAATTCAGTTTTAAATGGAAAGGCGCACTAGCTTAGTAAATGCCTATTCACTCTTCTATTGAAAATACCCACATTGTAATCGGGGGGGAAAGATAGACGCGGGCAAACTATTCCAGTCCTTTGTCGAACGAATAATGAAGAACGCTTCGTTCGGATTTGAGGAATGTTCACAACAAAAGGATGAAATCCCGCAGTGCGTCTTCAAGTCCAATAGTGGAACAGGGATGGAAATAGATCATGTAGTTTCTGAGCACACTCTCCAAGGTGCAAATAAATAATTTAAAAAGATATTAAAGTTCCTAATCCTTTGAGTTGGAAGGCAATACAACAATCAATCACAATTCAATATAGCAACACAAACTCTCTCATGGTCGGAATACGCAATATCCGTATTTGACGATGCGAGTAATTCTACGCAGTATGGCGGACCACGTATGATGTATTATAAATACAATACGAAATTGCGTTATTGTCACAGCTTGTATAGTTGCGAGTATGTTTACGAGTGAAATCAGAAACTGACTTAAAATCAAATTAGAGACAAAACGTACACTGCACGTATGCTCCCTCTTATTATTTTAATTTGAATTCCAAATGAATTCTAACAATTTATTTTGTTCACAATTGTTACTTACATTTTTGTTAACCATTCTAAATAAAAACTTGCTAGGAGATGAGTCATGTCAACAGTCGACTAGTCGATTCAAAGCTACTGTTAGCTAGCAACACATGGCACCCTTTTTTTGTTAACGGGAAGGAAATCCTACGACAGGCAGGGGATACCGTAGTCTTATTCTTGAGAGCCCAAAACTACAGGGCTGCGGGCCTGTCTGCCACCGGCCCGCCTGCGTCATCTCCTAACGGGATCGGCCCTCTCCCGATCCCGTTCGGCGGACTCCTTCTGAGTCATTACGGACTCGCAGAAGGAGACCAGCGCCTTCCATTTAGATTTCCTCGCCAGCGCAACCGCTACTGCCGCCGGCGGGGAGAGGTCTTGCCCAATCTGCTGGACCAGGATCCAGTCGATTCAAAGCTACTGTTAGCTAGCAACACATGGCACCCTTGTTTTTTGTTAACGGGAAGGAAATCTTCAAAAAGATACCCCGCCTTCAGGGGAAGGCGGCGGTTATGTGGAGTTCTTACCCACTAAAACCTCCCCGGTGGCCCTTTCCTCGGTGCATGACGGCTCCGGGATCTCCAGTGGAACGCACCGGAGCCCCTCTGCACTGTGCTTAAGGAGAGCACGTCCTGGGGGGGAGGTTACTGGAGGTTACACATGGCACCTAGCATAACATACAATGATATGTTATTTATTAACCTGAACCTTATTGTATCTTTAATTCATAATTAATAATTTAGTTGCTCATCATATTAACTTGGCATTGTAAACAATAATTTATCTTTATTAGTTCGTAATCTGACTTCAAATTGATTATGTATATTCGTTAAAATAATTCTTTATACAACGTTACGCCGTCTGAATAAAGCAATTGTATTAGTTATTGGACTATTTCATTCCACAAGATCTACAAGTTATTACACTAACTTACGTTTTCATTGCCCTAATCCCCTATTGGCTACAATTTTTAAATATATTTTACCCTCAAAAACCGGTGAAACCGTAGACAGCTACAGACAGAAGGATCAGCCTAGTTCATAAAAAATAAGCCAAAAAATAATAAAAAAAACGAATGTTCTTTAGATCTTCTCTAGCTTCATCTAATATGTATGTATATAAAAATGTACAAAATATAATATTTCTACGATTTTTCACGTGAGAAAAAATGTGCGAGTACTGCGTGATACAAACAAAAGGCTTACTGTTATCTATAATTAACTGATATCTCCCTCTAAACTTTGCTTTGTATTGCCCGGTTAAATTTTCCTTACGCATCCACAAGCTTACTATTCAAGTTACGCGTACGTAAAAAATTCAAAAATACAGACGAATAGAACCTTATCTTCTGCAGTCGATTGATAGTATTTTCATATCATTTATACCGGAAATCAGGTGACAATCCAGTGCACAGAAGATAGGAAAAATAAAAGTGACAATAAATAAAACAAACAGTGTAGTCCCAAATCAACCGGTGTACCCGTTTCACGGGAATTCACGTCGTATGGTTTTTATGTTCACATAAATTACGCGAACCAGCGCGTTCAACTTGTTAAAACATGTCCCTGCCTGTTCGTGTCAATCTTTGTGTGAGATGTGTGTCGGCTTTTGTTTCTTTCCTCTGAAATAGGACAACGTAAATTCATTGAATTTTAGATTCATCATTGTGTAAGCAACAGTTCTACTATATGCTAATTTAGTTTTAATACATAAATAAATATTATAATCTGTAAAGTATACTGTTAATTGTTACGCTTGTCCGCCTCTCTTTTTGGAAGAGATGCCTATGGAGAGGACTCTCTCTGTAGACGTCAGTACACAGCTTAGAATAAGTGTGTTACGCTGGATTTCCTGTGAATCTCTGAAGGGAAGTCAGCAAGTTTAATAAAGTTAAATTACATCTATAACTCTTAATGTTTTGCTAAAATCTGTCAATAATAACTGTTATGTGCGATGTTGAGCAAGGAAGCTCATAATTGGATATTGCGTCCATTCCTCCATTTTATTTATACCGTCTAAGCAAGTACATGGGCGAACCCACCTGATGTTAAATGTGTTAATAAACAATTCTTGCTGTTATTTATTTATAGATTTTTTTATACTTTCTAAGCAAGTGCTTGACTACGATCCCGCCTGATGTTAAGTGGAAATGCAGTCCTGGATGGTAAGGCGCACTAGTAAATGCCTATTCACTCTGCTCTTGAAAATACCCACATTGTAATTGGAAGGAAAGACAGACGCGGGGAAACTATTCCAGTCCTTTGCTGTACGAAAAATGAAAGACGAAGCAAAGCGTTTCGTTCGGGTTTGAGGGATGTTCACAACAAAAGGATGAAATCCCGCAGTGCGTCTAGAAGTCCGATGGTGGAAAGGGGATGGGGGAATTAGACTTTCTTTATTACCCTATCATATATTTATTTTTACATCTCCTGTCCATTGGTCATTGCGATAAGGCCGCCCTTGTCCACTGTTAGGTTAAGTTTAGATTGTTCTTATTTTAAAATGTGATCATTAAAGAAGCTATATATCAATCTAATTATAAACCTAGAAGTTGTACGATGTTATGAACAAACCGGTATCAATATTAATGCAGGTCCTTCTATAGCCTATTCATCAATAGAGCTTCTTGCGTACGTGACTTTCATATAGAATGGAAAACGGAATTACCAAGCAATAACCTAGTATTTCTGTATGATTTCTTTTTACGAGCAGAATTTCAACGTACCAGTGTTTTGGCTCGTACACGAATATAACAAACGAAAACTATGAAAACCGCCATGGTATTGAAGGTATGTGCGAAAACGTTTCCGTAGCTACGCAATCCTGGAAGTTTCGTGGAACTTATTAAAGTGTCAGTTGGTTCAAATTTGGCAGAGGTCCCTTTTCTCCTGGACGATATGTACGCTAAGCCTCAAATATTTATTTGACACATGCACTTTTCTTTACAGATTGTGATAACCTTTTTTTGATGACGGGGGAGAAGGTTTTCAACAAAATACGTCGTTTATTTTTGAGCTTATTTATGACTAATAAGAAGTTGTTATTAGTATGTTTTAGGTATTCTTATTCCTTAGTTTCTTGGATGGTAAGGCGCACTAGCTTAGTAAATGCAATTCCACTCTATAATAGAAGAATCCACATTGTAATCGGAGGGAAAAGTCAAACGGCGGGCAAATTATTCCAGTCCTTTACAGTACGACAGAACAAACAGAACAAAAGACCTATCTACTCAGACTAACAAATTATAAGAACCATAAGTACAAGTATATTTACGGGTACAAGAGTACTAATTTCAAATAAATAAAAAAAATCATACGGGACTTTTTTTAGAATCAAATCCTTTTAAACAAAAAAAATCTAAATCGGTTCATAATTGATGGCGCTTTTTATGTACGAACATTAAAAAAAATACAGTGTGTATTACGAATATCCTACGTGGAAGTCGGTCGTAAGTTTCAATCGACTTTCTTTCTCGATCTTTTTTTATCTCAAATACTCAATAATGTTCGGAAATCTCATAAACAATTGTCAGCATCAATTGTGTATAATGTGACATATATAATAAATTTTCATCAAAGTTCCAATGATCCGCTCTCATTATACAAATACTGATAATACCCACATGTTTGAAATCAATGAACCATAATATTCATCACGCGATTAATTATGTCGTTACCGCAATTATGACGATATACGAAATAAGTGATGAGAATACTATATCGTATTATTAGTAGTTAACATGGCTATTAAAGCAAATTGAAGTGGCAGTGTGCCGGCCACATGTGCCGGGTGCACGGTGTACAGTGACGGTAGATGAGGGAGGAAATTTTTGGAATGTAAGCCGACCATGCGATAGCCGGCTGGATGTGGAAAGCGGAGGATAGACACAGGTTGATGATAATGAAGATAATTATCTGATTGACCTTACCTCTATTAGGAATAACAATTGCTATCCTCTTTTAAATAAGAGTAAATATGTGTATATACGCCCACCGGGGAAGAGACTTCTTTAATGATAAACCGCTCTCCGCTAATGGTGGGATGGTGAGATGAAGTTGAGTAAGAATTCTCCCATCCCTCTACACACATGGCGGAATCGAGTCCACCTAGCCTACTCTTCGGCCTTACTTCAGCTCAATAGGTCTTCTTAGTTTCTATTGAGAGGCACAAACTGAGAACCTATCTGGGGGTAACAATTGCTATTCTAGTTCAGCTCATTATATCTAATAGATACAATTGCTTTTGCCATAAATATAATGAAATGGGATTCGAACTCTCGACTCTAGAACCTCCAATACGTGCAGCGAGCCCGGAAATTAGAAATAAGATTGGTAGAATAAGTGTTAGAAATAAGCAATAGATAGTAATAGAGAAAAGATAAGAATAGACTGGACAAGAAATGTAGAGATAAAAAATTATTACAATAGAATAATAAGAAATGTTAACTAGCATTAAATAATAGAATTAAGATAAAGTAATGTGGAATATACTTTAGAAGAGGAGATGAACGGAATGAGAGGAAAGAAACTGAAAGACCCTGACCAACCTAACTAGGGCAATTAGATATAGCATAGGCAGACTGTGCTTAGAGAAAACAGGACGAGGGGTAACTCTGAATTTATATATAAATCAGGAAAAGAAATATCTCCCTAGTAAAGTGTATTAATAAATAAATGATGATGTATAAAAGAAGGGAAATTGAAAGGAAAGGAAACTGAAAGGCCCTGACTGTCCTAGCCAGGGGAAAGAAATATCATAGGCCAACAACTATACTCAGAGCAAATTGACAAAGGGTATCAAAACTCTGATATTAATTTAATACTGAATTAAATTATATGATGCCTTTGTTACATTAAAAAAATACCTCCATTACTTTTAATAATAAATGACATAAATTTAAGCTAACAACTTTGGACTATGTATTACGTATGGATTTTAGCGTTCAAGTTACACGGCTATCCGAAATCTGTTGTCAAAGAGCCCTCAGCTTCTTTAGACACTAAGCAAAATGAACGCAGACATCTTCATGGAATTGCGTCTACAAAATGGTTTATCCATTGCGTGATAAATATCAAAGTATATTAATGATTTACAATAAATTTCCATTTATAATAGTGCAAGGCATGTCAACAGATAATAAGTTACCTGAAGTAATATTAACACGACTCACAATTGCGCAAATAAACTCTAATTATTAACATCACCACGGGAATAATTTTGCACGTCAATGGATATTGTATACGTGCTATTGAATATTCAAAATTACATCCGATTATTTCACGGTTTCTAGTTACTTAATACATTAATTTATCATTTTAATGTAATTATTTTTCTATCTACACTTAACAAAAAATGATTCATCTTTCAACATTGATTCAATTGATCAAATTGCATATTGTATCTTTTTCTTTATATCATTATATGAAAACGTGGTGCATGGCAAGAGGCTCCGGGATCATCAGTGGAACGCATCGGAGCCCCTCTACCCCCTTAAGCACGTCCCGGTGGAGGTTAGTCCCTTACCCTGCACCCTCGCAGTGCTAAGGCGCCACGGGTCAGCCGATGTCACCTTCTTCCCGGACCCGCCCTCTCTATCTCCCAGCAGGATCGGCTCTCTCCCGACCCCTTTCGGCCGTCTTCTTCTGAGCCATTACGGCTCAAAACGGGGCACGGGGCAAAACAGCTAGCCCAACACAGAGCGAAATGACGACGCACTGTGGGCGCCGTCTACCCCACGTCGGGGACTTAGGACTATAAGTGGGCTAGATTGCAGTCATATGCAAAGTAGAATGCACGCTGCATGCTGTTTCCTCCAAGGTTGTGTGAGACGATTTTGTAAGCGCCCTCCCCTTAGCACTTCTACGGTCCATTTAGCCTAAAAAACAAGGTGTGTGTGCGTAGTTTAGGGTATGATGGGGCTGACATGCCCAAAAGGGCAAAAGTCCCGAAAAAAAAAAGAAAAAAAAAAGCCTCTTGACGATTGAGAAGTGTAGATATACATGAAACTTATTTAATTGTAGAAAACGAGCCATGTGTCTCACCTGATCTTAAGTGATTCGAATTGAGAAACCTCTTTTGAGTTAATTTGAAATACAGAGTTGATGTCCTACTTTTAACAAAATAACAGAGAAGAAAATAATTATTATAAATGAGTAATACAAAATGTATTTTATCAATAAAAGAAACTTCTATTAATAGAATACATTATATTATATTAATAAAAGAAACATCTATCATAAGAAAAAACAGAATTGTCTGACCTTTAATTGGCTCACAATTACTTTTTATCACTTTGACCTAAATAATTGTTTATTTAAGCCAAAATATAAATGTAGCACTGGCGAGTTGCCAGATATCCGAATGATAAACATAAAAAAAAACTAATTTTCATTCGGTCGATACCGTGAGTGTGTTGTACGTAAAACTTGTCCCTTAGATTATCCGTGAAATAGCAACCGACCGAGTCGTGGTTCGGCCCTCTCGGGTCGGAATGCTTACGTGTAACATAGTAACCGTCTTTTTTTTTTGTTAACGGGGAGGAAATCTTCAAAAAGATACCCCGCCTTCTGGGGAAGGCGGCGGTTATGTGGGTTTTTACCCTCTAAAACCTCACTGGTGGCCCTTTCCTCGGTGCATGACGAACGGCTCCGGGATCTCCAGTGGAACGCACCGGAGCCCCTGTGCACTGTGCTCAAGGAGAGCACGTCCCGGGGGGGGTGGGGGTGGAGGTTACTCCTTCCCCCCCTGTGCCCTCATAGTGCAAGGCTACAAGGGCCAGCCGATGTCACCTTCTTCCCAGGTCCACCTTAGCGGACGACAAAGGCCCCCACCCTTGTCGCCCAGTGAACCCGAGACCCCTTTTAGTCGCCTCATACGACAGGCAGGGGATACCGTAGTCTTATTCTTGAGAGCCCAGAACTACAGGGCTGAACATAGTAACCGTC
The DNA here is from genome assembly GCA_029286785.1 of Meandrusa payeni. Lineage (NCBI taxonomy): Eukaryota > Metazoa > Arthropoda > Insecta > Lepidoptera > Papilionidae > Meandrusa > Meandrusa payeni. Next base: position 4,405,943 of record JAGSMX010000016.1, on the reverse strand, counting down.
TAGCGATAGAGGTTCAGGCTAAGCGACCAAAGAGCTATGCCACGTCTCAATGTGGTGAAGCAGTCAAGGCCAGCTTCTCTGGCCGAACTGTGTAGTTCGTCATAAAAAACGGTAAAACTGTCAATATTGATAATTTTCTACAGGCTAGAAACGCTTTTCAAGATTAAAATAGATACAAAATATTATTAACAGAATTGTCTTAACTGGTCACCTTTATACCCAGCATCATTATAATTGCAATCACATTATCATACATTATGATCAATTTTTTTCTTTTTTGGGGATTTTTTATCCGTTTCTAAGTGTCAGGCCAATCGTACCCCGGTATTAATAAACAAAGGCAAAATCAGTCACATGACGCGAGATAGACAGTTATCAATGATAAAAGCCATAACGGCTTGGAAGCAGCGATTGCCTAGTTGTTAGAAATACGTCTAATGATCTGAATATAGAGGGTGCAAATTCCAACCGTATTGTATCCCTTTTAAGTCTTTAAAAAGCTCAGTTTCGAAAATTTGTACCTGTTTTATGTATGAAGAAGGACTCTCGATACAATCAAATACACAGCGAAAAGCTTGTAGTAATTGTTTTTGTTTCAATACCATATTTCATTGTCATGGTAGATCATGGAGCCGTGGTAACTCAGTGTCCGACCGGTCGCCTTAAGTTGCATCATAGTACGCTAGCAATATAAGTTCGATCCCTGGTGTCCGGCCCCAATAAATTTGTTATTGCAATTTTATGTGCTGATTTCCCACGCACTCGGCGGTGAAGGAAAACATCGTGAGGAAACCTACATGTCCTAGAAATTTTCTCTACGACATGTGAAGTCTGTCAATCCGCACTAGGGCCGCGTGGTGGACTATGCCCTTATGCTATCTTTACAGAGAAGGCCTGTGCCCAGCAGTGGGACGTATATAAAGACTCGTTTACTTTAACTTTACTAATTTTTTTTTATAAAAAGAAAGCTAGCAATATTTCTATTTTTTTCATAAATATTGCTAACATTCTTGTTAACTATTCTAGTTGGAATGGAATCTTAAGCTTGTGCTAGGAGATGTTTCACGTCATTAGTCGAATGGTGGATTCTAACCCACGACCTTACGATTCGCAGACCGTACCCTAAATCATTAGGCTATTGACGCATTTGCTAAATTGCTTCTTAGTCAAATAATCTCTTGTAATATTATAGATAAATTAGCCTTTTATGTACACGTTTATTGCTTGGAAATAAAGATTATATAAAAGTAATTTATGGTAAAACAAAAGTCTTTGTGAACTTATGTGTTGTGAGAAAGAAAAAAAACAGCAAAGGACTGGAATAGTTTGCCCGAGTCTTTCATTCCTTCCGATTACAATGTGGGTATTTTCAAGAGTAGAGTGAATAGGCATTTACTAAGCTAGTGCACCTTACCATCCAGGACTGCATCCACTTAACATCAGGTGGGATCGTAGTCAAGCACTTGCTTAAAAATTATAAAAAAAAAGCGTTAACCAAACCCTAGTCACATTATCATTGCTCTAAACGTCTAAACCGAACAGACGCGAACGGAGTTGTTATCCTATCAAATCAACTAGGAAAATATGCATAAATTTTCCTCTCTTCTGACATTTTCTCTATCAAATTGAAGAGAAGAAAATGAGTCTTCACAAAATCTATTTTGAAACGTGTTTACTCACTGACTCGTCTGTCGTTCACTCTCTCAGTGACTCTCCCACCTGAGCGAAATCATTAAAAGTTTGCTCGTAAAAGAGAAGCATGCTTTCAATAAAATTAATTTATTTACGCTCCAAGCGTAACCGGGAGCGTTGCCGATTCATTTAGTTTTGATGGTTTTGGTCTAACTTTTCTGCATAGATGAAAAATTCATGGTACATTTTTCAGTTTGTTTTTCCTATCTATTTTGTTATTCATGCACGATGGAAGATAATAAATTTTTATTATAATCTTCCATGACCGATTTTTACTAATAAATGATTTGTCTGATCTGAGTTATAAGAAGAATTAGATTTCGACTTCAAAAACAAGAGGTGTTCAATTCTTTTTTGTTTCGTTGATTTTACTTAGCGTGTATTTTTAAACGTGTTTGTAGACTTCATAGCACTATCATTTGTGAACAGATTTTGTATTTTTTTTTTGTCTGAAAGGAGTTGGTTGCAATAAGGTCCCATTTTAGTTATGTTGCCAAAGGACCAGGAATATAATTAAGGTAATACAGTCACCTGATAGGAGCCTCTACGAAAGTACTAGTAAAAGTCCATGACATTTAATTTTTTTAATAGGACCATTTTACAGAAAACTGTTGGAAAAATCATATCTTGTATTATTTTTTAAATACTTTTACGACAAATAGGATAGGTTAGGCGATGGATATTTATAAATGGTAGCGCAGATAACTACGCTATCGACCACGAGCACGATTAAAACCAGATATGTTACAATAACATTAAAAATGTATGTTTGTTCTGACTATTCTTCAATTTTTTGGGAGAAAATCTGTAGCCATCTGACAAATAATGCTGTAAAGAAATGTACCGCAGTCATAGTGGTAAGTAATTCAGAAAGTTGGCGTTTCTATTCATTATTCCGAAATATTGTGCGAGCTTTTTATCTTAACATCACACACAACATATTTTATATGTTATATTTTATCATATTATTGACAGATTTTAGCAAAACATCAAGAGTTTTAAAGGTAATTTAATAAAGACTAACTGACTTTGTTTCAGAGGCTCACTTGTAAAGGGCTTTTCCTCCAGCATAACTCACTTATTCTAAGCTGTGCACCGATCGTCTACAGAGAGAGTCCTCTCCTTTTTACCGGATTGGAACAAGTTTCCGGCGTCAGTCTTTCCGTCCAAGAACGCCGTGGGAGCCTTCAAGAGTAGATTGAATAGGCACTTACTAAACTAGCGCGTACCATCTTTCAACTATATCACCATTTAATTGAGACTGGATTTCTGTTTATTTACTTTACACTTTGATATAGCTTAGAGAATATGATGCAGTAAAATGTGTGGATTTACCAGCGTACTTAAATCTCTTAAGACGTGAGCGTCTCATATATTAGGCACTAATTTTCTATGAGACGTGTGAGGTAAGACGGCTCTTCCTCTAATGGTACTGATTTTAAAGCGACGACGGAGTCTCATAAGATTGTTTGGAGATGGGTTTATGGAGGCAGATAATGGACGTAGGAACTGCAGATGGGGCTCCGTTTGAGCTATAAAGTTTAAGTTAGTCTTAGATATGGTTTTTATAATCAACCGACTTCAAAAAGAGTAGGTTCTCAATTCGTCTGTATTTTTTTATGTTTCTTACTGTAGAAATTTCGATTTGGTGAACCAATTTTGATGACTCTTTTTTATTTGAAAGATTTTTTTTAATACTAAAAAGGCTCATGTTTGGCTTCTATCTCGCTTGATGGAAGGCCTTGAAGCCTAGTATGGAGCTCGTGAGCCTATAAGGTGTCAGTTCACATAGGACTTAAAGATGTCCAGATTCTAACCGTGAGGAAAGACTAAACGCGACAGAGAGTTACATTCCTTAACCGTCCATAAGGAAGGTGTAGGCAAAACGCTACGTGTGTATCGATGGGAAGTACCTCCTATATGGTCCCATTTTACCTTGGATAGTGGGATTCATGAGAAAACCATAAGTATAAAATTTGCATCAATTATGTGCTCCAACCGTGGTAGCTCAGTGTCCGGGCGGTTGGCTCTTGTTGCATAGTACGCTAGCAACCCAAGTTCGATCCCCTGTGCCAGCACCAATAAATTTGTTGTTGCAATTTTATGTGCTGATTAACCACACGCTCGGCGGTGAAGGAAAACATCGTGAGGAAACCTACATGTCTTAGAAAATTTTTCTAAGGCATGTGAAGTCTGCCAATCCGCACTAGGGCCGCGTGGTGGACTATGCCCTTATACTCTCTTTACAGAGAAGGCCTGTGCCCAGCAGTGGGACATATATATAATATATAAAAAGGCTGTAACTTTAATGTGCGCCAAAGAATTTCGATGGATCATTTTTGAATGGATAGGATGTACTTTAAGATATATTTTTAACCTCCTCCTTTTTGCAGTTGGTTAAATTGTCGAGTAAAATGCATTTTCAACGTGTTTCGAGTCTTCAGTCACAGATGCTTTTATAATTTTTTTGTAAATTATTTATTTTGGATGGATTAGTTAAGCTTGTTGACTTGAAAATAAATAATTATATATATTTTTCATAATTAAATATTAAATTTAACTCTCACAATATTGTTAGCTGGCAACACATGACATCCAGCGATTGTTATACATAATAACTACTTCCAATGATATCTTAATGATTTACCTGAACCTTATTGTATCTTTAATTCATAATTAATAATTTAGTTGATCGTCACATGAACTTGGCATCAACAATAGTTTAACTTTATTAGTTCTAATCTGACTTCTAATTAATTTTGTATAAAGATTGTAAGGACGCGCAGTTGTGACGTTATTCGTTATAAATAATTCTTTGTACAACGTTACGCTGTCTCAAAAAAGCGAGTGTATTAGTTGTTGGACTATTTTATTCTACGAGACCTACAAATTATAACAATATATTAAATTATTAATTTCTCTCCCTATTCATTCTCTTCTCGAGCGGGTGAAGGTCGTTACCTACACCCATGTACATGCCTATACTCCATTGTGCACAATGACATAAATATACACAACGCATGTCATTACAAATTTGGGTTATAAAACAATAAAATATCATCATAATAAATAAAAGTTGTATTTAAAAAGTTACAGTTGAAAAAGAGTGTTCCGATCGGGCACCTCGTCACACGATTACTCGTCAGGTCAATATGAAGATTTCCTGAACGTTTTATTGAAATTGGTCCAGCCGTTTCGGAGCCTATACGGATCAAACACACGCACACTTTCTCTTCTATATATATAGATGTGTACTATAACTAATTACATACTAATTTCATAGGTAATGGGCGTTGTTTTAAGTTAACTAAGCACATCCCCCGAGGAGGAAACGAAGTCATAAGGAAATGTCTTACAAACACAAATTCCCCGAACACGGTTTCTAAATTAAGTAATTAAATATATTTCACTCGTCAAAATTACTGCGTGCTCTTCACAGTAGCTGAAATTTACGACGTTACGTGCCACCTATTTAAATTGTTACTTAGGGCCGTCCATAGGTTGTCAAATATCTCCCTTCCGCCTTTTTGTCTTGAATTTCGCGGCTATGTACAAAGCGCTACAGAGCTCGTATCTAGCAATACTATACATAATTTGAAAGGTCTTGACATAACCTACAAAACGACGCTATGCATAATTAGTTTGGATATTGCGTTCAACAGTTATAGACGTGTAAACATGGAGTTCACTAACGCCGAAATTCGCGCTATTTTAAAGTTTTCCTTCGTTAAAGGCAAATCCGCTAGAGAAACGTTCCGTGAGATTAATGATGTTTTGGGGATGGTACTCTATCACTTCGAACCACGGAGGAATGGTTTCGACGATTCAGAGCCGGTGAAAACGACACCATGGATAAGCCAGCCGGCGGAAGACCTGTGACGACAAATACCGATCAAATCATGGACTACATCGAGTTAGACCGGCATGTGGCATCTCGTGACATCGCCCAGGAGATGGGAGTTAGTCACCAAACCATTTTAAACCATCTGCAGAAGGCTGGATACAAAAAAAAGCTTGATGTTTGGGTGCCGCATGACACAAAAGGCGGAAGGGAGATATTTGACAACGTAATATTACGTCATTCTAAATTAGGGGGGGGGTTGGTCTGCGGATGACGGTAAATGATAGATAGGAGGGGGGGGGTATTTCGAAATTGACGTCATTCTTATTTATTTATTTATAGTTTATTGTTCACGTACAAAAAGATTATTTCTAAAAAGAAATTTCTTCCAACACACCTAGTAAGTGAGACTGCAAATGTGAGAGGCGGCTAAGGCGCGTACAATACTAAAATAACTCATAATAAACATACGTAATGCAACATAGATGTACACAAATGCAGTAATAACTACAGATAAAATACTCTAACAATAAAATCTGCAATGTTTTAATTTCGTCAAACTGGTAATGACGTCAATTTTGGGAGAAGGGGTCATAAGTCTGAAAAATCGATGACGTAATTTATGGACGGCCCCTTAAGTGAAATTTCCTTAAAACGTAGCCACGTCTTGTGCAACGCTAAATGATCTTCGTAATACGACACACACACACACAAATGGTTGTTCTATTAATTATCTAAATATATACGGACTGAGCCGTGGTAGCTCGGCCCGGGCAATCGCCTCAAGTTGCATAGTACGCTAGCAACCTGAGTTCGATCTCCGGTACTGGTACTAATAAATTTGTTGTAGCAATTTTATGTGCTGATATACCACGCGCTCGGCGGTGAAGGAAAACATCGTGAGGAAACCTACACGTCTTAGACAATTTCTCTAAGACATGTGAAGTTTACCAATCCGTACTAGGGACGGCGGATTATGCCCTTATACTCTCTTTACAGAGAAGGCCTGTGCCCAGCAGTGGGACATATATAAAGGCTGTAACTTTAACTTTAATATTTTTACTCATCAAGGGATCTCTAAAATGGATTGACATAAAATGTAACTAAATTTATTTTAGTCTGGTTAAATTTATTTTTGAAGTAAAACTTTTTAAGCACTCTCGACTTGGTGAGAGTAAACTAGTGCGTGACGAAAACTGTGATCGGGCGAGAACGTAAGTTGAGAGGAAGATATAAGCTAGCGAAGATAGAGACGTTTTCCGATTAGTATATGACTATAGGTGCAAGAAAGAGAGGTGAGCACACATTTTCTGTGTCTTTTTCTCTTATAGGCAGCTTAGACTTTTTATAGATTTTAGATTTTTAATAGACTTTCACTAGCAGATATCTTATGTCATAAAGAGCTATTTTTATTTAGAAAATTAATAACCGCAGAGCTTTACGTATAAAATTCGATTGTTTTAAGAAGTAATACTTATCAACGTTTTGGCATTTTAAATTTACCTCAATTATCAAAATAAACGCCAGCTTACATTAAAAAAAATGCTCACGTTAACATATATTTGACTCAAAGAGGACATATATAAAAATAGCTGTACTATGTCATAAACGTACATCCACGACTTGTGCTTGAATTGAATTGTCCAACGAACGTAAGACAGAACAAGCTTCTGCAGAAACTGCCATAAATGAAAAGTGACAAAAGTGACACGACTGGAACCAACCCAGGAACCTTGTTACCGTTTGTATTATGTCACTTGGACTTCTATTGTACTATATTGTATTACATAGACACGTAACTCTGTTCTCTTTTGTTAGCTAGCATCACATGACACCAAGCGACTGTTATGTATAATAACTACTTCCAATGATATCTTTGTGACTTACCTGAACATTATTGTATCTTTAATTCATAATTAATAATTTAGTTAATTATATAAACTTGGTGTAGTATACAATTGACTTTTCATTAATTTTGAATAAAGATTGTGAGGACGCGCAGTTGTGAGGGTACTCGTTAAAATAATTCCTTGTACAACGTTGTCTGAATAAAGTGAGAATACTACACAATAATAATGCTATACATAAAATTAGATATTATATGTACAGCATTAATTATGAACGGCTATGGATGTACCGTTGCATCAATGTGCGAAAAAAGCAGCGTACAGGGAGGAGTGGCGGCGGCTTGTGAAGCGGGTCACTGATACCTAATACGTGATAACCACGACGAGTCTGTAAAGACTCAAGCGACGAAGAAGAATTAATTATTATTGTGTAGTAGTATGTATTAGTATTTATTGTATATGCTTTTTTATTGTATTTTAGGTTTTAGTAATTGTTAGCGATAGTTGGTCCTACTGAATGCCAACTTAGTTTCTAAATATTATTGTTAGCGACAGTTGGTCCTACTGAATTCCAACTTAGTTTTAAATATTATAATCTATAAAGTTGGTTACTGACTAAAATAAAAGTACTTCAGTTTAGACAACTAAAGTACTTTTATCGCTTGTTATCCTCCCTCGGGATGTGCTCTCCTTGAGCACAGTGCAGAGGGGCTCCGGTTCGTTTCTCTGGGAGACGGGGAGGTTTTAGTGGGTAAAAACCCCACATAACCGCCGCCTTACTCCCAGAAAGCGGGGTATCCTTTTGAAAATTTCGTCCCCGTGAACAAAAAAAAAGTATCTCGGCGGTCATCTCAAGTAACACAGTACGCTTGCAACCCTAGTTCGATTCTCAGTGATGGCACCAATGAAATTGTTTGTGGAAATATTAAGCCGATTATATCCTAATTAAAATTGAACATCGTGTTCGACAGAAGTAAAACAGCGTTAAGAAACTTTTAAGTCTAAAAAAATTTTCTAGGTCCTATATAGGACAGGTCGTGTATCCAACAGCACACATCGGGCAAATTTTTTGTATGTATATAATGTACCAACAAAAAATCACTTACAAAAAATTAATCTATATATATATATATACATTGGTAAAAACCGGCTGAGATTTGAACCTGCGAACTGTATACATCGCAGGAACTAAAGCCAATAATATTGTCTAAACAGCACCGATAAGCAATTACATACCTTACCTTCGATATGCAGAGTTGGAACGAATTACGCGTTATTGTGATCGTATTTCCCTCTGAAGTGAGATTTTTCGTACAAAAGTCACGCGTCAGTGGATCACGACCCATGCATTAGGAGGATATCATATGCTAATGAGTACGTCGTTTGAGACGTAACCTACATTAATATTTATGCCATTCCTTTCACGACAAGGGCTAAATTTAACTGAACATCGTGGTATATATTTAGTTATATATACAAGCAACAATCTCCTTCCGTGGTAAAGCTACCGAGTCGTAGTTCGGAGTTCTTAGGCGCCATCGAACTGGATTGCTAACCGTCAAAGCCGAGATTACCTCTCACTAGACCCTGGACTTACACCCAAGTAGATGTTCAGGCCTTACAACCTCTCAAATCCGGTGAAATAGTACAGGTCAGCTCCATTGACTATTTTGTACAGGTTCGTTATAAAAATAAGTAACAAAAATTATAAACTCATGTCTGAGCGGCTTCCTCAGGTCGTGAAATAATTTGTAGGTCTTGTGGAATAAAATAGTCCAACAAACTAATACACTCTTTTTATTCAGACAGCGTAACGTTAACGAATACCGTCACAACTGAGGACTATTCGAAAAGGACAGAACCTCCTTGCGCGTTACCGCTATTTTATGGGCAGGCCCCACCCCTTAGATGTTAGGAGCGTTGCTGGAGTTTCTTCGGCCACTTCTTCTCCCAGCGCCAACGCTTCCCGAAGTGGCACTCAAAGTTAGTTTAGCTTTTGAATGTCTCTTAGATTATCCGTGAAATAGCAACCGACCGAGTCGTGGTTCGGCCCTCTCGGGCGCCCTCGGATCGGAATGCTTACGCGTAACATAGTAACCGTCCAAGCCGAGGTCACCCCTCACCGGGGGGACCCTTGTGTCGAGTTACTAGCAATAGAGGTTCAGGCTAAGCGACCTAAGAGCTATGCCACCTCTCAATCCGGTGAAGCAGTCAAGGCCAGCTTCTCTGGCCAATCTGTGTAGTTCGTCATAAAAAAAAAAAGGATAGATGTAGACATCTTTAATTCTACAACTGTAGCAATAAGACGGGCATTCTATCGAAATTACTTTAATGTAAATTTTGTTAGTAAGCTTTTTTATTATTAATGTTTTTGCACACACAATTAAATAATTTTAAAGTTTCTCGTATTCGCGAAGATCTGTCATTGGCAGTCTGTTTCTTCTGCTTGGAGATTCACGTCAATAGTCGAATGATTGATTTGAACCTACGACCTACGTTTCGCAGACCGTACAATAAAACATTAGGCTATTGTCATGATCTCATCCCGTCACATATAGGACGTAATGTGCTTGATGAAAAGTGAACAGCGAAAATTATACCTGTCTACCCCGTGAGAGATAAAAATCATACTATTGTATACATGGTGTGTCTAAAATAAATCTAAAATATTTTTTGTTGTTGTCATTTGTCTGTTTCTTAATTATTACTAAATCTTTTTTGTAAATTTTATTGATCTTTCTGTAAATAAATAAATAAACTGAGTCGTCCTTACATCTTTATATAAAATAAATTAAAAGCCAAATTACAAGCTAATAAAGTTAATTTATTATTTAAAATGCCAAGTTAATGTGACGATCAACTAAATTATTAATTATGAATTAAAGATACAATTAAGGTTTAGGTAAATCAATAAGATATCGTTGGAAGTAGTTATTATGCACAACAATCGCTGGGTGTCATGTGTTGCCAGCTAACAGTCGCATATAACGCTAGCAAACCGAGTTTGATCGCAACCCCGACATCAACGAAATGGTATGTTGTAATTTTAAGGGCTGATTTCCATAGCGATCGATGGTGAAGGAAAACGCTAATAGATCATGAGGATAGATATAGATGATAGGATACATAAGATAGATTATGATGATATAAAGGGAATAATCTCAAGATCGACAATGTATATGTGTGCGCCGTACAAAACGGGGTCGGGATCCCGCGGCACAAGTCCCCTGATACTGCGTGTCACAGTAATAAAAGAGATGACTTACCACCTCGATGTCCTGGTCTCCGCTTGCAGCCTGGTTCACTCTGTCAAGTCTAAATCCACAGTAAGTCAATGTCGAGTCTGAACACGCGATCAATGCACTGATGCAACTGTATTGCATTGCTCCCGGTAAGCAGGTTCAAATCAAATCAAGGACGTCGTTAATGACTCGCCGCGAACCCATAATTAACACTGTTCCTGTACGCTAAATTAACTACACCAAACGGTTCTGCAACTGGTGGGCGACTGGGGAGATAGTGCCCTCTCCGCGCACGCACTGTGCTGCGACCGACAGTGAGGTTTTACCAATTACCCCCCTCAAAATAAAATACCGTCATCCGTGTGACAGATATATTACCGCAAAATATGAATTGGTCGGTATTCAACTGTACTGAATATTATGATATGATAAAATAGCTTTTTACAAACTACTACGCTATAGTTATAAAATAATAGTTGGTATTTATTATAACTGATAACCGAGAAAAATTCTCTTGTATGATTTTCCGTCGCAGAATAATGGAAGAGACCGCACGACGCGAAGTAAATTGCCATCCGACACATTTCATTACAGTAAATTGATACCTAAGGGCTGTTATTTATATTTAAGGCAGTTATTTTTGATAAAATTCTTCAAACCTGGCAGACGTAGAATCAGATTAAGACGTCGGATCTTTTTTATGAATACTTATTTTAAGCTTCTTTATGCTTCATTTTTTATTTAGAAAGGTACACCAATAGCGTTACACAAGCTTACATAATAACCGTGAGCAAAAGCAAAGGGTCATTTAAGAAAGTTTGAATATCTCGGAAGATAAAGACTAAAGATAACGTCTAAGAAAGCGTCTTTATCTTCCGAGATATTCAAACTTTCTTAACCGACCCCTTATTTTTACTCACAAGTGTACACAACATACGCTAATAAGTAGCTCCTTAGATAAAATAAGGAATTAAATATCTCCTATATATAACCAAATTGGTGATGTATTAAAAAAGCTGGTAAGGTATACCCAATCGATGATATGTATGCGTTAATATTGGTTGTCAAATATCTCCCTTCCGCCTTTTGTGTCATGCGGCACCCAAACATCAAGATGGTTTAAAATGGTTTGGTGACTAACTGCCATCTCCTGGGCGATGTCACGAGATGCCACATGCCGGTCTAACTCGATGTAGTCCATGATTTGATTCGATGTAGTCTCTGAATCGTCGAAACCATTCCTCCGTGGTTCGAAGTGATAGAGTACCATCCCCCAAAACACCATTAATCTCACGGAACGTTTCTCTAGCGGATTTGCCTTTAACGAAGGAAAACTTTAAAATAGCGCGAATTTCGGCGTTAGTGAACTCCATGTTTACACGTCTATAACTGTTGAACGCAATATCCAAACTAATTATGCATAGCGTCGTTTTGTTGGTTATGTCAAGACCTTTCAAATTATGTATAGTATTGCTAGATACGAGCTCTGTAGCGCTTTGTACATAGCCGCGAAATTCAAAAGACAAAAAGGCGGAAGGGAGATATTTGACAACCTATTATTAGACGATGTTATACGACAAGTTTATTTCCGAGTGAAACCAGAACCCATTTCAAATTCGACTTTCTTCTTTGTATTTCCCAATTATGGTAGGAATATAACGAAATAGAATTACCCTAACTGCACTCCCATTAAACTACCCTTGAAGTACATATTTACAAAAAAAAATAATCGAAATCGGTTGCCGTGATATTGAGTTATCCGTACATTTGTCGCCCACATAATGCAAATGTAAGACAAATGGTTTTTCTCATGCATTATATGGCATCATTCAAATGAGAATTAGACCAAATTGAAATAAGACCACATGGAAAGTACCAGCTTTCAAATGAAAAAAGAATCAGTTCACCCAGTCAAAAGTTAAACATAAAAATTATAGACAAAGTGACAACTTCCTCCTTTTTAAAGTCGGTTGTTAAAGAGAGTTGTACTAAGGTTCGTACTAAGTGATTTCCCTTTTTTTCCCTTCCCGTGATTTCTGCCGACGCCTCTAGGAAGCGGGCGTATTTGTATTTGTATTTTTTGTACATGTGTAACATTATTTTAGGACAATTGTACTACCATATTTGATAGCTGCTCTGTTAGTACTAAAACTGAATTCAAACGGACAAGTTTCCTCGTAAATATTTGAACATGTCTGTACCGTGTTACTACGGTAGTACATTTATCTTGAACTCGACAGTGAAATCCGTATGTTGATAGTCTGTATGAAGTTATTGAATATTCTATCAGGTTCGTGTTCCAATTTCTAATGTACTATCCAAGTTGTCATATTTTATTCAATCACAATTTTGACCTATTTTCCCCCGTTATTAACAGTATGAAATTTTAGGATAAAATTTAGTCAAAAAAATCACTTGCTAAGTGAATTAAAATTGATTATTATTTGTGTGCTTTAGTGGATTTTTATCCAATACATGTAATATTTTTTTTTTCTTTATTTATTCCGGACTTTTACCCTTTTGGGTATGTCAGCCCCATCATACACTACACTACTCACACATACATTGGTCGAAGATTGGTTGGAGAAAGTCATCAATGTTGTATGGCCATAGCCACCAGCTTCCTCGCTCCCTCTGAGGTTACAATGAGGATCAAATTTATTTTAATACAAAAATACAATGTACATATGTATACATACATCAATATATAGACATACTATTAAAACTAATATTCAATTAAATAAATATACTAAACATACAACAGATACATAAGTATATATATTATATATATATTTATTCAAATAAATACCATATAAAAACATTTTCATAATGAAAGATAAAGATTCTTAAAAGCAGACAAGGATTTTGTGATCTCGGACTGCTTCGACTGAGAATTATTTGCTCAAGAATTTCAATGTCATATTCTTCGATGATCTCAAAGATTGTGTGTGAGTCGTGTAGAAACATAAAAAGTTTCTTAAGATAGCTGAGAGATAGATTAACTTCTTTCATCGAAATATTATTTAAAATTTTAAAAACAATTTATTTTAATAAAAACCTAGAATTTCCGTATAAAGTGGTAACAAACATTTCTCGTCGCCTTCTGTAATAGCCAATTTGGCCAATCTGTCAGCCTCCTCATTGCCTTGTGAACCTATTTGTGACGGAACCCATTGCAATCTCAAATAAATAAATTTCTAAATGTGATGAATATTGAAACAATCTATTGCACGTTTACTGTCATATACTATTTTGATATTTACGTCGTTTCTCATGACGGCGCGAGATTTTCGCACGATAGTCACGTATATGCGGATCGCGATTCTAACATGACTGGGATGTCGTATGGTAATGAGAACTCGTTTGAGACAGAGCTTCTATTAATATTTATGTCAGTCCTACAGGGCAGGATGCTGCCTTTAATAGCTTTTTTATATGTTAATAATTCCTACTTAAAATGTAATTTGAGGCGATTAAAATGTATACACTAGTTGCTTCTAGCGCATGCTACAGTATTAAGGACTCCTATTAAAGCATATAATGGTTGGTGGGGCACCAACCTTTTTCAACCGACTTCAAAAAGAGTAGGTTCTCAATTTATCGGAGGTGCTTGGTGCTTCCCGTGTGCTTCGATGTGTTAATGGCATACACAACAAAACCCTATAAGTCTTAGATTTGTAACCTCAATATCAACGGCTTTGGATTTTTTTTCGAAAGGACGTACTTTAAAAGTAGTTCGAAGAATGTTTGGTTAGGTTCTGATTATGATCAGCCCTGTAGTTCTGGGTTCTCAAGAATAAGACTACGGTATCCCCTGCCTGTCGTACAAGGCGACTAAAAGGGGCCTCGGGTTCACTGGACGACAAGGGTGGGGGCCAGCGTCGTCCACCAAAGTGGACGAGGGAAGAAGGCGACATCGGCTGGCCCGTGTCGCCTTGCGCTACGATTGCACAGGGGAGGAGGGGAGCAACCTCCCTCCGGGACGTGCTCTCCTTGAGCACAGTGCAGAGGGGCTCCCGTGCGTTCCACGTGAGATCCCTGTGCCCCTCGTCATGCACCGAGGAAAGGGCCACCAGGGAGGTTTTAGTGGGTAACCCCACATAACCGCCGCCTTCCCCCCAGAAGGCGGGGTATCTTTGTGAAAATTTCCTCCCCGTCAACAAAAAAAAAGGTTCTGATTATGTTTGATTTCGTAATATTTTTACGATAATTCGGAAACACAAAAAGGGCATCTGCGCGTAATAGCGTTTAACGTTTGATTTGATTTGAATTCGGTTTTTGTTTTTACTCGTAAATATACTTGTATTTTGAATAGTAGCTGGATACATATTTGGAGGCATGTATTTATGTATTTATTATTTAAGAATAACTAGCGTATCCAGCCCGCTTCGCTGGGCTAGATTTTTATTAAGACAATAAACTTACATCATTAAATTTTTAATTCAAATCTCACAATATATTAAATTATTCATTTCTCTTTCAATTCAATGTCTTCTCGAGCGGGTAAAGATCATTACCTACACCCACGTACATGCAATATACTCCATTGCATTTCAATATGGTTCATAATGACATAAATATACAAAACGCATGTGTCAATACAAATTCGGGCTATAAAACAATAGAATAACAGTAGTCAACAAACTTTACAGGATTACTCGCCAGGTCAATCGGAAGATTCCTTGAAAGTTTCATTGGAATCGGTCTAGCTGTTTAGGAGCGTATACGGATCAAACCCACACACTTTCTCTTTTATATGTATATATGTATATATAGATTAATTATGAAATAATTATATTGTATTCCACATAAATTAACACGTACATCAAAATGCACAATTTCATCCTTTTGTTGTGAAAATTCCTGAAAGCAGAACAAAGCGCTTTGCTTCGTCTTTAATTATTCGCACAGCAAACAACTCGAATTTTCATTAGTGTAACTTTAGGCAACTGACTGAGCTAACATAGCTCTCACGTATGCTGTAATATTATTATGATACTTCGAAGATAAAAGACATCGTCGATGATCGTAGATTTTAAACAGTTCCACTTAACATCTGACTGGATCGTGGTCAACCACTTGCATAGAATGTATCCTCCTTCTTGGGTCGTTTTCCTCATTGCTGAGGGTCGTGACCTCCACGAATTGTGTGGCGGACGATCGCTTTCCACCTGTTGCGGTCTTTGGCGGTGTGAAATGCCTCGTGGACTCTCCTGCTGATGTTGGTGCTAATTTGGTCTGTCCAACGCATAGGGCTCCTCCCTCTTGGTCGTTTTCCCTGTACTTTGCCTGTGACCAGGAGTGTTTCCAAGGTATCGGTTTTCCTGGCTATGTGACCGAAGAATTCGAAAACCCTACGGAGACAGACCATTGACAATTTGACAGTGACACCCACTTCCCGGAGAATTGACGCATTTGTGCGGTGGGCTGTCCAAGGTACTCGCAACATTCTCCTCCAGCACCACAGAATAGAAACATAGAATGTATAATAACAAGTATATTTACGAGTAAAAACAAAACCGACTTCAAATCGAATCAAACGTTAAAAGCTAGTACGTGCGGACGCTCTTTTTATATTTCCGAATTATCGTAGGAATATCATAACTATTTATATATAATAGGAATGCAATATATAAATTTAACTATGAACCATAATTACATTATTTACATTAATAAGGCTTTTGTTTGTTCGTAGTCAAGTTCAATTAAGTTTTTTATTTATCCTATTGTATAAAGACATGGAACGTTGTTATTGGCGGGCAATAGCTGTTCTACATTTGGTACGCGAGCAAATGTTAATTATAACCCGTCTATCACTATAATTACTTCTAATAAAGGTCGTAAGTTTTTGCTATTTACATAGTTGTATGGCCTAAGGCCATAAAGTGGCATAATGCTACTGATGTACCCGAGCCTGTCTGTACTCGGCATGGTCGGGTACAGCAGGCTGCAAATGAGGAGAGTCGTCGCACTGGTCAAATATGTGTGGATGGTGCTGCGGGGCCGGGTTCATGTTCGTACGTTACGTGTATATGCGCCGTCGTCCGCCATTGTTCCTCCTGCCTGTCTCCAGGACTAACTTGTACAGAAACTCTCCGCTGTCGCTCGCGGTAGGGTTTGTTAATACCATCTCACTGCACATTGATATATTTTGTTGCACTCAGTCGGTCTTTATCAAAGCTGCCTACAAATGCGTAGAAGATTTTTGACTGTAATTTATATATTTATTGTCAGTCCATCAAGCTGATTTTTATTTTTTGTTTTTGTTTAATTTTAGTGTTTTTAATATATATATATATATTATTGTCGTTAGATCGCAACCACAGACCTGTGTCCGTGCTCTTTTCCAATACACTTAAATTGTTCACTCTGCATTTATTAAAAGAGTGCCACTTCTTCAGTTAATATTTTCCTTCTTTTTTTTATATATAATGCCTGAATTTGGAAGTGGCCAGAGATCGCTCTGGTTCACGCGTCGCAGACGCCCCGCTGCATTGCTATTAGCTTCTCCGCGACCGCTGTGTCTCTGCTTCTCATGGCCATTTTAGGTTGTAGTCCACTATCCTCTCCCTTGATGCACTAATATATATTTAACATAGCTTAGTTTTTATAACATGAAATTGGATTATATGTAACGATGTTATATTGGTGTTGATTTAAATAAATAAATAAGAAACAAGTAAGTATAGTAATTTTATCTCATTACTTTTGTAAGCAGTACATCTGATCATGAAAGACATCTTTAATTTACCGCTTTCCTTTGTCTCGGCTAAAGTTTTTAATGAAATTTCCTTTAAGAAAAATAAGGCATTTAATTCTTCAAATGCGACGACACGACAGTATCTAAAACTCATTAAAACTGTGAACAAGAAGATGCCGCTACAGCGAAAACATTTTCGCGCTATCGGCATACTTCGTTGCCGATTTTTTTTATCTGACCGAAACTTCGATATTGTTCATTAGTCTCGAGCACATTAATTCTCCGTATCTTTAAAGGGGATAAAGGTATTTTAAATTATGTTTTACATATAAAAATATTCCTGCCTCTACATGTCTATACTGTGTAATTAGATTTTTCGGATTGCATGAAACGATTACGAACTAACACAAATGGCGAGAGAGGCTGGCCTATACTGATTCACCGGATTGAGAGGTGGCATAGCTCTTAAGTCGCTTAGCCTGAACCTCTATTAACTAGGAACACGACACAAGGGGTAATCTCGGCTTGGCAGTTACTATTTCACGCGTTAGCAATCCGGCCCGAGGGCGCCCGAGAAAGCCGATCCACGACTCGGTCGGTAGCTATTTTATTAATTAAACTAAACGACAGTCTAAGCTAAACTAACTTATATGCCACTCTTGGGAAGCGTTGGCGCTGGGAGAAGTGAATTCCAGCAACGCTTAGAATCCTATCCAGGGGTGGAGCTTTCCTATAAAATACTTATATCGCGCAAGGATTGTTCGCATCCTCCGACGGTCGCGAATGGATGCTTTGAGTAGTTGTAGCGATTTAGCCTATGCGAGGCCAACAATTTGGAAAGAAGACAATGACGGGATAGGTACAAATCAAAAGATCGAGGTGGTACCTGGGGGCAGATTATATATCGTCTAAAAAGCAGTCATGATATTCAGAATTAGAAGAATGTTTGACGAGAGATAGCAGCTTCACACCGAGATTAAAATAGCATGAGAGCTCATATTTGTATACCCTCGGTCTTGAAAACATACGGTCATTTATGATAAATTCTATAATTTGACTGTACACATAGAAAATTTGTGTCAGCTGTGTTCAATCGATCTTACAGTGAGGGGTTGGATTTTTAGCTGGTTCTAACGTTGTTTCCAATAAAAAAAACTTATGGTAGATAGCTACGAAAAGTATTTCTAGGGGATGGCATCACTTAAGACGCTCACCTATAATATTTTCTCCATATTCAATAGAGAAAATATTATAAAATTTTATGACATAAAATTCCTTTTGATATCTAGATTTCTATAATTACAGTAAATATAATACAGAGACTTAAATAAAATTAAAATTCATTTGAAGATGTTGAGCGAAATAATTTATTGAACATAATAAAGTTTTCGAATGAAATGCGAGACCGACTGTCAAATGAAATTCTTCAACAATTGGAACTTTTTAATAAAGGTGTAAGACCGAGGACGAAGGCTGAAATTTAAATAAATGAAATTTAAATTTAAATAAATGCAAAGGGCGCGAATCAATAGTTGTCATAAAATACTGGCCATATTAAGAAAATTAAAATATATTCTAAATAGACAAGTGGTGTCAGTCGACTTTTATGCCGTTTTAATAAAATCAACATAATCACATAACATCAACGACCATGATCGTCGTATCCACATCCCACATGGCGGTCACCTCGACAAGTCGAGGTACTTAGTGTTTTTCCCTTTCAGCCTTCACGAGGTTCACGTCATGTGGGATGGTAATATTGACGAAGACCGCCTGTCGCGTTGGTCTATCTCTCAGCACTATATCAAACAAACAAACATTTTATTTTCCCACAATAATTTCAATAACTTGCTTAAATTACAATTATGGGCGGGGGACTGGCGTCCAAACTAGGAACGAGCCTGTGTGATGGATCACCAGGCCTAAACCCCACGGATTTTAACAAAACTTTTAAAACTATTGGAGAGAGAAGGAGAAGGTATATATATATATATATATATAAAAGAAGGGATATAGATATATAATTGTTGCTACGTGTCATGTGTGTGTGAATGTGTTTATTATTTTTCACCTATAAAATATGCCGAAACTGATTAATATTTAGGTATTAACTTGTATTATATTTTCCGTTTCTTTATAGTTTAAGGATTTTAACCAATCAGATATTTTATTTTTACAGTTTTTCTTATTTAGCGGGAACAAATTAAGAATTTTATTAAGCCTATTGTACAGGTAGCCTCCAAGGAAAGAAAAAGACTTTTGTGCGAACCGTGAGTGAGCTTCTATATCAGGTTATTATTATAATTAATAATAGAGGTGAGGATCGTAATCACCAAGAGAGCTGAACCCTCCACTCTTTTCTAGTGTTGACCAGGTGGGTAACCGTCTGGAGCTTCAGAAAAGCAGACAGCATAAGCTGTCTCGATCTACAGACAGGTCTTATAGCGACAAGGCCGCCCTTGTCCTCGTGTATGAAGTTTTTTATTGTACCTATTTGAATGTTTAAAATATGAGCAACAAAGAATGTAACTATCTACCCCGGTAACGTTAAAAGGACTTAAGATCTTTTATATTTAAATAAATAATATATTTCACGTCGCAAACATTAATTCATTCGACAACAGATGTTCGAAAATATGATTTTAATGCAATAATTACCGGTAATTAATTGTACTTTACATTCAAAATACGTTGTACGGAAATGCATTGACATAAGTTATTGCAATTCTGAATAAAACACGTTACGGAAATTACTGAAATAATCAGGATTTTTTTTAAATTTGAATTCGAATTTAAGCGAGCTGAAAAGCGAACAACGAATACCGTCTCTATCTACACCAAAAAAAAAATGGTTAGCTTATATAAGATAAATATAGTCACCATCGCGTTTGACTTCATTTGAAGTCGGTTTTTGTTACTCGTAAATATAGTCAACATTATTCACATATCTTCATCCTCATTATTGCATTATTTAATTATATAATGTACAGTCATAACGAGGACAGTAAATGAGAGTCAATACCGTTATGAAATTACATTCGTTCACTTCATTATTGTGAGTTAATTACTTTAACTACGCTTTCCAATTACATGAGTCATGAACCCGATTTAATAACGCTACAGTGAACTTAATATCACACCTCATTGTTTCACGTATTTTATAAGAATTATGGTCGATCGCATTTTTAGACTGCGTTTACAATAATGAAGACAGAGCTATGCTCGGCATTTCTCTAAGGGATAGTATCCAGAACGAAGAAATTCGACGGAGAACAAAGGTAGTCGACATAGCTCTTAAGTCAGCAAGTTGAAGAGACAGTGGGCCGGCCTCATTTGCCGAGTCAGCGACGGTAGATTAGGGGGGAAAGTCCTGGAATGGAAGCCGTGTATGGGCCGGAGAAGCGTGGGGCGCCCTCCCTCCAAATGGACCAACAACCTTGTCAGGATAGCCGGAAGTGGCTGAATGCGGAAAGCGGAGGTTCGTATGTGGTAGAAGGTTGGGGAAGGCCTATTTCCAGCAGTGGATAAACACAGGCTGATGATGATGGCGATACAATAATAATCTAAATATATAAAGAAAGAAAGAAATAAAGAAAGAAATAAAAAAACTATACTATAATCAACAACAGTAAATAGAACATACATTTATAAATTATGTCCCAAAATAGCGCCCACTGAGCTTTCAATCACAAAGATTACGTAATTTCGTCGGTTAACACTTCTTGGTCTGTATTTTTTTAATGTTTGTTACCGCATAACTTTCGACTGAGTGACCCGATTTTGATGATTCTTTTTGTATTTGAAAGCTTCCCGTGTGGTCCCATTTACATTTGGACCAATTCTAACAATGGGATCCATGAGAAAACAATATAAGTCTCAAGTTTCCATCAAGTATGTGCGCCATAGATGGACGAATAACTCAATACCATGCCAACGGATTTCATTTGTTGATAGATATTGTTTTTTTATGGGAAAGAATGCACTTTTATAATGCTTTGATGAAAGTCTGCTTAAGTTTGATTTCGTAATATTCCTACGATAATTTGGAAATACATAAAAGGCGTCCTCGAAACAGCGTTTAACGTTTTATTTGATTTGAAGTCGGTTTTTTTGTCACACTTGTTACTATTTAAATAAAACCTGATTACTAAAATTTATGTCGTATATAATTTACTTGCACAAACATGTTTCAGTAACGAGTATATTTTGTCTAAAAGCCAGTGCATTTTACAAATAAAATATATTCTAACTAAGGAGCTTTTACTTGTCTGGTCATAAATTTGTTCACTGGAAACCAGTGCAGAGGAGATTTGTCACTTTAAGAACTATATTTGGTTTGCATGAAATGACTAAGTTGGCAAAACTTCCGCATTTGTCTGATTTCTGGGACGATAGTAAAAGTATAATTCTAAGAGATTTAAGCTGTTCCTAACTTAATATGATATCTTTTAAATAGTTTTCGATAAAAACTGTCGACCAATTGCGAATGCAGCATTGCTTGGTCACATGTCATCCAACATTACATTGTCCAAGGTAAATACCGTAGTTGTCCTGTCGCTGACAGATCCGGGGCACCCCGCTCATAACGGCTGATGGCATTCGTGGAAGGTTTAGTGGGTAGGGGCTGCCCAGGCCGAGTCCCACACATCCCTCCGGACCCACCCAGTGTACCGGAGGATGGTCTATAAAAAGATTCCCTAACGTGAACAAAAAAAAAGGTAAATACTGTAGTACAAATGTCTTTCACATGCTAGTATTTTGCAAGGCGATTTACTTTAAAAAGAAGACAAAGAAACCTGCATACACACGAACGGATAGATGCACATTCACGCACCAGTCACTACGTGATTGTAATTTATTTTAGGTGCTAATGAATACTAAAACCGACAAATCAAATTTAAGAATCATATGGTTTCAATCCCATTTCGTAATATTCCTGCGATAATGCGGAAATACAAGTAGGCCGTGCACGTGTAATTGCATTTACATTTGATTCGATTTGAAGTCAGTAAAAAAAATGATTGGGAGATCGATCTTCAGTTTGAGATTAGTTTATTCATGCAAGAATATAAGCCGATGACTACTATGTAGGCCTTTGATTAATAAATATTATAAATCCAGACTCTTTCCGGGTTAAAACCACGCGGTCACATTATAACAAATATCAAATGTACGCGTGGTCGACGTGTACAATACAATAAGCAAACTTATTGGTCGATTTGAGGTCAGACAGCGGAATTGTACTGATATTATTATGAATAATGTTTCAATGAAATATGTTTGTGGAGGCCGTTTATCACTTGTTGACGTAAGGCTATGTAATTATAATAGATAGAAACAGTTACTTTTTTTAATTTATACAAGGTTAAGTATGGGTTACCAGCTTTGAATATGTGCTTAGATGATAAAACTAATTCGTACTGATCATTACGTGTTAACACACACATTTTGTGGTTAAAAGGTTAGTGGCACTATAACGATAATACATTTTTTAACAATATATAAAATTTGTTAAAAACTTACCACTTCGAATTTCGAAATTTCGTTTATTAGGTAAACAATATCATTCGTTGGGCAACACTAGATTTATTGGCAATACTAGTGCTTTGTCTATGGCCACAGCCAGCCGTTTGTCTGTGTATGGCCTGATCAATGGTCGGGTTCGGAGTGGGATCGTGACGACACCGAGATAAGGATAGTGAAGAACTTCTGGATAGAAGGCGGGATTATATGGGGTGATCTCCAGTGGAGGTTAATCCCTCCCCCAATGCCTTTGCAGTGCAAGGCGACACGGGCCAGCCGATGTCGCCTTCCTCCCGGCTCCACTTTAGCGAACAAAACAGGCCATGAATTTAGAACCCGACGCCTTTAGTCGCCTTCTACGATAGGCAGGGGATACCGTAGCTTTATTCAACGAGACCAGAACTGTGGAGCCCAAGTTGAATAACTTACGGAAGATATAACGTTACACGTTACACGTTATCTTTTTTTAAGTTTTAGGGTTTTTATTTTTTAAGATAGTGTCTGTGAAATTTGAAACTCTGCCTTAAATGCCCCACATATCGGCTCAGGCCTTCTCTGTATACGAGAGTATACGAAACCTACATGGTTTCCTCGCGATGTTTTCCTTCACAGCCGAGCACACCAAAATCAGCACATAAAATTGCAACAACAAATTTACTGGTGCCGTCACCGGGGATCGAACTCGGGTTGCTAGCGTACCACCACGGCTCTCCGCCATGCTATTATAGAAATCGGCAGCTGGGATTATGATATAAAATATAGAAGCACAAAGGCACTATTCAGAGAATTAAAATAACCACTTCGTCTTTCGTGGCATTTTTCAATTATACACTTGCCTTTGCACTTTTCCTCCGCGTTGTTGTAATTGCGTAAAATACCGGAGAGTGCACTTTCACTTAATGTAAGTCATTACTTAAGCTTTTAACATTTTTAGTCTTTCGTGTTTTAAATGACTACGTACTATGATGATTCGTTCTTTTTATTTTCCGATGCTCACCGTGCGATTAGCAAGTTTCATATGGCAGATGGTGAAGCCATTATTTGTTATATATTATTTTAAGGCACAAATTTTTTGCGCATGCGAAACCGAAAAATGCAATGCTTTGGTACATGCTGTCATTGGTCTAGTCGGTCTTAAGGTCGTAAAACTTTTTTTTTTGTTAACGGGGAGGAAATTTTCAAAAAGATATCCCACTGTGCCCCCGCGGTGCAAGACGACACGGGCGAGCCGAAGTCGCCTTCTTCCCGGGTCCACCTGTTCTCCTGCATTCTGTATCACATTTACCATGGGGAGTGTTCTGAGGAATCGTTCGGAATCATCCCAGCTACCGATTTCAATTACCGCACATCTCGGCAGAATTCCAAATTCCACCGCAACCATCTTGATGGTTGGCGTTCCACGGCTGTACATTTTTCGGGTAACTTTCTCCCACGTACTGTCAACTTGTGAAATCAACTGTCACCGGCGGTGTTTCCGAACGTTTACGATTTAGGGACCTTCAAGAAACGAGCCTACTACTATCTCAAAGGTCGGCAACGCACCTGCAGCTCCTCTGGTGCTGTGGATATTCATGGGCGACGGTGATCACTTAAGATCAGGTGAGCCATATGCTAGTTTACCACATTTCATATAAAAAAAAATAATCACATTTCACATTATCTGTTGATGTTTCAAACAAAGAGAGCAAAATTACTGTTCCCATTTGATTCGTACCTCAGTATTCACGATACGATATAAATTCACATTTTGAGATATTCAACACACAGAACAATGAGTGGAAATGTGAAACTAATTATTTTTGCGATTCAATTGGGATGTTGTTAAAAAATAGTTTAATTGTTTTTATGTGTTTTAAAAGTTTACCATTACTTATATTGATATTTAGTGAGACTTTTTTAATAATTTTAAAGTTACACCTATATATATGTCCCACTTTTGGGCATAGGCCTTCTGTGTACAGATAGTATAAGAGCTTAGTCCACTGCGCTGCTTTAGTGCAGACAGACTTAACAAGTCTTAGAATATTTTCTAACATCTGTAGGTTTGTACGAGTTAGCTGGCAACACATGGCACCCAGCGATTGTTATGCATAATAACTACTTCCAATGATATCTTAGTGATTTATTTGAACCTTATTGTATCTTTAATTCATAATTAATAATTAAGTTGATTATCACATAATCTTAGCATTGAAAACAATAATTTAACTTTATTAGTTTGTAATCTGACTTCTAATTAACTTTGTATAAAGATTGTAAGGACGCGCAGTTGCAACGGTATTCGTTAAAATAATTCCTTTTTGTTGACGGAGAGAAAATCTTTAGAAAGATACCCCGCTTTCTGGAAGGCGGCGGTTATGTGGGGTTCTTACCCACTAAAACCTCCCCGGTAGCCCTTTCCTCGGTGCATGACCAAGGGCTCCGGGATCTCAACGTGGAACGCACCGGAACCTCTCTGCACTGTGCTCAAGAAGAGCACGCCCCAGTGGGGAGGTTACTCCCTGTACCCTCGCAGCGCAAGGCGACACAGGCCAGCCGAAGTCGCCTTCTTCCCGGGCCCACCTTGGTGGACGACTCAGGTCCCCACCCTTGTCGCCCAGTGAACCCGAGGCCCCATTTAGTCGCCTTTTACGACAGGCAGGGGATACCGTAGTCTTATTCTTGAGAGTCCAGAACTACAGGACTGAAGTTAAAATAATTCCTTGTACGTTACTAGTTATTGCACTATTTCATTCCACAAATCCTACAATTATAACACTTGCGATTTTTTCCTTCACTGCCGAGTGCCTAAAGACAGTCGTAGAGTGCCTTTTATTCAAATATTATTGTCGGATATTAGAATTCTATCTCTAAAAACTAAAGTTGAATCTAAAAACAGAATTGTTCTAAATAAAAATTTAGCAGAGCTCACAACTTTCTCTTTGAACTGAATTTCCATTTATTATTTAAATAATTATTTTTAAATATTTAATACGAACTTTTTTATTTTTCTGCTAATTGAATTTTATTGTTTGAAAGATACAAAACAAAAATGTAAAAGAAACGGCACCTTAACTCGCTAAATGTAGACGTTTGAATATTCAAGAAGGTCCAGGAAGAAACTCTTAACAATATTAATTCCTAAGCTCGGGGAAATATACAGGAAGTCACGGATTAGTAATTCTTTAATGTAGCTGTTTTATTTTAAATACCGCTGAGAAATATTATCCTTAAAAATAATAGAACAGATTGCACAAACATTGCCCCGCATTCTCCTCGTGCAACACTACAAGTTTCCCAGCTGATGTATTTTTCAATTCTTACCTTAGTACTATTACGTTAAGTTACTACTATTTAATATTATAAGGTAATTATATAAATATAGTACATGTATCCTCATTAGGAAAATTATAGAGAAAACAATTTAACCTAACAGCTCTTTAACTAAAAATACTACAAAACGCGGCAATTGACGCGCTAGTTTCCCTGTCATACTGAAAGTTAGAACGAATTACGGTAAAAGATCGATTTGTTTAGCACAACTGTACAACAAAATACCTGCACACGTCAAGAAGGTATACTAAGAGCATTCAAA
This sequence comes from Meandrusa payeni, assembly GCA_029286785.1. Classification (NCBI taxonomy): domain Eukaryota; kingdom Metazoa; phylum Arthropoda; class Insecta; order Lepidoptera; family Papilionidae; genus Meandrusa; species Meandrusa payeni. Next base: position 4,379,524 of record JAGSMX010000016.1, on the reverse strand, counting down.
ATGCAACTTGCTAAATTCCTTAACGATAGCTAATCGACCCAAGGAAATGAACTCGTTAGGTGACTACTATTTCGTGTGACAGCGAACTTATTGTTTTATAACTTTATTTATTTATTGTTCTAATGTAAGTGTCCTCATAAAGGTCGCAGGACGTAGCTGGATGCGGATATCTTTTTTATTGTTAAATATCAACCACAGACCCGTGTCCGTGCTCTTTTCCAATACACTTAAATTGTTCGCTCTGCATTTATTATTAGAGTGCCACCTCTACCTTTACTATTTTCCTTTTTTATATTTATATAATGCCTGAATTTGGAGGGGGCCAAAGAACGCTCCGGTTCACGCGTCGCAAACGCCTCGCTGCATTGCTATTAGCTTCTCCCCGACCGCTGCGTCCCTGCTTCTCATGGCCATTTTTAGGTTATAGTCCACTATCCTCTCCCTTGATGCGGCCGTTGCCGTTGCCGTGTGTCGGGATATCGCCACTACAGCATGTTGGATGTTGTCGTGCAGTTGCAGTTTTTTCGTCACTGTTCTGATGACCACCACTGATCCGTACGTGAGGCCTTGGGCCTCGTGCACGGTAAGGATGCGGATGCGGTCCGCTTACAACCGGCCCTTTTGGAAATCGTTGGGGGAGGCCTATGAAATGATGATGATGATACAGTGTGTTGTCTAAAGTGAGAATAAGGTTTCTAAAACCTAAAACCATATGCAATGTAGACCCTGCATGCAGCAGTGTGCAACGGTTGGTGCAAATGAAAGTAAAGTAAGATTTGAGAGGATCTCATTGGGAATGATTGTAAATTAAGATATAACATTGCTTGTATACATTTCGCGATATTGATACGGACAAAGGTTCTCGAGTGTTCGCGTCTGTAAAACATTATTGAATTCCCCTTTTCCTGATTGAATTCTCTCCCCCCTCGTGCCCGACCTTTCCTTTTTATTGGACTATTGTGTCGCAAATTTAAGGCAATAATGTATCAACGTATATATGCCTTAATGCAATGATAAGGCCACTGTAGTTGGATATGGTAAGTATTCTTGTAGTGTTTTTTAAATAATTAAAAAAAAAATTGTAAGAATATTTTAATGAAAACACAACTATGTTCAACTTTTTGTAATCTTCTATATATATACGAGTAAAAGAGAAAGTGTGTGGGTTTGATTCGTATAGGCTCCGAAACAGCTGGACCGATTTCAATGAAACTTTCAAGGAATCTTCAGAATGACCTGACGAGTAATCGTGTAAAGTTTGGTGCCGATCGGAACACTCTTTTTCAACTATAACTTTTTAAATACAACTTTTATATACTATGATGATATTTTATTGTTTTTAACAAATTTGTAATAACACATGCGTTGTGTATATTTATGTCATTATGCACAATATTGTAGTACCATGGAGTATAGGCATGTACATGGGTGTAGATAACGACCTTCACCCGCTCGAGAAGAGAATGAATAGGGAGAGAAATGAATATTTTAATATATTGTGAGAGTTAAATTTACCATTTAATTATGAAAAAAATATATAATTATTTATTTTAGCTCAACAACCTTAACTAATTCATCCAAAATAAATAATTTACAAAAAAATTATAAAAGCATCCCCTGTGACTGAAGACTCGAAATACGTTGAAAATGCATTTTACTCGGCATTTTAACCAACTGCAAGTTTGGTGATGATCGGAACACTCCTGTTCTTGAACCGCCAAATACAGCTTTTATTTACTATGATTTCATATCCTTATTTGTGATCAACATCAACAGTTTAAAAATACCTATTACTTCGCAAGTATTTATTTATGCATAATTCACGTCGTAATTTTATTTCTGACGTTAACTTGAGCCTGATATGTTTTTGTATAAATGATAAGAATGATTATTTACTGATATGTACATGGGTGTGATCTTCTCCCGCTCGAGAAGAGAATATAGGAGAATGAATTCGGAGAGAAATTAATAATTTAAATATTTATTGTATAATGGACGTTCAAAATCGAGCTCAGCGAAGCGGGCTGGGTACGCTAGTTTTGTATATAAGTGTGTGGCTTCTTTCGTTCTAAAGTTGCTTCCTGAAGTGGCATATAAGTTAGTTTAGCTTAGATTGTCCCAATAGATTTTTGTTAATAAAATAGCTACCGACCGAGTCGTGGTTCGGCCCTCTCGGGCGCCCTCGGATTGGACTGCTAACGCGTAATAATGGTAACCGTCCAAGCCGAGGTTACCCCTCACCGGAGCAGCCCTTGTGTCGAGTTACCACCTAATAGAGGTTTCAGGCTAAGCGATCTAAGAGCTGTGCCACCTCTCAAATCCGGTGAAGCAGTAAAATAAAAACTAAAAAAGTTAGCTAGTAAAATAAAAACTGTGATAGTTCGTCCAAAAAAAAAAAGTTCTAAAGTTCCCCCCTGACAGCTCACATTCTTTACACAGAGTATTATACTATACTACATCTATACCTTTTTATATAAAAAATAACTTATTTAAAATAACAATTAACTTCATCTTTCTCCCTCCTTTACTACAAAGAAAATAAATTGACTCTCTAATAAGTAGAAGTAATGATCTCACAATTAACTTATAAACGAAAGAACCATTTAGTCAACTCATCCAGCCTCATTAACGAAACAGAGTTATCCAAGTCGAACATGATAAGTTGTGATGACAAAGGCAAATGGCCGCATCAAGAGAGAGGATAGTGGACTACAACCTGAAAATGGCCATGAGAAGCAGTGACACAGTGGTCGCGGAGAAGCTAATAGCAATGCAGCGGTGCGTCTGCGACGCGTGAATCCAAAACGATCTCTGGCCACCTCCAAATTCAAGCATTATAAAAAAAATATAAGGAAAATAGTAACTGTAGAAGTGGCACTTTTTAACAAATGCAGAGTAAACAATTTAAGTGTATTGGAAAAGAGCACGGACACAGGTCTGTGGTTGCAATCTAATAAAAAAAAAAAAAGTTGTGATGACATAAAATAATGTTTGTGTGTAGTTAAGTATGTAACTAAGAGTTTAGTTAAATTCTGATTAATTCTATTTTGTAATATACTTGTAGTCGATAGAGTTGGGTCACTGGTATCTTGCTCGTTAGACGAAATACAGTAGTATAGTAACCTTAACTTCAAGTTATAATAAATTTGACTTAACTTATTTAGTAAAAAAATTATGTTGCGTTGTACCCAGAACAGTTTATCGGCAGGAGGTGAGGGCATATAAATTATTTTCTTTAAACTCCTGTCGTTCCAATGCTGGTGTGCGTTCACCTCTCCGACGTGAATGTTTATTTGTTTTCATTGCCTACTACTAAATTTAAAAAAGTAATAAAGACAGCTTATTTAGTTAATAATAATATATATTTAATAGTTGATTTATTTTCCATTCTTTGCTTTAATTTAAATTGTGTTGATAGCGCTTTTGTTTTTAAAGTGTTGCACGTAAAAAAAAAATAATGATAATAATTTGCGGTTAACGTTGGTATTGCAGTTACGTATTTTATTTCTGTTATGTCTCTTATAAATTAATTTGTGCTATTGTTTGTGGTCTCAAATTAAGAGAAAAAAAAACCTGTTGAGGTACTTCCTCGGCAGATATCATGGATTGGATTCGCACAAAAGCAGAAACCATTACCGTGAGTCTATTATTAGTACACGTAAACAGCAATAGTGTCTAGTCTAGTCTACAACTAGCGAAAAGCAATAAAATAGATATAATATTGGAATAACTATAAACGCAGACGCCTTCATCTTAAGAACTTTTAATGAAATTTCAGAGAAATTCGTATAGAAAAATAAGTTATTTAATATAACTTGACTGAATGTTGAGATAACATCTCTAACTCATCTAAACAAAATCTCATTGCGAGACGATATCGATGAAAGTACGAACGATATTCTGATAACAATTGTTGAATCCGTGGACCATTGAATTTAGTAATTTCTAAATCAGAGTAAGACCACTGGCAACCATAACCTTTGTATAGCCTATGTCATCGGTTAAACACAATAACGATGGGCTTCTCGCATGTTACATATGACACTTTATAAGCTTGGTGAAAAGCTGACAGCTATTGCTGTCTATGTTAGCGCGTACACATTACCGTCAAACATATAAAAATTAGGCATTAATAAATACGTATGAAGCAATAGTTCTTTTTAAACTGTTAATGTTGATCACAAATAAGGAAATTCTGCATTTGACAGTTCAAAAATAGGAGTGCTCTGATTGTCACCAAACTTTACAGGATTACTCAATTTGAATAATCTCTGAAAGTTTCATTGAAATCGTTTCAGCCGTTTCGGAGCCTATATGGAACAAACACACACTTTCCTTTTTATATATATAGTCACCTCCTTTTATATTTAATTGTAATACGAGAAGGAAAAGTAGCGACCATGACAGGACAGAATTGAATATGAAAAATACATTTTTTTTCAACTGTACGTTCTTTATTAGAAATTAGAATTGAACGTAAAAGAACGTTTCAAATAAACATAAAAGATTTATGTTAATAATGGAAAATTATCTAAAAATACTACATAATCTTAAACTAAATAAATAATAAAAGGATATGAGAGGCTATTTATTTATTTATTAAGCAACCTTTAATTAACTTGTCTTGTTAAAAGTGATGGGAATGTATACAAATTTCCTCTAGCATTTCCTTTGACCTACATTTTGGCACAATTGGATTGATCCCTAACAGGATTCGCGTGGGCTTTGATTTATTAGTGATGTTTGTTGGTTCGCACGAGGAAAACTTTTACGTCTACGAGATATTTGGACCATCTTACAGCTGGCGTCTTTTTATAATTAACTTTATTATTAATATCACAAAACAAACATGTTACATATACAGGAGCTCTGTTTCCTGAACTAGGTACAGTGTACCTGTATCTCAGGAGACAGTGCCTTCCAGAGTCACAAACAGTAAGTCCTGCGTACAATAAGTTTTAATATAAGTTGAGTAAATTATACGATAATTAATAATTAAAAACAAAATGTGTGCAATAGGAAAAAGGGATAGAACTACAGTCATAGTTGAGAAGTTTAGAAGAAGGGAGGAATTATTAACAGTACTTGACCACGATCCTATCGGATGATATACAGGATTATATGAGCCTTTGTTCCTCTAGTGTGGATGTTCATGGATGATCACTGACAAACACACACTGAATAGCAGGTGAGCCTTACGCTCATTAGTCACTTTTCCTTAAAAAAAACATCATATGATTTCAAATGGTAGGAGATTCGCAATTCGTCTGTTTTTTTATGTCTAAACTTACTCGTATAGCACCGTTAATTTTCGACCAGTTTAGTATAGTTTTTGGTTTAATTGAGGTCCCATATTGATTTTGTTCGCATGGGTCTTTGGGGTTCAAAGATGTAAATCAATCTACAATAATGTTTGTTGATTAAGATGTTGGTAAGTTAATGATCCATAGCGAAATAAAGTGCACAGCAAAAGTTATGTATCCTGACGTCCAAGGGTGAAAAGGTGATTAGGGCATTAGATCATGTAACTTTTACTATTAATGATCTTGGTCTACGTTATCTTTACAATAATGATTAGGAGCTAATGCGTTTTAACATTTACAATAACGCCATCTTTTAAATCTTTGATGTACTTGCATTGTTTCTATTGGATCTTACCATACTGAAATCCTCAAAACTGCAGGAGATGGTGTTTAAAACAAACTTCTTCTCCGTCAGTATCACCCTTGACAGAGTGATCATCACTTCAGGTGATGATGGCAAACTTCAACACGCCGCCATTCCTCTCTGATGGCCGACTTCCTTATGTATTCATTTAGTGGTTATAAGCCATTTACTAACGCTTTAACCCGCCTATGAGATGGATAGACGACCTCCTTAGATTACGAGTCCCTCAATAACCTCTCCTCGGCATACGTGATCAAAAACAAAGCTACCTTAACACTAAAAAATATGTTGGGATGAAAATTATAAAGTTAACATTTTGCTTTTCAAGTTTATCTAAATCCCGGCGGAAAAACGGCTTAAAACTTTAATGTTATTTACTGTCAATAAAATGCGGTAACTTTGATCGCTTTTAAAATATACCAATATTTTTATATAATATAACATTCGGTACAAAATCGCAGGCCATAAATAAAAAAGTTGTAGGCAATCGGGTCACACGATCTATCACACGGTCCCTAAGTAACAATACATTATAACGTCCATACGGGTTATGAGTGTAGCCGTGCTAAATTATGTCATCACAACTTAATTTCGCGTGATTTTCCTAATAGATTACTTTACTTAGCTAAATAAATCTATATAAAGCTATAGAGAGCTATGTTTGGGGTATCTCTACGACATCATACCAGCAAAGAGGTGATCCGTAGAAGATCGAAGTAAGCTCTTACATCTTTTATTATAAAAAATCTTTAGTGTCTTTTGTCTATGATCCAACCGCAATTACACGTCCTATATGATTTGAGCGAGTGAATTCAATAGGTTTAATATCGAAAATAAAGACTAACACGCTAGGAGGTGAGCCTATGTCCTGTCGCTGACAGATCCGGGGCACCCCGCTCATAACGGCTGATGGCATTCGCGGAAGGTTTAGTGGATAGGGGCTGCCCAGGCCGAGTCCCACACATCCGTCCGGGTCCACCCAGGGTACCGGAGGATGATCTATAAAAAGATTTCCCCGCGTTAACAAAAAAAAAAGGAGTTGAGCCTATATTAAAGTCTAACCGACTTTAAAATGGAGGAGGTTCTCAATTCGATTGTATTTTATTTTAAAGTACTTAATACTTTCAATTGAATGAACGGATTTTTATAATTATTTTTTTTAATTTGAAAGCTGGTACTTACTCTTGTTCCATTTGTCCAGTTCTGACAATGGCATCACCATGAGAAACCATTTAAATATTAAGTTTGACTAACGTTTCATACGACTTGAAGTGAGTTTTTTGGAGTGCAGCCCTGTAGTTCTGGGCTCGTAAAAATAAGACTAAAGTATACCCTGTCGTTCACCAAAGTGGACCATAGAAGAAGGCTACAGGAGGGATTAACCTCCCTCCGCGACGTGCTTTCCAGAGAGCACAATGCAGAGTTGTCCGGTGCATTCCACTGGAGATCCCGGAGCCCCTCACCATGCACCGAGGAAGGGCCATCGGGGGGGTTTTAGTGTATTACCCACTAAAACCCACATAACCACCGCCTTTCCTTCAAAAAAATTTCCCCCCCGTCAACAAATAAAAAGGGTTTTTTAAGGTATGTCATGTAACATGCTTACGTAATAAGAAAAATATAAAGTGGTATTTCAACTACAAGGAATTGAAGTAATTCTGTATTTACACCTAAGCATAGAGTTGTTTTATTGGATTTACATAAATTACTTAAGCACAGCCGCTAGAGTGTTGTGACGTTGATGCTTTGTTTAATAACGAAGACGACTATTCCTCTATCACAGTAAGAGTTGTTGTTTTGACTAATAATTACACTTGTCGGTGGAAATAAGCGGAAATAGTACCTAGACGATTTCCTGTTCTGTAGACGACATTTTATCCGTGTTTTCAGGCAATGAAAATCCCATCCCGAGTCCAGATGTCTCAAGTCCGATTAATTTTTTCCTTTTTATTCAAATTTCTTAGCCCTAGCTTTCTCTATACCGTCGCGGTTACATAGACCTTCACAATACCAATTGCTAAGAAGTAGTCTATACTAGAACTCAAGATTAAAATGTGATATTTATTATCTAAAAGAGATAGTTAATTGATAGAAACAGTTATTTCTATAATCCGTCGATTAATCGCAAAATCCTCGTGCAGCAGCTAGCAGCAGTGGTCGGTTATTAATAAAGCTGACAGATAAGTTACAATTGTGGAACACTGGAAACTATCGCGTCAATGGATAATATTGGAGGGAATTGTCGGTTTCAAACGATGCACTTCATTTTATTAGTAAAGCGTTTACCTACTTCAGTTCGTTGCGAAGTACATATAATATAATATTTTTTCCTATTCAATTTTTGAAAGTTAAAGTTACAGCTTTTTATATACGAGGGTGCGTTTTTAAGTTCGCGGAATGAGAGGGATGGAGGGGGGTGATTATGCTCATTAGGACCGTAACGTGTTCAGTGACTCATAATTAGTATAAATACGAGCTTTCATTGTTATAAGATAACTAGTCTTTGAGTTATCGTCAACCAAGCAACATAATCCGGAGTGAAAAGTGAAAAATGGAAAAAATGAATATCGTGCCGTTATAAAGTTCCTTACCAAGCAAGGAAAATCAGTTCCGACTATACTAAATGAGATGTCATCGGTTTACGGTGACTCTATGTCCCACTGTTGAGCACAGGCCTTCTATGTAAAGAGATTACAAGGGCATAGTCCGCCACGCAGCCCTAGTACGGATTGGCAGACTACACATTTCTTAGAATTTTTTTTCTAGAACATGTAGTTTTCCTCACGATTTTTTGCGATATCAACTGAAAATCAATTACCTATTGATCAGTCTACTAGAACAAGAAGCATATCGAACAAAAAATTGAAAATACCACATTGCAACATCTACGGTAAATGAACATCGCATTACATAATACCAACACTCATTAATAAACTTGCATTACTAGTAAAAAACGATAATCACATCAATAACATAAAAACTATTAAAAAAAAGACATTTTTTAACCGACTCCAAAAAGGAGGTGGAGATTTGAATGCCAGCGCTTCTAGTATGGTCAGTGGAATCCATTAGAAAACCATGTAAGTATTAAATTAACATTGACTATGCAAGCTCCAACTGTCGTCAGCAAAACTCCCGGAGCAGGACTATGCCATACGTGCTATTTGTTTTTGTGGGCTAGAACGGAAGCTTGCCATTCAAGTGGAAATAATCAAAATAGCGACTGCTACTAGGGAATATCGTAACTACGATATTTCGGATATTTAATGGATTCCGCTCGTCTAGCGTTTAATATTTGATCAGTTTGTTTTGATTTAATGTCGGCTTTTGTTTTTAAACGTAAGTATACTTGTCTGTACCCTCGTTTGGTTTTGATAAAATATTATAGTCATATTTTTTTATAAAAATATAAAAAGGTATTTCCTGCCTCCGGTCAAGTGAATACTAATTCGGATCTATTCATGTTTACCAAAACTCTCCATCGCTCCATTGGAAAATGTTTTCCAGCTAGTAGAGTGGAACGAACATGATACGCAAATTAATGTCGAATACATAAACCCAGCTTGGAGTTGATCTGATCTTGGTTTTGTAAATTATTAACGGTACAGCCATTTGTCTTTAGAATACACTTAAGGTTTGAAAATAATTTATTAACGAACTAGGGATGCGTCTTCGTTTTACTTCGGCTTTTTTTGACGAACTACACTGATTGGCCAGAGAAGATAGATAGATAGATAGATATAACTTTATTGTACACCAAAATCAAACAAAAGGCATTACATAAGTAAGGTTTTACAGTTTGTTGTACAATGGGCGACCTTATCGCTGAGAGCGATCTCTTCCAGGCAACCTGTGTATGGACAGGAAACATATGAACAAAACAGGACGATGGCGTTAGAAATACAAATAAGATAACAAATCTATACATATAATTAACAACCTACACTAAATATACCTACATAAATAATTTATCAATAAATACACTAATACATAAAATATACAAATATCATAGATCCGACGAAATCGATTGATAATGTTGCGCTAGCAAATTTTAAAAGCAGGTAGGGATTTAGCAAGCCAAGGTGACCTTTGATTCCTTTAATGGATTGATAAGTGACAGATAATAGGTCGCTTAGTCTGAATTTCTATAGTAAGTACACAAGGGTCCGATCGTGAAAGAAAAAACAGTAATAAATTAATTAAATTGACCAAATTAAATTATTGCATTAATTTTTAAAACTAAGGTGCGGAAGATTTTGCGTGAATTAAAAAAAAAACTGTCAACCGACGTTGGCTTTGTAGTAAGGAGGTTATATGTAGCAGAAATATATACATGTAGTAACAGGGAAGTTTACAACAGATATAATCAATCTGGAATACTTTGAGCTAGATATGTTCTTAGCCGCAAAGGCTAACGACTCAATAGCAGCAAGAAGAGGAACAAAGCAATATCCTTTAAGGAGGAAAAAATATATATATATATATTTTACAAAGGGACCAACGTTGTTGCACAAATTTTACCAACATGCTCATAGGGCCAAATGGGGTCAAAAAAAAACAGATTTAATCACAGACCCACTTAGACTCATAATAGAAACAAATTTGTGTATATTTAAAAGTTGTCTAGAGAAATGTAGAATGTATGCATTCTGTTATGTATTTGTAAATCGTGATGCAATAAATTATATTCATTGAAACATTGATATATTATTGAAAATATAGCCGTGAGCAAAAATAAAGTGTCGGTTAAGAAAGTTTGAATATCTCGGAAGTTAAAGACGCCACATGGAGGCAACACTAAGTACTAAAATTTAAATAAAAATAAAATTTAATGAAAAATACTGTATTATCCAAGTTTACGTAAGAAGTTTATGTTTTTTAATGAAATATAAATTCTTTTTATTTTATGGATATTTAATTGTCTATCATGCACAATTTATTTCAGTTAGCTAGCGTCGTTATCTTCCGAGATATTCAAACTTTCTTAACCGACCCTTTATTTTATGTTGTGTTACGTAATAAATTCTTTTTCGTATACGTTAATGTTTTTAAATGAAATATAAATAAATTAATAAAATATCTTATTTTATTTTAAGCATATTTAATTGTTTATCATGCACAATTTATTTCAGTTAGCTAGCGTCGTTATCTTCCGAGATATTCAAACTTTCTTAACCGACCCTTTATTTTTGTTCACGAGTGAATTTCCAAATAAGCCTGTGCAGTGAAGCTTAGGTTTCGAGGTTTTCATTAAGTTAGTAACGCTTTTAAAAAAATTCTCTAAATATTTAATAATTATTAAATATAACTCTCTCGTAGTTACAAACTGGAACTCGACCCGGGTAAAGTGTGTAAAACAAGTTCGCGTATGCCATTAAAAAGTCAAAAGCTCGTTAGTTTGGCCACATTCCAAGCCAGCAGTTGTCCAATTGCTGCCCTCTCTACTGGTACCGCGGCGTATGCAAAATGGAATTTAAAACTGCAGTTTTTTGGCCCATTCTATATATCGCAATCATGGGATGCTTTTGTGTGTATGTTATAAATTCATTGTTACCAGTTAACTTCCACAACTTCACCGCATTGAGGAGAGGTCGAGCTCTTGGAGCGCGTGGCCTGACTGTAAGTAGTTATGTAGTGTAAGGTAATGGTCCCCCGGTAGGGAGCTTCGGCTTGGGCCGTTACCATATTCATGACTCATATAGTCAAGAATATAGTAACTAGTGATTCAAGGTTTCTCGAGTGAACCTTTTTTTTTTGTTAACGAGGAGGAAATCTTTAAAAAGATACCCCGCCTTTTGGGAGGAAGGTGGCGGTTATGTGGGGTTTTCACCTACTAAAACCTCCCCGGTGGCCCTTTCCTCGGTGCATGACGAGGGGCTCCGGGATCTTCAGTGGAAAGCACCGGAGCCCCTCTGCACTGTGCTCAAGGAGAGCACGTCCGGGGGAGGTTATTCTCTACCTCCTGTGCCCTCGCAGTGCAAAGCGACACGGGCCAGCCGATGTCGCCTTCTTCCCGGGTCCACCTTAGCGGACGACAAAGGCCCCCACCCTTGTCGCCCAGTGAACCCGAGGCCCCTTTGAGTCGCCTTCTACGACAGGCGGGGGATACCGTAGTCTTATTCTTAAGAGCCCAGAACTACAGGGCTGTTCCCGAGTGAACCTAACGAAAATCTATGTATATATAAAAGAGAAAGTGTGTGAAACTTCCAGGGATTTTTCAGATTGACATGGCGAGCAATCATGTAATGTTTAGGGGTGATCTGTCTTTTGATCTGTCAATGCAGCTTCTATTTACTGTGATGATACTATATTGTTTTATAACCCAAATTTGTATTGAGACATGCGTTGTGTATATTTATGTCATTAAAAACCATATTGAAGTATATATATAGAATATAATAAAGTATACTAAATTATATTAAAGATAATAATTAAGGATTTTGAAGTATTCAAGGTAAGTTACAGGGCCGCAAATGTATCCGTTTATTGATATAAGTTTATTGTTTAAATAAAATATACCCCGGCAAGCGAGTTGGGTACGTTAGTAGATCAAATAAATCGAAACATAGAATTACTAAAAAAATAATTTAAATAAACTGGTCGTTGGAAGCAAAAAGCTTTTAGTAGAATTATAATAGCTATTTAGTAGTTGCTTTTACCACGTTGTAAAACGTTTCAGGGGGCTTATATTTATTTAAACCCCTTATGGATTAGTTTTCTCATGTAAGCTTTGAGTTTCAAAGCATTAGACTTAAATATAAACTTACATAAAAAACAAGTATATTTTCTTCGATTTATAAATTGATAAATAAAATTTTGAACACTGCCTAGCTCGTGGTAAACGGTCGTAAGATCGTTGCTTCCGAGTGGTTCATGACCCACTACTAGGAATGTTCATGTCAAAAATATATCGATATATTTTTCGATATAATATTTCGTGAGGTTGTATCGATACTACGCGATATATTGTACAAATTTATCGATATTTTGCATATATAGAAATTTGTTTAGACTTGATTAGCGCTTAAAATTAAATATTAGAAAAGTTTACTACTTAAAGAGTACTCGGCGCGTAACTGTGAGGTTCTCGCTTCGGATACCAGTCCAGACTATTTATTTGATTTGATTCTGCTAGCAGAACAAACTACATGCATAGATTATTTCTACAACGAATCCTGCCATCGTGAAGAGTAGGAGTGTAGTATACTACTCTACAAGTACGGGTTATATTTTGTTCAAGTTGTCAAGCACAAATAAAAGAAATGCTTTTTATTAATTTTTACGATATTTCGTATATCGGGTGAAATATATCGATAAAATATCGACATTAGATGATTCGATAATATCGATATATATCGTGCACATCTAACCACTATTCTGTTAACAAATAATTCTTTCGCCACGTATAGTACAGTACTCGAGTGACTCTGCTTGGTATTGTTTTTTTGGAAATCCTACATGTTCTAGAAAAAAGTTCTAAAACATGTAAAGTCTGCCAATCCGCACTAGGACCACGTGGAGGACTACGCCCTTATACTTTCTTTACAGAGAATGCCTGTACCCAGCAGTGGAACATATATAAAGGCTGTAACTTTTACTTAGTAGACAGAGACGGCTTTCATAGTTTTTACGAATTACGTCTTATATGTGCAGCAGGTACAGTATACCGCCATACATCGCGTACAAAAAACTAAGCAAGTGATTTTTGTTCTTAAATAACAAAGGCATTTTATTTGCACAAGCTGCTGGAATCCTAATCCTTGACCATGATGTCATTTGTACTTAATATAATTTCAACAGCTTAGCCAATAATTTATCACTGATTCTTCACTGTTTTACAAACTCTATGAATGCCCCGCCCCACAAAAGTAGAAACGAGTGTGTTTTTTATTAATTTTAGATAGTAAATTTAGACAACACGACTAAAGCAAAACTTGTTTGCATTGACATATATATATTATAGCTAAACAAGTTTTTGAAACTGGTGATTGCGTTACGAAAAGTGTGATCAGGTGATGCGAAGGGAAATTAAGAGAGAGAGAGTTACGTTTTATATATCTAAGACATTGTCTGTATCACCTGTGAGTTATGGGCGCGCGCATATATATATACATGTATATATATGTTAACGGAATATGTATACATGTATATATATATATATATATATATATATATATATAAGAATATTAACAAACGCTAAAACACTGCTTTTATTGAGGACGAACGTTATAAAGAGTTAATTGAAGAAGTTTCTACGGCAAAACAACTGCTAGAAAGACTTCTCGTGATACGACGGCGATACGACGTGCTATTATTTTAAATAATAATAATGCATATTATAATTATTTTACGGTATGACTGTTACCCGATTGTCTCAATAAGTGTTATAATAAAACATATTTTACACATTTTCTAGGATTACAAATCCTTCATTTCATACATCTTCGGTATATATATATTTATAATTTATTAAAGAAAATAATGCGCGCGCCCATAACACACAGGTGATACAGAGTGTCTTAAATATACAAAACGTAACTCTATCTAAATTAATCTATGTAATAAAAAGGTGCTCTCCCAGACAGACGTCAACTGTATTCGTCGAGCGGAACAGACCTTAGCGTGTTACAGTCATTTATCTCAGCTGAGAACATGCCATGTTAGTATGAAATTGCTTCCATTTCCAGGTGGCATGAAGCACATAGTAAAATATAAATGCTACGTGTACTTGCACTCTCCACGCGTTATGTATTCGTCTAGACAAGTATATTTATAAAAGTATTAATCTACAGTATTGAATTAGGTAACTTAATAACATTATCAGGTTTATAGTTCTAGGCTCGTAGAATAAGTCAACGGTATCCTCTACGTGTCGTAGAAGGCAACTAAAAGGGGACTTGGATTCGCTAGGCGGCAAGGGTGGAGGCCTCCCCCGGGACGTGCTCTCCGAGAACATAATGCAAAGGGGCTCCGGTGCGTTCCACTGGAGACCCAGGAGACCCTCACCATGCACCGAAGAAGGGCCCCCGGTGTGGTTTTAATGGGTAAGAACACACATAACCCCGCCTTCCCCCCATCGGGGTATCTTCTTGCAGATTTCACCCCGTCAACAAAAAAAAGTAGCAGTAACCTGTGATGATACTCGTAGTTGTATGTGTGTCAGCAAATAAATATTTAAGAGTGAAAACGAAAACTGTTAATCTTGAGTACGGTTACGTGTTTTGGGTAAATGGGTAATTAATTAATACGCTATTCTTAAGAATAAAGGAAGCTAGGATAAATGGTGAACTAACTTTATTTTATATCGGGTGTTGCCATATCACAAGAATGAAATTTTAAAATATGTTAATACAAAAGAGGTATATATATTTTAAAACTTTCAGCTATTCAATTTTGCTACCCTTTGGATATATCTCGAAGCAACCTTTGACAATCCATTAAATAAATCAGCCCTTGTTATTTTTGGGCTTTGTTACGCTTCGCCCCTAACGCATCCTTGGAAGTATTTAAGTCATTAGGGTTCTTGCTTAAGTTACGTACTAGTTTTAACTTCTTACTGTAACTTATTTGTCGGACTGGGCAATTAAACTTTAATTCTCTATTTAAGACTGTTAAATACTTACAAACTTATTTGCATATGTTACTCGGTACTTTAAAAACATACAATTAGTGAAGTTAGCGTTTGCCAATTGTTTAAATAGTGATGTTTCCCAAAATAATCTATTACATTGTAATCAAATTATTCTTTTCAATTAAGTCGAGTTCAGTTACTTCTTAATTATCTTTACTTCTTATTTCTAGTTACTCAGTTACTTCTTATTTCTCCTTAATTCTCAGTTAATTCTTTTCAGTTAAATCAAGCTCAGTTACATTATAAAAGTGTAATTCTCTTCTTCATCGTATTCTATATTTCTGAAAGTCGTGCTTATCTTCAAGCGCCTTTACCGAAACGTTGACGAGCTGCCTACACACCGCTCTGTCTTCGGCTTTTCTCATGGCGATCGGAACGTCGAGTCCCACTATGTTTTGAATTGGGTCAGACCAGAGGATCAGCCCTGTAGTTCTGGGCTCTCGAGAATAAGACTACGGTATCCCCTGCCTGTCGTACAAGGCGACTAAAAGGGGCCTCGGGTTCACAGTGCAGAGGGGCTCCGGTGCGTTCCACGTGAGATCCCGGAGCCCCTCGTCATGCACCGAGGAAAGGGCCACCGGGGAGGTTTTAGTGGGAAAGATCCCCACATAACCGCCGCCTTCCCCCAGAAGGCGGGGTATCTTTGTGAAGATTTCCTCCCACTCAACAAAAAAAAGAGGGTAGGTGATCGGCACCGTGATCTTTTGCCCTCGATTTTCCCTAAACCAACCATTTTTTTCCAGATTATCTGGTTGCCTTCGGGCAAAGTAGCAATTATTACCTATCATTATAAGACCAGTCCCAGTCCCGGATAAGACAGGAATAGAATAAAATATTTTATTCGCAAAACTTGGTACACACAGGTGGTATTTTAATATAGACACATGTTTAGTCATTTAAGTGAAATGCAATTATTTATGTTACGACATATAGCTGGATGCAACGTATTTCTCGGAGACTGAATGAATAATAGGCCTAATACTCGGTGTATAGGGCCTTCCAAAGTGTTTGCTTATCATAACGCGGTACCACATAAAAGTTCGGCATTGAAAACTTTTTCTTAGTGGCAACATGTTTAATATATCTGCCAATACCGATTTTATGTAATGGCTCATCGCACAACCTCAAAGTGCTAAAGTCGAAGAAACACAACCATAACAGTAAATAACAGTTGTAAAAGATATCTTTATGTTTTTGGGTAGAGCACTAAATTACGCGCAGGCTAGACATTATTCTACGCTTTATCGATATTAGAGGTAAGGTCTTGATTACAGATTCGTGTAGATTGCACCAATTTTTGAAAGAAAAACCATCATCTCTAAGTAATGTACACCAACTTGTCTGCTGGAGAGAGTTTTACAATACGATTATAACTAGATAAGGATGAAGGATTTTATTATTAAGAAACTATAGATGTTGAAGACACTTAATTCACATGAGGTCGTTTTGTTACGGATCGAGATCGTATGAGAATTGAATCGGGGAACGAGTGAGGAAAATTGAAAAAAAATCATGGCAGAAAACTATTCAGCGGAGGAAAAAAGACGAGAAGAAAGAACAAAGAGAAAAACTGAGAATGGAAAGGCGGGATAGAGAATAAAGCAAAGAACACGTAGATGCAAAGGAAACAAAAACAAAAGAGAAAAAGTTAGAAAGAAACCCAAACTATTACAGAGCGTCAAGAAGAAAAAGTATCGTACATCGGACACGTTCTTAGGCACACCACAGATATGGCCTCCTTCAACTTATCTCGATGGGTAAAGTCGCTAGCAAAAGTGTTGGTCGTAAAAGGAAATAATGTCTACGTAACATCAGAGAGTGGAGCGGAATTGCGAGTGCCGTTGATCTGTTTAGCCTCGCAAGAGACAAAGAGAGATTCGGTGAACTGACTGCCAACCTTCGATAGTCGGAGAGTCACTTGAAGAAGAAGAAGATTAAAGCTTAAGTTTACTACAAGAAAGATTTTTCACTACAATGTCGCAGCAGCATCTGGAATGGATGCTCCGCCTCCACATGGAACTCTGATAACACTCCACAAGTTAAATAAATAGCTACATCCATTCATTATCATCTACAAGTTTGCGAAGAAGGGTTGCGTTGATGACGAGGGTACATAATACAGACCGAACAATAATAAAAAAATTAACTATTTCAATGTATTGGAAAAACAAAATTGCGACTTGAATCAAAACTTGTACTGCGACACGTACCTACAAAACAACTAAACATGCCACAAGCAAACTTTGTACGAGCAATTGCTTGAAGTTAGAAGTACTGCTCGTATCAAGTATATTGCAGTACGATGTTACATGTAACATTTATTTTGTGAACTATAGCTCGTAGGATACTTCGTAGCACTTGACAGAGAAAACTTATTTATCGACTCTTTGCAACTAAAGGACTGCTTGAAACTCTTATCTTACTATAAAACAGCTTTGTTTGGATGAAATTTGTCTCTTCCTCATAATGCTTATCCTGTAATTTAATGAAATATAAAAAATAAGCACCACTTTTCCAGGGTAGAGAGATGCTTTCACTGTCAGCTTTTCATCAATCTTATTAGTTCACATATGTGACAAGGGGTGAGCAAATCGCCATACACAGAGCACAAAAAGCGAATAAGTATATTTGCGAGCAAACACAAAAACGGACTGCAAATCGAATCAAACGTTTAAAGCTATTACGCGCGCACGCCCTTTTTGTATTTAAGAACTATCTTAAGAATATTGCAAAATATATTTAATCAGAATCCAACCAAACTTTTTTTTTTACGCCTGTAAACTAGACTGACCATGATCCCACCTGCTGTTAAGTGGTGACATAGTCGAAAGATGGTACGCGCTAGTTTAGTAAGTGCCTATTCACTCTACTCTTGAAGGCTCCCACGTCGTACTTGGACTTCAATAGTAGTTACTTTTATAGTAGTAGTACTTTAAACCCTTTCCAATAAAATAAATAATCATCGAAATTGGTATGTGTGATTTTGAGTTATTCGTACATTTGTGTGTACATACACTTGATGCAAATTTTAGACTTATATGATTTTTTTATGAATGACATTGTCAGAATTGTATGACTTAAATGCACTCGTACTCGAACCAGCTTTCAATAGAAAAAGATTCATCAATATCGTTCCACCCGGTCGAAAGTTATGAGGTAATTATAACAAAAATAAAAAACGTTGAATACAGAAACAGACAAATTGTTTCAGTCGCAGAAGATTGATTTAGACGAGACCTTTGAACGACTGAACCGTTGGACTGACTTGTACTAAATGTTCTTATGCTCTTGCTGTGCTATTGGAATTTTCAGAGTGACGCCACTAATGTTCGGAGGCCCCTATCAATGCCGCCTTCCGACTCCTAACATCGGAAGGCAACTTATGCAACAGATGGCATAACGCCACGTTGTGTACTAATGTAAATATTTTACATGGCCTGGTGCTCTAAAGGTGACTAACCAATATCGCAATCCAATGAGACACAGGCGCCATCTATTGACGACGATTAAACACGAATTGAGAACCTTTTTTGAAGTCGTTTGAATAACAGAAATTCATTGATACAAGCCGACTAGGATTCGAACATACGTAAGTCGGAACGCTTACCCACCAGACTACAGAATTACTATTAAAGAAATATTCACCATTTAATTTCAAGTACGCCCTCTTTTTCTATTTTTAGAAATATAAACATAAATAATTTGGCAGTTATAGGGACTGCCGTTAGAAGTGGAAACTTATAACTTAGAATTTTAATAATATTTGTATTGCATTAAAATTTGAAATTTCATAACGTTTAAATTCAAATTCTTGACCATCAATAGCCTAAAGGTTTAGGGTACGGGGCGAATCGTAAGGTCGTGGGATCGAATCCACCATTCGACTATTGACGTGAACCATCTCCTAGCACAAACATAAGTTGGAATGGTTAACAAGACGTAATATTTCGAACAAAAAGAAAGTAGCTTTTTTTTAAAAAAAAATTATACACATAATTTTCATTTTCAACATTCTAGTTTTCACATCTATTAACACTCCAAACAACACATTATATACATGTGTATATGGTACATTTATTATTCAAATATATAAAGGTCTGTACAAGATTTTTTTATTTTATATATGTTTCGAAAACTTACAGCTAGAAGAGACACAAGATAATTAAATTAAACATGGAAATGGCCAATTAAACGTTTTCGCAAATAGAATAGGATTTACAATTAAAGATATAAAAATTAAACAATAGAAAGAGCAACAATTCAACAAAAAAAGAGATCAAATAACAGTAGAAGTAATATCTTCTTAAAAAGTAAATAAATTAATTAATAAATAGATAATGACAAAGAACCTTAACTCTATAATTATTTAATATACAGATATAAACAACCTAAAATATCAGCTTATTTTGGATAAAAAAATGTTTACACATCCTTTTCTTTAGGCAACCTACAGTTGTATTAAAAATGTCGATATCAACCTCCCTAGACTTTTCATTATAGAAGCGACAAGTCCTCTGCAGGTATGAGTTTTGTCCATACACAGTTCTGTTCATAGGAACGTGCAAAAGATTGTATCTGCGCAGATTTGCACATGGTACACGCAATCCAATTCAAACTAGCGCTTGACCATGATCCCACCTGGTATTAAGTGGTGATATAGTCGAAAGATGGTACGCGCTAGTTTAGTAAATGCCTATTCACTCTACTCTTGAAGGCTCCCCCCACGTTGTACTTGGACAGAAAGACTGAGGCCGGCAACTTTTTCCACTCTGCTTTACGCACGATGAACGATGACTCAAATCGCTTCGTTCGGACGCGCGGAACATCGTCCATCATAAACGAAATATGGAAATATACGGTTATAATATGTGTATCTATACGCCATCGTCCTGTTTTGTTCATATATTTCCTGTCCATACACAGGTTGCCTCAAAGAGATCGCTGTTAGCGATTAGGTCGCCCATTGCACACACAACAACGAATTGTTAAATGAACTTCGTCTTTCATTCTTCGTACAGCAGAACTGGAATAGAGTGCCCGCGTCGGTCTTTCCTTCCGATTACAATGTGGGTATCTTATAGAGTGAATAGGCATTTACTAAGCTAGTGCGCCTTAACATCCTGGACTGCATTTCCACTTAAAATCAGGTGGGATCGTAGTCAAGCACTTGCTTTGAAAGTATAAAAAAAAATGTACCTTAGTTATATAATTCTCATCTTGTTTGATTTTGGTGTACAATTAAGTTATTGACGAACAGAAAAGTGCACAAATTAGAGCTAATGAAGTGATCAATTCAAAATATATTCTCTACTATTGTATCGTCTAAGTAGCTTTTATATATAAGGGAAATGGGTCACATTTGTTTTCCGTGGCCGAAATGTTAGAGCAGTCGTTAATCATCCCTACACAACGTTGCTTGTAAACAACTGTCTACATATTGCGAATACAAAGTATGACATGCGGTGATATAGATAGCTTTTTATGTCTCCCATGAAAGATTATGCGTCATCTATAATCGTAAATTATGTTATATTTACGAGTAAAAGCAAAAATGGAACTAAAAACTACGAAAATCAAAGAGTGAACTAGCTAGTTAACAGCTATTTAACTTGTGCATAAGAAAGGTATAAGTACGCCGAGCTGACTGCCAAACTAGAAATCAAATCAATTCTAACAAAAAAATACATATAAATTTTGATCACTGTTTTCTGAAGTCGGTTTAAAATCTTAGACCAATCATAAGTAACAGTATTTAGCTTCTGAAAGTCGAGTCTGCTAGTTGTTGTTTCATTTGAAATTAGTTTATTACAGTCATATCAAATATCATTACAACGTTACCAAATACAAGTGCCAACAAACACACAATTGGCGTGCCAGTGATGCGATATCAGTAAACCATAGTGTCATTAATGAACTAAAAGATTGCTTAAGTACAAAATACGTGCCATTATACGCTGGTGCTTAAGAATGAGCAAGTTCAGCTACCTCACCAATTAACTTCTTAGCACGTGTTAGCTGGCAACACATGACAGCGATTTTTATGCATAATAACTACTTCCAATGATATCTTAATGATTTACCTGAACCTTATTGTATCTTTAATTCATAATTAATAATTTAGTTGAACGTCACATTAACTTGGCATTGTAAACAATAGTTTAACTTTATTAGTTCCTAATCTGACTTCTAATTCATTTTGTATAAAGATTGTGAGGACGCGCAGTTGTCACGGTATTCGTTATAAATAATTCTTGTACAACGTTACTCTGTCTCAATCATGTGAGTGTATTAGTTGTTGGACAATTTTATTCCACGAGACCTACAAATTATAACACACGCCTTTCCTATGAATGCGAGAACAACTTTTTTTAAGAGAGAACTTTGAGAACAACTATTTCACATCTGTTTGACAAAAAATTATTTACACATATTTTGCTTACGTTCCTTGATATACTAAATTCAATACTGTGCTTTGCCAACCTATTTATAACTTAAACTTCTAAAAAAATATATTTCAAGACTACAGACTACGTTTAAGACTCTATGCTTCGATTGGTTCTTAGGTAGTTACAGTAGCAGTCTTTATATATGTCCCACAGCTGGGCACAGACCTTCTCTGTAAAGAGAGTATAAGGGCGTAGTCCGCCACGCACACCTAGTGTGGATTGGCAGACTTACATGTCTTAGAAAAAAAATCTAGAACATTTAGGTTTCTTCACGATGTTTTCCTTCACCGCCGTGCGCGTGGTAAATCAGTATATAAAATTGCAACAACAAATTTTATTGATGCCGGCACCGGGGACCGAACTCCAGTTGTTAGCGTAACACAACCAGAGGCAACCGCCCGGATTCTTAGATAGATACATATATAATTATTTATTGCACTAAAATAATTGTAGTAGTTGATAGACAATTAAATATCCATAAAATAAAATAAAATGTTTTTATTATTATTCATTTATTCATTATTATTATTATTAAACTAAGACTCATCATTATTTTAAATAATTATGAAATAACAACCTTAGACTAAATTATAAGATTATAATATACAATTACTATTATGATTATTTGATTATAATATAAAATAAAAAAATATAATATAATACTAACGGCTTGACTATCCTTATGAATACTTTACCCCATGTGAGACGGCGCAGCATCTGTTTACATAAACACAGTCAAGCCTCTGAGCGATCATGCTCAGGATGCTGTTGGAGCTGGTCCGCACTGCGCAATAGATGCACTCTATAATAAAATACAAATAAATTAATTTAAATATTTTATTTTAAGGATATTTAATTGTCTATCATGCACAATTTATTTCAGTTAGCTACCGTCTTTATCTACCGAGATATTCAAATCTTCTTAACCGACCCTTAATTTAGGTCACGGCTATAGCATTGATTAATTTTTGAACAAAATAATGAGTGCATCTTTCCTCTACCATTGAAAGTAGCTGTAATTAAAAGCATTTCACACAGTTCAATACACACGTATATGCAATAAAATTAAAGTAAGGCTTAATTCCATTTACACGTTGTTGATATTAATTTGCTTATATGATGCGCAGTTTACATTCGAATGGGCCGACAAGCTGTGTTTATTTCGTTAACAAACATTACATTTGTTCCGCACAACATTCGCGCTGTAGTTGTTTGTAATTCGAGCATTAACCTGCAATTCAAACTTTATGAGGAGCGTATGCCAGCCCCGTATAATTACGCACTTCCATATTTCCGAAATTACACATTGTTTCCACCGATGTACCGGTTAAATTAAAAAAAAAAACAATCTTTTATTGAATTTTTTGGCAGTTTGTACTTAAAATAGATACTGAGGTAGTTGGGGTGATCGTCTTAAGTCGTATAACTTCTTAAGTTGCACAGTACGTCAGGAACCCAAGTTGAAGTGAAGAAAAGGCTGACATAAAACACATGTGTTTTGTGAAACCAGCCACGTGTCTGTGCGCCGTACAATACGGTCGGGATCCCGCGGCACAAGCCCCCTGATACTGCCTGTCGCAATAATACAAGAAATGACTTACCACCTCGATGTCCTGGTCTCCGCTTGCAGGCTCCTGGTTCACTCTGTCGAGTCTAAATCCACAGTAAGTCAATGTCGAGTCTAAACACGCGAGCACTGCACTGATGCAACTGTATTGCACTGCTCCCCGTAAGCAGGTTCAAATCAAATTAAGCACGTCGTTAATGACGCGCCGCGAACCGATAATTAAAAGCGCCCCTGTACGCTAAATGAACTACACCGAACGGTTCTGCAGCTAATGGGCGACTGGGCAGATAGTGCCCTCTACGCGCATGCTCTGCGCTGCGTACTGCGGACAGCGAGGGTTTACCAAATACCCACGTGTGTGGAAAAATAAAAATAAAAAAATATCGTCGTATGAATTTGTCGGTATTCAACTATACCGAGCAATGTCCTAATACTCTTTAGAAAGAAAGCCCATTCCCACTAGTGGGACCAATAGGTTGTTAACTTACTGTATTTCTTTTTTCAATATATGTGTATGTATGTTTAATATGTATGCCTATATTATGTGTCTCTGTATGTATGTATGAATTATTACTAGCATACAGTGTTTACTTATTATAAACTCCCGTTGCTTCTTTTTTATTATTCCTATCTAAACTAAGGTTGGAAAGAGATCGCTTTTAGCGATAAAGCCGCCCATTGTTTTACGACGGACAATTTATTTTTGTGTATTGTTTTTCTTTTCTAATAAAGTTATTAATTAATTACAATAAACTAAAAAAGTCTATTACATGATTGACGAACGATACGTTCGTTACATTATGATGAAAGGTCAAGCCTAGTGAGTTGAATTGTGTCAAGGAAAATCTTTCATTTGTGTGCAGTTTAGGCTCGTCATTTGTGATCGATTTTGATTTTTCTTTTATGTTAAAAAGCGAACTATGATCTGTAAATAGTGTAAGCTGGCAACACATGACACCCAGCGATTGTTATGCATAATAACTACTTCCAATGATATCTTAGTGATTTACTCGAACCTTATTGCATCTTAAATTCATAATTAATAATAAAGTTGATCGTCACATGAACTTGGTATTGTAAACAATAGTTTAACTTTATTAGTTCCTAATCTGACTTATAATTAATTTTGTATAAAGATTGTGAGGACGTGCAGTTGTAACGGTATTTATTATAAATAATTCTTTGTACAACTTTACGCTGTCTCAATAAAGCTAGTGTATTAGTTGTTGGACTATTTTATTCCTTTAGACCTACAAATTATAACAATAGTATAGTTATCAATTGACGGTGTTAGAGGGAACGCTATTGTCTTCTCAATTTAACTTCAGGAATAGAAATCTGCTTACTAAAACTTGTGTATGACAATGGGTGTCTATCACAAATGTGACATAATAAGCGAATATTATGTTACTAAGACTAAACGGACAAGAGATCTTAATATTATTATTTATTTTAATACAAAAACCTTACATAATTTTGTTAAATTACTAACTAAACTTGATTAACTGTAAGAACATATTTAGAGAAAGCCAACAATCTTTTTTTTTAAATATTAGTAACATTCTTGGTAACCATTCCAACTAAGCTTATGCTAGGAGATAGTACATGTCAATAGTCGAATGGTGGATTCGAACCTATGACCTTACGATTCGCAGACCGTACCCTAACCATTAGGGTATTGACGCTTCATACACACAACATTAACACTCATAAATTTAAAAAACGCGCTAAAATTGCATCTTTAAGAAAACAAATAACGAGAACGACGAGTGTTCACGCATTAATAAATTGACTATGAACAAAAAAAAACAGCGGCACAAAACTAATTATAAAGATAGGATCAAATTATTCACCTCCTTAGAGCCGTGGTAGCTCAGTGGCCGGGCGGTTGGCTCAAGTTGCATAGTATGGTCAGCCCTGTAGTTCTGGGCTCTCAAGAATAAGACTACGGTATCCCCTGCCTGTCGTATAAGGCGACTAAAAGGGGCCTCGGGTTCACTGGGCGACAAGGGTGGGGGCCTTTGTCGTCCGCTAAGGTGGACCCGGGAAGAAGGCGCCATCGGCTGGCCCGTGTAGCCTTGCACTATGAGAGCACTGTGCAGAGGGGCTCCGGTGCGTTCCACTGGAGATCCCGGAGCCCCTCGTCATACACCGAGGAAAGGGCCACCGGGGAGGTTTTAGTGGGTAAAAACCCCACATAACCGCCGCCTTCCCCCCAGAAGGCGGTGTATCTTTTTGAAGATTTCCTCCCCGTAAACAAAAAAAAAAAAAAGTTGCATAGTATGGTAGCAACCCGAGTTCGATCCCCGGTACCGGCACCAAGAAATTTGTTGTTGCAAATTTATGTGCTGATTGACCACGCGGTCGGCAGTGAAGGAAAACACCGTGAAGACAGAAGAAGAAATTTTCTAAGACATGTAGATTACATGTCTTAGAATATTTTTCTAAGGCATGTGAAGTCTGATAAACCGCACTTGATGTGCGTGGCGGACTATGCCCTTATACTCTCTTTACAGAGAAGGCCTGTGCCCAGCAGTGGGACATATATAAATTCTGTAACTTAAACTTAACTTATAAATTTAGCAATTTATCTTCAAGTATCAAAAGGTAATTAGTTGAGCTTTCGCCATTAACAAAGTGGCGGAAGTTACGTGCAATTTTGCTTGAGTTATAAAGATAGTTCTCGACGGATTTGACCTTGCTCGTTGTTAGAAGATTTATACAAGCAATATTTAAGTTACGTAACACCAAAGCAGCTGAAGTACAATCTTTTATATTTTTAACAGACAATAAAAATGAAGCACGTTGTCAATTGTTGTGTTAATTTATGTGCTCTTATAGCCAGCCCTGTAGTTCTAGGCTCGTAGAATAAGGCTACGGTATCTCCTGAAGGCGACTAAATGGGGCCTCGAGTTCACTGGGCGACAAGGTCTTCGTTGTCCGCTAAAGTGGACCCGGAAAGAAGGCGATATCGGCAGATCCATGGCACCATGTACTGCGAGGGCACAGGGGTGATGTTTTCCTCTTGTTAATTAGTATATTAGTAAGTTTATGACAATCCAATACTACTACTAAATGACAACGAACGTGAATGTAAGAGACATCTTCATAATTAAGACAAACAAATTGTCAATGTAAATGTACAGCGATTCAATCTATATATACGAGTATAAAGAAGTGAAATTGTGTGGGTTTGTTCCATATAGGCTCCGAAACGGCTGGACCGATTTCAATGAAACTTTCAGGGAATTTTCATATAAACCTGGCGAGTCCTGTAAAGTTTTAAACTGTCAAATACAGCTTTTATTTACTATGATGCTACTACTACGGATATGATATTGTATTTACTGATATGTACATGGGGGTAAGTAATGATCTTCACCCGCTCGAAGAGAATGAATACGGAGAGAAATGAATAATTTAATATATTGTGAGAGATAAATTAATTTTTAATGATGTAAGTTTATTGTTTAAATAAAATAAATATAAATCTAGTCTGGCAAAGCGGGCTAGATACGCTAGTATTAATTAAAAATGTATTCAGGTGCGGAATCTTTTCAACACAGTATGATTTTTTTTTTAAAAAAGAAAGCTAGCAATATTTCTTTTTTTTTCAGAAATATTACTAACAATCTTATTAACCATTCCAACTAAGCTTAAGCTTGTGCTAGGACATGGTTCACGGCAATAGTCCAGTGGTGGATTCGAACCCACGACCTTACGATTCGCAGGCCGCACCCTAAACCATTTTTTTTTATTCTTAGATTGCAACCACAGACCTGTGTCCGTGCTCTTTTCCAATACACTTAAATTGTTTACTCTGCATTTGTTAAAAGTGCCACTTCTACAGTTACTATTATCCTTATTTTTTATATATATATAATGCCTGAATTTGGAGGTGACCAGAGATCGTTCTTGGTTCACGCGTCGCAGACGCCTCGCTGCATTGCTATTAGCTTCTCCGCGACCGCTGTGTCCCTGCTTCTCATGGCCATTTTAGGTTGTAGTCCACTATCCTCTCCCTTGATGCGGCCATTGCCTTTGTCATCAGTCTTCCTGTGGCGTCGTCACAGTCATCTGTATAATAGACACAGCTGACGGTGTGTCGGGATATCGCCACTACAGCATGTTGGACGCTGTCGTGCAGTTGCAGTTTTTTCGTCACTGTTCTGATGACCACCACTGATCCGTACGTGAGGCCTTGGGCCTCGTGCACGGTAAGGATGCGCGAACCTAACCCCGATCCGTATCCCTGGTTGGAAAGGGATTCTTTTTCCGTCTGGGTGTATACCAGGTATAGTGTGTCATAATAAGAAGAAGCGTCAATACCCTAAACCATTAGGCTATTGACGCTTCTTCTTATTATGATTGTATATCGAGTTTGTATTGTTAAGTGTTAATGCATTGTTTATGTTGAATTTCTATTTCCACGTGGATTTAACGAATAAGTAACTTCATTTATTTTTCATTTTTGAACACACAAATTTCATTAAATTATTTATAACTTAATCACGTTCTGACATAAATTAAGTTAATTTATTACCGAACTATAAATACTTAATAATGTGACGTATTAAAATTTCACTTATCAATACAAATTTCCAAATTTCAATGTGGTATAAATCCATTGAGGCAAATAAACAAATTGCCTTGAATTAATTCAATGTACTTACTCTGAATTCAAATGACCGTTTTATTCAAAGGTTACTCGCTCGACGAGTTCAAGCATCGGAGGTAATTGAAAACGTAGTTCCAGGGATTCAGTATTAACCATTTACGAATGTTAATTTTGTCTTAAGTACTCTAAGTTAAATCAAAGTGATTTTCCTAAAAAGAAATTCTAAGAAGTCTCTTATTATGGCGCTAACAATCGGTCCCTACTGTGAAACTTTATATAGTTTTCCTAATACTTCTGCATTTTGTCGAACAGCAAGCTCATCTACCCCATACTGTAAAAGATTTGGTCTGAGTGAACTCAAGATTAAAGCTAGATTGTCCATCATATGACTACGCAAAATCCTAGAATATTTTGGTCACATTGCCAGAAGAAACAGCGACAACTTGAAGAAGGTTCCACAGACAAAATCGACGGTCTCCCCCGAAAAATTTACATCCCGTTCGGCTTATCGTGCCGGGGGGGTCAGTAACCGTGGCTTGGTCACCCACGGTGAAGGTAAGAGGAACCTGGCGGCAGAGCCATAGAACGCTGAAAGCTGGGTGGGCGAGTATAGCTTCACTACTCCCCCGAGAACCTCACCTACTTACGGAGGTCGTGAAGGAAGACGCAATTCTTGTTCCGCGCACTATGCGTGGAGCGGTGCAGGGGAGGCTCGTCGTTCTGCACATCTCCAAAGATGTTGGTAACGTTATGAACGTTATAACAAAAGAAAACTTTACATCGAATTTCTTTTTGTTCAGGAATAAACAAGATCTAAATTTCCACCCATTGTTTCGCAATCCAGATGTACATACAGTCTTTACAAAATATTTCTTCGTAAATTGACATTACTCCATCACGTTCGTAAATAATTTTGCCAGCCGCGACTATGATAATGCGCAGTCGAGTTGAATGAAAATAGCCCAGCGATTTCATTACGTACGCTATGCTATTCAAATTGCGTTAGATTGCTTATTCCGCTATGTCATAATTTGATATTATAAATTTCTATAGTGATAACCTAATCCAATACGATAGTAGCACAGGTCTAATTATGTTAAATTATGTTTAGTTAACAGACGAAGAGGAGGAGAAACAGGGGTATGTGTCTTCAGATGTCACTCATTGGAGAAGACGTGGAGGTTAGAGATAACTGGTTTCCATTTTGCATGGCCTTGATATTTACCACGTGCTCGAAGGTGAAGGAAATCGTCATGAGGTGTATTAAAAAATTTTCTATGGCATGTGAAGTCTGCTAATCCGTACTAGAACCACGTTGCGGTCTATGCTCCTATACTCACTTTACTGAGAAGGTTCACGTTTAGCTCTTTTTATATACGGTTTTCTGTATTTTAAACCGCCTTCAAAAAATTGAGGTTTTATTTGTTACACATAAGTTTCTACTGGATGAAACGATTTTGATGATCCTTTTTTGTTTGAAATTCCCTTCCCATGTGGTCCCTTTTTTAACCGACTTCAAATGCAGGTTCATTTGAAGTAGGTATTCATCTGTCGGCCCTGTAGTTCTGGGCTCTCAAGAATAAGACTACGGTATCCCTTGCTTGTCGTAGAAGGCGACTAAAAGGGGCCTCGGATTCACTGGGACCCGGGAAGAAGGCGACATCGGCTGGCCTGTGTCGCCTTGCGCTGCGAGGGCACAGGGGGGAGAGAGTAAACCCCACCGGGGCTCCGGCGCGTTCCACGTTGAAATCCCGGAGCCCTTCGTCATGCATCGTGGAAAGGGCCGTATTCATCTGTATTTTTTCTAAATATTTTAACGCATAAAATTCGACCGGTTGATCCGATTTTGATGATTCTTTTTATATTTGAAATCTATTGCTTCCCGTGTGGTGGAACAAATTTTTTAAAACACAATATATTTTTAAACACACTTATTTTAAATTTGGTCCAATTCTGACAGTATGAGAAAACCATATAAGTGTTAAATTCGCATCAAAATGTGCGCAGCTAATGGACGAATAACTCAATTTCACGCTAACGGATTTTGATGATTATTTTTCATTCGAACGGATGTACTCTAAGAGGACTTTGATGAAAGTTTGGTTAGATTCTGATTAAGTTTAATTTCGTAATTATCGATAATTCGTAAAAACGTTTGATTCGATTTGAAGTCGATTTTTACCCGTAAATGTACTTGTATTATTTTAAAAAGTGATTTATCGTACCAACGTAACATACTAACTTTACTGTAGGAATATGATTTGAAAATAAGTTAGAAAAATTTAAAGCTTCCTAGAACACCGTAACAAGAGACAGACTGAAAGTTTTGCAAGAAAATAGGAAACGCTCTAGAAAGTTACTGAGCTCTGCTAGTGGCATATGATATGAGATGGACTTTGCATAACTTTAAAACTTTATCTATTCGAATCGTACATATTATACTTCTCAAGGAAAACAAGACAAGCAGTTAAAACATAATAATAATAGTTTTTTACTCGTATATTCTTCTTTCACAAAGGTTGCAAAATGAACATTACATATCATTTATATATAGTACCCCGTACCTACCCCGCTTCGTCAGGCAAGATTTTGCTTTATTTTATTTAAACATTAAACTTACATCATTATCATGTATTTTTTTTATATATATATGTATAGAAAGTATACCTATATATTTATATATATAGCTGCTTTTTTAATATATACATTTATGTATAATATATATGAAAGTTTATGTAATGAACACCATATTAATATACAACCGAATCGTGCCCGCCTTAGTCTACACAGGTTTTTGGCTGAAAACCAGCGCTGTGCTACATGTGTGAGCACAGCACATGCTGAGCCAAACCCTTTTCGGCACAATTTCTATTTTGTTCTTTTTTTTATGATGTTTCTGTTTACTTTTGTTTATGTTGTTTTTTGTCTTGTTTTACCTGTTGTTTCTGTGTTCTTGTGTCGAATAAATGTTTTTTTCTAGTTCTATTTCAAATATTTAATTTAACTCTCACAGTATATTAAATCATTCATTTATGTCCGTATTCATTCTATTCTCTTCTCGAACGGGTGAAGATCATTACCTACACCCATGTACATATCAGTAAATACAATATCATTCTTATCATTTATACAAAAACATATCGGGCTCAAATTAACATCAGAAATAAAACTTACCATATGGTATACTTTATTATACTTCATTGTTCTTCAATATGGTTCATAATGACATAAATATACACAATGGATGTGTCAGAATTTCATCATAGCAAATAAAAGCTGAATGTTAAAAAAGATGAGTCCTCCGATCGTCACCAAACCTTACAGGATTACTCGCCAGGTCAATCTGAATAATCCCTGAAAGTTTCA
This sequence comes from Meandrusa payeni, assembly GCA_029286785.1. NCBI lineage: Eukaryota > Metazoa > Arthropoda > Insecta > Lepidoptera > Papilionidae > Meandrusa > Meandrusa payeni. The sequence goes on along the minus strand of JAGSMX010000016.1, from coordinate 4,348,229 downwards.
TTGAAATCGGTCCAGCAGCTTCGGAGCCTATACGTATCTAACCCACACACTTTCTCTTTTATATATATATATATGAATATATCTCTCCGTTGTGAGAAACTGGGATCCGCGCTAGGTTGCCCTGTCAGTCAAATTACCAAGCCCTCAGTCGCAAGGATTACTACTAATATATACGTATTAGGTTGAGGAAAAAGTTTCTTCGCATTTTTTAAGAAAATTCAAAACATATTTTAAAATAGTTTATTTATATTTAACTAATGTATGTAGTTTATTTTGATTGATAAATTTTTGCCATCTTGTAGGACTTCGATTGAAAATGTTTAAACCAAAGATGTGTTACTCTCACAGACACTGCACTAGGTCCATAAACATCACAAATTTTTTTCGCGGATTACGTTGCATTTTTTGTAGTAAAATTTTAAAATGTATCCAATTTCTTCATTAGATTCACTCATCTTGACATTACGTAAAACAAATGAAAATCACACATTTTCCTAATTGCGTTAGATTGCTTATTCCGCTATTTCATAATTTGATATTATAAATTTCTATAGTGATAACCTAATCCAATACGATAGTAGCACAGGTCTAATTGTGTTATATTATGTTTAGTTAACAAACAAAGAGAAAGAGAAACAGGGGTATTTGTCTTCAGATGTCACTCATTGGAGAAGACGCGGAGGTTAGAGATAACTGGTTTCCATTTTGCATGGCAAGATGTGCTACTCTCACAGAAACTGCACTAGGTCCATAAACATCACAAATTTTTTTCGCGGATTACGTTGCATTTTTTGTAGTAAAATTTTAAAATGTATCCAATTTCTTCATTAGATTCACTCATCTTGACATTACGTAAAACAAATGAAAATCACACATTTTCCTAATTTGAATTTGGAATTATGTTTTTTAATTTTTAAACTTTCAATGATAACAAAACCAGACAGATACAAATGGTATAGCCAAAAAGATTTTATTACAAGTTCATACTTACTTTAATGCGAAAAGACTTTTTCCCTGACTTATTAAGTCACTTCATATATTACTAATAATCTATACAAATAGAAATACTTCATTCGGAAACATAATAGATTGTCACGAGATTGTCACGTTTGACTTTATTTGAAGTCGGATTTTGTTTAACTCGTTCATATATTTGATTAATTCCATTAGTCTCTGCGTACATTTGAGACACAGCTTGTCTATAAATATATCTCGAATGTTACTTGAAATTGAGGCATTGTATAAAATTGTTTTAGCATGCAAAGAGTACTTCGCCGAGAGCCCGACCTCTTTGAACATTCTCGGAAATGTTTCGAAACCACTCGAAATTTCCCAAAAGTATTTCAGTACTTCCGTAATGCAAAACAATTTTGAAAGCGCTGAATTTAGTCACTGAAAAGTGGAATCGGAGTACTAATATAAAATGGCGCTTGTCTTGTCACATTAATTCTTTTACCCCTTAGAGGGGAACACTTCCAATAGTTCCCTGAAGTTGCATAATACGCTAGCAATTCGAGATCCTGCCCCTGTGCTGGCACTATTAATGATATGTTGAAATTTAAGGTACTTGGAAAGTACCGTTTAAAAATCCGCACTAAAACCGCGTGGCAGGTGCCCAACAAGGGGACATATATATGTGGGATAGGTAAATTCCACTGTCGTTTTCTAATCGTAAAAATTTATTTGCGACCTAACACATACGACCGCACCGAGGGTTATCAGTAAATAATTAAGTATATAATAAACTGCTATCCCACACATATTTATATGTATATATATGTTAAAGCACCTGCATTACCTTTAGTAGGAATTTGTGGGCAGCGGAATTGTTTATCGATCAGGGGAGCCTCACGCGTTTATTATAATTTATTAACGTTTATTATAAAGCTTGGTTCTCCAAATTAATCAGTATGACTTAAATGTACACAAATAGCTCAACTACTCCGATTAGTCTTTGATTCTGTTGTAGCTTTTTCAATTCGGGATGTTAATCTTTGCGTATGTTAACATTGAAATTTCACATAAATTGATCGCAAACAGCTTGTCGAGCGAGTTGATTAATAACATGTCACGTTGCACGTGGCAGCATACAGCAATAAAATTGTTAGGGTATGTTTAAATTAGAGTGGAATGAATACTAGCATTGGAATAAAAGCCCGAACCGGGTCCTAGAGACAGTTTAGCTGCTGAGATATGTAGTTCGTGTACAACCTTCTTAAACTAGGCGTATAATTTTACCAGTCCTTATATTCTTATCAGCAATATTTGCAGAAATAGTTAACGTAAAATAAAAAAATAATTAACTTGCATAAATTATCTAAAAGAGAAGAGTGGTATCTCAATGTGGTATATCCGGGGGACCCTTGTGTAGAGTTTCTAGCGATAGAGGTTCAGGCTAAGCGACTTAAGAGCTATGCCACCTCTCAATCCGGTGAAGCAGTCAATACCAGCCTCCCTGGCCAATCTGTGTAGTTCGTCATTAAAAAAAATCTCCTCGTACTAAATAGTTGGCCATGCCGTTACATATTGCTCTCTCACCCGTTTGGTGTTACTTTCGTTGTGTATTTTTCCTTGCAATTTTATTGATGATTTTATTTTCTAAGGGCAACATTTTACATATTCTAAACTATTACTTGTAGTGTGATACCCATCCCAAGAGTTGTGTATGTACTTGTTAATTGATTCGTTCATCCATTCTTTTACTTACACCTTCATTCATTCATATAGATATTGTATGTTGTTGAGAAACAATCATTCTTTATAATTTTATATTAGAGCACGAGGAAGAATCGTTTTACTTCCACGAGCTCTACTCCCACTGGCTGTCGAATTCAAATAAGCCAATTGATATATAATACCTCTTCCGTTCCATTCCAGTGGAAATGCACCCTTACATTTGCAAGTTCAATCCATTCATTTGGATTTTATTGGCGTTTTACCGCCAATGTAACATAGGATTTGATTGCGTGCAAATAAATTTGTGAATGTTGCAAATTATTTTTATAAGCCCTCGCTGTACTTAATCGTGTCTATACTTTTTCATCTTTTTTCCGACGACAAAAACTACTAGCCAGGTTTAATGGAATTACTTGAAGTCCTACTAATAATCTAATATTTAATAAATAAAAAAAAAAACATGTGTTGTTATGGGACACTAGATACCAGACAAAGTTCCTTATTATAAAAATAATAATTTCGAGTTATGAAGAATTTAATTATTCGGGTGTTTATTTTTTATAATGACTTTTAGCGATAAAAATAAAAAACTAAATAACAAAATTATCTTAACACATTTATTTTATTTACAATAATTTATAAAAATATATAATTAATAATAGTGACATCTATATACACCAGCTAAAACTAAAAATTTTACGTTTTTATTTAACGTTACGGATGTTTTTGCCGGATACGCCTCATAAGGAAGTTCCTTCCATAATATTTTTAAAGGTCGGAAAATTCAGTAATAATATAAAAACGTGATATAAAACCTTAAAAATAATTTTTTCATCGACACTAGAGATTATAGTTACAATATTTAAAAATAAATAACTAATACAATGGTATAATTATTTCACAATCTAAGTACAACATTATATTGTGGTGTCGAAAGTTACAGTACCATGAAGCGGCTGCAACTAATTTCCCCAGACTGCAATTGTAACAACAACGCTCTCTGTTGCGTCAAACTTGCCATTGTTGAATTTAATTAGTTGCCGCTCTCGACTTTCTAATGGTTAAATTGTGCAACTGTACAAAATGTCGTTAAATAAAAATGTCCACGTCTCTGGGTTAAATGCACAATTATTTTTAAACGACAGTTTTTAAAAAAGAACGCTAGCAATTTTTTTTTACAAAACTTACTAACACTCTTGTCGGCCATTTTAATAACGCTTAATCTTGTGTTAGGTTATGGTTCACTTTCAGCCCTGCAGTTCTGGGCTCTCAAGAATAAGACTACGGTATCCCCTGCCTGTCGTAGAAGGCGACTAAAAGGGGCCTCGGGTTTACTGGGCGACAAGGGTGGGGCCTTTGACGCCCAGGCTTTGGCCAAGGTGGACCCAGGAAGAAGGCGACATCGGCTGGCCCGTGTCGCCTTGCACTGCGAGGGCACAGGGGAGGGAGTAACCTCCCCGGGAAGTGCTCTCTATGAGCACAGTGCAGAGGAACTCCGGTGCGTTCCACTGGAGAACCCGGAGCCCCTCACCATGCACCGAGGAAGGGCCACCGGGGAGGTTTTAGTGGGTAAAAACCCCACATAACCGCCGCCCGCATCACCCATCTCTATCCCTGCACAGGAAGGGGAGGGTGCATTAGTTTTAACTGTGGGTGTGAGTTAAAACTGATTTATTATTGAAGTACTGTCAATGTTACAGTCGTAAAAACAAATCATTTTTCATTATGCGTAAGTTGAAAAAGGCGCGGGGAAGCGTGGTATGCGTTATTTTTTTTTTCTCTTCATTTGGGACAATAAACAATAGCACAATTGATATTATAAAAGACATAATAGAAATAAAATATGTAACTGCACTACCAACAACATTATCCACAAATTATTATCATTATTATTTTTAAAAATATATAACACATACACGATCATATACACAACTACGCACACACTCATGAACACTAAACACCCCACACACGCGCCTGTATATATAAAATTGGCCAAACACACACACATATATATATATATATATATATATATATATATATATATATATATATATATATATATATATATATAAATTTATTAATTAAATTATAAAAAATAGTTTTTTTACTTTGTGCAATAATGCTAACTCCACAGCGCAACTCTGGCTCCCAAGATACAAGCGTTTGCTTAGTTTGGGGGTCACTGTGTACCAACAATATGTGCTGCTATGGTTACATGTCTGTTCGTTTGGTTTGTGTAATGTTTTTAAATGTAGCCAAATCTGTGTTAATAAATAAATATTCTATTCTATTCTATTCTATTCTAATTATTTTAACGTGCAACACTTAAAAAAACGAAAACACTATCAACAAAATTAAGAAGAAGAATAAGGAAATAAATGAACTAATAAATACTTATTAACTAAATTAACTAAATAAGCTGTCTTTAATACATTTTCTAAATTTAGTAGTAGGCAATGAAAACAAATCAACATCTGCGAAGTACTTATTGTATATATCCACCACACGACGGAGAGGTGAACGCACACCAGCATTGGAACGACACGAGTTTAAAGAAAATAAATTATATGCCCTAACCTCTCGCCGATAAACTGTTCTGGGTACAACGTAACATAAATTATTTACTAAATAAGAACAGTCAAATTTATTGTTACACAGTCCATGTAGAAACATGGTTTGAAGAAGCATGCGCCTTGATTTCAAGGGTAAAATTTTGTGTTCCCTTAATATATCATTGTATGGAGTACGATTTTTGTGGCACCTGCAGTTCAAGGTTTTAAAAAACTTGTTCTGCACTCTTTCGATATCATCAACATATTTATTGTAAACAGGATCCCAAACTATACAAGCATATTCCAATTGAGGTTATGAATGACGAATATGCTATTGTTTACTACAATACAAAAATATGTATGTTTTAGTTATAACATTTTCTACTCTCCTCGTGGCGAAAATCTAAATTACATGTCTTGCAAGCGTCGAGATTCATACTATGAAATGTATAATATTTTGTTTCTTTTGTTTGAAATGCACCCATATTCATCTAGAGTTAAAATTGCAGTGCAGTGGTGGAATATATTTCTTATTTAGTTTTCCCGTAAACATTAAATCCTATCTATAAATGAAAATTTCTTTATCTCTGTGCATTGATTTTTTTTTTAAAAAAAGAAAGCTAGCAATATTTTTTTTCAGAAGTATTACTAACAAATCTTGTTAACCATTCCAACTAAGCTTAAGCTTGTGCCAGGACATGGTTCACGGCAATAGTCCAATGGTGGATTCGAATCCACCTTACGATTCGCAGGCCGTACCCTAAGCCATTAGGCTATTGACGCTTCAAAGTGATTGTTCAATAATATATAAAACAAAACAAAACACAACTACAAATTGTAAGTAAAGATATCCTAGATAAGTTAAGCATCCTACTTGCGATCTGATGGCCGGAAATTTGAATGTTAGTCGGCTTGTAAAGTAACAATTATAATGTCCCACTGTTGGGCACAGGCCTTTGCCACGCGACCCGTGACACTTCACGTGTTAGAAATTTTTCTATGGGGTTTCTAAAACATTTCAAAAAATAATTTCATTGTTCAACATGGATCGAACTCGAGTTGCTAGCATACTATGTAATGTACGACCACCAGTGTAACACCAAAGTCCCACTGCTCGGACAGTAAGCTATGACGACTTTTAGTCAGCTTGTAGCGTCTAATTCAAAGAGTTCAGAATGCCTGTGCTAGGTTTTGTTATGTCCAGGGTAGGGTCCAGCCTTGTAGTTCTGGCTTTCAAGAATAAGACTACGGTATCCCCTGCCTGTCGTACAAGGCGACTAGAAGGGACCTCGTGTTCAGTGGGCGACAAGGGTGGGGGCCTGCGCCGTCCACCAAAGTGGACCCGGGAAGAAGGCGACATCGGCTGGCCCGTGTCACCTTGCGCTGCGAGGGCACAGGGACAGATACCGCCCAGAAGGCGGGGTATCTTTCTGAAGATTTCCTCCCCGTCAAAAAAAAAGATTTTGTTATAACATCCCCCGGGAAGCCATATTACACCTTTTTAAAATGTGTTATACGGCTTCCCGTATTCCTGTATCTTAAAAATGAAGTAAAAAGCTGACTATGGTTTCGGAGATAAACTAACGGCAGCGCTCGCACCAGTTATGTACACAATTCCACGAGTCTACTGTTCCGTGGTAGTTTTCGATATGCGGCGTCAAAATGTTGGAATGATATCAACAACAAATCGTTCATTTAACACTTTATCTCTGATGTCATTTATTAAGTAATATGTTTATATATGTTAACACAGTATAAAGTGCCCAATAGACGTCGATAGGCTCACTCTTTGTCACCTATGCGCGGTGAATCAGCGAGCCATAGCTGTGTAGCAATAGTATTTATGTCCCGCTGTTGGACACAGGCCTTCTCTGTAAAGAGAGTATTAAGGCACAGTCCGCCACGCTGCCTTAGTGCGGATTGGCAGACTTCACATGTCTTAGAAAAAAATTCTAGGACATGTAGGTTTCCTCACGATGTTCTCATTCTCTTCTAACTTCTCTTTAATTACTATCATCTTGTATTACTATAATCTAAGGGCACAGTCACGCGGCCTTAAAGTTAATAGTCTGTCCCAAATCCTTTAAAGAAATTTCTCTAACATGTAGCTCTTTTCACACAATATTTTCTTCATGAGAGAATAAATGTAATTCGTTTTGAGTATATAAAAGCTCTAATTTTTTATCTCACTAGATAATAGAGGAGACAGAACGCCGTGAGATAAATAGGTTTTCTAGGACACATTGCATTATACCAAATTGATAGTGGAACTGGCAGGTTATTTTTATAAGAATAAAAAAAGTATATTTACGAGCACAAAACAAAAATTTGCTTCAAATCAAATATTAAACTCTATTACGCGCGGACCGGACGCTCTCTATATATTTCTGAATTATCGTAGAAATATTGAGAATAATCAGAATCTAACAAAACATTCATCAAACTACTCTTTAAGTATATCCTGTCTAATAAAAAATGAATAATTGAAATCGGATGGCATCATATATAGTCATTCGTCCCATTGTGGTGCACAATCTTGATGCAATTTTACCACATAAGTTTTTCAGAATTGGACCAATTTGATAGGACCAGCATTTAAATAATAAAAAATCATGAAAATCAGTTCACCCAGTCCAAAGTTATGAGGTAACAGACAAAAAATATGTCTGTATTTTTTTTGAATTGACAACGTCCTTTTATCAAGTCGGTTAAAAATAAGCTCTGACGTCACTTATCTCGTTAACTCTAGATATAACCTTTACTAGGTAGCAAAAGCTATGCAGCAAGATAATATTACTTCTAGACTAAACTGAAGGCGAATGCATCGATTCTAAGCTAGTTACTAATTAAAAATACGTTTATTAAATATGCCGGCAACAAATCTTAGCGAAATTCTATGTTCTGAGGAATCATCCTAGCTACCGATTTTCAGTACCGCACATCCGGCAGAATTCCAAATTCCACCGCCACCATCTTGATGGTTGGCGTTCCACGACTGTACGTTTCTCGCGTAACTTTCTTCACATACTGTCAACGTGTTAAATCATCTGTCACCAGCGATGTTTCCGAACGTTTACGATATGGGGACCATCAATAAACGAGCGTACCTCTATCTCAAAAGCAACGCGCCTGCAGCTCCTCTGGTGCTGGGAGCCGTATGCTCGTTTGTCACTTTTCATATAAAAAAAAATTGGCCACACAATACGCAAAAGACGAAAGTCTGGAATCTGATTGCAGTCGGGAAAAGACAAGAGAACTCGTAGCCGTTCACCAACAAGATGGAGAATAATAGCGTTACTTTATTCTTTCAGGTTAAAAAGTACGTCAGCCGTCAAAAGGAAATGACATAAATATTTAAAATAAATAAATAAATAAATAAATAAATAAATAAATAAATAAATAAATAAATAAATAAATAAATAAATAAATAAATAAATAAATAAATAAATAAATAAATAAATAAATAAATAAATAAATAAATAAATAAATAAATAAATAAATAAATAAATAAATAAATAAATAAATAAATAAATAAATAAATAAATAAATAAATAAATAAATAAATAAATAAATAAATAAATAAATAAATAAATAAATAAATAAATAAATAAATAAATAAATAAATAAATAAATAAATAAATAAATAAATAAATAAATAAATAAATAAATAAATAAATAAATAAATAAATAAATAAATAAATAAATAAATAAATAAATAAATAAATAAATAAATAAATAAATAAATAAATAAATAAATAAATAAATAAATAAATAAATAAATAAATAAATAAATAAATAAATAAATAAATAAATAAATAAATAAATAAATAAATAAATAAATAAATAAATAAATAAATAAATAAATAAATAAATAAATAAATAAATAAATAAATAAATAAATAAATAAATAAATAAATAAATAAATAAATAAATAAATAAATAAATAAATAAATAAATAAATAAATAAATAAATAAATAAATAAATAAATAAATAAATAAATAAATAAATAAATAAATAAATAAATAAATAAATAAATAAATAAATAAATAAATAAATAAATAAATAAATAAATAAATAAATAAATAAATAAATAAATAAATAAATAAATAAATAAATAAATAAATAAATAAATAAATAAATAAATAAATAAATAAATAAATAAATAAATAAATAAATAAATAAATAAATAAATAAATAAATAAATAAATAAATAAATAAATAAATAAATAAATAAATAAATAAATGTTAAGTGGAAATGCAGTCCTGGATGGTAAGGCGCGCTAGCTTAGTGCTAAATGCCTATTCACTCTACTCTTGAAAATACCCACATTGTAATCGGAAGGAAAGACAGACGCGGGCAAATTATTCCAGTCCTTTGCTGTACGAAGAATGAAAGACGAAGCAAAGCGCTTCTTCGTTCGCGCTTGAGGGATGTTCACAACAAAAGGATGAAATCCCGAAGTATATGGGATTTATTACAATTTTTTGAAAGAGCATCTTCTTGAGAATTAGGGTTAATACACACTCTTTGATACTGATTGTAAAGATTTGAACTCTATGTAAGTATGCATAAAGTGGAAGTAGAGATCGCTGTTAAAACATTAAGTCCGCTTTCTGAACCTTTTCGGAAGCTAGGAAGGGACAGAAGAGAGATTGATGTGCGACCGAACTGATAAAAATGTTTTGAAAATAATGACTAAAACCGTAAGAAAAATATATAACGTAAGTGCTATAGTCGTATACACGGCGGACGATAGCGTGACTTTTAAATATATAGTTCAGCTCTCTGACAACAGGTGGCGCTTTTTTGAATTATTAATAAGTATAATTATGTAAATTTATGGTGTTAAAAAATATTACTTTTTCTCGCCAATGTTTGCTACATTGTCATTCAGAATTACAATACACTCAATTTACAATCTTATTAATATTGTAAACGTGAATGTTTGACAGTATGTATGTGAAGTATTACTTTCCCACGCAAAAACTGCTGAATGGATAGTGATGAAGCTTTATAATAATATAGCTTACACATCACAGTAACAGTAACACAAACAGGCTGTAATTTATAAGTAAGAAAAATTTCGCAATCTGCGAGCTATTATGGCGTACGCCGCAAAAACCATTGGAGTTACATAGATATAATGAATGATGGAAATGTGTTAAATACTTTTACACATCTGGTATTTAAACTAGATATGGTACAAAGGGTATAAAGGACATAATTTTTACTGTCTGGTAACACCGCGTGGCGCGGCTACTAAAATTTAAAATCGATCTCAACCAACTCGATCAAAAGAAATTACTAAACTTTATTGGTATTCCGTCGAGTGGTGTTACCAAACTTTGTTCTCTCGGCCACTGGACTACCTTGGAAACTTTTTTGATATTTCCAAATTGTGTTGATTTCCGCCTTACCTTTTTGTGCAAAACTTAACTTAAATTTCTAACCGTACCAGTCTGTGGTTGGTTTTATTTGCCAAATTCTGAATTCAAGTATCGCAGCAGTTGATTTCGGGTAGTGACTTTAAGCGGTTTGAATTGTAGACAAGCCTCCTAAACAGGCATATTTAATTATCTTAAAGGCTTAAAAGGTACTGCATTATATATATTACATATAAAATTCGCGCCGTACAGAACGGGGTCGGGATCCCGCCTCACAAGCCCCCTGATACTGCGTGTCGCAATAATAAAAGAGATTACTTACCACCTCGATGTCTTGGTCTCCGCTTGCAGGTTCCTGGTTCACTCTGTCAAGTCTAAATGCACAGTGAGTCAATGTCGAGTCTGAACACGCGAGCACTGCGCTGATGCAACCGTATTGCACTGCCCGTAAGCAGGTTCAAATCAAATTAAGGACGTCGTTAATGACGCGCCGCGAACCGATAATTAACAGCGTCCCTGTACGTTAAATTAACTACACGGCGACTGGGCTAATAGTGCCCTCTCCGCGCACGCCCTGCGCTGCGTCCGACAGCGAGGGTTTACCAATTACCCACGTGTGCAGAGAAATAAAAATAAAAAATATCGTCGCACCGTCATCTGTCTGACAGATATATTACCGCGAAATATGACTTGGTCGGTATTTAACTATACCCAGCAGTTCTACATTTAAAAAGACACACCAAAAATTAAATCTATATACATATACCACCTTCAACAGTTATTCTACGAGCCTAGAACTACCGGGCTGACGGCACATTGCCATGATATGATGCATATTCTCCGACTTTGGAATGCTCTGCCACAAAGCATAAGATGCACAGAATCCTTGACAGCTTTTAAGAACCTAGTACATAGACACTATCTATCTTTATAAATATATATATTTTTTTTATACGGTATTTGTATGAATATATATTTATATACATTTACTTAGGTATTTGTTGTACGTTTAGCATATCTATTTATATATTATTATTATTAATAGTGTATATATTGATAAATGCGTATGTTTATATATATATGTATATTGTTGTTTTGTATTAAAATAAATATAATCACAGACCCACTAAAATATTTTTAGACGAAAGTTTCTGTCCATACAAAGGTTGTCTGGAAGAGATCGCTCTTAGCGATAAGACCGCCCATTGCGCATGCAATGACCTTGTCTAATATGAAAATTGTATTTACTATTTCTGTGATGTATTTTGTTTTTAATTGTTGCGCAATAAAGAATATTCATTCATTCATTCATTCATATCGTATAGTGGAATAATCCATCGAATATATGATTTTTCCTTACAGATGATTGACGATAAGAAATCGTTTTATCAACCTAAAAGTATGCATATATGGCAATATAATATAAATGTCATTATAACGTCATCAAAATTATTTGACAAATTGTTTTATTTATATATTTTTGTTATTGATTTTATTATTTTTAGGAACAATTTTTGTGACAAATCAAACGATTAAATCTCTTAATCTCTTAATAAAATCGTAACTTAATTACTATTTACCACAAGTGCTGTAACTGCTGGATATTTGTCTTGCTAAAGGTAAGGTTATAAAATAATTAAGACTAAATTATATTGCGTCAGCAATAAACCTTGTTCATCATCATTATAATTTAAGACGCAAAACATCCACTGCTGGACATAGGCCTTCCCCAACGATTTACAAAAGGACCGAATGTAAGCAGCTTCCATCCAGCTGCGTCCTGCGGCCTTTATGAGGTCGTCAGACCACCTTGCGGTCGTCCTACGCTGCGCCATGCCCCATCGGCCATCTGTTCAACGCGCTATGTGCCCTGCCCTATGCCACTTCAACTTGGTTACCCGGAAAGCTATGTCGGTTACCCTTATTCTTCTACGAATTTCCACGTTCTTGATATGATGTCGTAGAGAAACTCCGAGCATAGCCCTCTCCATAGGTCGTTGTGCGACTTTGAGGTTGCTTACGAAGACCATAGTGAGAGACCACGTTTCTGTGCCATATGTTATCAAACATTGTTAAATGTATATATTTATACATATGTGATAGTATTATCTACTTATCCCCTGTGACATATGAATTCTAATATGTTCAGTCAGCGGATAGCCGTCTATCTACCCCGCTAGGGTTAAAAGGACATGAGGTATATATAGACGGCTCGTTTTTTCCAATAGTTTTAAAATTTCAATATACATAAACTTTATACGATTCGTTTATTTTTTTAACTTATTTATTAATAATAATTTGTTTATCTATTATTTTATATATTAAATACAGAAATCTAATGAATATTTATTTATATATATATATTTCTTTATATTCGTTTGTATAAATTCCATGTAAACGTTGTATTGCGCGCGCACGACTCTGGGTAGTCCTGGGCACCGTTGAAAATCAGCGCTGTCACATCCTTGCGACGGCATATGCTGAGACGGTGTCCAATATTGGCGTATAATACTGGTGTATATAACTGGTCTATAATAATGTATTCGAGTGATACCAATAAAGAATATATATATATATAGTCTTGTTCACTTTTGACCAACCTCGTATTTACATATATAAGTCAAACAGAAATTCCTTCACACAAACGGGCATGGTAGTAAAGTACATTAAGCATCTGTTACTTTGCAGAATCACTTATAATCCTCAAAATGGAGGGATCGGGTGCAGCGACGGAGATCCAGAAAATGAGAATATTGGAAGAGAGAGTAAGAGCTCCCTCTATATGGGGACGAGTACCTTGTGGAATACGATTCGAAGACCTCCAAGACACGCGGTATGAAGATGCTGTGAGACTACTAAAGAAACACTATCTGTCTGAGGAGGTAAATCATTCAATTGTCATCATTCTCCATCATCAATGGTCAGATTTAATGTTAGAATCATTACTGGGGTTTTAAACATTTCTTAACCGCTACACCATTTTAACCAAAATTTAATTAAATTAATATTATCACTTAATACTCTTGTAACTATTGGTCCCACAAGGTGGTGGGGTCAGCTTTCCTTTTCGCTTTCCACTTCGCTCTGTCCCCGACATCGTCTTGGGAATTCTTGCACTCCCCTCATGTCTCTCGACACTACAGTCTCCCACCTTGTCTTGAATCTTCCTCTGGATCTTCGTCCTGGGACGGAAAGTTGTAGCTCCAGGTTTCCTACGTAATCGAGAGGCCTCCTCTGAACGTGTCCGTACCATCGCAGCCTACTCTCCTGCATCTTGTTGGCAACGTCGCGTACACCCAGGCTGTCTCGCATATACTCGTTGCGTATTTTATCAACGGATGTTATAATTGTTGCTGGGGTTATAAATCATATACCACTACAGTTGTTGATTACTGTTTTAATGAAAACCATTTTAACCAAAATTTAATTAAATTAATATTATCACTTAATACTATCGGCTCAAAAAATATATACGGCGAGCACACGGCAAGATACAACGTGTCTAGATTAATTAACGGACTACCCTCTTCGTTACAATTGGTCCCACAAGGTGGTGGGGTCAGCTTTCCTTTTCGCTTTCCACTTCGCTCTGTCCCCGACATCGTCTTGGGAATTCTTGCACTCCCTCATGTCTCTCGACACTACAGTCTCCCACCTTGTCTTGAATCTTCCTCTGGATCTTCGTCCTGGGACGGAAAGTTGTAGCTCCAGGTTTCCTACGTAATCGAGAGGCCTCCTCTGAACGTGTCCGTACCATCGCAGCCTACTCTCCTGCATCTTGTTGGCAACGTCGCGTACACCCAGGCTGTCTCGCATATACTCGTTGCGTATTTTATCAACGGATGTTATAATTGTTGCTGGGGTTTTAAACATTCCTACACCACTACAGTTGTTGATTACTGTTTTAATGAAAACTATTTTAGCCAAAATGGAACATCCTGCATGCTCGGTCGATAACGCTAAACCAGCATAATACTATCGGCTCATGTGTCTATTGTCACGTGTCTATAAATTATCGAATTACCCTCAGGTTTAATAAAACGTATAACTCGAAAAAGCCAAGTATACCACGGTGGTAGCTCAGCTCAAGTTGTATAGTACTCTAGCAACCCGAGTTCGATCCCCGGTGCCGGCACCAATAAATTTGTTGTTGCATTTTTATGTGCTGATTTACCACGCGTTTGACGGTGAAGAGAATCGTCGTGAGGAAACCTACATGTTCTAGAATTTTTTTCTAAGACATATGAAGTCTGCCAAACCGCACTAGGGCCGCGAGATGGACTGTGCCCTTATACTCTATTTACAGCGAAGGCCTGTGCCCAGCAGTATATGTATAAAGGCTGTTATTTTATCACTCGAAAAAACATTAGGCGCAAGCACAAGGCGCAAGTGACAAACCACTACGGTTTATTTGGCGTTAAATTATGTATTTTATATTTTTATTGCAAAATTTTAATGATAATAAAAAATATTAAAAAATTGTATCGCAGCGGTTAAAGGCCACCTCGAGACACCAACAAATAAAAAAACAAATCAAACATATTATTAGAAAACAAAGAGTGTGTGTTCACGTTTATAATATTATACTCGTAATAGGATCGGATGAGTTATTTCACGTCACTAAGTACTAATTATGATCGTTATATTTATCCAGATAACGTATAGATCTGTTAAATTATTGAGTGACAAAGAGGGAACGGATGAATTCGTCCACAACGTTCGTATATGGATGAAAGACAAGATGTCTTTAGCAGCGGTTAAGGAAGGAACGAATCAATTAGTCGGAGTTCTTATTATGAGAATACAAGAGAAAAGTAAGGGAATTATCTTTTCTGGTCTATGTTGCGTCATTTCTCCACTCCGTTATTAATATTGTTTCATTAACCAAGGAATCACTATTTACTAATATCGATTTATATATAATATATGAACAGAGCAAAAATGTGTGTACCAGAATAGTACTTAGCGGTGATCTCTGCCTACCACTCGAGTGACGGGCGTGAGTGTTTGTATTGTATAAATAAATTAAACTTGAAGAATAATATTTAAAGTTGAATGTTTGTCCACACATATACATCATTTTTGAATGAACTTTGATTTCCATTTTTTTTTTTAAAGAAAGCTAGCAATATTTCTTTATTTTTTTTCCAGAAATATTACTAACAATCTTGTTAACCATTCCAACTAAGCTTAAGCTTGTGCTAGGACATGGTTCACGGCAATAGTCGAATGGTGGATTCGAACCCACGACCTTACGATTCGCAGTTCGTACCCTAAACCATTAGGCTATTGACATTAATTTAAAAGGGTTTGGTTGGAATTATGGCCCATGTCGTCGGGAGCTTGGGTTTGAAAGATATCTCAGAGAACAATGGAAAATAGTATATAGTATTCTTGTTGAAAAAAATTGATTGGCTTACAGTCAGGGCATTACAAGACTTCGTCAATTCATGGAATATGTGTATATGTGTATAAAATCTTATTAGCTTTTTTAAAAAAAAAAACGCTTGATTCCATTTGAAGTCATTAATTAAGATTATGTGTTTATTTGTAAATATACGTGCAACAGTTTGTGTATATAAACTATTTGTACTAATTATCACTTTCAAGAAATTCTATACGAAGCTATAAACATGTATAAATTCTTCGATTTATCAGGTGCGTTCTCCAGAACATTCAGTCGCGTGAAAATCACACACAATCCCCTCTACTCGAGGGTAATGGCATTTTACAACGAAGTCGAGAAGCCTGTCAACTTGTATGACGAAATGGGGGTCCGGCGTTATCTGAAGTTTTATATTTTGGCTTTAAAACCAAGATATCGTCATAGAGGTAGGTGAACGTTTTTTCGCCCGAACAGATTTATAACAATATAATAGGAGAATACAACATATCTATTTATTTAGAAGAAAGTGTGTCGGTGTGTTCCATATAGGCTTCGAAACGGCTGGACCGATTTCAATTAAACTTTCAGGGAATCTTCAGATTGACCTGACGAGTAATCCTGTAAAGCTTAGTGACGACTCACACTCCTTTTTTTGAACTGACAAATACAGCTTTTATTTACTATGATGATATTCTATTGTTTTATAACTGAAATTGATATTGACACATGCGTTGTGTATATTTATGTCATTATGAACCATATTGAAGTACAATGAAGTATATTAAAGATTTTGAAGTATTCAAGGTAAGTTATAGCGCCGCGAATGTATCTGTTTACTGATGCTGCTGATATGTACATGGGTGTAGGTAATGATCTTCACCCACTCGAGAAGAGAATGAATACGGAGAGAAATGAATAATGTAATATATTGTGAGAATTCAATTAAATATATAATGATGTAGGTTTATTGTTTACAACCCTGTAGTTCTGGGCTCTCAAGAATAAGACTACGGTATCCCCTGCCTGTCGTAGAAGGCGACTAAAAGGGGCCTCGGGTTCACTGGGCGACAAGGGTGGGGGCCTTTGTCGTCCGCCAAGGTGGACCCGGGAAGAAGGCGACATCGGCTGGCCCGTGTCGCCTTGCACTGTGAGGGCACAGGGGAGGAGGGAGTAACCTCCCCCAGGAAGTGCTCTCTATGAGCACAGTGCAGAGGGGCTCCGGTGCGTTCCACTGGAGATCCCGGAGCCCCTCACCATGCACCGAGGAAGGGCCACCGGGGAGGTTTTAGTGGGTAAAAACCCCACATAACCGCCGCCTTCCCCCCAGAAGGCGGGGTATCTTTCTGAAGATTTCCTCCTCGTTACCAAAAAAAAAAGGTTTATTGTTTAAATAAAATAAAGAAAAATCTAGCCCGGCGAGGCGGGCTGGGTACGCTTGTGTAACATAAAGACAAGGGGTTTTCAATATATGTTATTACATCCTATAAGAGGGTGAGCTCAGAATTAGACGGTCTAATTCCCCTTATTTCCGTTTCTTTTCATCCTTTTCTTTTGAATATCCTTCAGTCCCAAAGGAAGCGCTCTACTTCGTCTTTCATTATTCGTACAGCTAATGACTGGAATTCCAGGACTAACCACGATACCACCTAATGTTAAGTGGTAGTGCAGCTTCTGATGGTAAGGTGCTAGTGAATGTCTATCCACTAATGAAAATAAACATATTGTAATCGAAGGGAAAGACAGACGCGGGTTATTCCAGCCTGCTCCAAATTACCAAAGATTCTATAATGGTAAATAGCGTTAAGCTCGAATTTGTACATGTATTTGGTGCAATAAACAATCTATCTGTCTATCCAATTCTTTGCTGTTCGAATAATGAAAGACTAAGCACTTGCTCACAATAAGGGTATTTACGAGCAAAAACAAAAACCGACTTCAAATCGAATCAAACGGTTAACGCTATTACGCGCGGACGACCTCTTTGTATTGCTGAATTATCGTAGGAATATTACGAAATAAAATCAGAACCTAACCAAACACTCATCAAATTGGACCATTTAACTGAGAGTACACTGAAAGCCACTTTTACCAGCTTTCAAAAAAAAAAGAATCATCAAAATCAGTTCACCCAGTCCAAAGTGAACGTGCCAAATTAAGAAACACCTTTCCATCCTTTTGAATCGGTTGAAAAATGGATAGAAATAAAGTTTTTTTTGGAATTGGAGGGTTATATTTAACTTTTTCGTTTCTACATCTGACAGGTATCTCAAAAGACATGTTAAAGGCGGCCATAGTACTCGCCACGAGCGCTAATGTACCGGCGGTTACTGGAATTTTTACAACCTCAAGGGGTCACGTGACCGCAGAGAGTTTAGGATTCGTGAAGTTTAACGAAATTTACTATATACGATATTTAATCGACAATCAGGTATGGCATTACTTATGTGGTCTATTTCATGTCATCATAATTATTTATTTTGTTAAATTTCGTCCAATCTATGCTGGATTAACTTAGTCTCACAATAGTGTATGATTTTAGATTTTATTTTATTATCATCATTGACATCCCTACGGACAACTTTCTTTAAATTAGGATGGATTCTTGAGTGGAGACGATGGAGAGACAAACGTCTAGTGGGACGCCCTAAGACTAGGTAGAGCTACGGTCTTCGCAGGAGGTGGATGAGAGTGGCCGAAGATCGAGGCCGACATCCACCAATGTACTGTAACAGGTTGATCATAACGCATTATGAATTCAGTATCTACATTGCTTTTCAGATTGTTTTCGCTGACACGGGATTAGGGAACTACGGCGCCGCATTAATGGGATACCGTATTCCAGATGTCGAGGAGCGAGTGGAGATACAGCCACAACGTTCGTCCAGGTTCAACCTGCAACCGATAGAAAACGATGATGACGACTAACAGCCTTGACATATTGTGCTATATGACATATATACTGTATTTGTTTCGAAATTTATACGTGCGTTTGATTTTCTTTAGTAAAAACGCTCTTAATGTGTATTACTTGCTACCAACAAACAAATGGAAATCAAAGAGACTACTAGGAGATAGCTGGGTGAGAAAACCCATCGCCAAACACCAGACACAAATTTCAATGATTAAATTGATTAAAAATATAGTTTATATATAGTTTGTCTCTACACAACCCCAAGGTAGACTGGCTGAGAATGCCTGCTGGCATTAAGTCCGACTTTTTGCAATAAATATCTTCTTCTTCTATAAGCTCTACAGCCCTTTGTGAGCCTTGGCTTGGTCAAGCAACATCCTCCACCTCGGTCTATCCATGGCCGCAGTCCTCCAGGTTCCTATGCCAATTTCTTTGGCGTTTCGATTTACACCGTCTATCCAGCGCAGCTTTGGTCTTCCCCGACCTCTTCGTCCTTCGGGGTCCCTCGTCATCACTGCCTTGGGTATCCATTCTCTGCACATGACCAGCCCATCTAAGCCTGATTAATTTGATGTGCCCAGCCACGTGCAGTTCCTGGTAGAGGTCATAAAGCTCCTGGTTATAACGGCTACGCCATTGGTTGTTTTCGCACACAGCGCCAAAGATACGCCTCAATTACGCCTTGCAATAAATATAATAAAGATTAAATAAATAAAAACACTATAGTAAAAATAAAAAATAAGCTCTCACGTGTTTTAATCCTGCATTTAGCGTGGTTGGGAGACACAGATATCCACTTTTCAACCGCCTTAAAAATAGAGGAACTTTTCAATAATACTGTATGTTTATATGTTTGTTACCTCATAATTTTCGACTGGGCGAACCGATTTGGATGATTTTTTTAATAAAAAAGCTGGAGTTTCCCTTGTAGCGCCAATTCTGATAATGGCAGCCATGAGAATGCCATATACGTCTTAAATTTGCATCAAGTATGTGCGCGACAAATGGACGTATTCAATATCACGCCGGCCGATTACGATGATTATTTTTTAATTGGAAAGATTTATTTATTTATTTAAATCAACAAAAATTATAACACCGTTACAGATAATACCAATATGATGTTATAATAACTTAGTTAAATATATATTATTAAAATTAAAACAAACAAAAAGCTGCTTTATGTATTGACAATAATATATAAATATAATAAAGTCAAACACCTTCTACGTATTTGTAGGCAGCTTCGATAAACACAGACTCTGTGCAACAAAATATATCAATGTGCAGTGAGATGGTATTAACAAACCCAACCGCGCGCGACAGCGGAGCGTTCCTGGATAAGTTAGTCCTGGAGATGTACTTTAAGGGTAGTTTAATGATAGTTTGGTTAGGTTCTGATTAGTTCTAATAAGTTATATTAGGAATTACAAAGAGGGTGTCCGCACATAATAGCCTTTAACATTTGATTAAATCTATAGCCGTTTTTTGTTTTTGCTCCTAAATATACCTGCTTAATTATGAAAGAAAATTTGGAATAAGTCACTTTTTTTTCTTTTTTTTTAATGACGAACTACACAGTTGGCCAGAGAGGCTGGCCTTTACTGCTTCACCTGGTTGAGAGGTGGCATAGCTCTTAGGTCGCTTAGCCTGAATCTTTATTAGCTAGTAACTCGACACAAGACTCCCCCGGTGAGAGGTAACCTTAGCTTGGACGGTTGCTGGGCGACAAGGGTGGGGGCCTTTGTCGTCCGCCAAGGTGGACCCGGGAAGAAGGCGACATCGGCTGGCCCATGTCGCCTTGCACTACGAGGGGAGGGATTAAACCCGGATGTGCTCAAGCAGAGCACAGTGCAGAGGGGCTCCGGTGCATTCTTCTGTAAATCCCGAAGCCCCTCACCATTCACCGAGGAAGGGCCACCGGAGGTTTAGTTCTAATAAGTTATATTAGGAATTACAAAGAGGGTGTCCGCACAAAATAGCCTTTAACATTTGATTAAATCTATCGCCGTTTTTTGTTTTTGCTCCTAAATATACCTGTTTAATTATGAAAGAAAATTGGGAATAAGTCACTTTTTTTTCTTTTTTTTTAATGACGAACTACACAGTTGGCCAGAGAGGCTGGCCTTTACTGCTTCACCTGGTTGAGAGGTGGCATAGCTCTTAGGTCGCTTAGCCTGAATCTCTATTAGCTAGTAACTCGACACAAGACTCCCCCGGTGAGAGGTAACCTTAGCTTGGACGGTTGCTGGGCGACAAGGGTGGGGGCCTTTGTCGTCCGCGTAATTTTGCTTATTTTGCGTAAGCATTCCGATCTAAGGGCGCCCGAGAGGCCGAACGACGACTCGGCCGGTGGATATTTTATTAATGAAAACTATTGGGGACAATCTAAGCTAAAGTAACTTACGAGTATACACATGCTACTTCGGGAAGCATAAAATAAGCCACTTTTCAGTTCTGACGCTTTGAGTTTCAGTTTGAAATTCATATAAAAATTATAGCCTGAATTCTTACAGTGGAAGAAATGTAAATTAGATCTGGGATTCCAGAGACCACGTCACATATATTACGTTACCTTACCGCAATTGAATAAATGAATGGAAATTTGCATTACCTTATGCATAGTAGTGCATATTTTGTCTTTCTTATAATTTCATCAACGCTGTATTAATGAAAAAAATGTTCCCACCCATCTATGTATGTAAGGCCCTTTATTATTTGTCATAAAACTCAAAGGCCGGTCGCATTTGGATGCAAACCGCTTACAACCGGTTAGAACCGGTCTCTTTGGAAATCGTTGGGGAGACCAATGTCCAACAGTAGATGTTTTGCGGCTGGAATGATGATGATGGTTATTTGTGCTCGGTGATTGGTGATTAACTCACCCCCTGTTCGGAGACGGATAATATTTTTTTAATACTTTCTAAGCAAGTGCTTGACTACGATCCCACCTGATGTTAAGTGGAAATGCAGTCCTGGATGGTAAGGCACACTAGCTTAGTAAATGCCTATTCACTCTACTCTTGAAAATACCCATATTGTAATACAGGGAAAGACAGACGCGGGCAAACTATCCCAGTCCTTTGCTGTGGGGAGAATGAAAGACGAAGCAAAGCGGTTCGTTCTGGTTTGAGGGACGTTCACAACAAAAGGATGAAATCCCGCAGTGCGTCTAGAAGTCCGGTGGTGGAAAGGGGATGGGGGAATTAGATCATATAGTTTCTGAGTATTCTCTCCAAAATGCAATCTAAATAAGATTGGTGAAAAGTGGACAGCGAAAGTTATGTTTGTTTACGTCTTGTGTCTGTGTGCTTGTGGTTTAAAGGACGTGAGAACATTTGTTTATTTGTATGTAACGGGAAGTTTGTTATCATCAAAGATTTTTTGTACAGCGACACAAACATCGTAAATGTTCTTTCATAAATATTTATTGGGGTTCTTTAACACGCGTACTGGACGTAAAAATCTATTATTAGTACGACCATAATTTTTGTAAAAAAGAAATTTATAATTTAAAAAGATAATAAGTCGGGTTTTTATTCTTCAAGGGCTACTAACTGCTAGTTCACGATTTGAATTGCGTAAGAGATAGATGAGGGGATCAACGAAAGAGAAAAAAACTGTTTTTTTTTCTCATAATTTTACGTTGTGCATAAAGAATTACCGACATTGCCTAAATTACGGGCAGCTCTGAGAGAAGACATCAATTTTCAAGGAAGCATCACAACATTACACAGGATATTAAATAGGATTTGTTTCTAGTACAAGCGATGTCAATCTAGACGCAAACTACTAATAGAACGTCACGACATTACCGCATGGCGTGCAAGATGTTTGGATAAAATACGTATCACGTTGCGTAGTACGCAACGTGAACCGTCCGGATACTATGCGGCTCTCCCTTTGAAGTAAAATTGAAAACTTAACTGCCGTAGCGCTAATTAAAGCGAATAGTTTTTGCTCATTTTGTCCCAAATTTTGACCCTCTAAGTCTGCGAAGAGATGTCGGTTCTCTTTCCATCCTGTATCGCATTTACCATGGCGAGTGTTCTGAGGAATTGTTCGGAATCATCCCAGCTAGCGATTTCCATTACCGCACATCTCGGCAGAATTCCAAATTCCACCATCTTGATGTTTGGCGTTCAACGACTGTACGTTTTTCGCCAGCGGTGTTTCCGAACGTTTATGATTTAGGGACCTTCAAGAAACGAGCCTATTCCTATCTCAAAGGTCGGCAACGCACCTACAGCTCTGGTGCTGTGGATGTTCATGGGCGACGGTGATCACTGAAGATTAGGTGAGCCGTATGCTCGTTTGCCACTTTTCATATAAAAAAAAAATCGAACGTGAGTGTGGTCACAGTTCCGTACACGAGGGACGCATAAAACTGAACTGTCGAATTGACTTTGCGTCTAATACTTGTAATGTTATCATCGCATATTGCGCCAAATTTCGAAGCTCCTTGCTTCTTGTGATACACTATTTGTACGGTTCAGATATAAGCCATAGAATTTTTTGAAGTAATACTTGACACATAGCACGCTCGAATTGGGGAGTAAACTGGTGTATGCGTGACGAGATCGTTACGAATAGCACGACCATGCGATCGTTACGAATAGCAAACGGAAGTTGAAAAGGAGATATAAGTTAATGAAAATAGATAGAGTTACCTCTCACATTTTTTTTTATTTGCTGAAAAATCATGTATAAATTATAACAATAAAAATAAATTTAGAAATATATCTATACTACATTTTCAAAAATGAAAAAAGTTTTAACATACATTACACAGGATAATTAGTAAGTTGACGTACATCCCTTTGTGTCGATAGAGTGACTATTTGGGATATTTTTAACCCCTATACGCACTATGCAAAAGTGAACAATTTTTAAATTATTTATTGCTATGTTTTTAGCTTTTTAAAATGCAATATCAAAAATTAAAATATATATATATTTGATATTATGTAAAAAAGTATTGATTTAAATCTCATTTTCTTAAAACTTTTTAAAGATTTATTAAAACGATTAAACACTTTTTGTCCAAATGCGAGATAGAAAATAATATTATTTAATTTTTTTTGAGATTTATTTTGACGAAAATTCCTTGTAATCAAAAACTATGTGAAACTTGGCTGGCATACTTCTTAAAACATAACCGTTTTCTTATCTCTCCAATAATACATAAAATGTAGAAACTTATTTCAAAGAAACTGAACACAAAGGAAACAGGCGAAAATTTGTAATCGAACTAAATCTGAGCTCGTTTATTAAAGTTTCCGTTAAATTAAAAACAATACGTAATGTAAATAAAAAAATATTAAAAATAATATTTAGAACTATATTTTGACAAACGAAATTTTTGACCTCCTCGAATACGTTTTTGGGTGGACTTTATATAAATGTTAAAGATGGTTTCTAATAACAGTAAAGCTATTTATCTTTTATCTGTATGTATAATATTAGTGTATATTTATAAGATTAGATCCGTTGTTATCCGTATACTTGTTTGTTCTTTGACCTCATTAGAGTTCATTGTTTGTGCACGTCTTCCGTTTGTCTCTTGACCACGTTTCCAGCTTTAAACATGGAAAATTACGTACTTTATTGCTTAGCTCGCATAACAATGGAACAATAGGTAACATTTCTAGTAAATTTATTTAAGATTTATACTTTTTGGATTTTTTAAATGTTATCATTTCAATTCCCACAGCTTATAAGTTCACAGGTTTAAAAAAAACATTTTTGTTACTTAGTTACAGCCTTTATCTATGTCCCACAGCTGGGCACAGGCCTTCTCTGTAAAGAGAGTATAAGGGCATAGTCCGCCATGCGGCCCTAGTGCGAATTGGTGGACTTCACATGTCTTAGAAAATTTTCTAAGACAGGTTTCCTCACGATGTTTTCCGTTACCGTCAAGCGCGTGGTAAATCAGCACATAAAATTGCAACAGCAAATTCATTGGTGCCGGCATCGGGGATCGAACTCGGGTTGCTAGCGTACTATGCAACTTTCGCTGGGTCAAGGGTCAATTTCAAGACACGGATACATTCGCGGCGCTATAACTTTCCTTGAATTCTTTAAGATCCTCAATTATTGAGATTGTAGAGCATTGTACTTCAATACGGTTCATAATACCATAAATAAACACAACGCATATGTCAATACAAATTTAGGTTATACAACAATAGAATATCATCATAGTAAATAAAAGCTTTATTTGACAATTCAAAAGAGGTGTGCTTCGATCGTCACCAAACTTTACAGAATTACTTGCCAGGTCTATCTGAAGATTTCCTAAAAGCTTAATTGAATTTTTTATTATTTTATTTATTTCGGAGCCTATATGGAAAATACCCACACACTTTCTCTTTTATATATATATAGATTGTTCAAGCTTAACGTAAACAAAGGAAATAAAAATTAAAAGCATATTTCAGAGGACATCATCACAACTACTCCCGTACAATTCTACCTCAACGTTGGAATCTCAATGTTTCCACAGTTAGTTTCTCTCCTAGCACTAAAGCTATTTATCCTTGTCAAGCGTACTCCAGGTGTATATTTTTATTTCACCTTATTTTCCTTGAAATTTTTATACTTATTTTCAACCGATTTCAAAAAAGAGGAGATTCTCAATTCTTCTGTATTTTTTTTCTTTTCTTATGTTTGTTATCTCATAACTTTTGACTGTGTTAACCGATTAAAATTATTCTTTTTTTTTATTTTAAAGCTTGTGCTTTCCATGTAGCTCAATTTGATGGTGGATATGAATTTAAAAAAAGCTGGTCCGCTGTGGAGCCGGTTAGCAAAAGAAAGACATACGTGGAAATCTTTTGAGGAGGCCTTTGTCGATAGACAAGCCATTTCACAACCAGATGCCGAGTATTAAAAGTTAGAATTATCAAATTAATTTAGTTTAGTAAATAGGCAAACCGATTTTATTTATTGTTAAGAAACTTTAAAGACAATAAAGGCTTTTTTTTTTTGTACGAACTATCACAGTTGGCACAGAGAAGCTGGCCTTTACTGCTTCACCGGATTTGAGAGGTGGCATAGCTCTTAGATCGCTTAGCCTGAACCTCTATTTAAAGGCTTTATTATTTTATGTTTATTTATGAAAGCAACCAGCCAAAATTCGCCAACGAAAAATAGTCAATTTTACGAGCAAAAACAACCGACTTCAAATCGAATCAAACGTTTGCAGTCGACCACTTTGTATTTCCGAATTCGTTCCGAGTTTGATTTCTAAGATAATTATCGTAGAAAGACCACAGGGAAAGCACCACTCTTCAAATAAAAGATAAATTATCAAAATCGATTCACCCAGTCAAAAGTTATGAGAGTACAAACATAAAAAGAAACATACAGACGAACTAAGAACCTAATTTTTGAAGTCAGTTGAAAAGTATCTTTTTTTTATAAAACACCACCGGTAGGTCGGAGTTCTTTTTAGGACAATAAAGCGTTTATTCTAAAGCCGATGATAGGTACAAGGGCAGATAAAAAATTTGAAAAAGTAAATACAAAGGAAAACAACGATGAGGTCGGTATCTGCGTCGGATTGCTTCGATAAGGAAAAGTTTCGACCAAAATTTTCAGTTCCTGTGAAACTTCCTAAAAGCTTTTCAGTTTAGGAGAATTTGTACTATGTAATACTTGCTATACTTTTTTTATTTGCGCGTTCCGTGTAAATTGGTTTTTCTTTAATTCACATCGTTCTAGGTTAGCATCGATTTAGTGAGAATTCACGTTGCAGAGTACTAGACTATGGAATAGCCTTCTTTTTTTATTATTGTGTGCAACAAAATGCTAACGGAGGCACACCCCAGAGGGTAGTGTCGGACTCCAACCTACTAAAAATCTTCACACAGTATTTCATCACGTTCGACCGTATGTACGAGGGTCACGGGATAACATCAAGCAGTTCTTCAGCAACCCCCGGTCGCTGCCTGGATCGCAAGGCCTACCAATCAGTATGGAAGTTATAAATTTATTTTTAACTGATTTATTGTAACACCTTAAGGGGTTCATAAAGGCGAACTTAATTGCATTGTCTACTAGAGTTACCTGAACCCTGGTTAATAGTGAAAAACATATTGGCCGGTGCTATCATCAAGTAAAAATACATAACGAACAACATTAAAATGAATACCTACATATAACATGAGTACAGACAAATATACATATAAATAGAAGTTATCAATAACTTAGTAACTAAGTTATGTAAGTATAATTACTGTAGATTATTTAGTACTTGTATCTGCTTCGGCCTTACTTGTTATATACATTTCATGCTCATACAAAGGTTGCTTTGATGACATTTTTCTTAGCGATTAGATGGCAGCGTGTTTTTTGTAGGGTAGACAGAGACAGTTCATATTTGATAGGCCTTTTTTTTGTAATTTCTAAGCAAGTGCTTGACTACGATCCCACCTGATGTTAAGCGGAAATGCAGTCCTGAATGGTAAGGCGCACTAGCTTAGTAAATGCCTATTCAATCTACTCTTGAAAATACCCACATTGTAATCGGAAGGAAAGACAGACGCGGGCAAACTATTCCAGTCCTTTGCTATACGAACAATCAAAGATAAGATGATAGCGTGTTTTTTGTAGGGTAGACAGAGACAGTTCATATTTGATAGGCCGTAACTGTACAATAAAAGTAGTAAGGTTCTTCAATTACTATTTTTTTTGACGAATTACACAGATTGGCCAGAGAAGCTGGCCTTGACTACTTCACCGGATTAAGAGTTGGCATAGCTCTTAGTCGCTTAGACTGAACTTCTATCGTTAGTAACTCGAGACAAGGGCCCCTCCGGTGAGGGGTAACCTCGGCTTCGACGGTTACTATGTTACGCTTAAGCATTCCGATCCAAAGGCGATCGAGAGTGCCGAACCACGACTCGGTCGGTTACTATTTCACTGATAATGTTCAATTAGTACGCAGTACAGGCATTTTTATACTTTCATTGAGGGGCACAAACTAAAATGCCACTTTCTTAGTGAGTTTATCCCAATATTTGTTTCTCCATTCATCTGTTACATATCCCTAAACATACTGACCACAATTTCTTCTTATCGGATACGTTTATCACGTCTACCTGTCATAATCACATCTACTGTACTCCTATTAAATAAGTGGAAATACAACATTATGAACCTTCATTTCCACATAATTACTTGTCACTTATCATAACAACTAGATACACATGAGCTCAGTAACAAATAAAAGGGAAAGATAAAATGGTACAAACAAAAGAAACCGAAGCGCTGGTTTATTTTAGTCAGATTGTTTTGTTTTGGAAACTTTCCACGAACAATTGTTTCCGCTGTGTAACTTCCTATAAGCTTTTGTTCTGAAGTAGTCTGTGCTGTGTATTGTTTTAAACGTGTACGCGTATGATCGCTTTATTTTTAGCTAAACCTAAATTTATGTCGGCATTCTGTCAATACCATTTTTTTTCATAGAAAAAGGGGTAAGCGGTAAACCTAAGGTAACCTAGGTTTAATGATCAACAGCCCTGTAGTTGTGGGCTCTCAAGAATAAGACTACGGTATCCCCTGCCTGTCGTAGAAGGCGACTAAAAGGGGCCTCACTGGGCGACAAGGGTGGGTTCCTTTGTCGTCCATTATGGTGGCGACATCGGCTGGCCCGTGTCGCCTTGCACTGCGAGGGCACAGGGGAGGGAGTAACCCGGACGTACTCTCCTTGTGCACAGTGCAGAGGGGCTCCGGTGCGTTCTACTGGAGATCCCGGAGCCCCTATCGAAATTTGTTAATAATTAATTATCGCTTAATATTAAATATTAGAAAAGTTTTGTACTAATAGAGTACTCAGCGCGTAACTGAGAGGTTCTCGGTTCGGATACTAGTCCAGACTATTTGATTTGATTTGATTCTGTTAGTTGTACAGGCTACATGCATAGATTATAAAATTTATACAACGTGTCCCGCCATCATGAAGAGTAGGAATGTAGTAACATACTACACTACATTCTTCATGATGGCAGCGCAAGTAAGGGTTTTATTTTATTCAAGTTGTAAACCACAAATAAAAGTAAGAATGGAATGCTTTTTTTATTTAATTTATTACGATATGTCGTATATCGGATGAAATATATCGATATTAGATGATTCGATAATATCGAATAGAAGCGATATATCGCGTCTATATATCGATCGAATATCGATATCTATCGTGCACTCCTCCGGTACATATTCATATACTATTTTAACTTTCTACTAATATTCCTCTCCATCTGAACGTTGCATAGAAGAGGTCGCTTTTAGCGATTAAGCCGCCCTTTATTTCACGAGTAACTATTTATTTCTGCGTGTTGACTTTTTCCTTTTGATAACACTAAAGATTAGAAATAAAGTAAAAAAAATGGAGGGTTCAAAATTTTTCTTTCACACGCTGTCGTCATGTCTGCCATGATTCAAACTTAGCAGTAACTTTTGCAAAATCACAAATTCATTGTATTCTCCTTCAATACTGTTAGCTGGCAACACATGACACCCAGCGATTGTTATGCATAATAACTACTTCCAATGATATCTTAATAATTTACCTGAACCTTATTGTATCTTAAATTCATAATTAATAATTAAGTTGATCGTCACATTAACTTGGCATTGTAAACAATAGTTCAACTTTATTAGTTCCTCTGACTTCTAAATAATTCTTGTACAACGTTACGCTGTCACAATAAAGCGAGTATTAGTTCTCGGGTTCACTGGGCGACAAGGGTGGGGGCCTTTGTCGTCCGCTATGACCCGGTAAGGCGACATCGGCTGGCCCGTGTCGCCTTGCACTGCTAGAGCACAGGGGAGGGAGTAACCTCCTGGACGTGCTCTCCTTGAGCACAGTGCAGAGGGGCTCCGGTAAGGCGACATCGGCTGGCCCGTGTCGCCTTGCACTGCTAGAGCACAGGGGAGGGAGAATCCTCCCCCGGGACGTGCTCTCCTTGAGCACAGTGCAGAGGGGCTCCGGTAAGGCGACATCGGCTGGCCCGTGTCGCCTTGCACTGCTAGAGCACAGGGGAGGGAGAATCCTCCCCCGGGACGTGCTCTCCTTGAGCACAGTGCAGAGGGGCTCCGGTAAGGCGACATCGGCTGGCCCGTGTAGCCTTGCACTATGAGGGCACAGGGGAGGGAGAATCCTCCCCCGGGACGTGCTCTCCTTGAGCACAGTGCAGAGGGGCTCCGGTGCGTTTTACTGGAGATCCCGGAGCCCCTCATCATGCACCGAGGAAAGGGCCACCGGGGAGGTTTTAGTGGGTAAAACCCCACATAACCGCCGCCTTCCTCGCTCGCCCTCAACTGTACATCTACAACACTGGAGGAGCTGAAGATGCATAGCTGATATTTGAGAGAGGACTAGACTCGTTTTGGTCTCCAAATCGTGTAGGTTCAGAAACACCATGTCCCACACCACACATGTTGATAGTGTACGAAATATACGCGAAAACGTACAGTTATTTGAGCAAACCTGAAAATGCTAACGTCACCCAGTTGTTCTTCTGCCAGAGCAACAGGAAAACGTAATGCTACAAGTCTCAAGCTGAGATAGTTAGAACGCGAATTCACTAATTTACCATTAGTTGTAAATGTTGATATAGCCACAATAACCGCCTAGATTTATCCGTCTATTCCGACAGACACTATACCGTACATTAGGGATGTTCATGTCAAAAATATAACGATATATTTTTCGATACAATATATCATGAGGTTGTATCGATACTACGCGATATATTCTACAAATATATCAATATTTTCATATATCGAAGTTTGTTAATAATTAATTATCGCTTAATATTAAATATTAGAAAAGTTTTGTACTAATAGAGTACTCAGCGCGTAACTGAGAGGTTCTCGGTTCGGATACTAGTCCAGACTATTTGATTTGATTTGATTTGATTTGATTTGATTTGATTTGATTTGATTTGATTTGATTCTGCTAGTTGTACAGGCTACATGCATAGATTATAAAATTTATACAACGTGTCCCACCATCATGAAGAGTAGGAATGTAGTAACATACTACACTACACTCTTCGTGATGGCAGCGCAAGTAAGGGTTTTATTTTATTCAAGTTGTAAACCACAAATAAAAGTAAGAATGGAATGCTTTTTTATTTAATTTATTACGATATGTCGTATATCGGATGAAATATATCGATATTAGATAATTCGATAATATCGAATAGAAGCGATATATCGCGTCCATATATCGATATATCGTGCACTCCTCCCGTACATATTTATATATCTATCTCTTCTGAAAGGTAATATAGTATGTATTATGTATTTACTATTTTAACTTTCTACTAATATTCCTCTCTATCTGAACGTTGCATAGAAGAGGTCGCTTTTAGCGATTAAGCCGCCCTTTATTTCACGAGTAACTATTTATTTCTGCGTGTTGACTTTTTCCTTTGATAACACTAAAGATTAGAAATAAAAGTACGATGTATGGCTTGTTTGACAGTTAGAAGATGAGTGTCCGATCGTCACCATACAGGTGTTAGCTGGCAACACATGACACCCGGCGATTGTTATGGATAATAACTAATTCCAATGATATCTTAGTAATTTACCTGAACCTTATTGTATCTTAAATTCATAATTAATAATTTAGTTGATCGTCACATGACCTTGGTATTGTAAACAATAGTTCAACTTTATTAGTTCCTCTGACTTCTAATTAATTTTGTAAAAAGATTGTGAGGACGTGCAGTTGTGACGGTATTTCGTTTTAAATTATTCTTTGTACAACGTTACGCTGTCTCAATAAAGCGAATTAGTTGTTGGACTATTTTATTCCTCGAAATCTACAAATTATACCTTTAAAACTCCGAGTGTATTATAGCAATAGACAATACCTAACGTAGACGTGATTTATGTGCACTCGATATTTCTTGAAACTAACTTTAACACCTTTTAAAACTTTCTTTCAAAGGTTAGCTTAGAGTGAGAGAACTTTGTCGATATATCATAATTACTAAACTACACTGGCTTAAAAGTAGACATTTGTTTAGATAACAAGATTTTTTAAGATTAGTCATATAATTTTGAGATTTCCTTGTCTACATAAATATAACTAGCGTACTGTTATAATTTGTAGGTCTCGTAGAATAAAATAGTCCAACAACTAATACACTCGCTTTATTGAGACAGCGTAACGTTGTACAAAGAATTATTTATAATGAATACCGTCACAACTGCGCGTCCTCACAATCTTCATACAAAATTAATTATAAGTCAGATCACGAACTAATAAAGTTACAACTATTGTTTACAATGCCAAGTAAAATTGACGATCAACTTAATTATTTATTATAAATTAAAGATACAATAAGGTTCAGGTAAATCACTAAGATATCATTGGAAGTATTATGTATTATTATGAAGTTATTATGCATAGCAATCGCCGGGTGTCATGTGTTGCCAGCTAACAGTACCCAGCCCGCTACGCCGCCGGGCTAGATTTTGCTTTATTTTATTTAAACAATAAACTTACATCATTAAATATTTAATTTAACTCTCACAATATATTAAATTATTAATTTCTCTCCGTATTCATTCTCTTCTCAAGCGGGTGAAGATCATTACCTACACCCATGTACATATCAGTAAATACAATATCCTTCTTATCATTTATAGACAAAACATATCGGGCTCAAGTAATTGTCAGAAATAAAAATACGATGTATGGCTTGTTTGACAGTTAGAAGATGAGTGCTCCGATCGTCACCATACAGGTGTTAGCTGGCAACACATGACACCCGGCGATTGTTATGCATAATAACTAGTTCTAATGATATCTTGATGTTTTACCTTACCGTATCCTTATATTAACCTTATTGCATCTTTAATTCATAATTAATAATTTAGTTGATCGTCACATGAACTTGGCATTGTAAACAATAGTTTAACTTTATTAGTTCCTAATCTGACTTCTAATTCATTTTGTATAAAGATTGTGAGGACGCGCAGTTGTCACGGTACTCGTTATAAATAATTCTTGTACAACGTTACGCTGTCTCAATAAAGCTAGTGTATTAGTTGTTGCACTACTTTACTCCACGAGACCTACAAATCCTAACACAAGATTACTCGCCAGGTAAATCTGGAGAATCCCTGAAAGTTTAATTGAAATCGGTCCAGCCGTTTCGGAGCCTATACGGAACAAACCTACACACTTTCTCTTTTATAGATTAACGAACAACTACACGAATGAAACCATCGAAACAGCCAACTTAAACCTTTGCAAGCAGATACAATTTACATTCTGGAGTTACGGGGTTATGCGTTTAGCCCTGCGCGTAGCACGTGCATACATTAATACAGCCCCAGTAAACCGTGTTCTGAGTTGTTGTCTGTTTAAATTTGCATAATTATTTCAATGTGAATGATTTAGCACGTTGAATCTCTCATTAATATTTATTTAATCTGTTGTTCTTCCGCAATATAGGAAATATAATTTTACGTGTATTGTATGTTCTCCTAGTCGATATGGATGGTTTTTACAATGGTATAAGACTCGAAAATACGTCGAGATGGCAACATTAGGAACTGGTCGTTTGATATTTTAGTAAAAATGTTAATTGTACACATCTAATGAAAATTTAGTTAATTAATATAACGTAACTTAGTTTTACTTTAATAATAATAATACTTTATTATATATTATTATTATTTATTCGGTACCTCGACTTGGCTCACGAGGTGACCGCCATGTGTGATGTGGATTTGACGATCATTGTCCCGATAGTCGTTTCTGCAAATGGTCTCATAGCGAAAAGTCTCGATCAACATCTTAAGACTTTCGCTGGATGGCTAGGTCAAGGGTCAGATACAGAAGGCAGTACTACTGGACACGGCACGCATTATCAGGAGGTTTCTCTCTATGTCGCCCTAACCACCGGATGCTTGGGCTCTGCTTCGTTGCCGGTGGCACACACTAGGTTAGGTTTTTATAATGTTTTTGTATTTTGTATGATATTTTTGTGTATTTTACTTTTTAAAGAAATATTGTAAAAACTTAGCCTAAGGTCTAAAAATAAATAAGGATAATACTTTATTATTTTTTTTTTACAAATAAACGAACTCCCTGACTCCTGAACTAAGAGTTAAACCTGTATCTCAGGTATCAGTGCCCTCTCCCATATATCAATTTCATTTACAAATTTAATTTAACAAAGACATAGAAGATAGTTTCGGTAAAAAAAATCATATACAAATAAATAAATGTGGGCGTGTTGTAGCTTGAATGTGCGTGTGTTTGTGTGCGTGATGAGTGTGGTATTTATATTATAAGTAGAATGTAGTTATTTTAGGTACATGTTTCTACTCGTATAAAATCTCAATGAATGAATACGGTAGCTGACTTATATGTAGATAAAGAGATTTCTTAACATCGCCGAAAGGAAATTCAATCTGAAATGTCGTGCGCTTCTAAGTCCCAGTTCATTTTGTATTCCGCTTCCGAGGGAATTCGTAATCTAAATTTCTTTAGATTTTTTCCAATACTACTGAGAAATGTGTGCTATTATTAAATTGGTGATGTAGTGTTCTCCGAAACCATCCATTTATTAACGGAGATTTTTGTTGAAAGGTTTATGTTTTTCTTCCCAAATCAAAAACGCTTCCACGTAATTTTTTTTAAAACACATATTTTTAACGTTTTTATTTTTGAAATAGACATTGATTTTATTTATCTGTATCATTATATACAAGCACATAACAGACAAAATATAGCTCATATTAAAAAGGAAAGAATAAACGAAATACACTTAAAGAAAGAAGGAACGGAAAAATAAGCCATGATGTTAATATTAGCAGGTGTAATATATATATATATATATATATAAATAAAAGAAAGTGTGTGGGTATGTTCCGTATAGACTCCGAAACGGCTGGACCGATTTCAATGAAACTTTCGGGGAATCTTCAGATTGACCTGGCGAGTAATCCTATAAAGATTGGTGAAATCGGAGCACTTCTTTGAACAGTCAAATACAGCTTTTATTTACTATGATAATATTCTATTGTTTTATAACCTAAATTTGTATTGACACGTGCGTTGTGTATATTTATATCATTGTCGACCATATTGAAGTACAAATATATTTAAGATAATAATAAAGGATTTTGAAGAATTCAATGTAAGTTATAGCGCCGTGAATGTATTCGTTTACTGATGATTTTTTAATTAATTATTACTACGGAAAATTGTATTTTCTTTCACCAATCATGTTTCTTTACAGAATTATTTTAATTAATAAAAATACCAGCCAAAAAAGCAAGCATTAAACAAACAGATATTTACATGGGTGTAGGTAGTAGTAGTAGTGTAAGAGAATGAATAATTTAATATATTGTGAGAGTTAAATTAAATATTTAATGATGTAAGTTTATCCTTTAATAAAAGAAAGCAAAGCCCAGTGAACTGGGCTAGATTTTGCTTCCATTCCATTTTGCCCACTTCAGTGGGCTGGGTATTTTTTTTATTATGCGTATAAACTAGCGCTTGACCATGATCTCACCTGTTGTTAAGTGGTGATATAGTCGAAAGATGGTACGCGCTAATTTAGTAAGTGCCTATTATATCTACTCTTGAAGGCTCCCACGTCGTACTTGGCTGGAAAGACTGACGCCGGAAACTTATTCCACTCCTTTGCTGTACGCACAATGAACGATGACTCAAATCGCTTCGTTCGGATGCCAGGAACATCGACTATAAAAGGGTGGAGTATCCCACCGTGACCCATACAATGGAAAAAGTGGGGTGCTCTAGATGACGTAGACGCTGATAGCAGATGTCACTACGGACGTATGCACAGACTCCGGCTCGTGGGCGAAAATGTCCATGGGACAACGAATCTGCGTTTCTGTCAGGAGATGTACAAGTAAGTGCGGCTTGCTGGTCTCTAGATGGTGATGGAAACGAATTGAGATTAGAGTGCAATCCTCGGATGTTCGTGAGGTGCACATTGAGGGAGAGGAAGTGCAACCGCTGTGTAAACTGACTCTTTGCTCTTGTTTTGGTATGGTAGTATTATATACAATAAATACATATCGCATACTCTCAAGATTTACGTTAGTTCCATTTATTATTATGCAAGTATGCGCAATAAAACCACACTCATGTAATCCGCAATATAATATTTCTCCCCACGCTCTTGACAAAATTCTAAATTACATGTCACGCAACGGCTAAAATTTATATTCTGTAACGCGAAATATATTGTTCCTTTTGTTTAAAATGCAGCAGATTCATCCGAGATTAAAATTACAATGGAGAAGAGGGAAATGTTACGTGTTTTCTCTCCTTTCAAGTTTATTTTATGAAGTTAAATTGGAACTTGGAAAAAAATTGTGTTACAATTTATGTTTTGCTAATTTGACCATTTCTAAAAGTGTCAATAGTCTTATGGTTTAGGTTTAGCGAATCGTAAGGTCGTGGATTCGAATCCACCATTCGACTATTGACGTGAATCGTTTCCTAGCACAAGCTTAACCATAGTTGGAATGGTTAAGGGCGCGAACCGACCGCGCAATGCCACCATTGTGGCTGCGACTAGGATTCCGCGCAGCACACGCTTGCCGTATGTGCTGCGTGGAACACGGAGAGACGGATCCTGGTCCAGCAGATTGGGCAAGACCTCTCCTCAGGGCAGTAGCGGCTGCGCTGGCGGGGAAATCTAAATGGAAGGTGCTGGTCTCCTTCTGCGAGTCCGTAATGACCCAGAAGGAGACCGCCGAACGGGATCTACAGGAAACTACTAACAACTAGTTTTGGGCTCTCAAGAATAAGACTACTGTCGTAGAAGGCGACTAAAAGGGCCTCGTGTTCACTGGGCGACAAGGGTGGGGGCCTTTGTCGTCCGCTAAGGTGGACCCGGGAGGAAGGCGACATCGGCTGGCCCGTGTAGCCTTGCACTGCGAGGGCACAGGGGGGGAGGGAGTAACCTCCCCCCGGGACGTGTACTCCTTGAGCACTGTGCAGAGGGGCTCCGGTGCGTTCCACTGGAGATCCCGGAGCCCCTCGTCATGCACCGAGGAAAGGGCCACTGGGGAGGTTTTAGTGGGTAAAACCCCACATAACCGCCGCCTTCCCCATAAGGCGGGGTATCTTTTGAAGATTTCCTCTCCGTTAACAAAAAAAAATATATGGAATGGTTAACAAGAATGTTAGGAATATTTATGAAAAAAAAATATTGCTGGTTTTCTATAAAAAAAAAAAGAAAAAAGTTGTAATAAATAAAAATAAGTAATAAATGTTTATAATTTCTACTACATATATCTAATTTATATTTAACTGCCAATAACCTAATTGCTTAAAGTAAAACAACACTTCCGGTATTTTGAGTGTTTATGAGCGACGTTTATAAACGTTTACGTCTACGTCAACGTCCACGTTTACGTCTATGTCAACGTCCACATCTATATCTACACCTAGATCCACATCTACGTCCACGTTTACGTCTATGTCTCCACCTATGTCTAAAAGCGACAAAATATTAAAAAAATATCAAGCAATTCAAATAATATTTATATCCGTCATCTCGTATATTCCCAAAATAAAACTACACATGAAAGTTTTGGTTATCACCACGGCTTTGAAATTCGACATACAGTTTACGATATGTATAAAATATTTTATGGAATACACGCCGACGCGCCACCTCATAAAATATCATTGTATTCTGACAACAAGGAAGTTACGAATATATACTGACTGAACTTTTGTGCAGTTAATATACGATTTTCAGCTCTTTATTATAATGTAGGTAACACTTCAATGTTGGTATGTATGTTGACTCCAAATTGGCAGGAACGATTTTGATGAAGGAGATGGTTCACGGCAATAGT
Organism: Meandrusa payeni; assembly: GCA_029286785.1. NCBI lineage: Eukaryota > Metazoa > Arthropoda > Insecta > Lepidoptera > Papilionidae > Meandrusa > Meandrusa payeni. The sequence continues at coordinate 4,310,433 of JAGSMX010000016.1, read as the reverse complement.
CGAATGGTGGATTCGAAACCACGAACTTACGATTCGCAGGCCGTACCCTAAATCATAGGGCTATTGACGCTTATGTATATTATTACTATAGTATTTTAAAGCATTAGAACCGTAGAGAAACCCTGTACCTTTTTCACATACGCGGTGCATTTTGCATCGGTACACTGCAATTACGTAAATTACCCGGGAGCGTACTACTAATGTAAGTCATTACTTATGCTTTCAGCATTTTTAAGCTTAAGTTTTAAGCTAAATGTTGCGTTAAGTATATGTAATCTATGTACAGTGTTTAAATCTTTACGAATTGCCTCTACGAACTATAACAGGACAGACCCGGTTAGACCACTGTATTGGCACTGTCTTTGCGAAACAACTTTGTTATACAGAATACGAAATAAATAAAAAAGATATACTTAAAAATAGTTTTTAATTGCATGCAAATAATTAATAACAATAAATAAATAATGGTCAATAAAGTTCCGTTTAAATTTGAAAAATTTAATAAATAAATATTATATTAAATAATAATTTTATTATTAATATCAATAAATAATACATATATATATAGTTAATTTCAATTATATTGGAGCACCATTTTTTTCACTTCAGCTTCAACCAAAGACTTTTGTGTTACTGTGATGCGCGCGTATTTATTTATTTATTCGAGACAAACACAGACAAAAGATAACAGACATATTTTAACAATTACGGCATACAAAAATTATTACAAATCCAGTTGTCTCACTGAGAACAAATTTGTTTTTCGATCTTAAGATTAACTTAAAATTTCACTGTCATCTTGTTTTCATAACGAGCCTAAAATATTGAGTGGCGACTGTGGGTAGAGCGTCGTTATCAATAATTTAAATAATAACAGTGACTATTTTAAAATACTAACAACTGAACTTTAAGCTCCCTGAAAGTTTCATTGAAATCGGTCCAGTCTTTTCGGAGTCTAAATGGAACATACCCACCCACTTTCTCTTTTATAAATAAAGATAAACTAACAACACTAACCTGTTGCAGCCGAAATCCTTTTGTATATTTGATTAAACGAAATGATAGGCCTTGAGCTTCTTCAATGATTTCATCTTTAGAATAATACTCCGAGCATCACTTTTCATAGATTTTAGGTATAATTAACACTTAAAACTCATAAGTATTGCAATAAAACACACAGAACACTTAAAAGTAGTAGACACTGACAGTCGAATGACATTTTAACATGGCAACCGTAGCTCCTTTTTTTTTGTTGACGATTTTATGGCCTGGTGACAAGACCTTTAAGCCAAGACTTTTTTTTTAAAACAAATACACTTAATTCTTACGTCTAAGATGAAAATGTAAGTTAGATGATTCCCCGCGCCATTTTTTCAAGTCCTACCGTAGCTCCTATTCTTGCCACTTCACAGATAAGTTGGTGGCACTATATAACTTCAATAATATTTTTATCAATTGTCAAATTAGTTAAGAATCAAAAGAATTACAATTATAAATATTATTTACAAAAACCTTTTTCGAAACACGCAGCGTCGTTATTAACGTCATGTCTATCCTATCTGTAGTTTTTCACAAAAAGTTACAAAAGAATCGTCTCCCAATTTGTTAGTATGAATATACTGTGCCACATATGATAAAATCTTTTTTCTTATATTTTGTGAAATAATATTATAATAATTTGTTGCCTTTTGTTATCTGTGTATAATTACATTGCTGCATGTCAACAGATGACAAATGACTGCGACATTCATATTTCATCGAAGCATTATTAATCATAGTACGAGCATAGTTCCGGTGTCATGCTACAAATTGAACATAAAATCTGGTTTCTATTTCATAAATACAAATACGTATGTACGTATGTACGTTAAATCATAGAGACAATAAATGCGACGATACTGTTTTCTCCTTATTTATTACGAAATTAACATCGCTTATCTGTTACCAATCCGACTCTGGAATGCTCTGTCAGAGAGTATAAGGTGCACGTGCACAATCCTTGTCGATATTTAGCATATAGCATATAGGTATCTAGCATAGAAGCACTATCTTTCTTGTATATTTATTTATTAGAGACAAATATTTTAGCTTAGCGGGCATAAAAATTACAATATTACGACGTTAGCCAAAAATGCTTACAACAACTCGTGACGACGTGTTACGGTATTCACAGTCGATATTACTAATATTGTGAAATTGTACGAGAACTGACAGGGAGTAACCCCGGGTCGTCCTCTCCTCGAGCACAGTGCAGAGGGGCTCCGGTGCGTTCCACGTTGAGATCCCGAAGCCCCTCGTCATGCACCGAGGAAATGGCCACCGGGGAGGTTTTAGTGAGTAAGAATACCCCCCACATAACCGCTGCCTTCCCCCCAGAAGGCGAAGCATTTTTCTGAAGATTTTGAGAAGAAGATGAAGAAGATGAAAAAAGATGAAAAAGGTTTTAAGATGCTCTTTAATGTGTATAATGTTATATGTAAAATGTATTAAATAAATAAATAAATGTTTCCTTCAAGTTGTCTCACTGAGAAAAAATTTGTGTATCGCAATTTTATTGCTACAGTACAGCATCATGGGCAGGATAACAAAAACAAATGATACTTTGTTATGGGTGGTATACTAGTGCTTGACCACGATCCCACCTGATGTTAAGTGGTGACATAGTCGAAAGATGGTACGCGCTAGTTAAGTAAGTGCCTATTCACTTAATGGCTCGGCAATAAGACGGCAACTTATTCCACTCCTTTGATAGCAAATTGCGTATAGACGCACGATGAACGATTACTCAAATCACTTCATTCGAACGCGCGGAACATCGACTATGAAAGGGAGGCGTCCCGCCGAATGTCTATACGTCCGAAGGTAGAATTTATATTGTGTAATTCCTGTGCACAATCTCCAAAATATAATCTGTAAAACACCGAAAGGCTAGCCATCATGCCTCGGTGCTCAAGACTATCTACATGTCGATCTTGGTCACTTATCAAATTTTACATACAAAGGAAAATAAGCAAATAAAGGCAAATAACTCTAAAAAAAATATAAAGTAAATTGAAGATTTTATTCTCTGTATTTGCTATGAAGCAGCGGATTTATCTAGGCTTTATAAGTAGAGCGAGAGTTCGTGAACAAGTCTGAGGAGATGAGAAAACACATTCAGGATGGCTAATACTGTATATATAACATACTATATTTTATGTATTATATATATATATATATATATATACTATTACTAACAATAATACATAAAATATAGTATGTTATATATATATCTCATAATATTTTCTTGTTCTATGTTGTAAGCTCATGACTGAAGGACGTGACTATGGTGCGTTGCCCAGGCCATCGTTTCTTTCCAGACATTTCTGTCTTGCGCCATTATTCAAAGTTTGTCTTGAAGACATAGGAAGGGATTAGACTGGCTATTGTGCATGCAATAATATCGTACCATATAAATATGTGTGTAAAAATACCGCTAATTTCATATTTCACTGTAACATATTTGTTTCTGACGGTAAGATGAATATTTTTATTTTGTTTTTTCCGCACACGAGGGTAATCGGTAAACCATCGCTGTCGGACGGCGCGCAGATCGTGTGCGGAGAGGACAGTCTCTGCCCAGTCGCGTATCAGTATCGGAACCGTTCGGTTTATTCTTTTTGCGTACAGGTTCGATGTTAATTATCGGACCAATAGTCATGGTATGAAGCCGCTAACGAGGTGCATTGTGTCAGTGCAACATTGCTCGCGTGTGAGACATTGACTTACTTGACCGAGATATGACAGAGTGTACCAGGATCCTGCAAGCAGAGAATAGGACTTGGAGGGGGTAAGTCATATTTCATTATATGCGACATATAAGTACATATATAAGGTGTACATTTATTTTTAATCATGTAAATACATATTTAGTACAGATGTAATGAGAAATTATTTCATCGGAATACGGTGACACCTACCCCTACTTCTCTAAGATGGGTACTGAAGCTATTATTATTATAGTGTGTTAGTATTTACTCTCTCAGAGCACGATATATACGAACTTTTCCGAAAAATTACGAAGGAAAATCTTTTGTTACTATATCTGTAATTCTTTTTCTACCGACTTCAAGAAAGGATGAGGTTCTCTATACGTTTTTTTTCTTTGTTGCCTCATAACTTTCGACTAGGTGAACGATTTTGATGATTCTTGGATATTGAAAGCTGGTGCTTTCAATGTGGTCCTCATTTTAATTTTCAATTCCGACAATGGTATCCATAAGAATACCATATAAGTATTAATTTTGCATTATGCATTTACGCAATAAATAGAGGAATAACTCAACGTTACTCCAAACGATTTTGATGATTTATCTTTTACGTTGGTTTGGTTTTTATTGATTATATTTCGTTATATTAATAATATAATTCGAAAATACCTAGCTGGACTTGCTCAGCTATGTGGACCTGGCAGGCTGCAGGTGAGGAGAGACGTCGCACTGGTGAAATATGTGTGGAGGATACTGCGGGGCTGGGTTCATCACCCAGAATCACCCGCGCTACAGCTGCGGACGCCTGACAATTACGTGTACATGCGCCGTCGTCCACCATTGTTCCTACTGCCTGTCTCCAGGACTAACTTGTCCAGGAACTCTCCGCTGTCGCGCGCGGTTGGGTTTGTTAATACCATCTCCCTGCACGTAGATATATTTTGTTGCACTCAGTCGGTCTTTATCGAAGCTGCCTACAAATGCGTGGAAGGTGTTCAACTCTAATTTATATATTTGTTACCTGAGCTGCTTATTATTTGATTTTTTTTTATTTATTTTTTTTTTTTGAAAAGAAAGCTAGCAATATTTCTTTTTTTTCAGAAATATTACTAACAATCTTGTTAACCATTCCAATTAAGCTTAAGCTTGTACTAGGATGTGGTTCACGGCAATAGTCTATTGGGGGTCTTAAACAGCATATCGCTATCTCTGTGCGGAACGCGCAAGATGTGTGACAGAGAAAATCACCTCTCGCTCACTCTCATTGTAAATAACTATTAATCAGTGTCCCTTCCGGATTGGTCGACAAACTTAGTTTCTAATTAGTGCCAGTAAGGACGTAGCACATAAGATTGTATAAGTAGTTATGAAATTAGAAAATACAAATAAAACGCTTACAGAGTGCGCTCGACGCCCTACCGCGCTGGTTGGACAATTGGCGTATCGCCGTCAACGTCGGTAAGACGGCGGCGCTAACGTCCAAATATGGCGTAGATTTCCAGCGACTGCGTCTTCGTGGACAGGTAATACCTTGGCAGTCGGATGTAGTCTATCTCGGATGCAAGATCGATCGCAGGCTTTCAATGGCCCCTCAGGTGAATCGTATGATTCAAAGCGCCAGAGTTGCGAGAGCGGTATTGAGACCAGTATTGGCATCTCACTTGCCCGTCCGAGCTAAACTCTCCGTCTACAAGGCTTACATTCGTACACGATTGACGTATGCCGCTACAGCGTGGTACGGATTAACCAGTAACAGTGCAAGGATCCGCATCCAAGCACAACAAAACATAACCCTAAGAATGATCCTAAACGCGGGGCGTTACGTCAGAAATGACGTAATATAACGCGATTTAGGCATCGAACCGATTCACGAATTTGTCACGAGACTAGCTCGTAACTTTTTCGACCGTGCGGACAACGGTCCGCACGAACACCTGCGCGGTTTCGCCCCGCAACACGCACGTCCTCCTGACGTGTTCCCGTAGGTTCAAATTCCCCATTCTAGGAGCTTTTGAACATATAGGCCCCTCTCGACCTCCGTCTCAATCGAGACCGAGAGGTTGGGAGGGCGTAGTAGATAGATTCGTCGCGGCTGACGCTTGAGGGATTAGCCACGACGCAAAAATAGTTATACCTAAAAAATCCGTGTTAAATCGGTACCCAAGACCAGGGGAGCAGTCGCCCCCTGCGCTGATAACCCGGGTAATGGGGTAACACCCCGAGGCCCGTACCTGCGAGGTTCCCGGGAACCTAGCAGATGACCACACACACACACACACACAAAATACAAACATTACAAATCTGGACTCCGAGTGTTATTCTTCCCGGAAATATCGACAATAGTGAAGGCCTCCCACAAGTCCAATGGTGGATTCGAACCCACGACGATTCAGCAGGCCCTACCCTAAACCATTAGGCTATTGAAGCTTCATTTAATTTTAGTAATATTAATATATATAGCTTAGTTTTTATAACATCAATTTGGTTTATCTGTGACGGTATTATAATGTTTGTTGTTTTAAATAAAGAAATAAACCTTCATGCTATTTGAATTCGGCTTTTTTACACGTTAATATACAAGTTATTCAATAGTGTTCGTTACTATAATATTTCAAAGTATGCGGCTGTAATGCATAAGATTTTGTTTAATGGCCTCGAAATGCAGACTCCTCCACAAAATGAAACACTTTGAAGAAGTCTGAGGTGAAATTCCGGGATAAACTGCTAGGCAACACAATTTGTATCTGTCTAATTTGGCTCCTTTTGAATTCATTGTAGTTTATATGCAGTATGCTTTACGTAATTTGTAAGAAATTTCTAATGTTATTTTGATTTGTATTTTATTTGAAAACTAGTGGTTTCCGTGTGTTCTCATTGTAATAAGCGCACATAGGGCGACAAATGGACGAATAAGTCAATATCACGCAAACCAATTTCGATGATTCATATTTTATTGGAAAGGATGTACATATATTAAAAGTAGTTTGATGAGAGTTTGGTTAGGTTCTGATTAATTTCATAAATAACTTTCCCACGATAATTCGGAAATACATCGGGCGTTCGCGCGTAATATCATTTAAGATTTGATGCGATTAGAAATTGGCTATTGTTTTAGATGTGCCGTGGTAGCCCAGTGTCGGGGCTGTCGCCTTAAGTTGCACGCTACCGAAGTCAAACCCCGGTACCGTCACCAATAAATTTGTCGTTGCAATTTTATGTGCTGTTTCATCACGCGCTCGGCGGTAAAGGAAAACATCGTGAGGAAACCTACGTGTCCTAGAAAAATTCCTAAGACACGTGAAGTCTGCCACTCTGCACTAGGGCCGCGTGGCGGACTATACCCTTATTTGTACTCTCTTTACAGATAAGGCCTGTGTCCAGCAGTGGAACATAAATGCATATACTTGTTACTTTCATGTCATTATCTCTAGAATACACTATCTCGTCTTATGGCTTTGTACAAGCGATGATAGAGAGTGGCAAGTTAAGTAATCTAAATGTCAATTCACCAGACCGTAATTGGTACAGGCGTTATAGACGATTGCCTACTTAATGAGAAACTCAACGATATGCTTCAATAGTCTAATGGTTTTAGTTACCAACCACATTATATTTATTATTAGTTTAAACCCACGTTTTGAATATTCATTTGAATAAAATGGCGGAATACAGATAGTAGCTGTTTAATTAGAGCTGAAAATTGTATTTTACTAATTCCGCAACACCGATCTACTGCATTCCGTTGCAGTATCAGATACCTGGCCACTGGTGGTGGAATAACTTGCCACCGCCTATAGACAGAAAATCTGTAAATGCATTTAAATTAAATTACAATACCTAATGTTAAAATCCCATATAAAATATCCTACACATTTTAAAAGAATGCTATAAATTTGACAATTTATAGACGCTGTCACGCTACGTGATAACGTCTTATAAATTGATGATAGCGGGTGGCATTCACTGAAAATGTAGCGTTACGGCCGTGTCCCGCTGCCGTTGATCCGAGAGTAACCGATCATTCGATGTACTGCGTGTCTGAATGTGTGTAAGCGTGAGCGCGGCATGAGAGAGAGGGTAGCGCCAATAGTAAGCGAGTGAGAGCGCGGAAAAAATGACTGAACAAGTAAGACAAATAATATATAAATTAGAAAAAAATATGCAAACTCTACTCGGCCGTGCGAAATAATGCAAATTATAATGATAAATAATAAATCAAAACAAAACAAATTATATATTCCTTTTAATTTTGTAATACATGTATATTGTTAGTCCGTGCCAAGTGCTCATTGTTTTAGGATTCGTTGTCACGAATTTAACGTCTACGCGCCTTGCATCAAGACACTTGCGATTTTTATCAAATACGTTCTTGTCTATATAACCAGTTAGAATAAGCTTGTGTTAGTATCACGTCAATAGTCGAATAGTGGGTTCGAACCCACCACCGTACAATTCGCAGACCGTACCCAAAATCATTAGGCTATATTGATAATAGAGATGGAAAACGGAGTGTAAAAGATTTCTGTCAACTGAAGAACGACTTAAAGGTCACCTATCGCACAGGAAATCCCTAGTTTAGGTGGCAGTAAAACTTAAATAGAACTAATACTCGCAGTAAAAAGTGTAACTAGTAATACTGTTTGTTATAATTTTGTTAATTAATAAAGGATATTTATTAAAAAGTCGGTTTATTAAAAAAAGGTTGTGTGAGCGATTTTGTTAGTAAAAATATCTATGTATATTTACGCAAAAACAAAAACGAATCGAATTCCAATCGAATCAAAACTTAAACGGTATTACGCGCGTACGCTATCTTTGTATTTACGGATTATCGTAATGTAATAAATATAATAGACTTAATAAGCCCGTGAGAGCCCCTGAGTGAGACCCGTGGTAACTCAGTGTCCAGGAGGTTGGTTCAAGTTGCATAGTACGCTAACAACCCGAGTTCGACTGGTGCTGGCACCAATAAATTTGCTGTTGCAATTTTATATGCTGATTTACCACGTGCTCGGCGGTGAAGGAAAACATCGTGAGGAAACCTACATGTCTTATAAAAATTTTTCTAAGGCATGTGAAATCTGCCGATTACTAGGGCCGCGTGGTGGACTATGTCCTTATACTCTCTTTACAGAGAAAGCCTGCGCCTAACAGTGGGACATATATTATATATATAAAGGCTGTAACTTTAATAAGCCCCTAAGCAAACGCTCTTGAAGTAGATTTACCTTTTTTTTTTTGTTAACGAGGAGGAAATCTAAAGATACCCCGCCTTCTGGGGAAGGCGGCGGTTATGTGGGGTTTTACCCACTAAAACCTCCCCGGTGGCCCTTCCTCGGTGCATGGTGTGGGGTTCCGGGATCTCCAGTGGAACGCAACGGAGCCCATCTGCACTGTGCTCATAGAGAGCACTTCCCGGGGAGGCTACTCCCTCCCCTGTGCCCTCGCAGTGCAAGGCGATACGGGCCAGCCGATGTCGCCTTCTTCCCGGGTCCACCTTGGCGGACGACAAAGGCCCCCACCCTTGTCGCCCAGTGAACCTGAGGCCCCTTTAGTCGCATTCTACGACAGGCAGGATACCGTAGTCTTATTCTTGAGAGCCCAGAACTACAGGGTTGGAAGTAGATTTACCTACAGAATTGGACCAAATTTAAATGGGACCATACGGGAAGCACCAGATTTTACATTAAAAATTCATCATTGTTTCAATTTTTATCAATAAAGCGTTAAAATTCTCTCTCAAACATATTTAAATAGTTTCTCAATAAGTTGTGATGGAATATATTGGTATTTTATTTATTATTTTCAATGTTACGTTGTTCTATTTTGTTAGCCTATAATCGTAAATCCCGAATAATTTCTTGCCATTGATTATACCTACACTACGACCGTATGTAACGTTACTTTCATATGCACGTCTCTGTGATTTGTAATCTTGCGTGTAAATAAAATCTCGAATAAATTTGTTATTTCGTTTATAATGACGCGCTGTTACTTAAACTTCTAATGATAGCAACTTTATTATTAATCTTTGAAATTGTACATTTTAACATAAAGAACCTAGACGTAAGTAGTACCTAAAAGTTTAGGCGCGAACTTCATAGCAATAATTTTCGATGCCAAGAAGTTGGAATTCGTGTACTTACGACCTCTGTATATATTAAATGATCAAACTATGTTTACCATCAAATAAAGTTGTTCGATTTTTTTTTTAAATGTAAACCGTTAGTGTAAGTTATCATAAACGCTGACATTCCTTCATATAAATATTTGACTATGATGACAGACTTGTCCGTGCTATTTTCTACTCTGTTTACTTTGTTTTGTTAAGAAGAGTGCCTCTACAGTAACCACAGTGCTTTCATATTATTATTATTATATTTTTATTATTTCTTTATATCTGATTTTGGAAGGTGATGTTGGAGAATGCTCTAATTCACGCGTCGTTGGTTTTTTTTTTCATAGATTGGCCAGAGAATCTGGCCTTGACTGCTTCACCGGATTGAGGGGTGGCATAGCTCTTAGATCGCTTAGCCTGAACCTCTATAGCTAGTAACTCGACACAAGAGTAACCTCGGCTTGGACGGTTACTATGTTACGCGTAAACATTCCGATACGAGGGCGCCCGAGAGGGCCGAACCACGACTCTGTCGGTAGCTATTTCACGGATAATACGCCCCGTTGAATTGTTATTAGTTTCTCCGCGACCGCTGCCTCCTTGTTTCTCATGGCCATTTTTAGGTTGTATTCTACTATTTTTCTTTTAATTCGGCCGTTGCCCTTGTCACCCATCTTCTTGTGGCGTCGTCACAGTCATCTGTGTAGTAGACACAGCTGACTGTATATCGGGATATCGCTACTACAGCAACATGCTGTCGTGCAGTTGCAATTTTTTCGTCAATGTACCCTACGTTACGTCATGGGTCATAATCATAAATCATAATCGGTTCACCCAGTTGAGAGTTATGAGACATAAAAAAACATACAGACCTCCTCCTTTTATTAAGTCGGTTAAACATAGTGCAAAAACTTAAGCTGAAGATTTTCAACAGTATTGTGAATCTTAAACCCAAAATCGTCGACATGAAAAACAATGGCGCACGATTTGATTAAATGTTTTTGCAACGAGCGGAGCGGAAATAATGTGCATACATTATTCCAGCTCAAGTTAGCAGTTCACCGCTGCGCCGAGTTGTCTGCTGGCATTTACATAAATTGTTTCACTTAGAATGATTTCGAAATTTAATAAATACATAACTTAAATTTAGATAAAAATTAAGTAAAAATATTTATCCTTTATTATTCTACTATAACTAAACTTAAGATAAATACATTTTTTTTGGTAATCTGATTATAGTCCTCATATATTCTGTTGACATTATTTAATAGCTTTGGACTCGGTGGAGAGGCGGGCTAAGAGGCTATTTGGTGACGCAGTTGAAACCAATCTGCTCAGTCTTGAGCACAGGCGTAAGGTAGCTAGCCTTTCGGTTTTCTACAGATTGCATTTTGGAGAGTGTGCTCAGGAACTACATGATCTAATTCCCCATCCCTTCCACCATCGGACTTCTAGACGCACTGCGGGATTTCATCCCTTTGTTGTGAACATCCCTCAAACCCGAACGAAGCGATTTGCTTCGTCTTTCATTCTTCGTACAGCAAAGGACTGGAATAGTTTGCCCGCGTCTGTCTTTCCTTCCGATTACAATGTGGGTATTTTCAAGAGTAGAGTGACTAGGCATTTACTAAGCTAGTGCGCCTTACCATCCAGGACTACATTTCCACTTAACATCAGGTGGGATCGTAATCAAGCACTTGCTTAGAAATTATAAAAAAAAAATAGAAATTTCAACAGAAACACAAAATAATTTTAGACTTCTATTTTTTTTGTAAATACTAGCTGCGTTTGTAGTAGTCGCCTCTACGGCGTAGGCCTCTCCTAAATCTTTCCAAATATTTCTTTCTCGTGCTACTCGCATCCGACATGATCGACGTAAATATAGATAGATGTGAATAAATATTTTAAAATCCAAGAAAGTATGTATGTGAAAAGTTTTCGCACATGCAAATAAAACTTTTCTTATTTTTTTCCTTTGTTGTTTACAAAGGAGTTTTGAAAGTTGCTTTTTTGTTGACTCCTCAATGGTAGAGGTTCAACCAATCTCATTTTCCAAAAAAGTAGCTTTATTTAACGAAAACTATATATATATTTAGTTAACTATATTTAACTATATATTCGTATTACTGTACATATATATAATCTCATTGCACATAGATATATTTTGTTGCACTCGGTCGGTCTTTATCGAACCTGCCTATAAATGTGCATAAACCTGCTTTTTATTTGTTTTTAATTTAAGTATTATCTCCCTATATATATATATATATATATATAAAGAGCCGTGCGGTTGGCTCAAGTTGCGTAGTACGCTAGCAACCCGAGTTCGATCCCCGGTGCCGGTACCAATAAATTTGTTGTTGCAATTTTATGTGCTAATTTACCACGCGCTCGGCGATGAAGGATAGAAATTTTTTCTACGGCATGTGAAGTTTGCCAATCCGCATTAGCGCCGCGTAGCGGACTATACCCTTATACTCTCTTTACAGAGAAGGCCTGCGCCCAACAGTGGGACATATATAAGAGGCTGTAACTTAAAAAAAATCTAAGTTATATATATATATATATATATATATAACTTAGATTTTATAACATCGATTTGGTTTATCTGTAAAGGTGTTATAATTTTTGTTGTTTTAAATAAATAAATTATAGTTATGTTATAAGTTAATATTATTCTCATGTAAGTGACTTTGTAAATTGTCTTTTTGAGAATAAAATCTTTAAACCTCATAAATATTACTGTTTTGTATTATAAATGCAGTTTACTAATGTTTATTATAGAATGAGCTGAAGTTTTTAGAGAATTATATTGTACAACACTACGTCAAGATGTTTTTGTTACAATTTCTTGTGTAAAATGATCTCAAAGCCGGCAAGCGACTGATGAGAGTAATACAAATTCGGTCGACCTTTGTAACAAAAAATGATTTCACCCGACCTTATTGGAACACTACAAAACATAAAGCTCCTAGTTACCAAGCAAACTAAGCATAGCTGAGGAAAAACACATGAAAGTTAACGTTTCTTGTTTATCTAAATGTAATTTGACTTTTCACATGAAACTAGTAAATGGTAGATCAGAAAGCATTCATAGACAAGTATATTTACACATTGACATTGGCATCATTCGAATACATTACAAACAAAATATAAAACATATTAAAAGGCAAAAAAAGACCTTTAAAAAAAAAAAAACGGACAAAAAGGATATAGGATATGATGCAAAAATTGGACACGTTCTCAGTAGATTCTGTCGCAAGGATGCGAGCGAGCAAAAACAAAAACCTAATACACGCAGATTCCCTCTTTGTATTTCCGAATTGTCGTAGAAATATTACGAAATAGAATCAGGACCTTATCAAACTATTCTTGACGTACGTCCTTTCCAATAAAAAATGAATCATCAAAATCGATTGTCGTGATATTGAGTTATTCGTCCATTTGTCGCGTACATACTTAATACAAATTTAGGGTTTTATCATGTTAGAAGTACCAGATTTCAAATAAAAAAAGAATCATCAAAATTAGTGACAGAAGTAGTTTTCGTAGGAGAGGAACGTAAGACAGATATTGTCATAAACATGTTAGATAAAGAGAGAGTATATTATGAGTAGATTTGTAGATCGAGTCAATGAGTAGAAATAGGGAAAAAAGTTTACCAATCAAAAAAAAATAATTATTTAATCATTTTAGAACTTTTTTCAATCTCATTTTTTATTTAACGTGATGGATATTATATCTTTCTTTTGATTCTACGACCCGTCTCAAAGAAACGCTATATAAAGATACTAAAGTTCCACCAGTTGCTTTCCGTCTCTAAATGAAGAGCATTTTACTGAATAGCTTTACTTTATGAGATGTCCCAAAGTTAACAAGTTTTATGACACCCTCATAAAATACCTTTGAAATGCCTTCACTCGAAAGGGTAAGAGATATTTCTGGAAAAATACATTGTTTTTGTGTTTAGTGTAAAAGGCATGTTCATCAAAAAAAATAATAGAGTACAACTTAAAAATGGCCATGAGAAACAGGGACGCAGCGGTCGCGGAGAAACTAATAACAATGCAACGGGGCGTCTACGACGCGTGAACCAAAGCATTCTTCAGCACCACCTTCTAAAATCAGGCTTTAAAAAAAAGGAATGTTAATTTTTACCAACATTAATCTTTCAGTTTTAATTATGTCGTAGCTTCTCGTAGCACTAAACGTACACCTACGTAGTACTACGTAGAACGTCACAAGATAGATGCTTACGTCACAATATTGCAAAACTTTGCAAAATACTTACACTGTTTGAGTGTGAGAACCCGCTTGGTTATTGATTTACGAGTATGTGGTTCAAATAAAGAAAAATAGTAAGTGATGTTTTTGCACGAAAAAATTGATAAGCTATAGCATCTATGTGATTCGAACCTGTGACTACCAGATTACGATTCAAATGCTACTAAACACAAAGTAATTGAATCTCATTCGAGCAGCGTTTGCGAGCGGACGTGTGTCGCTCCGATCCCTGTGCGAATAAGACAGCCAATAGCGCTGCCCCTTTCGGGTGCGACGCCACGTGCGCACCTGTGACCGCACCTGCGAGCACAGCTGCGCACCTCCATTGTGCTTTTCTCTGAATTCGTAATTGCCGCATTCCAACGGCTTACGATCCTCTGAGTATAAGTGAGAACTTAATTATTTTATTGTTTCGAGTCCTTTGTTCGTTCGGTGGATACCTAACGGTGTGAACGAAGCCGACGACAGGTGGTCCTGGTGCCTGACGCTTCCCCTCTGGAATCGCGAAATCGGAAGGGTCGGCAAGGTTGGCCTTTGGTCTACTGCCATAGTCAACAGTCGACTTACGTTTTGGCCTTTAGTGCCCCGGGTAGTTTTAATTAGTCTTAAGGACACACCTGAGGTGCACAATAAGATTGGCACCCAGACACACTAAGGCACACATCCTCCCTGCCTATACCCGGCGGGGAGGGAGGCAGGGCTACTCACCCCGGCATCCCACCGGGACCCCTGTGATAGGCTTGTTTTATTAAGTCCCCCGCGGTTTTAAAATGGGAAGTCTAAACGACTTTCTGGTAAATGGTCTCCGGGAGAAACACCCGGAGATGTATAAAATTTTAGTAGCGGAGGCTCAAGAAGCCATGCGTCGACCCTCTTCAAGGGGAAACCACAACCCGACCCCGTGGTCGTGGTTGTCATAGATGAAAGCTCGCCGTCGGGCTCAGATATAAACGTCCCTCTCCGCGCGCCGGCTCGGCCTCCGACATGGAGGTCGAAAACTTGGTCGCCGAGAGCGCCTCCGCGTCCGACTCCGAAGCGGGCGGCCTCTTTACGGAGGTCACCCGTAAACGGAAAAATAAACGGAAGAAGCGTGCGTCAGCCGTACCATCGCCCTCCACTAGTCCTGTTCCACCGGCTAAGGCTCAAAAGGGCCCGCTGATTCCGCAGCGTCGCAAACTCGTCCGCCCTCCCCTTTACCTTCTACCTCGCGTAATATACCTGCGCCTCAATCTACCGCCGCGACCCGCGCTCCCGCCGCGCCTCTTTCAGGACCTACCGCGTCGAACGCGAAGCCTCCTCCGGTCTATTTGACTGATAGATCGCAGGGCCCGCGTCCAATCCGCAATGCCTCATTTTAAGTTGGTGCCAACATTAGCGGGCACCAAAATACGTATTCAGGCGGAGGATGCCGACACCTTCCGCAAACTTACTGGTTATATGCACCAGAAAGGTATTTACTTTTTTACCTATGCGCTCCCGGAAGAGCGCACTCTGCGGGCGGTCGTCAAAAGGATCCCCGCAGAGATCTCAGAAGAAGAGGTCATAGCTGACCTCAAAGAGCAGGGCCTCCCGGTCATATCCGTGCACCGCATGCGTAGGCAGAGGGGCAAGACCCCCAGATATGGTCCAAGTGACGCTAGCGCGCACCCCGAGGGAAAGCGCATTTTCGACATTAAGTCCCTGTGTAGGTTTACCCGAATCTTAGTAGAAACTCCGCGTAAAACAGGCTTGCCCGGGCAATGCCATAAGTGCCAACTCTATGGCCGACGCAATTGTTTCGCGCGCCCCCGTTGTGTTAAGTGCCTTGAAGACCACGGCACTCGCGACTGTCCTCGTCCTAAGGACAAAGCCTCCAAACGGAAGAGCCCTCCTGCGTCTTATGCAGACAGATAGGCCATACGGCCAACTATAAAGGATGCCCGAATGCTCCAAAACGTAAACGGCCGGCCGTTGAAACCGCGTCCGCCCCAAAACGCCCGACATTGCCGCCACCGTCGGCCTTTCCACCGCTGCGCCCGCGTGGTTAACACCGCTCAACTTCTCCGCGAGCGGCACCCCCGCGGCTAACGGGTCCGCGCCCGCCCGCCCGGCGGTACCTCCATCCGCTCCAGCGCCACCGTCGGCGCCCACGGCACCTAACTCGGATTCTCCCACGGCTTTCGAGGGACTAAGTGCGGTCCTTAACTCGTTCAACATCGACGAACTCATCGCCATCGCGAACGAATATGCGTCGAAAACGAATGCAGGCGCACGTCTAGATGTCATACACCGACACCAGCACGTCCTTAAGGCGTTACAATGAGTAGTACTGCTAGGATAAAGCCACGTTCGCTTACCGTCGCGTTTTTTAATGCGAACGGGCTTAGGGAACAAAAAGACGAAGTCGCGAACTTCGTACGCGAATATCAGGTCGACGTTATGTTAGTGCAAGAGACTTTTCTCAAACCGTCTATGCGCGATCCGAAGATCGCGAATTATAACATCGTTAGAAATGATAGGCCGGCGCCAGAGGCGGCGGCACCCTCATTTACTATAGGAGGTCTTTGCATTGCGTTCCGATTGACACGCCGCGACTAAAGCACCTTGAGGCCTCGGTCTGCCAGTTAGCCATGACAGGTCACTCCCCTATAACCATTGCTTCGGTATACCTTCCGTGTCACCGTAGCAAAGAAGTACTCAGATCTGACTTCGAAGCTCTCCTCTCTCTCGGAGACGCTACGATTCTAGCCGGTGATTTTAATAGCAAGCATCCTCGGTGGTTCTCCTATAAACTAACCCGCGAGGGCTGGCCCTCGAATCTCTGGTCGATCCCTCGACTTCGAGATCGTGGGACCACAAGAGCCCACCCATTTTCCGCATCAAGTGGAACATACACCGGATGTCTTAGACATTGCTATCCTTCGCCATATCACCCTTACAGTAAGTAACCCGTGCGTGATACACGAGCTTCACTCGGATCACCGCCCTGTAATTCTGCGGCTAGGCCTTCAGCCCAAACCGCCCTCAGACCAAATCCATCATCGACTGGCACAAACTTGAGTCCCAATTGAAAGATGCCAGCTCCCTCATCTAGAAGCGTTTCCTGAGAACGTAGATTCTCCTCTCAAAACAAATCTCGCAGCGCACGCGCTCTCGAGACACATTCAGACGGTCATCAAAGACTGCTCCAAGGAGGTACCCGTTGTGGACGACCACAGATGGGTCCTGCCTTCTGAAATTCGTGATCTCATGAGACGTAAAACGCCGCCACTAGGGCTTACGACTTGTACCCTACCGAGCGTCACCGTAGGCGGCTACATAAATTGCAGCGTGAAGTTAAATCACGCATAGCCGCTTATAGGAACGAACGGTGGAACAATACGCTAAGCGACATCCGCCCATCACATCTGGCATTTTGGAGCTTACCAAAATCGCTTAAACGCGACCCCGATCCGGGATGCCACCCTCAATCGTCCTAATCTCCCACCAGCTTCACTGGACGAGGAGAAGGCCGAGTGTCTGGCTGACAGTCTCGAGGCTCAATGCTCCCCAGCACCCTTCCGTCGACCCCGCTCACCTCCTGAAGGTAGAGAGCGAGGTCCATCGTAGGGCGAAAAACCAATCCGCGATCCCGTTCCAACGATTACGTGCACCGAGGTTGAGGATGTATTAAAAATCTGCGTCCCCGCAAAGCCCCCGGTATAGACGGCATACCTAACTTGGTTGCCAGACGTTTCCCCGATAATATCGTACGCCTCCTGGCTATAATATTTAACGCGGCCATGACTCACGGCATCTTTCCCAACGAGTGGAAGGAGGCCGACGTCGTAGGGTTCTTCAAACCCGGTAAACCGCGCACAGAACCCTCTTCATATAGACCTATTAGTCTTCTTTCCGTTTTAGGAAAGTATACGAACGGCTTATCTTAGCTCGATTACGCGCCTTCATGGACTCGCGAGAGCTTCCCATACCCGAGCAGTTTGGCTTCCGCGCCAAACACTCATGTACTCAACAGGTGCTCCGCATCACGGAGCACATTCACGCCAAATCCTTTATTGGCATGCATACGGGAGCAATCTTCCTGACGTGGCGAAGGTATTCGATTGAAAGTCTGGCACGCCGGGCTTGTATACAAACTATACAAGCCAGAAGCCTCGACTATCTAGTGCGCATAGTGCGCGATTTTCTTACCGGTCGAACCTTCAGGTACCGCGTCGAGGGAGTGCGCTCCACCCCGTCCCGTTCGAGCCGGAGTACCACAAGGCTCCGTACTCGGTCCCGTCCTATACACGCTCTACACTAACGATATTCCGCGCTCACGTAGAGCAGAGCTAGCCCTTTCGCCGACGATACCGGCATTTATGCTTCCGGGCGTTCTCCCGAAGTCATTCTTAAAAAACTCCAGACCGCGGCCGATGCCCTAGGGGATTGGTTTCGGAAATGGAGAATAGAAATCAACCCGGCCAAGAGCGCAGCCATGTACTTCACGAGGCGTCTTCAGTCTCCACCTCGTTGCGTCCAACTTCTAGGTACCCCTATTCCATGGGTTACACAAACCAAATACCTTGGTGTCGTATTAGATCCCAAACTCTGCTTCGGCCCTCACGTAGACCAAGTTAGGAACCGGGCGGCCTACGTTATGGGTCGCCTATATCACCTCATTAATAAGAAAAGTAAAATGTCCCTCCGTAATAAGGTGACACTTTACAAAGCAGTTATACGTCCCGTTATGACGTACGCGAGCCCGGTCTTCGCGCATGCCGCCCATAAACATATCCATAGGTTACAAGTAATTCAGAATCGTTTTCTGCGACGAGCCACGGGTGCGCCGTGGTTCGTACGTAATCGCGAGCTCCACGTTGATACAGGGTTACCGACAATAGCCCAATTCTTTAAGCAGGCATCTCGACGGTTTTCGAGACTGCCACCAAACATTCTAACAAACTTCTTGTAAGTGCCGCCACTTATAAGCCTTCCTATAATAAATTCCGTCGCGTCGCCCGGAGGCCGAGACACGTTCTTGACGATCCGGACGACGCGATTACCATTGCACAGGCTAGATCTCTACAAATCCACAAAGCGTCCATTCGCGACCATCGGAGGTTGCGAATAATCCTTGCGCGTTACCGCTATTTTATGGGCAGGCCCCACCCTTAGATGTTAGGAGCGTTGCTGGAGTTTCTTCGGCCACTTCTTCTCCCAGCGCCAACGCTTCCCGAAGTGGCACTCAAAGTTAGTTTAGCTTTGAATGTCTCTTAGATTATCCGTGAAATAGCAACCGACCGAGTCGTGGTTCGGCCCTCTCGGGCGCCCTCGGATCGGTATGCTTACGCGTAACATAGTAACCGTCAAGCCGAGTTACCCCTCACCGGGGACCCTTGTGTCGAGTTACTAGCAATAGAGGTTCAGGCTAAGCGACCTAAGAGCTATGCCACCTCTCAATCCGGTGAGCAGTCAAGGCCAGCTTCTCTGGCCAATCTGTGTAGTTCGTCATAAAAAAAAAAAAACAAAGTAATTATATTTAAAAATTTATCTTTCAAAAAAAGTAAATGAATGTTGAAAATTCATTGAAGTTGTGTTGTATTAAAAATAACATAAACCAGCGACCTAGAAGCCTTTGGCGAAGCAATAATTTCTTTGAAATAAGAAATTAGAAGCAAATTTTATAAAAAGTTTTTTAAGAGTTGGCTTTACGTTGCATAAATTTTTTTTTACCCTTAAAACGGGTTAAGGGTCATGATGTTGTGCACTTTTTTAAAAATAAATTAAATTTAAACCTGAAATACATTAACTTGTGCACTTTTTGAATATCAGCCAGTATTGTTATAACAAGTTTCTATAGAATCTACGGTAGAATCTACGGTATCCCCTGCCTGTCGTACAAGGCGACTAAAAGGGGCCTCGGGTTCACTGGGCGACAAAGGTGGGGGCCTGCGTCGTCCACCAAAGTGGACCCGGGAAGAAGGCGACATCGGCTGGCCCGTGTCGCCTTTCGCTGCGAGGGCACAGGGGAGGAGGGAGTAACCTCCCCCCGGGACGTGCTCTCCTTGAGCACAGTGCAGAGGGGCTCCGGTGCGTTCCACGGGAGATCCCGGATCCCTCGTCATGCACCGAGGAAAGGGCCACCGGGGAGGTTTTAGTGGGTAAGATCCCCACAAAACCGCCGCCTTCCCCAGAAGGCGGGGTATCTTTGTGAAGATTTCCTCCCCGTCAACAAAAAAGTTTCTATAGAAGGCTAGAATAATTTTCACATGACATGGAATTCTGATACGAGTACCATCTTCCGGCGATGACATTACAATCTTACGTCGGTTTACAAATTTGAAGTCGGTTGATATAAATGGATATCCCTCGTGTTGTCTAAGATCTCTGTTATTGTAAGCTTTTTATATTTTCATATATTGGAAGGTCCTTTTCATGTTTTTAACTTTTTATAATAATATTGTAAAAAGCTAAGATTTCGAAACATATCCGTGAGCAAAAAAGGTCGGTGAAGAAAGGTAAGAAAGTTTGAATATCTCGTAAGATAAAGACGCTAGCTAACTGAAATAATTTGTGCATGATAGATAATTTAATATCCCTAAAATAGAATAAAATATTGTTATTAATTTATTTACATTTCATTAAAAAAAATGCTTAAACGAAAAAGGATATCTTACGTAAACTTGGATAATACAGTATTTTTATTTAAATTTTAGTACTTAGTGTTGCCTCCATGTGGCAAGTTTACTTCCGAGATATTCAATCTTTCTTAACCGACCCTTTTATTTTTGCTCACGAGTGTTTATTAGCCGTAACTTCGTTATATAACTAATATTCTTCTAAAAAAGCGTCCGGAGTAATAAGTGTTTCTGAAGGCATTGTGGCGTTTTTTTAAATGAAATAAAAATAAATAAATTAAAATATTTTATTTTAGCATCTCTAGCGTCTTTCTCTTCCGAGATATTCAAACTTTCTTAACCGACCCTTTATTTTGACTCGCAATAAATTAATCAATAATTAAAGAATAATATAATCACAATTATCCAGGCAACATTATTGTACTAATACAGATACTAATTTATTTAAATTTTAAATAGAAATGTTATTTTTATTTTTCTGCAGCGCTTTTAAACAATTTCACAAAAAAAGAACACTGGCCGTTATGTAAAAGTTGTGAACGTTTGGACGGGTGAGTGGACCCAAATGGCGCTCGACGTGTTATGGCTGGTATAAATATATACAACTTTTTACTTTCCATTGGATAGGTTTCACGAGTCTA
Organism: Meandrusa payeni; assembly: GCA_029286785.1. NCBI lineage: Eukaryota > Metazoa > Arthropoda > Insecta > Lepidoptera > Papilionidae > Meandrusa > Meandrusa payeni. The sequence goes on along the minus strand of JAGSMX010000016.1, from coordinate 4,289,042 downwards.
TTGAATAAAAAATATTTATACGTTGTGGAGCGTCATTTTATCAGCTCTTCGCAAAATGCGATTTCTATATGCGCCTTTAGTAGAAACTTATTTACGGTACCATTTGCGAAATCTAATATATGAAAATTGGCAAACGAGCTTACGGCTCACCTGATCTTAAGTGATCACCGTCGTCCATGAACATCCACAGCACCAGAGGAGCTGCAGGTGCGTTTGCCGGCCTTTGAGATAGGAGTACGCTCGTTTCTTGACGGTCTCCAAATCGTAACCGTAACACCGCTGATGACAGTGCGTGGAAGAAAGTTACGCCAGAAACGTACAGTCGTGGAACGCCAACCATCAAGATGGTGGCTGTGAAATTTGGAATTTTGCCGGATGTGCGGTAATGGAAATCGGTAGCTGGGATGATTCCCAACAATTCCTCAGAACACTCCGCATGGTAAATGCAATAGATATGCATAGAGCCCCGATATCTCGCAGACTCAGAGGGTCGATTTGGAAAGAACCTGACAGTTGAAGATTCGAGCAGCTATACGTTGAAACGGAAGAATTTGGTATTGGGGAGCCCCGACCCAGACATGCGAACAGTATTCCAGGTGAGTTTTCTGTACTTGCGCCTTGTAAAGTTGCAGACGGTATGCCCGCGTCAAATACTGAGATATAATGCTTAACCTCTTTTTAATTACTAGCATACCCAGGGCTAGGTTTTGCTTTATTTTATTTAAACAATAAACTTAAACCCTTAAATATTTAATTTAACTATCACAATACATTAAATTATTCATTTCTCTCCGTATTCATTCTCTTCTCGAGCGGGTGAATATCATTATCTACACCCATGTGAATACAATGATGTGATGAATGAAATGATCAGTAAATGCAATGTCATTCTTATCATTTATAGAAAACATATCGGGCTCAAGTTAATGTCAGAAATAAAAGTACGACGTACGGCTTGTTTGACAGCTTAAAAAGAGGGGTGCTCCGATCGTCACTAAAGTTTACAGGATTACTCGCTAGGTCAATCTGAAGATTCCCTTGAAAGTTTTATCAAAATTGGTCCAGCCGTACACACTTTCTCTTTTATAGACTAATGAGTCGTAAAATAAACGCCTATCCCACGGTTGCAACCTTCACTATAAATAGAGTATTAGTCCGCAGTTCGGCTGTAGTGTTAATTAATCGATATCAAAAAAAATCACATAAAAATACAATTCATGCTTAAGTGGAGATGCAGAGAGTAGTAAGTGCCTTATCTTGCGTTCTCTTAGGAAAAACCGCATTAAAACGGGAAACACTAACTTAGCTAAGTTATTTCAGTTCCCCAGCTGTACGCGATATAATTTGGCAAAAGGCTTCATTTGTATTCACTGAACGTCCACATTAAAAGGATGAAAGCCGACCTTGCATCTTAAAATTCGATGATGGAAAGGGTATGGATGAATTATACCATGTTATTACAAAAAATATTCCCTTTTCTACATAAATAGACCCATCTCAACTTTACACGGTATCTTAAAGCTTGTGGTAACAACCCTGTAGTTCTGGGCTCTTATGAATAAGACTACGGTATCCTCTGCTTGTCGACTAAAAGGGGCCTCGGGTTTACTGGGCGACAAGGACTGGGGCCTTTGTCATCCACCACGACATCGGCTGGCCCGTGTCGCCTTGCATTGCTAAGACACAGGTAGACACAACGTGAAATACGAGTAAGTAACTACCTATATATATAAAGAGAAAGTGTGTTCCATATAGGCTCTGAAACGGCAGGACCGATTTCAATGAAACTTTCAGGGAATCTCCTAATGGACCTGGCGAGTAATCTTGTAAATTTTGGTGACGATCGGAAAACTCCTCTTTTAGAACTGTCAAACAAGCCATATGTCGTACTTTTATTTCTGACATTAACTTGAGCGTAATATATTTTTGTATTAATGATAAGAATATATTGTATTTACAGATATGTACATGGGTGTAGGTAATGGTATTCACCCAAGAATAGAATGAATACGGAGAGAAATGAATTATTTATTATGTTGTGAGAGTTAGATTAAATATGTAATGATGTATGTTTATTTTTTTAATAAAATAAAGCAAAATGTAGCCCGGTGAAGGGAGCTGGGTACGCTAGTAATTTAATATATTAGACAATAAAGACACTCCAATTTTATTCATTTGCATTTGATAATCTCTTTCAAATCTTACCAGCACAAGCTAGGAGAAGGTTTACGTCGAATTGAATAGTGGTCTTAAGCCTACGACGTTGTAGAATTTCATTTAGTACTTAGTAACACGTGTTGTCGTCATGTGTCATCTACGATTGAGGATCGTCTTAGGTAATGGGGCAGCTGATAAATCGCTGTGTTAATTTGAAATGTTACGAAAATTAATGCGACGTTATTTAGTAACATGGTACAGTTTGACTGATAATTATTACTTTGGCGTGGAGACATTAATTTCGGGGACGTTCGGGCGCAATTAATTATAATTATTTACCTAAAACAAAAACGGAGTCAATCTATAACATAACAAATCGACTAAAAACAAAAACTGAATTCAAATCCGATTTTCTTCTTTGCATTTGCAAAATATAGGTATTTGGTAATAACTTTGGCACAACATAAAACACTCATTAATACACGCTCTTTCACGCTCATGTACACACTCGCACATACACCCTCGCTTGCACCCACGCACACTATTCTCTCCACAAACAAACTCACACAAATAATTAATATTTTAGTTCCTTCCTAGGATAAACTCGGACTTAATCTCCCTAATACAGGCTATGTATTAGTCTAGAAGGAGATGTGTTCCGAGGATCTGAAAAATATTTATGAAAAATAATATGTATGTAAAAAAAACTTGTGTATGTATCCATGTGTGCAAAATGTGTGTGTGTGTGTATGTAAAATATAAATAAATATTTCATATTTCATTTCATTACATATTACGAAATAGAATTATTCAGAGATTATTGAGTACTTTAATATGTACTTTAAGGATAGTTGAATGAGACCTATCCAATAAAAAATTAATTAACGAAATCGGTTGGCGTGTTGTTGAGTTATTCGTACATTCGTCGCCCATTTACCTAAAGCAAATTTAAGACTTAAACGGTTTTCTCATTGATGCCATAGTCAGATTTGAACTTTTTTTTTTTGTTTTGTTAACGAGGAGGAAATCTTCAAAAAGATACCCCGCCTTCTGGGGGGAAGACGGCGGTTATGTGGGGTTTTTACCCACAAAAACCTCCCCGGTGGCCCTTCCTCGGTGCATGGGCTCCGGGATCTCCAGTGGAACGCACCGAAGCCCCTCTGCACTGTACTCAAGGAGAGCTCTTCCCGGGGGGGGGAGGTTACTCCCTCCCCCCCTCTGCCCTCGCAGTGCAAGGCGACACAGGCCAGCCGATGTCGCCATCTTCCCGGGTCCACCTTGGCGGACGACAAAGGCCCCCACCCTTGTCGCCCAGTGAACCCGAGGCCCCTTTTAGTCGCCTTCTATGACAGGCAGGGGATACCGTAGTCTTATTCTTGAGAGCCCAGAACTACAGTCAGAATTGAACCAATGTAAATGGGATGACTGGGCCAGCACTGGCTGTTAAATTAAAAAAGAATCATCAAAATCGGTTCACCTTCACTCGAAAGTTATGAGGTAAGAAATTAAAAAAACATGCAGACGAATTGAGAACTACCTTTTTTTTAAGTCGTTTGAATAACAATTATATTTTAGATTATAAATAGCAACCCGACTTCAAATTATATATTCAATAGCTTTTTTTACAGTACAGTCTGCGAATCGTAGGTTGGTAGATTCGAATCCACCGTTCGACTATTGACGTGAATCATCTCCTAGTACAAACTTAAGCTTAGTTGGAATGGTTGACAAGAATATTACTGTTTGTGAAAAAAATATTGTAAGCAATCTTTTGTCTAAAAAAATTTTAAAAAATCTATCACGGATCTTGAACCAAACTTATTACCACGGACGCTTCTTTAGAAGAATAATAGTTATATAGCGAAGTTACGGCTATTAAGCACTCGTGAGCAAAAATAAAGGGTCGGTTAAGAAAGTTTGAATATCTCGGAAGTAAACTTGCCACATGGAGGCAACACTAAGTACTAATATTTAAATAAAAATAAAATTTAATGAAAAATACTGTATTATCCAAGTTTACGTAAGATATCATTTTTCGTTTAAGATTAAGTTTTCTGTAATGAAATATAAATAAATTAATAAAAATATTTTATTTTATTTTAAGGATATTTAATTGTCTATCATTCACAATTTATTTCAGTTAGCTAGCGTCTTCATCTTCCGAGATATTCAAACTTTCTTAACCGACCCTTTATTTTTGCTCACGGCTATATTTTATTTCCCCTTTTATTTATGTGCTCCTTATGGAGCGTACTTAACTTGCTTGGAAATTATCTGTTGTACAGACGAGTTAAGAAACTTTTTCTTTAAATTCTATTGTAACTAGCAACTAGTATTGACCATTTTAATATATAAATAAACATGTCTTAATACGATTACAATGATATAAAATACATAATGTGGTACAACGTATATAAGGGTAATCACCGACCGTAACAATTTTATTACGGCGCCAGTCTGACCTTCATTCAACCTTCAAGGCTTCACAAAATACAAGGAGCTGGCGTTATGTACGCTATAACATAAAAAAATATTAACTAACCATTATTTCTTTATTACATTTACTATGGACAAAGAAATTCAAAGGTTTTGTGAAAAAATAATTTGTTTGCTATTTGAAAAGTTCCCTTATTTTTTTTTGACGAACTAACACAGTTGGCCAAAGAAGCTGGCCTTTACTGCTTCACCAGATTGAGAGGTGGCATAGCTCTTAGGTCGCTTAGCCTGAACCTCTATTAGAAGGGTAACCTCGTCTTGGACGGTTACTATTTTTATGCGTTAGCATTCCGATCCGAGGGTGTCCGGGACGAACCACGCCTCGGTCGGTAGCTATTTTGTTAACAAAAGAGTATTGGGACAATCTAAACTAACTTATTTGCCACTTCGGGAAGCGTGAATTCCCTAAATTAGCTCCCATGTCCTTTTAACGTCTTGAAGCGTCAATAGCCTAATGGTTTAGGGTACGGCCTGCGAATCGTAAGGTCGTGGGTTCGAATCCACCATTGGACTATTGCCGTGAACCATGTCCTAGCAGAAGCTTAAGCTTAGTTGGAATGGTTAACAAGATTGTTAGTAATATTTCTGAAAAAAAAAGAAATATTGCTAGCTTTCTTTTTAAGAAAAAAACCTTTTTCATAACAGCGTAGATAGAGACAGCTATTACAGTTACGGTCTTTGAATATATATGCCCCACTGTTGGGCACAGTCCTTCTTCAAGTTATTCCTAAAAATCCGTCCTAAACGGTACCCATTACCAGGGGGGCAGTCGCCCCGTGCATTGATTACCCGGGTAATGGGGTCACATCCCATCCACATAGAGACAGCAATTATTGTCCGCTTTTTATCAAGGTTATTAGGCCCTATATATAACAGGTGAGAACATATCCACACACCGAGCATGAATTGTATCAAGTGATTTCTTTGTACTTATTGATATAAACCAGCGGGGTTAGCCAGTGATTCAGCTCATTTAGACGCCCTTGTATTGGAATGTTAACGCGATTAGAACAACTGTCCAAGCACAGGCCCCCTCTTGGAAGATCTTTCGCCGAATCACTCCCAATAGCGACTCAAGCTAAGCGACCTAAGAACTCTGCCTGCTCTTAAATCCGGTACAGATGCTGCAGACATTTTCTCTAGGTAATCGGTACAGGGTCGTCGCAAAAAGCAAGATTCGAATATCGATTCTCATCGAATCGAGTCCCATTAATAAATTAAATATTTCAAGATCGTATTGAATGTAAAAAAGTTGTTGAACAGATTGCATAAAAAGACATTTATTCCATCAAAATATGTGTACAAAAACGGACTTTATGCTTTTTAGTATTTTCTTCCAGCCCTATTCTCAAACGGCAAGCTTTTTCAGAGTTTTATTGATGTATAGGTAAATTAGGTAATAAAGGTTACTAATATATCATTGAAACAAAATGTACTTTCCGTCCGTAATCTCTGCCAATCCCTTACAAACGCAAGTGTACATATATCTGTAATATGTATGTATATATATGCAACACGACTTTAGGTGCAGAAACAAAAATAACCGTTACAGAATTGTTCGCAAAGGCGAGAAAGGCAATTTAATGGTCATCCGGTTTTAAACATAAATCATAAAAGGGACGCGTATATGAAATTAATGATTTTCATTTGGGGGTAATACACTGCTTCCATTGTATGAAACCGAAATATGTTTGAAACATCGTTAGGACGTAAACGGCCATTATGTGTAATGTACGTCGACGTAGTAAAGCTGTTTGTCAGTACATCTAAAAAATATATTTAAAACTAGCTGCACCCCGCGGTGTTTGCCCTTATTTAAAACTAAGGCCTAAGGATAATAGCCTAAGGAGTAACCTTAATGCATCAGCTATCTGCCAGTGAAAGTACCGACAAAATCGGTCTATCCGTTCCAATGATTTGCCGTAAGAAACAAACAACGCACCTATACACAGACACAAATGTTATTTGGAGTACTGAATATAAAATCTACTTTCAAACATTTACTATGGAAGCTTTACCTAAGCAAGGAATAGTTTGACAATTGCTGTCCCTATCCATCTATAATTATATATATATGTATCTATTTATTATTATTAATAATTATTATGTTTATCTATTTAATTTATTTGTAACTAGGTGTGCATATGCATGCATTTATTATAGTGTTCTTTTATTTATTATTTTCTCACATAGCTTGCACCCGTTACTTTGTCTCTACACAACCCCAAGGTAGACTGGCAGAGAATGCCTACTGGCATTAAGTCCGCCTATTTGTACCTTTTTTTGTATTGTGTGCAAGTAAAGAATAAATAAATAAATATACTTCATTCACATGCACGTCGTAAAAAACGGTTATTTTAATATTACATAAGCTGCAATTTTATTAATTTGTTTAGATGCCACCTCTTGTATTTGAATTAGAGAGACAGAAATAAAATTTATTATGATGCACACATCTCGATAAAGCAGGGACAACTAGGGATGTTCGTTCCAAAAATATATTGATATATTTTTCGATATAATATATCGTGAGGTTGTATCGATACTACGTGATATATTGTACAAATATATCGATATTCTACTCGCTTCGGATACCAAGTCCCGACTATTTCATTTGATTTTACAACGAAATTTATACAACGAGTTCTGCCATCGTGAAGAGTAGGAGTGTAGTAGCATACTACACTACACTCTTAGTGATGGCAGCGCAAGTAAGGGTTTTATTTTATTCAAGTTGTCAACCACAAATAAGAGTAAGAATGGAATGCATTTATTCCTTACGATATTTCGTATATCGGATGATATATATCGATATAAATATCGATATTTAATGTAATATCGATATATATAGGGACAACACGAAATAAGGCATTACATGTCGTTTCTTTAATATATACGAAATGCTACGAAACGTAGCAATGTTTAGTTTTCGTTATAAATTAAAAATCAGATATTTTTAAATAAACAATGCAAATAATTATTCACAAATTTTACTCACTGTTTTCTGAACGATTCCGAGCACGTTGGTAGCTTGTGCTAGGAGATGATTTCAGACTGCTGCCTAATCTTGGGGCCCCAGGAGGAGTCCGCCGCCTCTACGGAGGTCTCGTGCGATCCATGGACCTGGGAAGAAGGCGACACCGGCTGGCCCGTGTCGCCTTGCGCTGCGAGGGCACAGGGGAGGAATTAACCTCCGGGAAGTGCTCGCCGAGAGCACAGTGCAGAGGGGCTCCGGTGCGTTCCACTGGAGATCCCGAAGCCCCTCAACTTGCACCGAAGAAGGGCCACCGGGGAGGTTTTAGTGGGTAAGAACCCCACATAACCGCCGCCTTCCCCAGAAGGCGGGGTATCTTCTTGAAGATTTCCTGCGCGTGAACAAAAAAAAAAAAAGGAGATGATTTCAGCCCTGCAGTTCTGGGTTCCGGTGGGAGACCGGCCCGCAGCCCTGTAGTTCTGGGCTCTCAAGAATAAGGCTACGGTATCCCCTGCCTATCGTAGAAGGTAACTGCAAGGGCACAGGGGGGGAATTAACCTCCGGGAAGTGCTCACCGAGAGTACAGTGCAGGGAGGCTCCGATTCGTTCCACTGGAGATCCCGACGCCCCTCAACTTGCACCGAAGAAGCGTCACCGGGGGGGGTTTTGTGGATAAGAACCACAAAACCTTATTAAAAACCTTATATTTCGCAGTCCGTACCCTATTGACACTAAAATATTATAATATATACCGTTTTCATCCATGATTCTGTTATTTACAAGATAAATAAATTGGACTGCGTGGGCAATTCTGCAACTGGAAGCGAAATAGGGCTTTACGGGATTTCAGCAATATTGGTTTTATGGAAATGTATGCTGCACGACGGAATAAATGAGTTCACGCGCCTTGAACGCCTCTTTATAATATAGATAACTAGCGTACCCAGCCCGCTTCACCGGTCTAGATTTTGCTTTTTTTTATTTAAACAATAAACTTACATCATAAAATATTTAATATAACTCTTACAATATATTGTATTATTCATTTCTCTTCGTATTCATTCTCTTTTATTCTCTTCTTGAGCGGGTGAAGATCATTACTTACACCCAAGTACATATCAGTAAATACTATATGATTCTTATCATTTATACAAAAAAATATCGGGCTCAAGTTGATGTCAGAAATAAAAGTACGACATATGGCCTGTTTGACAGTTCAAAAAGAGTGCTCCGATCGTCACCTACAGGATTACTCACCAGATCAATCCGAAAATTCCCTGAAAGATTCATTGAATTCGGTTCAGCCGTTTCGATGCCTATATGGAACAAACCCACACACTTTATCTTTTATTTAAACAGATGTAATATAAATGTCGCCAATGTCAAAATACACTTCAAAGAAATATAAAATTATTTATTTATTATAAGAGACACTCAGATACCTACCTAACGAATCATCTATAAGTTTCTATTTTAAGATAGAACTCTTCAAAGACAGCAATAATGTCGTAAATTTGTAAAGTGATTTCTAGAAGCATTATATAACTTGTACGAAATATATACTTAGGTACTGGAGTACATCGAAAAAGACGGTTTCTAAACGATATAAAGCAAGTAATTTCTTGAAATCAATTACGTTCAAAATTCGGTTTAATCGCTTCAGTCGTCACGATAGTTCGAGCGTTGAAAATTACAGTTTCCACTGAAAATTACAGTTTCTACTGAAATTACAAGTTCGAAACCGAGCGTCACTAATTTGTTAATGCCTTTCGATTTTCTTGTTTAAAGTACAAGAATCAAATTGTGGTAATTGAATTCGAAGATAAGAAAAAAATAAGCAGTCACATTGTATTAAAACTTTTGTGTCTGGGTGAACAGTGGCGGCGAACGCAAAATTATTACTGCTTATGCTATATTCATACATATGTAGTGATTATCTGACTTATTTCTTTTACTGCCCTCTTTGAAAATCAATTATTTCTCAGCGCCCCCCCCATTTATTATACACCCCTAAAACTTAAAAAAAACTTAAATCTTCTATCTGTTAAGTATTTTAAGTTTTTAACATCGTACAGGGTTCAAATATAAACTAATTATTCGTTGTTGTGTAGTAGGTGGGTTTTAATTTTAGTGAAATTTAAAATACCCCATATCAACGCAACTCCATTTTTCTAGGCCCCTTAACGCCCCCTCTAGGTGGGCTTTTGAGAACGACTGATCTAGATTTACATAATAATTTATATTTAAAAAAAAATGTATTTCATCATAGACGGGCTTGAAACTTCTAACACATTTTTTTTTTCTATCCAAAGGTTGTTTAGGTGAAATCGCTATTAGCGATAATACCGACTGCGCATACAATAATATCGTATCATATTAACGTGATAAAATTATCGTTTCTATGTGCGTTTTAATTGATGTGTCCATATAAGATCCATTTATATATTTGTATACATACGAAAAGAAAATAAAAAATACAAGGGACATGAATTATAAAAAGAATTTCAGAGTCAAATTCATTACTATCCCGATAAATCGTTATGAGCCTGGATTTCCAATAGATTACCGAGTACCAGGTGGCAGATGCCTCTGGCGGAAAAACGCAACCGTTATCAGAGCGGACTGTTTAAAAAAGGAAATAACTTTTTTTCTCTATAACTCGAACAAAATAGTGCTAAAATCACACAGAACAATAACAAAGGATTTATGTATTATTCGGGCTTACATTAATCTGCAAATGTATACAAATAAATCTGATATCAAAAATTTGGCGTAAGGCAAACGTCCAATATACGTATTTTTATTTTAAATTGAAAACGTATTAAATAGAGTGTAATGACCTAGTTTTTCCCAGCGCTAACGCTTCCCGAAGTGGCATATAAGTTAGTTTAGCTTAGATTGTGCCAGTAGATTTCGTTAATAAAATAGCTACCGACCGAGTCGTGGTTCGGCCCTCTCGGGCGCCCTCGGATCGGACTGCTAACGCGTAATAATGGTAACCGTCCAAGCCGAGGTTAACCCTCACCGGGGGGACCCTTGTGTCGAGTTACCATCTAATAGAGGTTCAGGCTAAGCGATCTAAGAGCTGTACCACCTCTCAAATCCGGTGAAGCAGTAAAGGCCAGCTTCTCTGTGCCAACTGTGATAGTTCGTCCAAAAAAAAAAAATAAGATCTAGTTTTGATGGATTCGAAAATTAATTAATACACTCGTGAGCAAAAATAAAGGGTCGGTGAAGAAAGTTTGAATATCTCTGAAGATAAAGACGCTAGCTAACTGAAATAAATTGTGCATGATACACAATTAAATTAAATATTCTTAAAATAAAAAAAAATATATATTAATATTCAAAAAAAAAAACACTTAAGCAAAAAAGGATTTCTTACGTTAACATTATCGTTTTTCGCGTAACTTTCTCCCACGCACTGTCAACTTGTGGAATCAACTGTCGCCGGCGGTGTTTCCGAACGTTTACGTTTTAGGGACCTTCAAGAAACGAGCCTATTCCTATCTCAAAGGTCGGCAACGCACCTACAGCTCCTCTGGTGCTGTGGATGTTCATGGGCGACGGTGATCACTTAAGATCAGGTGAGCCGTATGCTCGTTTGCCACTTTTCATATAAAAAAAATAACATGAAAATACTGTATTTTTCATTAAATTTTAATTTTATTTAAATTTTAGAACTTAGTGTTGCCTCCATGTGGTGTGTGCAGTTAGCAACTTTCCTAACAGGCCTTTTATATTTGATCACGGCTATAGTTACAGCTTTTACTATTATGTCCCACTGTTGGGCAGAGGCCACTGTAACGGGGCTATCAGCGCATAGTACGGTCACGCGACCCAATTGCGGACTGACAGACTTCACATGCTTTAGATGTTATGAGACATGTATATTCACGATGATTTCCTTCACCACCCAGCGCGTGGTAAATTAGTACTTAAAATTTCAACAAACAAATTCATTAATGCCAGCACTCGGATAGACTAACATTCTATGCAAATTGAAGCGACCATCCGGTTACTGAGCTACAACGGCTCTATGCATCTATTATTTCATTATACCAACCAGGTTTCTACGTACAAAAAAATCTCTCGCCAATATTTGTTCCGGGGCGGATTCACTGTGACTTGAAAGATTAGTAAAACGGTTAAAAGTAATACTTTTAAACCGACTTCAAAAAAAGAAGTGTGTTATGTTTGTTACGTCATAACTTTCGTGTGGGTGAACCTATTTTGATGATTCTTATTTTTCTTATATTTGCTTGAAGTTATTGCGTGGCCAATGCACATATAACTCAATATCACGCCAACCGATTTCAATGATTAATTTATTATAAAGGATGTACTTTCCTTGTAAAAGTAGTTTGATGAGAGTTTAGTTAGGGCTTTATCTTTATTTCGTTATACAAAGAGGGCGAATCATTATAGATCGGAGAAGCGTGGGGCGTCCAGATGGACAGACGACCTTATAAGGATAGCCGGAAGTGGCTGGATGCGGAAAGCGGAGGATCGTATCTGGTGGAAGGCATTGGGGAAGACTGATGATGATGATAATACAAAGAGGGCGTCCGCGTAATAACGTTTAACATTTATTTTCGCACGTAAACGTTTTTACAAGTGTTGGAATAACTGCCACCGCCCGTAAGAGACAGTAAATCTGTAAACGCATTTAAAAATAAATTAAAACACCTGATGTTAAAGTCACAAAAAGATAATATCCCCGTGATATCGGTGGCTTGTTGTTTCCAATATTTTCAATATTTTATAATATAATTTAAACTTTATACGTTTAATTATCATATTATTTATTTGATTTTATTTTTGACTTAATATTATATTTATTTATGAAATTTGTTCATCTATTATTTTATTGCATAAAATATATTTTAATCTCTTAACTGTTCATGTATCATATTTATTATACTCGTACTCTTATTGTCTGTATAAATTCCATTTAAAGTAGTATTGCGCGCGCACTTCTTTAGATAGACCCGGGCACCGCTGTAAATCAGCGCTGTTGGATCCTTGCGACAGCATATGCTGAGACGGTGTCCGATATTGGCATCATATGTTTTGAATTATTTGTCCGTGTAACTGTGTTTTGTCTATTTTTCATTCTTTTTTAATGTGTGTTATATTCTGTCTGTCATGTGTTCTTGTATTGTGATGCCAATAAATAAATGTCTATGTATATGTCTAAATCTAGTTGTTATTTCTCGTAAGGTTCTTTTGCCTTACCCGCATTTATTATTTTAAGCTTTCCGATGTAGACAGGAACAACGTTGTCTTAAAAATAGCCGGAATAAGAAATGTTCCTCATTAGATGCACATAGTTTTCATGAATAGAGTAGAGAGTACAGCGTCGTTGAAGTTTGTGCTAATTATAAGTTTTTTAGTCTTACTAATGAAATGCAAAGGAAAGGACAATCTACAAGCGACACTCATGTAACAAAAAGCGCTGAAGTGAAGGTTATTTACCTGGTAATATTTAAACGACAGTACCCGTATGTTAAAGTTACAGCCTTTATATATATAATATATATGTCCCACTGCTGGGTACAGGCCTTCTCTGTAAAGAGAGTATGAGGGCATAGTCCACCACGCGGCCCTAGTGCGGATTGGCAGACTTCACATGCCTTAGAAAAATTTTCTAAGACATGTAGGTTTCCTCACGATGTTTTCCTTCACCGCAGAGCGCGTGGTTAATCAGCACATAAAATTGCAACAACAAGTTTATTGGTGCCGGCACCGGGGATCGAACTCGGGTTGCTAGCGTACTACGCAACTTGAGCCAACCGGAAACTGAGCTACCACGGAAATGAATACATTATGTCTACAGGCATTCGATATGGACTTGAATATTACTAAACGTAACTCTACGACAAACAAATATTTAATTCAAGAACACGCTGTATATGTTACGTAATCAAATAGTCTCGTATATACGTGGCACAATGGAAATAAAGTTAAAGAAAAAAAGGCAGACCTCTCAATACAGAACACATTTCAGAATGACAAAATTCACTTAGTCGTGGAAACGTTATTATCCGGCATAACGCGGTTACTTCGTCTCCCTTTCTTCTTTATTTTATTTAAGAAACGATATTAAATTGATTATTTACTGGCTGATAATAATTATCGTCTCGTGATATTTTGTTAGCTTTCTCTTGGCCTCTAGATTTGTGCCTGTAGATTGCGACAGGGACAAACTTGCAACAAGGTTTTCTAGCTGAAAATATCAGATCATAACTACAAATAGAACATTCGACATATCGTCATGAATTATCTCCTAGTACGCGCTGATTGGATTGGTTAGGTTAGTTACAACAGTGTTCGCAGCCCTGTAGTTCAGGGTTCTCAAGAATAAGACTACGGTCTCCCTTGCCTGTCGTACAAGGCGACTAAAAGGGGCCTCGGGTTCACTGGTCGACAAGGGTGGGGGCTTGCGTCGGCAAAGCGGACCCGGGAAGAAGGCGACATCGGCTGGCCTGTGTCGCCTTGCGCTGCGAGGGAGTAATCCGGACCTGGGACGTGCTCTCCTTAAGCACAGTGCAGAGGGGCTCCGGTGCGTTCCACGTTGAGATCCTTATCTTTCTGAAGATTTCCTCCCCGTCAACAAAAAAAAAATGTTACAACAGTGTTAGGAATTTTAAACCTACTACAAAAAGGAGGAGGAGTTACTCAATTCATCCGTTTGTTTTTATGTTTGTTACGTCACAACTTTCGACTGGGTAAACCGATTTGAATGATTCTTTATTTATATGAAAGCATGCATGCATGAGATATTTATTGGGACCATACGGCAGGCACCAGCGTTCAAATAAAATATGAATTATCAAAATCGGTTCATCCAGTCGCAAGGTAGTAGGTAACAAACATTAAAAAAACATCAGACAAATTGAGAACCACTACCTTTTTTGAAGTCGGTTGAAGACGCGTAAGTTAAGAAAATCACTATAAATACATTGTATACTAAATGTACTCTTAATGATTGGTATTATGTTTATTGTATTGTTTATTTTTAACTAGCGTAATAAATTTTTTTTATTTTATTTAAATAATAAACTTACATCAATAAATATTTAATTTAACTCTCACATTATATTAAATAATTCACCGTATTCATTCTCTTCTCGAGAGGATGAACGTAAACACACACAACGCATAAGTCAGTACAAATTTGGGTTATAAAACAATAGAATACCAGCATAGTATAAAAGCAGTATTTGACAGTTCAAAAAAAGGAGTGCTCCGATCTTCATCAAAATTTTCAGGATTACTCGCCAGGTCAATCTGAAGATTCCCTGAATTTTTTATTGAAATCAATCCAGCCGTTTCGGAGCCTATATGGAACAAACCCATACACTTTCTCTTTTATATATAAAGATACGATCTAGTGTTTTTTTCTTCGAACTTTACCCTTGTCACTGGCCATGACGTCTGCTTGTTTGAAAAAAAGAAAAATTACTACTTCCATCATCAGACGTACATTTGACGACAACGAGAGCTGTCGTAGAACATACGTAACGTTTAACAAATGTTCAAACAGGCCAATAAACGACCTAGTCCAATGAAAACGAATTAAATAGAACAAATTAAACGGTGCGAAAAGCTGATTCGTGATGAAAGCTTTGAACGGCGTATTTTCTTAGCAAACTTTGTTAACATAGTCCAAAGTCTAATTGGCTACAAGTTTACTTTGATAATTGAAACGACATTGTACTTCGCTATCGCAATACGAAGTTTGTGATTTAACTTCTGTCGGTATCAGACAAGACATCGGACAATTAGAACCGCCTCCCTTAGCTCACTGTGTTGATAAACTATTTACGTAAATAAGTGCTTTTACTTTTTTTAAAAAAGAAAAACATATAGAACCGTTTTCCTTAGATTTATAGTAATTCTTTTTCTGTGTTTAAATTGTTTTAAATACTGACAATAAAATGGCGCGGGGACTCATGGGGAGATCATCTAACTTACATTTTACCATTTTCATCTTAGACGTAAGTAATAAGTGCATGTGTTTTAAAAAGACTTGGTTTAAATGTTTTGTTACCAAGCCATACAAAATTCATATTCATCAAATACTGATAATCGAAACATTTAATAGAGACGTGATTCATTTTATTGTGAGCTATCGATAATTATAATCGCAATTTTTTTGTAATATAATTATTTACCGTATGGGCAGTACTTATATGACTAATTTTTATATTAACAAACTTTCTTCTTAAACTTTAAAGTCTAAGTAATTATTATGTTTCGACTCTTTATTACTTATTTCCTTTTTAGTTTTTTTCTATTAATTTAATATATAATATAATTACTTTTCTAAATTGTTGCTATTTCTATTGTTTAATTCTAATTTGCAACTAAAGCCTAATCTTTAATTGTAAATTAACCTATTCCATTCGTGAAAACAAATCGGCAAAGTTCGATGTAAAAAACACTAGATCGTATCTATATATATAAAAGAGAAAGTGTGTGGGTTTGTTCCATTTAGGCTCCGAAACGGCTGGACCGATTTCAATTGGCCATCTTCTTGTTTTAATTTATATATCTTGTGTTTCATCTAGCTGTAAGTTTTCCAAATATGTATAAAATAAAATAAAGAATATTATTCATGTGTCATTTAGTTGAATAGAAATATCCAATTGATCCATGCCCAGCCGTACATCTGTCTATGGCCTGATTTATGGCCCGACCATAGATCAGGATTCGGAGTGAGATCGTGATGAGACGTTAAGGCCCGTCTGGCGGAACTTGTCTCAGTTGTCTTCAAGCAGTTAAACCGTTGTAATTCTGAGGTAATCAGTGACGCTGAAGAGCGTGAGTTATTATTGTCTTTCTTTACATCTATAAATGTTTTATTATTTGTGTTCTAAACACATTGTCGTTTGCTATGCTACGTCAAATTTTGTGTGTGATACTGTGCACCAAGTGGAAGTTACTCGAGGAAGTTATTCCTCTCAATAGTTTGCCTATATTTTGACAAAAGATCCAGGGTGAAATTTGGTACAAGACAATCCAATCTGTTGAGTCGTTCCCATGGTTTGAAAATTGTCAATTAGCAAAAACTGATAATGTAACAGCTCTCAGACTTCGTTCTGCGCATATTCCATCAGTTTCGCATTTTAATGAAAAAACATCTTCACCAAACTGCATGGAGTGCGGAGTTGTAGAGAACGTGCATCACATACTTGTGGAATGTGTCAAGAACGAAGCTCTGAGAGCTGAATTGTTAGATATATTTAAGATTAGCCGCTGGGATGTTGGGTTTTATAACAGTTCTCCGGCTAAGGAAGAAGCTAGCATACCGTATAAAATTGTAAGACATTGTTTTGAAGCAATAAGTAAGGCTTTTGTTTGTATAACATCCGTTGCCCTATGAGTATGATATTTTCTAATAGAAAAAATCCTCGTAAATAAAAAAAAATAGTTTACCTTTGATTGTGAACTTGCGTGAAACTAAGAAAATCGGATTACCCACTGGGCTATTAGTTCTATTCTAAGTAAGTTCAGCTTATTTTGGAAATGTTTTCTACCTAACAGAAAGCTAACGCGGCTGGCAAGATTCCAAATCTTGATTTCAGAAGGAAGTACATTTGAATGTGTTAACGTGTTGGGTTAAGGAAGCTAGGTGGGGGAGAATGTTTTCATTTACTTTATTCACATGCAGGAAACAAGATCGGAGATACTTCAAACACTTTAGTATTTAACATTAATTCAACAGAATACTCAGCTTAGAGCCATAGTAGCTCTAAATGGAAGGCGCTGGTCTCCTTCTGCGAGTCAGTAATGGCCCAAAGGAGACCGCAGAACGGGATCGGGAGAGGGCCGATCCCGTTCGGAGATGGCGCAGGCAGCCCTGTAGTTCTAGGCTCTCAAGAATAAGACTACGGTATCCCCTGCCTGTCGTACAAGGCGACTAAAAGGGGCCTCGGGTTCAATGGGCGACAAGGGTGGGGGCCTGCGTCGTCCACCAAAGTGGACCCGGGAAGAAGGCGACATCGGCTGGCCCGTGTCGCCTTGCCCTGCGAGGGCACAGGGAAGGAGGGAGTAACCTCCCCCCGGGACATGCTCTCCTTGAGCACAGTGCAGAGGGGCTCCGGTGCGTTCCACGTGAGATCCCGGAGCCCCTCGTCATGCACCGAGGAAAGGGCCACCGGGGAGGTTCTAGTGGGTAAGTTCCCCACATAACCGCCGCCTTCCCCAGAAGGCGGGGTATCTTTGTGAAGATTTCCTCCCGCCAACAAAAAAAGGGTTACCGACAATAGCCCAATTCTTTCAGGCATCTCGACGGTTTTTCGAGACCAAACATTCTAACAAACTTTGTAAGTGCCGCCACTTATAAGCCTTCCTATAATAAATTCCGTCGCGTCGCCCGGAGGCCGAGACACGTTCTTGACGATCCGGACGACGTGATTACCATTGCACAGGCTAGATCTCTACAAATCAACAAAGCGTCTATTCGCGACCGTCGGAGGTTGCTAATAATCCTTGCGCGTTACCGCTATTTTATGCGCAGGCCCCACCTCTTAGATGTTAGGAGCGTTGCCTGAGCTTCGGCCACTTTTTCTCCCAGCGCCAACGCTTCCCGAAGTGGCACTCAAAGTTAGTTTAGCTTTTGAATGTCTCGACCGCTTGGTCCCCAAGATCGATAGGGTAGTGGGTGCTCTGCATAGACTGCTACCTAATCTTGGGGCCCCAGGAAGGAGTCCGCCGCCTCTACGGAGGTCTCGTGCGATCCATGGCCCTTCTATGGGGCGCCCGTGTGGTGTAACCGCTTCACGGGCGTCCGGCGCTGCAGAGCTAAGCCCTTAGCCTGCAGCGCAAGATGGCCATTCGATCGCACGAGGATACCGTACGGTATCTTACGAGGCGGCCGCTATCCTGGCTCGGTTCCCGCCGCTCGACATTTTGGCGGATGCGGGAGAGGTGCGTCGGCAGGAGCACAGGCGGGCGATAGAGGTGTGGCGCGAGCGGCTCTCGGAGCGACGTTGCTCGCGCCAACGCATCGTCTGTGCCTTCCTGCCGAACTTCGAAGCCTGGCTACGTAGGAGGAAATGACGCACGTCACCTACCGTTTCCGACACAGATACCTCACCGGGCACGGGTGCTTCGGTGAGTACCTGAACAGGATAGGGCGCGAACCGACCGCGCAATGCCACCATTGTGGCTGTGACTGGGATTCCGCGCAGCACACGCTTGCCGTGTGCCCCGCGTGGGAGGCGGAGCGGCGGATCCTGGTCCAGCAGATCGGGCAAGACCCCGCCGGCGGCAGTAGCGGCTGCGCTGGCGGGGAGATCTAAATGGAAGGCGCTGGTCTCCCTTCTGCGAGTCGGTAATGGCCCAGAAGGAGACCGCAGAACGGGATCGGGAGAAGGCCGATCCCGTTCGGAGATGGTGCAGGCGGGCCGGTGGCAGACCGGCCCGCAGCCCTGTAGTTCTGGGCTCTCAAGAATAAGACTACGGTATCCCCTGCCTGTCGTACAAGGCGACTAAAAGGGGCCTCGGGTTCACTGGGCGACAAGGGTGGGGCCTGCGTCGTCCACCAAAGTGGACCCGGGAAGAAGGCGACATCGGCTGGCCCGTGTCGCCTTGCCCTGCGAGGGCACAGGGAAGGAGGGAGTAACCTCCCCCCGGGACATGCTCTCCTTGAGCACAGTGCAGAGGGGCTCCGGTGCGTTCCACGTGAGATCCCGGAGCCCCTCGTCATGCACCGAGGAAAGGGCCACCGGGGAGGTTCTAGTGGGTAAGTTCCCCACATAACCGCCGCCTTCCCCCCAGAAGGCGGGGTATCGTCAAAAAAAAAAAAAGAGCCATAGTAGCTGTGTCCAAGCGGTTTCCTCAAGTTGTGTAGTACGCTAGCAACCCGAGTTCCATCCTCGCCTCCGGTACCAGTAAATTTAGTGCAATTTTATGTGTTTATTTACCACGCGGTGAAGGAAAACTTCACATGTGTTAGAACATTTTCTATTCAAATTATCTCATCAAACTATCTTTTAACTACATATATAACCTAATCAATAAAAGTGAATTAGCGAAATCGGTTGATGTGATATTGAGTTATTCGTCGCGCATATAGTTAATGCAGATTTAAGACTTAAATGGATTTCTCATGGATGCCACTGCCAGAATTGGAGCACTTGAGAAGCAGCAGCTTTCAAATAAAAAAGAATCATTAAAATCGACCAAAAGTTATTAGGTAACAAACATAAAAACAAAACAACCGAATTGATAAACCTACTCGTCTTAGAAGTCGATTGAAAAGAGTCAACAAGGCGGACTTAATGCCAAGGGGCTTTCTGCTATCGTACCTAGGCGTTTGTTTTCAATTGTGCCTTCAAACAGAAAAATAGTTCTAAATCATCCCTATTTAAGATAAATCATAGTGCCCTTCTGGATGACGTATAGTCATCATATTCGCAATAACATTCCGGTAACAATCATTAACAAAATTTTAACTGCAATACAGAACTTTTACGAGGTAGTTAAACATTAATTGTTCAGCTACAATGTGCTTTTTTGCGATTTTAAATGAACAAAGTTATTACATTTCAGAAGTTAAATTGCAACCTCGTTAGCTCTGATATTGTTACGTAATTACTTGACATATAATGCATTCTTATTATTCATTATATGCAGCCAGTACATGCGTTTGATTGAATCCATAGACAATATTTACAGAGTACAAACATAGACATGTGATAAGTTTAGGCATTTTCATCTCCACACATGTCTGTATTGGAATGTAAATAATGCATTTACCTTCTTCTTCTTCATGTGCCTCTCTATTACTGAAGGTCGGCAGTCAGTCTTATAAATATCTCCTTATCCATGGCTAAGCGGAATAGTACTTCGACTGATTTTATTCCAGTCCATTCCCTAATGTTCCTTAGCCATGACTTCTTCTTCTTCCTTCTTCCCACCCCTCTTTTCTAGCAATTTTTTCCATTACTATCAATTGTAGCAGGCGGCATCTATCATGTCTCAGAAGCTGCTTGATTATTTTCACCAATTATCTATATTTCGTTTATCTACCTATACAGCTATAAAGCTATGGAATTGTTTGCCGATTTAGACTAGGGAGGCCTCGTTAACTAATGTCTTTACATCCCGTGTATCTGAATTCTTTATACTTAAACAATGAAAAGTACAAACTGGTATATATTATCGTATATAATATTTATATTGACGTTTCTATGTATTTAAATGTAAATGTATATTTATTTATGTATTAAATATTTTTTAAACCCTATTTTTATCAGCACTGCCGTCTGCTCTTAACCACTAAGGGTTAGCTGGAAGAAAATGCTAAATAGCATTAAGTTACTAGTAGAAATACTTTGGTGCAATAAAGGAATTATCTATCTATCTATATATAACATTAAGATGAATCTCTACACTGTTACACGAAACACAGTATGTCGACAAGCTAATTTTAGTTGTATCGTAACGATAATGATAATTTATTTATTTACTTATGACAGAAGCGACAGCACTTCGATTATAATATATTATATGTATTTGATATACATACTCTGTCCTGGCTGCCAACAAAGGGATTCACAATTTGTTCATAAGATTGAGTTTTAAACTTTGAATTTTGAATGAGCTCGTAATAGATATCGTGATGTGATTATTTTTTTTTATGCGTGTAAACTAGCGCTTGACCATAATCCCACCTGGTGTTAAGTGGTGATATAGTCGAAAGATGGTACGCGATAGTTTACTAAGTGCCTATTCACTCTACTCTTGAAGGCTCCCACGTCGTACTTGGACGGAAAGACTGACGCCGGCAACTTATTCCACTCCTTTGCTGTACGCACGAATACGTGTGAGTTCTATATGAGGTGTGTATGGTATGTGTATGAATGTGTATACTATGCACTGTCAATGACCTCAAAAGCATATTTTTGAAATGTAGGTTTTCTAGTATTGAAAAGTGTTATTTTTTGTTATATAAGTATTTTAAGGGTGCGTTGTAATATGAAATATGCGTATAAGTCGTGCTGGTATTTAGAATACTGATAAGTACGCAAGCTACATACATCCATTTTAGATTATAAAACTTCAACTTTTTAAGCCACGCAGATCCTCACGATGTTCTCCTTTACCGCCGAGCTTCATGTAAATTAATATTTAAAATAAGAACATACAATTTCATTGGTGCCGAGGGGTCGAGCTCGTGTTGCTAGAATATTATGCAACTTGATGCGACCGCTCGGACACTTTTTTTAAATTTATTTATTTAGGAGGATTTGGGCGACAAGGGTGGGGGCCTGAGTCGTCCACCAAAGTGGACCTGGGAAGAAGGCGACATCGGCTGGCCCGTGTCGCCTTGCGCTGCGAGGGCACAGGGGAGGGAGTAACCTCCCCGGGACGTGCTCTCCTTGAGCACAGTGCAGAGGGGCTCCGGTGCGTTCCACTGGAGATCCCGGAGCCCCTCGTCATGCACCGAGGAAAGGGCCACCGGGGAGGTTTTAGTGGGTAAGAACTCCCACATAACCGCCGCCTTCCCCAGAAGGCGGGGTATCTTTCTTTCTTTGAAGATTTCTCCCGTCAAAAAAAAAAAAAAAAAGCTTTTGAATGTCTCTTAAATTATCCGTGAAATAGCAACCGACCGAGTCGTGGTTCAGCCCTCTCGGGCGCCTTTCGGATCGGCATGCTTACGCGTAATATAGTAACCGTCCGCCGAGGTTACCCCTCACCGGGGGGACCCTTGTGTCGAGTTACTAGCAATAGAGGTTCAGGCTAAGCGACCTAAGAGCTATGCCACCTCTCAATCCGGTGAAGCAGTCAAGGCCAGCTTCTCTGGCCAATCTGTGTAGTTCGTCATAAAAAAAAAATCGTACCTAGGCATTTGTTTTCAATTGTGCCTTCAAACAGAAAAATAGTTCTAAATCATCCCTATTTAAGATAAATCATAGTGCCCTTCTGGATGACGTATAGTCATCATATTGGCAATAACATTCCGGTAACAATCATTAACAAAATTTTAACTGCAATACAGAACTTTTACGAGGTAGTTAAACATTAATTGTTCAGCTACAATGTGCTTTTTTGCGATTTTAAATGAACAAAGTTATAACATTTCAGAAGTTAAATTGCAACCTCGTTAGCTCTGATATTGTTACGTAATTACTTGACATAAAATGCATTCGTATTATTCATTATATGCAGCCAGTACATGCGTTTGATTGAATCCATAGACATTATTTACAGAGTACCAACATAGAAATGTGATAAGTTTAGGCATTTTCATCTCCAATAAGGACATGTCTGTATTGGAATGTAAAAAAATTCATTTACCTTCTTGTTCTTCATGTGCCTCTCTATTACTGAAGGTCGGCAGTCAGTCTTCTAAATATCTCCTTATCCATGGCTAAGCGGAATAGTACTTCGACTGATTTTATTCCAGTCCATTCCCTAATGTTCCTTAGCCATGACTTCTTCTTCTTCCTTCTTCGCACCCCTCTTTTTCCAGCAATTTTTCCCATTACTATCAATTGTAGCAGGCGGCATCTATCATGTCTCAGAAGCTGCTTGACTATTTTCACCAATTATCTATATTTCGTTTACCTGCCTATACAGCTATAAAGCTATGGAATTGTTTGCCGATTAAGACTAGGAGGCCTCGTCAACTAATGTCTTTACATCCCGTGTATCTGAATTCTTTATACTCAAACAATGAAAAGTACAAACTGGTATATATTATCGTATTTTATATTTATATTGACGTTTCTATGTATTTATATGTAAATGTATATTTATTTATGTATTATATATTTTTTAAACCCTATTTTTATCAGCACTGCCGTCTGCTCTTAACCACAAAGGGTTAGCTGGAAGAAAATGCTAAATAGCATTAAGTTACTAGTAGAAATATTTTGGTGCAATAAAGGAATTATCTATCTATCTATATATAACATTAAGATTAATCTCTACAATGTTATACGAAACGCAGTATGTCGACAAGCTAATTTTAGTCGTATCGTAACGAAAATGATAATTTATTTATTTACTTATGACAGAAGCGACAGCACTTCGATTATAATATATTATATGTATATCAAGGTACTCTGTCCTGGCTGCCAACAAAAAGATTCACAATTTGTTCATAAGATTGAGTTTTAAACTTTGAATTTTGAATGAGCTCGTAATAGATATCGTAATGTGATTATTTTTTTTATGCGTGTAAACTAGCGCTTGACCATGATCCCACCTGGTGTTAAGTGGTGATATAGTCGAAAGATGGTACGCGATAGTTTACTAAGTGCCTATTCACTCTACTCTTGAAGGCTCCCACGTCGTACTTGGACGGAAAGACTGACGCCGGCAACTTATTCCACTCCTTTGCTGTACGCACGAATACGTGTGAGTTCTATATGAGGTGTGTATGGTATGTGTATGAATGTATGAATGTGTGTACTATCTACTGTCAATGACCTCAAAAGCACATTTTTGAAATGTAGGTTTTCTGGTATTGAAAAGTGTTATTTTTTGTTATATAAGTATTTTAAGGGTGCGTTGTAATATGAAATATGCGTTTAACTCGTGCTGATATTTGGAATACTGATAAGTAAATAGATTATTAATGATTTAACGTTACTATTACATATGCTACATACATCCATTTTAGATTTTAAAACTTCAACTTTTTAAGCCACGCAGGTCCTCACGATGTTTTCCTTTACCGCCGAGCTTGATGTAAATTAATATTTAAAATAAGAACATACAATTTCATCGGTGCCGAGGGGTCGAGCTCGTGTTGCTAGAATATTATGCAACTTGATGCGACCGCTCGGACACTTTTTTTAAATTTATTTATTTAGGAGGATTTTTTGTTAGAAAATATCATTGTCATAGGACAACAATTTATTATAAAAACAAAAGTCTTACTTATTACTTAATAAATATTGTTTTATAATTTTATACAATATCCTAGCTTCTTCCATAGCTAGGATACTGTTACAAAACCCAACATCTCTGCGACTAATCTTAAATTTAGCTAACAATTCAGCTCTAAGAGCTTCGTTCTTGACACAATCCATCAATACGTGATGCACGTCTTTATAAATCCGCACTCTATGCCGTTTGGTGAAGATGTTTTTCGTTAGAAATGTGAAACTGTTAGATAGAATATGACGAGAATGCAGTCTGAGAGATGTTACAATATTATTTACATCGCTCGGACATTGAGCTACCACAACTGTTCGTCGACTGAGGGTAAGCTGTCATCTCTGAAAGAAGCGTTACAAATTGTTCACAACCACCACTTTTCCTATTTTCAGCGCTTCTTTCGCGTCGTTTTTCACACTAAACTAACACATAAATATTTTACTAGAGCATAGAGAAAAGAGGTTTCATTTTTCTTCCAATAATATGATTTCAAATTAAAATCAAATACGGCAACAAATGAACAAAGGATTCAACAGGTGAGCGTAGTAATTAAAACTTATCGAGCTTCATTTCCCACCGCTGTTTAGTGGGTCAGGTCATTAAACAGAGTTTGCGCAAATACCGAGGATTTGCCACGATAGCGGCGGCTAAGCTTTTCACGAATTATGGCTCAAACGTAAATACAATCTAATTCTGATAGTGTTTCATTAAACTAGATTTAGTTATTTGTACTTTAATAAAGTACCAGTACTGGCTTCTTTTGGCGGAAAAAAGATACGCCTGCCTTTTGGTGGCGTAGAATCTCACAAGATTGGCATCGCCCCATATAGAGACTTCTTGTAGGGAAACTTTTTTGAATTGCATTTTATTATAGCGAAATTTTTTCAAGGAATTACTTCCTTTGGTCGTGAGGAAACAACCTACATGTCCTAGAATTTTTTTTCTAAGACATTTGAAGTCTTCCAATTGGCACCAGGGCCGTGTGGCGGACTATGCCCTTATACTCTCTTTACAAAGAAGGCCTCTGCCCAGCAGTGGGACATATATAAAGGCTGTAACTTTAACTTTTATCTTTAACAATTCAAAATAAGCCTAAGCTTGTGCTAAAAGCTGGTTCACGTCAATAATCGAATGGTTGGTGAAACTTTGGTTTTGCAGACTGTACCCTTAACCATTAAACTATAGACTCGCTTATAAAGTAGGAAAATTTATTGCACTTCCATATTAAGTTGGGAATTTATTCACTAATGGCACCCGTACTATGTGAAGTTTGAATCGCAGGTAACTGTTTAGAATACAGACATAAACTCCCAACATTGTGTATAATAAACAGTTTGTCAGGCTGTCCAACTGTGAAATTGCGTATAACATACCTTCATAGATGTACCAACAACAATTTAATTAAATTAAATCCATCGTTCGTCCATTTTATTTTGATTACCTGAAATACTGCGCTCAATTTCATATTCTTCCTCTATTTACTCGTCGCGAGGTAGCAGACATAACCTTCTTTCTGAATATTATCAATGGTAGCATTGACTGTCCCTCTCTTCTCTCAAAAATAAAATTTAACGTGCCCAAGAAATCAGCGCGCTATCATATTCCTATCCATCTCCCTTTGGCATCGTCCAACTATCGTCAAAATTCATTTATGTGGCGCGCTGGTCACACGCTCAATAAATATTCGAAATGTACAGAAGTTGACATATTTAATACTACAACTGTAGCAATAAGACGGGCATTCTATCGAAATTTCTTTCATTAAAAAATTGTTAGTAGGCTTTTTTAATATTATTGTTCTAGCTCACACAATAAAATAATTTTAAAGTTTAACGTATTCGCGAAGATCTGTTATTGGCAGTCTGTTTCTTAATTGTTACTGTATCTTTTTTGTAAATTTGATTGCTGTTGATCTTCCTGTAAATAAATAAATAAATAAATTAGGTTGTACAATAGTTTAATAATGTGGGATACGGTCTTCCAAACATAAGTTCGAAGGTTCAATACCGCCATTCTATTTTGACGTCTACCTTAGTTAAGATTAAGCTTATTTACAATGATAAGCAAAAATTTTGGTAATATTTTAAAAACTTAAGCATACCTGATCTCTGATTACTCCTGTAGGTGTGACTGGTTATGTATATATGGCTTAAAATTGGCCTATTTGGTCGTTTATTTATCTATATAGATGTCTTTCTTAATCTTTGATGCAATGCAAATTTGAGCAAATCCAATTTTACACCGTTTTTAACGCCATCTCGTAATCTTTAAGGTACATTGTTGATATTTAATGTTAGAATAATGTTACTGTAAAACTATACTAGATAGCGTATTATTACGTCGTATATAATGTTCATTGCCAATCGTTTTTACACAACTTACGAAATAAATACGTCGCTGTGTTTCTGTGTTTCTATTTATGGTTTCATTTACAATAACAAAAAATACAATGAAAAATAAGGTTCTAATTTTTCTTTTGCCTCAGATAAGAAATAATACATCTATGAATAACGATATTTTGTGTTTTTCTGTCTATGTATAGGTCTCTTCTTCAGAAAAAATGTCTATGTACCAAATACTATATATGACATTATGTCTATTTTGTCATCGAATCTCTATATCCTTGTGTAAAGAAACAAGATTTGTTAGAATGATGTTAGCTACTAGAACAATTTGTTTAGAGTTAATGTCATTTAGTTTAACAACCCTCGAATTTGGTAAACTCGTTATCGCCTGTAAATTGTGCGGTGTTAACGGAAGCCTTTTAGAAAATGAGCACCACAATTACGCTTCTTTACTCTATAGTCGATACCGAACTTCGTGAGGATCTCCGTTGTCAGAGTTGTTTGATATTTTAACACTTTTTTTGATGAATTAGCTGGGAAGCCAGTTTCGGGCATTTGAAAGGTGAGGTTAGGTTGCTGTTGCCCTGTAGTTCTGGGCTCTCAAGAATAAGACTACGGTATCCCCTGCCTGTCGTACAAGGCGACTAAAAGGGGCCTCGGGTTCACTGGGCGACAATGGTGGGGGCCTGAGTAGTCCACCAACGTGGACCCGGGAAGAAGGCGACAGCTGGCGGCTGGCCCGTGTCGCCTTGCGCTGCGAGGGCACAGGGGAGGGAGTAACCCCAGGACGTGCTCTCTTTGAGCACAGTGCTGAGGGGTTCCGGTGCGTTCCACTGGAGATCCCGGAGCCCCTCGTCTTGCACCGAGGAAAGGGCCACCGGGGAGGTTTTAGTGGGTAAGAACCCCACATAACCGCCGCTTTACCCCCAGAGGGCGGGGTATCTTTCTGAAGATTTCCTCCCCGTCAACAAAAAAAAAGGTTGCTTAGCCTCAGCCTTGTAGTTATTATTATTCCCTGCCTGTCGACGACAATGGTGGGGGCCGTTGTCGTCCTCTCCCGGGAAGAAGGCGACATAAGCTGTCCCGTGTCGCAGTCGAATGCTCGTAATCCTCCCTTGTCCCTTCTCCAATAAAAAAATAAACCATATACAAGAGACTCAAATTTTAACATGTGAATTTTTTCGAACTTTAGAAACAGAAAAACAAAAATCCAACTGGTACAACCCGATTTGATTTAAAGTCGGATTTTGTTAATTACACTGGCAATACGTTCATTAGAACATCGCAACTACGTTCATATACTACGACTTAAAATTATGTTCCATGTTTCGGCAGAACGTACGAACATAGGCCATCGCATGCCAGTACGTAGAATGTGTGTCCTCCACAACACGATGCTTAATGATTTGTTGAGATTTGTTCTCGACCTCTCGCTCGGCTTTTAAAGCCCAGATAAAGTCACTGCTTCATAGCAAATATAGCGAATAGTTTTCAATTTACTTTATGTTTTTGCCATTTTTTGTTTTGTTTATTTTTCTTTATTTTATTTAGAGTAAATTCAATCATTTATATTTGTTATCCTGCCCATGCTAACACGATGCTGCTGCTGTACTGTATCGACGATTAATTAAAAAAACAAATTTGTTCTCAGTGAGACAACTTGAAGGAAGCATTTGAAATCATTTACTTATATTATTAAGTGATTTTGATTTTCTTGAAAATAAATAAAGAAATTGTGTATAGGAAAGAAAAATAAAGGAAAACAAAGAAAAGATAAATATATATATATTAATAAATATATATATACTATATATATTATTATTTACATATATATATATATATATATATACTTAGAATAAAGAAATCAAGAAGAAAATCATAAGATAAGAAGATAGATACCTTCAAGTTTGAACAATCTCTGACCCCCACAAGTCAGAGAAACAAATAGAATTTCCCGGAAAGGGCAAAAAATGTCCTTTCCGGGGAAAACCCTTAAAAAAAAGGAAGCATTTGTAATAATTTTTGTATGTCGTAATTGTTAAAATATCTGTGTTATCTTTTGTTTCTGTTTGTCTCCAATAAATAAATATATGAATTCTATGTTCACGGTGAAATTATTAAATTCCAAATGCCCAGTGAATTTGACAAGGTAATAACAAATTCACCATATATTCCTCCCACGGCCAAATGAAGTATTCACCACTACGTCGAATTGTAAAAAAAAAATCTAGACTTTTTCTCTGTCTACTGATTTTGAAAGAGATATTTAACGTTTAAGCGTCGCAACTAAATTATGTCTCTTTTGAATATAACTGGAGCAGAACTCCACTAATGAAAGGGGAAGATTCAGCGTTATATGTTTCAAAACATCCGCATGCATGCATGTTACGTAGTAATTGGGGATATGCATGGAACATCATGCTTTAAAGTACGTTTTAATAGGTATGGTACGAGCCCTTGAAAAAGGCATATGCTCATGCTATTCCTCTAGTGTTATTTATTTGTCCTCAAAAAAATGTTTCTTGCTATAAAAAATCCCAGGTGTCTGGGCGCAAGGCGCTTGGACATTAAATTCGTCACAACGTATCCTAAATACACACGTTATTCCAACAAAATTAAAGTATTTTTTTCTTATTTACTGAGCACAAATTTGCGTTCTCTATCTCTCTCATACCGTGCTCTCGCTTACACACTTTTTTTAAAAAAAGAAAGCTAGCAATATTTCTTTTTTTTTCCTGTAATATTACTAACAATCTAGTTAACGATTCCAACTAAGCTTAAGCTTGTGCTAGGACATGGTTAACGGCAATAGTCGAATGGTGTATTCGAACCCATGACCTTACGATTCGCAGGCCGTACCCTAAACCATTAGGCTATTGACGCTTCAAACTATGTGTGTACTATCGGAAATTCTCGTGAACTCTTGGCTCCAGCATGACGGTAGATTTTGCGCAAATGACGTTCAATATTCATCAATTTATAAGACGTTGTCACGTCAAAAAAAATCTTATAAGAGACATGAACGTGATGTAAGTAAAGTCTAGTGGATTTCTATGAAAGGGGACAAACAAGAATGAGGCATTGGTAGCATTTTAATGCTTGAATAAAGGAGGACGTTCCATTATTCGGAGAAGTCCCCTTTGAGGATGAAGTCCGGTCTTTGCCGGAACCGGCTGGTCGTTGGGGTGTCCTGTCGCTGACAGATCCGGGGCTCCCGCTCATAACGGCTGATGGCATTCGCGGGAGGTCTAGTGGGTAGGGGCTGCCCAGGCCGAGTCCCGCACATACCTCCGAGCCCATCAAGGGTACCGGAGGATGGTCTATAAAAAGATTCCCCCGCGTGAACAAAAAAAAAACGGACGTTGCATTATATTTCCTAAATAGCATAGTTATATTACGAAGTTCTGACTACTATAGTTTCTTCATTCGCATTTGTTTTTAACGACAACGAATCGAACGTAGGTTCGAATCCACCATTCGACTATTGACGTGAACCATCTCCTAGCACAAGCATAAGGAATAGTTAACAAGAATGTTAGTAATATTTCTGAAAAAAAAAGACATATTGCCAGTGTACTTTTCAAGTCTCAGACTGTTAGATACCTACAAATATTTCAACTAACAAGCATGACTTTATACGATTTTTATCAGTGAGATTTACGTATGACAAAAGAGGCTATGCCAACTAAATGTATTTTAAACCCAATTGAAACCAAGCCCTTTTTATTAAAACAAAACAAAATCGGTTTATAAATGTCGGTGATAATACACAGAATATAAATTTATACCGCGGCGTTGTCTTGTGGGATACCGACCACATTTCCGACGTATTAAAAAAGGGGGTAAGTTAGGAGTACCCTCAACCGACGATAATGTACTTTGGTATAGTTGTGAATGAATAAAAAAGAGTCGAAATCCTTGGCCTTGATCTACCTCTTTGTGTGGCGGACTTGAGTCATATTAATTTATTTATTTATTACACCAACACAATGAACATTTTAACAAACAAAACATAAAACAGTGAAAAGCTGTGAAGTTAATGCCATCGCAGTTATAGGCGTAGATTGCAAGCAATTAATTGGCGAGTGACAATGTTAAGATAAAAATAAAATTAACACAAAAGTAAAAATAAAACTAAATTTGAAATTAAAAATTAACTAATAAAAAAAAAAAACTATTTGTAGTTTAGTGAATGTTTATACATACTTATACTAGGAAAAAGACGTCGATATCGTCCGTTTTGAAAAACAGTTGAATTCTGTACTAATATTAATGAATTAGTAAAAAATACTGACGAATAATAAACATAAACAAATGGAATTCTTCAGAGAAGGCCTTCACCTTCGCCTGAGAACCCTCTTCTTGCAATATATGGAAAAATAATTAACATACTACACTTTTATTATTTACATTCTAAGCTAATGTCTGTATTAGTACATTCGTTTTTAGTATATTTTATCATATAACTCCGTACATTTCTTGCAGGAAATAAAAGGCTTTATTATTATTATACTGACGAATAGAGAACATCCTCCATTTTTAAAGTCGGTTAAAAATGCATCTTTCCTACAATTTAACCTTTTCCTTTTTTTGTTTACGAGGAGGAAATCTTCAAAGATACCCCGCCTTCTGGGGAAGGCGGCGGTTATGTGGGGTTTTACCCACTAAAACCCGGTGGCCCTTTCCTCTGTGCATGACGAGGGGCTCCGGGATCTCCCAGGAACGCACCGGAGCCCCTCTGCACTGTGCTCAAGGAGAGCACGTCCCGAGGGGGGATGTTACTCCCTCCCCCCCTCTGCCCTCGCAGTGCAAGGCGACACGGGCCAGCCGATGTCGCCTTCTTCCCGGGTCCACCTTGGAGGACGACAAAGGCCCCCACCCTTGTCGCCCAGTGAACCCGAGGCCCATTTTAGTCGCCTTCTACGACAGGCAGAGGATACCGTAGTCTTATTCTTAAGAGCCCAGAACTACAGGACTGTGTAACCTTTTCCTACCATTTACCGTTTTTGAAACGGTTGAAAAAGGTTTGCAAAGCTCCAGCAATTAATTTGGTATTGCTTGAGAACCTTCATATATTATTTTTTTAATAATGCAAACAATCTTTTTTGTTAATAAATATTTAAAAAGTGAACCATTTCAACTAAGCTTAACCAGATTGATTGGAACCTACGACCTTAGGTGTTGCAGACGCTAAGCATTAGGCTATTGAAGCTTCAATTCGTTTGCCCTCTCTTTTAACAAGTTAAAAACAAAGACATCATCCCGCTCCGAATTAAGTCAAGGTCTCCCCCAGCGGTTACCACTAAACTTAATCCCATACGACAAGCATCCAATTAGCCTTTTTTATTTTTATCTTCAAAGGGTTTGACGTCAAAGCAATTTCTCGTCGTTAGTCAGTAATTGGGATCCCGTTAGATGATTACTTTGTAGTAAACGCTATTTCGAAACAAAACTTTGTCGAGTAAATAACTTCTCGTCGCAGAATTTATTCTCCCAATAGTAAGAATCTAATTCTACTAATCGATTAAGCAACTTATCTTATGAAATTCCCGTGTCACAATTGTGAGCTACTTTGCTCAACATCGCACACAGCATATTTTATATTTTATCATATTATTAACAGCAATACATAGCCTTAGAGGTAATTTATTAAAGACTTACTGACTGACTTTGTTTCAGAGATTCACTTTTAAACGGCTTTTCCTCCAGCATAACTCACTTGTTCTAAACAGTACACTAATTGTCTACAGAGAGAGTCTTCTCCTTTTTATCCTAAATTTCTAGTATATGCATCTCTTTCAAAGACGGAAGCGGAAACGGCCTTGGTTGCCGACAACCGATAAAAGTACTTTAGTTGACTAAATTAAAGTACTTTTATATTAGTCTGTCCAGTAACTTCTTTACGCACTTTTATAAGAGCATTATGAAAATAGTGATCTGGCGAGGCGAATGGAAGTTGAGAGAGAGGTGTAAGTTAGTGAAAATACAAAAAGAGTAACTTTTCGTTTATTATTTATTATTTCGTATATTAAAAAAAATGTTTTATGTAATGTTAATATATAAAGGCTTAGATCTTGAATACGTGACCGAAATATTTAATATAATTCATAAGCTGTTGATTTTTTTTAATAATAAATAAATATTCTGTTATAATTTGTAGGCAGGGGTAGTAGAATAAAATAGTCCAACAACTAATACACTCGCTTTATTGAGACAGCATAACGTTGTACAAAGAATTATTTATAACAAATACCGTCACAACTGCGCGTCCTCACAATCTTTATACAAAATTAATTAGAAGTCAGATTAGGAACTAATAAAGTTAAACTATTGTTTACAATGCCAAGTTAATGTGACGATCAACTAAATTATTAATTATGAATTAAAGATACAATAAGGTTCAGGTAAATCACTAAGATATCATTGGAAGTAGTTATTGTGCAAAACAATCGTTGGGTGTCATGTGTTGCCAGCTAACAATTCTTAAAAAAAAATACTCCACTACTGCGAAATCCCCGTTGCAATCAAAAAATACTATAATGAAATGCACTCAGACGCTCGTTTTCATATGCTTATAAACACAAACGTTTTCACAAATTTCAAAATTTATTTTATGTCTGTATGGTGTAAGTATATTTTTTTATTAATTAAAAACTATGTTATGATATCAAAAAGCGTTGTTACTACTCGAGAATATAAAGCGAGGCAGAAAATTAAAGGTAAACAACGACGAATATTATTAACAACGTGGCTTAAAATATTTCTCAGTGCTTGTGAAGCGATGATTTTCCTTGCCTGTTTAATTAAAAATTGTTAATGAAATAATAAATAAAAGAACGCACTGATAAACTAATGGCTGAATTTATTTACAATCCTATTGAGTTCCACGTTTAAATTTTTAATTTTAAGTAAAGAAGGCGACAAATAACTAGCGCTGACCGTTAATGCATAGATGTCTTTTTTGTTCACTCACTCACTTGAGGAAATCTTCAACGAGATACCCCGTCTTCTGGCAGAAAGGCGAGGATAGGTGGGGTGTTTACCCACTTAAACCTCCCCAGCGAACCTTCCTTGGTGCATGGTGAGAACGCACCGTAGCCCCTCTGCACCGTGCTCTTAGGAGAGCACGTCTCGGGGATATTACTCCCTCTCCCCCTGTGCCCTCGCACTGCAAGCCGACACAGGCCTGCCGATATCGCCTTCTTCCCGGGTAAACCTTGGCGAACGACAAAGGCTCCAGTCGCCCAGTGAACCCGAGGCCCCTTTAAGTCGCCTTCTACGACAGGCATGGGTTACCGTTCTTATTCTTGTGAGCCCAGAACTACAGAGCTGGATGTATAGAAGTCTAAATTAAGGGGAGTAGAAAGGGCGCGGACGAATTGAGAACCTTTTTGAAATCGGTTGAAAATATAGTCTTATTTCTAATAGAACATCACGAATAGAATTTCCTTAAGAGCAGGCGGCATAAACTTGCTAATGACATTAGTAATAATCAATATGAGCTTACATCATTAATGAATCTCTGATAATCTTCTTGTATTACTAATCTAAATTAGTTTTCATTTTAAACCGCTCCAGCGTTAATACAATTGTGTATCTCATTGTAGTATTATCCCCTTTTAACGCTTTATAGGAAGTTTCGTTGATTAATTGAACATTATTAGTAGTAGTGTAAATCAAATGGTTGCACAATTTACCATGTTAAGGTCTTTCTGAATCTCATCTTCCTGTCTGTACATTTAAAAAGATTTCTGAGGACTACCACTAATTGATTGGATTGGGGTAGTGATCACCGCCAACTATAGCAAGCATATAACAGCATGCATCAAGGAAGGGCCACCGGGAGGTTTTTAGTGGGTAAAAATCCCACATAATTTGTGATATGGGAGGGACGCAGTTTTTCATATCATGTTAAAATAAAAAGGTACAGATAGACTTGATTATAAAACAATGTTTAATGTCTTCATTATCTTTATAATCATTCCAATTATCTTTTTAAAACATGTCACGACACTGGCAATCGTGAAATTTATAGTTTATATAAAAATATTTAAAAAAAAATTACGTAAAGAGATCCCATGTCATTTTCTTTACATAATAATTAACCACTTATTAGAAAGAAATCTAGTAGCATATAACTTAACTTTACAAATAAAACTATACATAATACTAACTAAAAAAAGAAATATTTACATTATAATAGGTATTTTACAAAATATTTACAAAAAATATAATTGTGCCACACTGTCATCGCTTAGCAGCGTGCCCAGAAGGCTGGTAGCAATGCCACGTGTGCACGGTATAAGCCAGCTTCTTAGCTATCACATTAAAAAGTGTGCACTGGGATCCCACGGACCCAAAGGTTCTACCCCAAACGGCTGAAATATGAAACCTCTATCGAGGTTACTATAAACTTTATCGCCGTCACATCTTCCAGAATCTTCTGTGGAGGCTGGAGCGGCCGCTGCAACTGTAGAAAATCTCAAACGGCGCAAATATAATTAACCTAATTTATATATAACCTATATTAATAATGGCTTTATTATTATTATTTTGATACCGTAAGTTAAGTTTTTATAATATTTCTATAAAAAGTAAAATATAGAAAAATATCATACAAAATACAAAAACATTATAAAAACCTAACCTAAACGAAGGGCCCAAGCAACCGGTGGTTAGGGCGACATAGAGAGAAACCTCCTGACGATGCGTGCCGTGTCCAGGAGTACTGCCTTCTGTATCTGACCCTTGACCCAGCCATCCAGCGAAAGTCTCTTAAGATGTTGATCGAGACTTTTCGCTGAGACCGTTTGCGGAAACGACTATCGGGACAATGATCGTCGAATCCACATCCCACATGGCGGTCACCTCATTTTTTCCCTTTCGGCCTTCACAAGGTTCTCGTCATGCGGGATGGTAATACCGACGAGCACCGCCTGTCGCGTTGACCGATCTGTCAGCACAATATCAGGCTTATTGGCAACAATAGTCCTGTCTGTGATGACAGATCGATCACAATAGAGCGTTGCATGACCATTTTCGAGAACTGGCGCCGGTGTGTATGTGTAATACGGCACCTCGGACTCCACAAGACCATATCGAAGAGCAATTTGCTGGTGAATAATTCTGGCTACGAGATTATGTCTGTGCAAGTACTCACCATTAGCTAGATGAGAACAACCGGAAATAATATGCCTGAGTGATTCTCTGGCACGGCGGCATGCCCGACAAATGTCGACCGTTCCGTCCATCAGGATATATTTCCTATAGTTGTTCGTCATCATAACCTCGTCTGCAATTGCACAGACAAAACCTTCGGTTTCCCCAAAGAGGTCACCGAAACGTTGCCAGTTCACTGACGCGAGCAGATCGACATCGGGCCCTGTTAAGGCCCGATAGAACCGCCCGTGAATCTTCTTGCTCTTCCATACATTCTTGCGGTCCTCTGTGGTCAACACCATAGGTTTGACCATATTATTATTATTGTTATATATAACCTATTGAATATAGAAACCAATGTGTGTTTATAGTTTGAATAACTACGAAGACCTTTATAAATGGAGCGTGTTAAAGGAGCTTTCTCGCTTATCGATCATCTACATTTGATGGATGATCATAAAGGGTAAGAGAATATTATATTATTTCACAATCCATATTACTTAATCTTGTCTAATAGTCATTGAGAAGGGGCGTCCAATACATGTCTTGCGGTACAATATTAAATGTATAGACATTAACATATAAAGCACGGAACGCTTAAATAGAGAGACATGTTCTAAATTGCACTATAATGTGTTTAAAAGGGTTAATGTTGCCATGAACTAAACTTGTTATATTTACACGATATTACTCATTGGACGAAATATTTTCTTACATTCGTTAAACAAGTATATTTTCGAGCTAAACCACCTTTTGGTTCCATTAATTACGTCCATAAATTACGTGAGGTGTTTTTTTTTAATTTTCTGCCCTTCCTCCCCCCCCCCTCCACCCCCTCCTGGTGAGATGTCGTGAGATTTTATACAACCCCATCCCCCATCAATCCAATCTTGATCAATCCAAAAAACGCGTTGGATTGTTATTGTAAAAAGAAAAACAAATTTGCTTCGTGCTTTTATTTACGACTAGTTAAGACTAGTAATCAATATTGCTGAGAGTTTAATTATATTGAACTATTTGGTATAAAACAAATATGGTGCTTTGACAGTCAGTAAATGTATAACGTTGAAGTATGAATGAAACTATTTTCTTTCGAAAGAATTAGTAAATGATCTTAATTGTATTACGATCACACTTAAGATTAAATTTTAAGCGTGTACAATCTGGATTAAATGGAGCAAAATAGTATTTTTTTTTGTTTCAACTGATTAAAACAAAAAAAAATTGCGTGATATTTCTCCCCAATTAAACACCTCACGTAATTTATGACCGACTTCAAATCAATCCAACATCCCTAATGTTCATGCCAAAAATATAACGATATATTTTTTGATACAATATATCTTGAGGTTGTGTTGATACTACGCGATATATTGTCGATGATAGTTTTCATATATATAATTATTGAATTATGAATTATTAATAATATATGAAATATTTTTACGCTTAATTTTAAATTATTAGAACATTTTGCACTAATAGAGTACTCGGCGCGTAACTGAGAGTTCTTGCTTCGGATACCAGTGCAGACTACGTGCATAGATTATAAAATTTATAAAACGAGTCCTGCCATCGTGAAGAGTAGGAGTGTAATAACATACTACTTTGTAATGGCAGCACGAGTAAGGGTTGTATTTTATTCAACTTGTCAACCATAAATGGAATGGAATGCTTTTTTATTTAATTTCTTACGATATTTCATATATCGGATGAAATATATCGATATTAGATGATTCCATAATATCGGATTGAACCGAAATATCGCGTTCATATGTCGATATTTTATGTATATATCTATCGTACACTCCTACTTCAGATCAAATGAAACGTTAAACGCTATTACGCGCCCGCGATAATTCGAAATTACAAAGAGGGAACCGAATTATCCGTAGGAATATCACGAAGTAGAATTATTTAGAACCTAATCAAACCCTCATTAAACTACTTTTGAAGTACATTATACATCCTTTCCGATAAAAAAGTATCATCGGAATGGGTAAGCGTGATGCTAATTCATGACTTATATGGTTTTGTCATGGACGCCGCTGTCAGAATTTTACCAAATTGAAATGGGACCACGCGGGAAGAACCCGTTTTCAAATAAATAATGAATCATTCAAATCGGTTTCATTTATTCGGAAGCTATGAGGGAAAAAAATATACTAACGAATTGACAATATCCTCCTTTTTGAAGTCGGTTGTAAAATCACGGTGGCACAATCATAACAATCAGCAGCCACATATGAGACCTATTAAACTTGATGGAAAGCCTTCAAGGATTATTGTCTGTCGTCTCACGTATTCGTAGGAGCTTTTTCAACATTATTAATGTGGCGGAATCATTGTTAAGCAACGCCCCCTGCGCGTGCGTCACTGCTACCGGCCGGCGAGCACGGCGCCAGGCAGTCTGCCGTGTTATAGGCTGTGGTTTGCACGTCACCGTTTATCTAACCTCGCGCTCGCAGCTGTGTTACCTTAAGTGTTACGCCATCTTGTAAACTTAATCAGTTTTCGAATAAACGATATCCAAGTGCGTGACGTGAGTTTTTCTTGCCGTTAGCCTGTCCTGGAAGCATACCTCCAAATTAATTAATTTAATAATGTATATTAGTCACGATTTATAAACGATAAAATTAAAAAGAATGTACGAACGCATTAAAAACCTCCTCCTTTTTTGAAATCGGTTAAATAAGCCCGGTTTATTCACTTCAGCTTCATCATTCTTGGAGATGAATGTTAGCTGGCTTAGCTATCTTATCTAGTAGTCTGTACGTATCACACTTCTGTTGTGTAAACGTGAAACGGGTTCACATTACGGGTTTCAAATTAGAGATCTTTTTAGTTTGCATTGGTTCTGTAAAGCCTCTAAATTCAAAGCATAAAGTTGGTCAGCTCAATTAACGGTCAATATCTTATTGAATAACTTTAAACTTGATTTAACATTAATTGGGTCTTCAGGTTTAGGATCAAAGGTAAGCTTATTTGAAGCAAGTTTTATTATATTAAGCTTCGATCTAGATCCCTAAAGTTTTGTATTGTGTCTCAGCCGGAACGTGTATTTTTTTGAAAAGAAAGCTAGTAATATTGTAATATTTCTTATTTTTTGAGAAATATTACTAACAATCTTGTTAACCATTCCAACTAGGCTTAAGCTTGTGCTAGGACATGGTTCACGGCAATAGTCGAATGGTGGATTCGAACCCACGACCTTACGATTCGCAGGCCGTACCCTAAACCATTAGGCTATTGACGCTTCGTTAGTTCGCAGTGTTAGTTGTG
This sequence comes from Meandrusa payeni, assembly GCA_029286785.1. NCBI lineage: Eukaryota > Metazoa > Arthropoda > Insecta > Lepidoptera > Papilionidae > Meandrusa > Meandrusa payeni. Next base: position 4,249,727 of record JAGSMX010000016.1, on the reverse strand, counting down.
TTAATAAATGAAACAGGTCAAGGAGATTCCCGCGGAATTGGCTGGAAAAGAAAAATAACAAAACAATCTGCTTATTACAAAGAGCCGTGGTAGCTCGGTGTCCGCGCGATTGGCTCAATTTGCATAGAACGCTAGCAACCCGAGTTCCATCCTCGGTGCCAGCACCAATACATTTGCTGTTGCAATTTTATGTGCTGATGATTTACCACGCACTCGGCGGTGAAGGAAACCTACATGTCTTAGAAAAAAATTGATAGACATGTGAAATCTGCCAATATCCATTAAGATCATTTGAAATGACTGATTGTAACGAGTATTTCTAGAAAGTAACGCATTTCGAAGCTATCCCATGTTTCTTTATACCCTGATAACTATAGCTTCAGTCTTCCGTGTAGGCCATTGGCGGCCACCAGCTTCTGTTATAGCACAAATGGGTTAGTATGATCGGGAATGATGACGATGACAGGGAAGGCGGAGTTATGTGGGGTTCTTACCTACTCTACTTTCTTTTCTTAATTTTCTTACTACATCTCCAGTAGAACGCACCAGAGCCCCTCCGCATCGTGCGCTCGGATGGGGAGGTTGATCCCTGTGCACTCGCAGTGCAAAGCAACACGGGTAAGCCGATGTTGCTTTCTTCCCGGGTCCACTTCAGCGGACGACAAAGGCCCCTACTCTTGTCGCCCAGTTGCCTTCTACGACAGGCAGGGATACCGTAGCCTTATTCTACGAGCCCAGAAGTACAGGGCTGACTCGTAACTTACGTGAACATACTGATCGTAAATTACGTGAATGCGTCATGTATAATATATAAGCACTTATTCCACAAACTACAACTATTACGACTAGCGGACTAGGCAAATGTTTGTAGACCAATTTGGTGATAAATTGGAGAAAGGCAACCTCAAAAGTGACCTCACCAGAGCTGTGATAGCTCAGCGTCCGGGCGGTTTCTTCAAGTTGTATATGCCAGCAACCCTATCGCACATATATACACATGTGCCCAACATATATATACACATGTGTATATATGTCCCACTGGCACAGTCTATAACTTTGGGGTGTCCTGTCGCTGACAGATCCGGGGCACCCCGCTCATAACGGCTGATGGCATTCGCGGAAGGTTTAGTGGGTAGGGGCTGCCCAGGCTGAGTCCCACACATCCCTTCGGGCCCACCCAGGGTACCGGAGGATGGTCTATAAAAAGATTCCCCCGCGTGAACAAAAAAAAAAAGTCTATAACTTTAACCTCAAAAGTACTTGGAACTTGTATGCGATGATGTATGAATGACTATATTATATTATTTGTTTCTCTATATTATACAGTCAAATAAATGTAGATTTTAAAATGAGAATTGTGAAGTAACATTTAGTGTTTACATTCACTGCCTAATCTAGAATAAAACATTATTAATATCATTCATTTAATTTTTCAATTAAGTTACTGTCCGTCCATCGCACGACGAGCGGAAAGTTAAAAACAATTTGGTGACGGCAGTTGGTTGCACAAAATTACTTTGCATTATTCATTCTCAAACTGAATTAAATATAAAAAAAGTTCCATTTATATACTCAAATAATACTAATAATTGGGGAGATGACTTCTTTGTCAAATTGTACTGCAAACACTACAAGAGGTATTTAATACTTATGCCGTAAGAAGCAGGATGTTTTGGTGATGATTCAGTATATAATTGTTGATCAATCGTATGCACGTTGATAGTCGAATGGTGGATTCGAACCAACGCCCTTTCAATTTGTAGACTGTATCCTAAGCTTTGAGACTATTGACGCTTCAAAATGACGTAGTATGAGTTATGAGATATATATATATATATATAACTGTTTTGTTCATGTATCATATTTATTATACTCTTATTTTAGTAGTCTATAGCATTGCGTGCGCACGTCTTTAGGTAGTCCCGGGCACCGCTGAAAATCAGCGCTTTCGCATCCTTGCGACAGCATATGCTGAGACGGTGTCCGATATTGGCATCATATGTTCTGTATTATTTGTCCGTGTAACTTTAACTGTGTTTTGTCTATTTTTCATTCTTTTTTAATGTGTGTTATAATCTATCTGTGATGTGTTTTTGTATTGTGATGCCAATAAATAAATGTCTATGTCTATATATAAAACTAGTCTGTAGCTAAAATTAATCTAAGTTCTACCGTAGATATCCGATTGTGGCCATAACGCCGGATGTGCCACAGACGTTTCCGGTTTCGACCCGGCCTACGGATTTCATCAGGGGTTTAGGTTAACAAGCTATAAATTTGATTTCAACGTGTATCTCGTATACGTCTCTTATATAATACACAGATAAACTTTATATACAATACAAATAAAAAAAACTGGGCATAGATTGGTCAACCAGGTCCTTTGTACTTAAATAGCTGAAAAAAAGGCAATCCATTGTTAAAAGCCGACTGGGATGTATTACAGAATGGATGATAGATGTATAATTATTCTAACATAATATTAGTATTGAGCAGACGCAAGATGTGCGTATGGGATAATGGAGGATCAGCATCCCCAGCCACTACGGTATCTACTATGTACATAATTTCTAAAGCCCTGTCACCCCTATTAATCTTACCGAGCAACGCAATGCTCGTTGATTGAATCCATTCATAATAATAATAATAATAATAATAATAATAATAATAATAATAATAATAATAATAATAATAATAATAATAATAATAATAATAATAATAATAATAATAATAATAATAATAATAATAATAATAATAATAATAATAATAATAATAATAATAATAATAATAATAATAATAATAATAATAATAATAATAATAATAATAATAATAATAATAATAATAATAATAATAATAATAATAATAATAATAATAATAATAATAATAATAATAATAATAATAATAATAATAATAATAATAATAATAATAATAATAATAATAATAATAATAATAATAATAATAATAATAATAATAATAATAATAATAATAATAATAATAATAATAATAATAATAATAATAATAATAATAATAATAATAATAATAATAATAATAATAATAATAATAATAATAATAATAATAATAATAATAATAATAATAATAATAATAATAATAATAATAATAATAATAATAATAATAATAATAATAATAATAATAATAATAATAATAATAATAATAATAATAATAATAATAATAATAATAATAATAATAATAATAATAATAATAATAATAATAATAATAATAATAATAATAATAATAATAATAATAATAATAATAATAATAATAATAATAATAATAATAATAATAATAATAATAATAATAATAATAATAATAATAATAATAATAATAATAATAATAATAATAATAATAATAATAATAATAATAATAATAATAATAATAATAATAATAATAATAATAATAATAATAATAATAATAATAATAATAATAATAATAATAATAATAATAATAATAATAATAATAATAATAATAATAATAATAATAATAATAATAATAATAATAATAATAATAATAATAATAATAATAATAATAATAATAATAATAATAATAATAATAATAATAATAATAATAATAATAATAATAATAATAATAATAATAATAATAATAATAATAATAATAATAATAATAATAATAATAATAATAATAATAATAATAATAATAATAATAATAATAATAATAATAATAATAATAATAATAATAATAATAATAATAATAATAATAATAATAATAATAATAATAATAATAATAATAATAATAATAATAATAATAATAATAATAATAATAATAATAATAATAATAATAATAATAATAATAATAATAATAATAATAATAATAATAATAATAATAATAATAATAATAATAATAATAATAATAATAATAATAATAATAATAATAATAATAATAATAATAATAATAATAATAATAATAATAATAATAATAATAATAATAATAATAATAATAATAATAATAATAATAATAATAATAATAATAATAATAATAATAATAATAATAATAATAATAATAATAATAATAATAATAATAATAATAATAATAATAATAATAATAATAATAATAATAATAATAATAATAATAATAATAATAATAATAATAATAATAATAATAATAATAATAATAATAATAATAATAATAATAATAATAATAATAATAATAATAATAATAATAATAATAATAATAATAATAATAATAATAATAATAATAATAATAATAATAATAATAATAATAATAATAATAATAATAATAATAATAATAATAATAATAATAATAATAATAATAATAATAATAATAATAATAATAATAATAATAATAATAATAATAATAATAATAATAATAATAATAATAATAATAATAATAATAATAATAATAATAATAATAATAATAATAATAATAATAATAATAATAATAATAATAATAATAATAATAATAATAATAATAATAATAATAATAATAATAATAATAATAATAATAATAATAATAATAATAATAATAATAATAATAATAATAATAATAATAATAATAATAATAATAATAATAATAATAATAATAATAATAATAATAATAATAATAATAATAATAATAATAATAATAATAATAATAATAATAATAATAATAATAATAATAATAATAATAATAATAATAATAATAATAATAATAATAATAATAATAATAATAATAATAATAATAATAATAATAATAATAATAATAATAATAATAATAATAATAATAATAATAATAATAATAATAATAATAATAATAATAATAATAATAATAATAATAATAATAATAATAATAATAATAATAATAATAATAATAATAATAATAATAATAATAATAATAATAATAATAATAAATGCCTTCAGACATTGCCGGCCCTTACGCCCTGTTGCAGATATGTGTTACAACTATCTATTAAATAGATGACGTAGCACGTCCCAATTGTTTCTAATGTCGCAAGTTTGAATTTCAACCAGATTTTCACCAACGTTTTTACATTCTTTAATACAAATACACGTGATTTGATCAATTACAAAACCAACCTAAAAATACTAATACTAGAGGAAAGCAACGAACAACCAAACAAACAAAGTATTTAACTGTGCACTGATTTTTTGAACGTATTTAAATATTTTTTTTTTATATATATGAAAAGTGGCAAACGAGCATACGGCTCACCTGATTTTAAGTGATCACCGTCGCCCATGAACATCCACAGCACCAGAGGAGCTGCAGGTGCGTTGCCGACCTTTGAGATAGGAATAGGCTCGTTTCTTGAAGGTCCCTAAATCGTAAACGTTCGGAAACACCGCTGGCGACAGTTGATTCCACAAGTTGGCAGTGCGTGGGAGAAAGTTACGCGAAAAACGTACAGTCGTTGAACGCCAACCATCAAGATGGTGGCGGTGGAATTTGAAATTCTGCCGAGATGTGCGGTAATGGAAATCGGTAGCTGGGATGATTCCGAACAATTCCTCAGAACACTCCCCATGGTAAATGCGATACAGGATGCAAAGAGAACCGACATCTCTTCGCAGACTCAGAGGGTCGAGTCGATCGGAAAGACTCTGATCGTCGACTATTCGAGCAGCTCTTTGCATTTATTTGCATTAAACTGTAAAACATGATTGAGAAACAGTTATATTTTATATCTATATATGTATATAGATGTTTCCAATATATGTTGTCCATAAAAATGAATCAATGTTCAAAAAAGTAAAGGATATGAATTCACGTAACAAACGAGATCTTAACAGGCTTATTTTAGAAGAAACTCCAAAATTAATATAATATGATAAAAGTTGCATAATTTTATGTGTATAAATATATAATAATAATAATAATAAATTTATTTATTCATCTTTCACAAATTTAAATGCACAGTTTACATATACGTTTACAGTTTACGTAGATCTTAAATTTGTGAAAGACTGGTGTCTGAACTAGGTTACTCTGTAAGACAGATCACCAGCCCCCCACCAGACTTATGATAGTTCTGTAATTTATTAATATTAACTTACGAATTAGCATGCAAGAAAGAAAGTGTGTGGTATATGTGTGAATGTGTGGTGGGTTTGTGTGGTGTATGTATGTGTGTGTAGTTCGTATAATAAGCTTCCAATAGAATTAAAAATGTTAAATAGATCTATATTTAAAACAAGATTGTACAAGTGGCTTAATGCTTTAAATATTTATAGTGTTTCCGAATTTCTTTGTTAAAAATGTCTGTTCCCATAATAGTATTGACATATATTGCACAAGTTATTGACTTTATATAAAAAATTACAATAAATTTTAATTTGCAACTTAATTATAATAAGCGAAACATGTCGGCCTGTCTGTAATTATATGTATAACATCAAATAATACCATGTTTTCAGCAAATAAATAAATCTTATCTTATCTTTGATATAATAAAGATGCCATTAAAGCTACTAAAGAAACAATTTTCTAAACGTCCAAGCTTCAATGGCCTAATGATATAGGGTACGGTCTGCGAGTCGTAAGGTCGTAGGTTCGAATCCACCATTCGACTATTGACGTGGACCATCTCCTAGCACTAGCTTAGTTTGAATGGTTTACAAGAAAAAAATATTTCAATCCTAGTGGGGTGCACAGAGCATTGCCAGGCTTTCTATTACAAATTTTAACAAGTAATTTTTTTACGTAAGAATCTAAATAAGGTAATCGAGCCTAAAAAAAAGAACTACCCTAGAAAAAATTCAAAGACATGTTTCCTCACGATGCTTTCCTTCACTGCTGAGCGCGTGGTAAATCATAAAAATCACGTCACAAAAAATTTAAAAAACATCAAATTTATTGGTGGCGGCAACTGGGATCGAACCCGGGTTGCTAGCGTACTATACAACTTGAGGCAACCGCCCGGACACAGCTACCAGGGCCTTATATATCTTTATAATTAAAAATTTCTATATACCTTAAAACTAAAACGAATTGTGTCACAGGGAAGCGATCTCTAGCGTTCAGATCAGCATTAAATATTCAACAGTGTTGCCACAGTAACACGCCAGTGACTATTCGAAAACCCCGGTAAATAGTTGTTACCAACATAATGAATGAGTAAACTTAACATCGCTAATGCGAGTGGATCCTATGTTAATGACTTGTTTAATGTCTCCACAATTTACATATTTGTTTTAAAATGTTATCATATCTAGGTAATACCAAATTTCTAAATATGACCATATTTATGATACACTAGCTGACCAAACGTCAAACCAACACCAGAACTGGTAACGAATGATCGTTTGAAATGAGTGATATTTTCATATCAATTAATATTAAGCTATTTGAGAGAGCACATCTATCTTTTCTCACTACTACTATAACGCCTTTTTTTGGGTAGTAGAACCTCAAAGAGGTTTTAATTTGAATCGGACAGTATTCTATGATTGACATTTATGATATATGATATCTGCTCTGTTTGAAGTTGTCATTCGTTGACTGAACAACTGTCGTTCTATCTCATTCAATCATTTTTCTTTGTTGAGGTTTTTTTTAATATGATTTTAATGAAAAAAATTATCTATATATACAAGCCTTGTCCTAAAAATAACATATACAAAAATTTAATTCCAATTTGGTGTAGTAATTCGGAAGTTATGCGCGTATTTACGTACATTTCAGCAATTCATTTTTATTTTTAAATAGATCTATAGGTGCACCTCACTATGCAACGAGAAGGGCCACCGGAGGGTCTTAGTGAGTAAAAACCAAAATCTTGTTGAATATTTCCTCCGTTAATTAAGAAAAAAACCATAAGTTTCCAAAGATATTCCATGGGAGTCCTAAAAATTGTATGGGAGAGCGCTTGTTGAGATATTAGTAGATTTATGACAATCCAAGACTATAAATATTTTTAAGAGACTTTTGAAGACTCGTCACATTAAAAACAACGTACAAGCACCAATTAGTTTCTATCTTTCGATTACGGATTTTATTTAGAAAGTTTGTACACAAATTTTACTAACTTCACTTTGTCTTCGTATCCCTTAAAGTGAATTTAGTAAAAATGATTTTATTTTAAATACAGAGAATTAAGCAACGACTACGGACCCGAATGCTAGCTTTAAAACTTTGCACATTTCAGTCGGTACAAATTTGTAAGCGCAAACAAAGTAAAGAGCTAAACAATGTCGTAAAACCGCCACTAACCCCCCGACTTTAATTTTCTTTAGTGTTATTGTTAGTGCTTTGTAAATTGTAATTAGAGGGACATTTCTTTGTAATGAGGCATAGCTTAGTGGTAAGTTGCTGCAGAAAATTTTGTGGCATATATTTATTAGAGATTACATAAGAGCCGTGGTAACTCAGTGTCCGGGCGGTCGCCTCAAGTTGCATAGTACGCTCTAGCAACCCAAGTTCGATCCCCGTTACCGGCATCAATAAATTTGTCGTTGCAATTTTATGTGCTGATTTGCCATGCGCCCGGCGGTGAAGAAACTCACATGTTTCTAAGACATGTGAAGTATACCAATCGGTACTAGGGCCGCGTGGACTATGCCCTTATACTCTCTTTACAGAGAAGGCCTGTGCCCAGCAGTGAGACATATATAAAAGGCTGTAACTAACATAAGAAAACCAAATATTCACGAGTAAACACAAAAATTGACTTTAAATCGTATCAAAAGTTAAACGCTATTACGAGCGGACGCTCTTCTTGCATTTGAGAAATATCGTAGGAATATTATGAGATAGAATTCATCATAACCTAACCAAACTCTCATCAAACTACCTTTAAAGTACCCACTAAAACCTCCCCGGTGGCCCTTTCCTCGGTGCATGATAAGGGGCTCCGGGATCTCCAGTGGAACGCACCGGAGCCCCTCTGCACTGTGCTCAAGGAGAGCACGTCTCGGGGAGGTTACTCCCTCCCCCCCTGTGCCCTCGCAGTGCAAGGCTACACGGGTTCAGCCGATGTTGCCTTCTTCCCGGGTCCACTTTAGCGGACGACAAAGGCCCCCACCCTTGTCGCCCAGTGAACCCGAGGCCCCTTTTAGTCGCCTTCTACGACAGGCAGGGGATACCGTAGTCTTATTACCTTTAAAGTACATCTTAACCAATAAAAAATGAATCATCGAAATCGGTTGGCGTGACATTGAGTTATTCGCTCATTTGTGGCGCACATACTCGATGCAAATTTAACAATTATATAGGTTTCTCATGGATCCCATTGTCAGAATTGGATCAAATCAAATTAGAATTGGGAAAATGAAACCACCTCTCTGGTAAAAAAAGAATCATCAAAATAGGTTAACCCAGTCAAAAATTATGCGTTAAAAAACAAAAAAAAACATAGACGAATTGAGAACCTCGTACTTTTTTGAAGTTGGTTGGAGAGAGAGTCGTAATTATGTCTTTCTTAATTTTTAAAAGACCAGCCCGAAATTCGGCTAGCAATGCTGCTTGTATCGTTGCGCCAAACCGTAATGGTCGTAAGGTAGCGATGCGTAATCTATACATATATAAAAGAAAGTGTGTGGGTATGTTCCATATAGACTTCGAAACGGCTGGACTGATTTCAATGAAACTTTCATGGAATCTTCAGATTGACTTGGCGAATAATCCCAGAAAAGTTTGGTGATGATCAGAGCACTCCTCTTTTTGAACTGTTAAATACAGCTTTTATTTACTACGGTACTACTAATACTATGAAATTGTATTTACTGATATGTACATGGGTGTAGATAATGATCTTCATCCGCTCGAGAAGAGAATGAATACGGAGAGAAATGAATAATTGAATATATTGTGAGAGTTAAATTAAATATTTAATGATGTAAGTTTATAGTTTAAATAAAATAAAGCAAAATCTAGCCTGTTGAAGCTGGCTGGGTATTGTAGTAATATGTATAAATATTGGTTGAAAAAATATGTTGAACACCTACCACATACACACCCACTACGCTTAGTAGTTTTGGGAGTCCATAGGGAACAAACATACAAATATCCAAGCAGTGGGCGCCTTTGATCTTGAATCTTTCGATATGTAAAGTTTCGTAACCAACTTGAATAATCTTTGATTAGTTTAATTGACCATAGGCACTTTAATCACTTCGTCTCGTGTGTTTTCATTAAATTAACTACGCCGTGCTACGCCATGTTAATATCCTACGTATCATATATAAGGATCAATAAACTCCATATATATGTATTTATGTAAAGCAGTGGTCTTCAAACTACGGCCTGCGGGCAACATTAATGCGACCCATCGAACCGAGTTAATGATCGATAGGAAACCGTAGATTACCCTAGTAATTAAATGATAATAGGAAATCATTTTATTTAGAAACGACGATAGCCTAGGAGCTTAATTTACTTAAGTATACTTACGTAACGTTGTTAAGGTCATTTTATTTAAGAGGTCTCTTATGTATAAAAAATTATTTGCTTAAATATTTGCCACTGATGAGCTTATAGGGGGTTTAATATGAACCTACTTTTTTTTTTATTTAACATGAGGCACGACTACTGACTTAAGTACTAAATTCAGAGTTTATTGCCCCTTGTCAATTTTCCCCTAAGCATAGTCTGCCTATGCTATGTCTAGTTCCCCCAACGTGGGTGGTTAAGGATGTTTTCATTCTTCACTTTCTTTCGTCTCTTAATAATATATACACAGAGTTATATTTTTTAATGCAGTTAGTCTTATCGTCTATTCTATCTTAACATTTACATCTAATAATACAATTTTACATACTGACTTATTTACTTATTCTCTACTTTCTTTACTTTTTTAACACTCTTACTCTATATGGGTTTTTTTTTTCTGACACTCTCTATTTAAACTATGTACATAAAATATTCATTCTTACAGGCTTGTTACATACTATTTGCCACCTTTTTCCTTCTGTTATTCTATGTTTGGGCTCTCTACACCCGTTGCTATAGCAAGTGTCTAGAGAGCTCCTTTTATGTCACTTTTTTATTTCTATTTACAACCTTCATTGCCACCTTTTTACAGAATTTTAAGAATTTATTACTGGTCTCTTTGCTCCCAATTAATATCGGCAGGTTCTCTTTCTTCACTGCCATACCTATATCCTCTTCCAGATCATACCTTTCAGCCGCGTTGATTGGACATGGGAATATGAACCTACTCAGATTAGTAAGATAAATTGAATTCGATTTTCTAACCTTATTACGAGATGGCATAGTTCGGAAAAAAGGTTTAAAAGGGAGGAACGAAAAAGCCTATTATTTTTTTTGTATTATTATTTTTTTTTATAGTTTTTGTATTAAAAATAAATACTGAAGGTCAAAGACTTGATACAAATTTAAGGATTGTTATGTATTTTTTATTACGTAAAATACTCAAAAACAGAAACTAAGTATCGTTATCAACACATATTAGTAAGTTATTTTTCTGATTTTTTATGTACAAAAAAAGCACTACCTTGTATTCAAACACCATAAGATCGTTAAGTGTAACGTTATATATAGTGTCTCAAATTAAAATAGTACATATATAATATAACCGTATTTAGCAAATGAGAGCGCACTCCTCATTGCACCCGACAAATGCTGAATTACGAATTCACATAATGAAATAATATAATGAATGCGAATCCGCCAACATTTTACTGAATATAACGAGTTACTTCAAAGTAATTGCAGTTGAAGCATTACTGACGAACGCATCCTTTCAAGGCTTCGCTTTTAATAGCTTTGTTACACTATGTTCAAAATATACTTACATATACGTACATATCATTCTTTTAATCATCATCATCAGCCCGTTTCTATCTACTGATGGAAATTGGCCTTCCCCAATGCCCTCCACCGTATACGATCGTCCGCTTTCCGCATCCAGCCACTTCCGTTTAGCCTTATGAGGTCGTCGGTCCATCTGGAGGGAGAGCGCCCTACGCTTCTCCGAACCATGCGCGGCCTTCATTCCAAGACTTTCCTCCCCCATCTACCGTCACTGACTCGGCAGATGTGGCTGGCCCACTGCCACTTCAACTTGCCGACTTTAAGAGATTCTTGCAATAATTCATTGTTATTTTATTCTTACATTTAATCGGAAAGATGTATATTTGACCCGACTAAAAGAAGCCTCGTGGGCCTTTTTAGTCCGCCGAAGTGGATTCGGGAAGAAGGTTCCGAGGAAGGGCCACGGGTGGGTTATAGTGGGTAAGAACCCCACATAACACATAATCCAACCTTCCCCCCAAAAGGCGGCATATCTTGTTGAAGAGTTCCCCCCTGTCAAAAAAAAGGGGTGCTTCTGTAAGTTTGTTACCGATCTGATCAAATGTTTTTGTTTTTGGTTTATCTATAAACTCGTATATACAAAAGTCGATGAGTCGTCTGGTCCCTATACGAGTATATGCCAAATATTATAATATATATATATATATATTATAGTTACGCTAAATACCAATTTTACTGTCAGTAACTTATAAATATGCATATAAATACTGGACTGCAATATAAATTTTGGACAGTTAAAAATTAATTAATAATAGTATTTAAATATCGTCGATTATTTACACATTTTTTATCATCATAGAATTATCCGTAGATGACTTTCCTAAAGATTGTCGCGTAGCACGAAACCAAACCAACTGTATCCAATAAACAACTTTATACACTATTCAATAGAATGTATATTATCAAAACCGCAAATGTCATAACTTTGGGATACAGTTTCACTATCTAGGCTTGGCTTCCCGCCAGCCTCCACAACGATAGATAGTAACCAGCTTCAACATGTCTAATCTGTGTTTACAACGTGTAAACAAGTCGGGTCGGATTGTACTGAAACTTCGTAGCCCTTAGATAGGTAGCTACATCAAGTTTTATTAATTTGATTAAACAGTGAAAGTATTTACTAGTATCATTAACTAAATGTAATGCAGAAGCTAAGCTAAGAAGTCTAAGGGTACGAACTCACAATCGGTCAGGAATTCGATTCTCAGTCGACGTGTAAAAAAATATTTAACTCACCAATTTTGGATTGGTGAAATTCTGTCATACGGAGTACCTTATAATTTTAATACTATAGTACAGCGACTGCTATTCATTTCGACCCCACGACAGCTGAAATGACTTGAGAGCTTACTGTTTCATTTTATTCTTTTCAGAATTACCCTTCGGTTGACCCAGCAACGGTGTGAGTACTTTCATATTTTTTTTTCCTTTATTAATTCTTCTAAAAGATTGTTTTTTCTTTGGCTCGTAGCTGTTTCTGGGCGGCGCGATCACTAAATATCAAGTGAGCCGCAGACTCGTTTGCCCCCTTCTTCAATAAAATAAATTGGTATATAGACTTTACGTAATATTATCCAACACCACCAAGGAGGCAACCAATGAAACACCAGACCTCAATATAATTGTATAAATAATTATCGTAACAATTAGACAACGTTATATCTAGATCTAGGTACAAACGGCACGGGGTTCGAATCCGGCGACAGTAACAACCTCACGTTAACGTTGGCTCGTCGCCATCGGTTCCACATCACGTAATGATCCTTCCACAGGAGGTAAACAGTGACCGAATACCCACACAAAACTATGGCCATGAAAAAGTCCATAGCCGTCTCGGTGATACGGTGAGAAATCCCTGTGAAATTTCAGAGCATAAATTAACACACACCAAACCTTTGTTTACCCTTGTAACCGACTTGAAAAAAGCAAGTAACAATTCGTCTATCTTGTTTAGGTTTGTGCGCTCATAGCTCCATCATTTATAAACTTTTATTTAGATTTGAAAAATTGTATTTATTAGGACCTTGGGTTATTTTTCTCGACACTCGGACCTTAGGTTCCGAAGGTAGATGACGAGAGACGATAAGACCTCAATTTTTTGAATCCCACCAGGGTTCACATACTTTATTTTCTATATTCATATTAATTTATTATTTATTATTGCTACCTATACTTGTTCAATCATAATTAGTAAATCAGTTATAATTAATTTTATAAAACTACAGCTGTGGTAGCTTAGTGTAAGAGCGATCGCTTTACGTTGCATATTATGCTGGCAAACTGAGTTCCATACATGTTTTAGAATTTTTTTTTAAGATTTGTGAAGTCTGTAAATCTGATTTACAGGCCGCATGGCGGAAAGCCTGTGCCCAAACGCAGCACACAAATATTAAATATAGGCTATTACTTGTTTTCTATCAACTTATTTGGAAATATTGCATCCTTCATCTTTTTAACACAACCTAAAAATAGACTGGCAGAGTAAGCTTTTTAATTTGCCTTTAGTTAAAAGTTTCGTATGATCTTTTTGCATTCGTAGAGGCTCAGTCACTTCACTCAAACCAACTTACCATCAGGTGCAAAACCATATTTCATCGTCTTTAACCTTTATTTAAACGAAAAACACTAAAAGTTTGCATGTTAAAGATTTAACTTGAAGGAAATTAAACAAAGTAGGCTCTTACTTTGCGCTTACTTTGTTAATAAGGCTTAGGCTAGAATGACGTGGAGCCATGGTAGCAGTGTCCGGGCGGTCGCCTCAAGTTGCGTAGTACGCTAGCAACCCGAGTTAAATCCCCGGTGCAGGTACCAAAAAATATGTTGTTGCAATTTTTTGTGCTGATTTGTCACGCGCTCGGCGGTGAAGGAAAACGTGAGAAAACCTACATGTCTTAGAAAAATTCAAGGCATGTGAAGTCTGCCAATTCGCACTAGGACCGCGTGGCGGACTACGCGCTTATTCTCTCTTGACAGAGGCCTGTTACCAACAGTGGGACATAAAAATTATAAATAAAGGCGTATAAAGTACGTACGTACGGACTAATGTAAAATAACTTGTTAATTACTTAAACGTAACGTAAACGTAATCACGGCAAAAACATAAACCAAATATAAAACAAAAATGGACAAAAAAACAAACAAAAATGACAAACCTTCATCTTTTCTAGCACCTGGATCGAGCTTACCAAATTTGTTGCCCTCAATCACAAAGTACTGAGTGCCAACGATGCACACCGCCAATAGACCGGCGGTGACCGTCGACAGCAACCAGAATATAAGACAGTCGGACTGTGAAAGGAGAAAGAAATTACAATCATTGTATTTACGGGTAAAAACCGACTTCAAATACAATAGGAAAATTACGAAATAGAATTATTCGGAACCTAGCCAAACTTCATCACATCAAACTACTTTTGAAGTAGATAGATAGTTAAATAGATAAATCCTTTATTGCACCAAATAAAATGTACAAAGGCGAACTTAATGCTAATTAGCATTTTCTTACAGCTAACCTTTAGTGGTTAAGAGCAGGCTAAGGGTGTGGTGGGTGCTAGTGCTGCTAAAAATAGCGTTTTAAAACTATTAAATAAAAGAAATTAATATATACTTTTATATATACATAAATAGATACTTTTATATAAATATATATATAAATACATACACATGGAATATATACAACGACAATAAATATACCAGTTTGTAATTTTTCATTGTTTGAGTAGAAAATATTCAGATACACGCCATTAAGTATATGATTCCCAACAAAAAATTAATCACCGAAAACGATCTTATGATATTGAGTTATTTGTCAATTTGTCGCGCACATACTTAATGCAAATTTAAGATGATCTAGAGATGACGATCGACAAAGAAAGAGAAAGCAAATAGGATTAGAATTCGCGATCGATAGATCGTATCACCTCTTGGGCACTAGGCTATGATGGCTTTGTTTTTGTTTTTACTTCAAAATATATTGTTTCGTGAATTATTTCGCCCTGCAAGTATCTTGAGGCTGTCGTTTTACAAATGGCAGCCCTCGCCAGACCGTTGATATATTGCCTTTAATCCAAGCGGCCCAGGAAATTAATATTGCGGTATTTGGTGTCACGCTTCAAGCTGCCTATGAATTATGTATTGGAACCATTGATTCTGGCTAGCGCGGGAAATTTACCACAAAATTTCTAATTACATTCGCTGATACAAAGTGATATACGATAATTTATTTACTGATAAATTGTTTTGTTAGTTGAATTTCACTTACGAATTTAAATGTTACGTCAGATTGATGAATTAAATACCCAATAAAATAAACATAAATATACTCTCACGTCTTTTCTACCTAGGTAGGTAAGACAGAGATAGCTATCTTTCTTTAGGTCCCATTTATGCTAAGGGCATGATTTTTTTTTAAAGAACCTACACAATGTAATAAAGTTACAGCCTTTATATATATAATATATATGTCCCACTGCTGGGCACAGGCCTTCTCTGTAAAGAGAGTATAAGGGCATAGTCCACCACGCGACCCTAGTGCGGATTGGCAGACTTCACATGCCTTAGAAAAATTTTCTAAGACATATAGGTTTCCTCACGATGTTTTCCTTCACCGCCGAGCGCGTGGTTAATCAGCACATAAAATTGCAACAGAAAATTTATTGGTGCCGGCACCGGGGTTGCTAGCGTACTATGCAACAAGAGCCAACCGCCTGGACACTGAGCTACCACGGCTCACAATGTAACAAAACAAGCTAATTTTGATTGTTTCTTCAGATTTACAGGTGGCATAGCACTTAGATGGCTTAGTCTGAACCTCTATTGTAGCAACTCGACACTTGGGTCACACCGGTAAAAATAACATCGGCTCGGGCGGTTACTTTTGACGCGTAAGCATTACGATCCAAGGGCGCGCGATAGCGCCGAACCATTCATTCAGTTGCTTTTTCAAGTGGTATCTAGGAACAGAGCTTTATAGCTTAAATGCCTTCGGGAAGTGTTGTCGCTAGGTGAAGAAGTGTCTGAAAAAACTTAAGCACACTAACGGATGAGCCAATCACCGAGTACAAGACATAAATATTACTCTTAATACAATGTGATGAAGATAAAATGAAATTTACACTTTTTTTGTGTTTGTGTCTGTATCTTAGACGTTAGCCTCTTCCAAACATGATCCATGCAGATGTAAGTGTTGGACGTGTGTTCAAATTTATGAAGGTATATTATAAATTTTTTTAAGTAGCGGATGACCACGGGACGTACGGTACAATAAATGTTAGTGAGATTTATTGTACTTACAGAATTAAAGCTTGTAATAATCTTACAATATCAAACAACGACAACGAAAGTGTGATTCAAAAAGCTGGACGGGATTCGAGCCTCCCGCCTTTGACTTACGGTTCACCTGTTCTTATGTTCTGCAAATACGTTGTCAGGCCTTTGAGAAAGAAACACTTCTGATGATAGGTGATTTCACATCTTGGTAGTACGCGTAAGGAAATTAGCTAGGCTCTCATTGCTAAGCGCTTCCAGTGATGTGAATCGAGGGAAAGTTATAGAATTCGAACTGACGTCGGCCACTTAAACGTAAGCAAAAATTGTGCTTAATTTTAAGTGGGCATTTATTTTTAAGTTTTAATTGTAGGTGATTCTAATAATCAAACATGATAATCCAACTTAATTTAAAAGAGGTCCACGAATAACAATTTATTTGGCAGGACAAGGATAGGCAAAATTACGATCCCTCTCGATCGGTACACAAATTGGTCTCACCTGCAAATGGCTACGGTTCCGAGGATTGCCAAACCACAAACGCAAAGCCTGGAGTACGGTGTATCTGGGCGTGCGAATGGCCGGATAACTGAAACGGAAACCGTACTGAAATTACTGCCAGTAAAAGTAAATATAGAATAAAAATAATATCGTCTGAAATATGTATACGATTATATAATATCTACATGTTCCTTTTTTATATATATAATAGGTATCTTACTAATGTAGCTATGAAAGCTTAGTATCCGGGTGGTTTGCTCAAGTTGCATAGTACACTAGCAATCTGAGTTCGATCCCCGATGCCGCCACCAATAAATTTGTTGTTACAATTTATTGTGCTGATTTACCACGCGCTCGGCGGTAAGGGAAACATCGTGAGGAAACCTACATGTCTTAGATTTCTCAAAGACATATGAAGTCTGCCAACCCACACTAGGGCCGCGTGGTGAACCCTTTTACTCTGTTTACCTTTTTTTTTTTTTTTGTTGACGGGGAGGAAATCTTCAGAAAGATACCCCGCCTTCTGGGGGGAAGGCGGCGGTTATGTGGGGTTCTTGCCCACTAAAACCTCCCCGGTGGCCCTTTCCTCGGTGCATGACGAGGGACTCCGGGATCTCACGTGGAACGCACCGGAGCCCCTCTGCACTGTGCTCAAGGAGAGCACGTCCCGGGGGGACGTTACTCCCTCCTCCCCTGTGCCCTCGCAGCGCAAGGCGACACGGGCCAGCTGATGTCGCCTTCTTCCTGGGTCCACTTTGGCGGACGACTCAGGTCGCCTTTTAGTCGCCTTCTACGACAGGCAGGGGATACCGTAGTCTTATTCTTGAGAGCCCAGAACTACAGGGCTGCGGGCCGGTCTCCCACCGGCCCGCCTGCGCCATCTCCGAACGGGATCGGCCCTCTCCCGATCCCGTTCTGCGGTCTCCTTCTGGGTCATTACTGACTCGCAGAAGGAGACCAGCGCCTTCCATTTAGATCTCCCCGCCAGCGCAGCCGCTACTGCCGCCGGCGGGGAGAGGTCTTGCCCGATATGCTGGACCAGGATCCGCCGCTCCGCCTCCCACGCGGAGCACACGGCTAGCGTGTGCTGCGCGGAATCCCGGTCACAGCCACAATGGTGGCATTGCGCGGTCGGTTCGCGCCCTATCCTGTTCAGGTACTCACCGAAGCAACCGTGCCCGGTGAGTACCTGTGTCAGGCGGTATGTGACGTGCGCGTCATTCCTCCTTTAAGCCAGGCTTCGAAGTTCGGCAGGAAGGCACAGACGATGCGTTGGCGCGAGCAACGACGCTCCGAGAGCCGCTCGCGCCAGACCTCCATCGCCCGCCTGTGCTCCTATACTCTGTTTACCGGCCTGTACCCAACAGTGGGGTATAAAGGCTGTAACTTTAACTTTACTAATGTAGGAAAAAAATAGCCTAGTGGCTAAGCTGTTCGACATACGCGGCCTACAGTTCAATTCCCAGTCAGTTTCTTTAATTATGCATTTATAGCGTTAGACTCATCCCCTATCACACATTAATTTCTTAAAATTCTTTACAGATTATTTTGAAATTTCATCGTGAAAAAAAAATGCTTTAAGTTATACTAAAAATTAATTGTGTGCGTAGGTTAGGGTATGATGGGGCTGACATGCCCAAAAGGGCAAAAGTCCCGTATAAATAAATATTTTTTAATACCTACTACTCAAAAAGTAAATTCTCAAGAAAATCAATATAATCTTAATTAATACTGACCTGAAGCCGCAAAGCTCGCAATGGTTTCTGCCGACTTGATTGAGCCATCTTTCCAAGCAAGATAAATGAACATTCGCCAGGGAACCTTTGCAGTTGCAAGGCGAAATCAACCTGTTTAAGCAATGATAAATTTCTTTAATAAAATTCAATAAAAGTTAGACAAAGAAATAATCTTTTAGGGCTAAAAACGATGCATCAAAAAGCATACAATAGGTTTGCACAATATCTCAAAATGAATACACGATATTTTGTAACTGTTGTCAACTGAGACACGAAGACGACAAAAGAATTATCATCAACACTCGTGAGCAAAAATAAATGGGTCGTTTAAGAAAGTTTGAATATCTCGGCAGATAAAGACGCTAGCTAACTGAAATAAATTGTGCATGATAGACAATTAAATTACCACATGGAGGCAACACTAAGTACTAAAATATAAATAAAAACAAAATTTAATGTACTATTAATTAATAATAATACTGTTTTATCCAGGCTTACATAAAATATCCTCTTTCGTTTAAGTTTATGTTTTTTAATGAAATATAAATAAATTAAAAAAATATTACATTTTATTTTAAGGATATTTAATTGTCTATCATGCACAATTTATTTCAGTTAGCTAGCGTGTTTATCTTCCGAGATATTCAAACTTTCTTAACCGACCCTGTATTCCGACCCTTTATTTTTGCTCACGGCTATATTATATAGCTAGCTGGCTATTATATAGATGCACGTCTATACTCGTGTTATTCAAATAGTCTTATGCGCACAAAATTTATATGGGACCCAATTGAAATGAAATCCTTTCAGCCAAAAAAAATTGAAATCGATTCTTAAATTACGGCGCTATGACTGCACAAACAAAAAAAATACAGACGAGTTGAAATAGTCAACTTTACCTAATTTCTAAGCCTTGGTATTCATTCTTCAAGTACGACATAACTAATCTTTCTATCGGGAAGAGTTGAAAAGGAAAATTTTCGAAGAATACATAGTAACTCATAGAAATAACCAATAGTCCAGTCAAATTAGACGAAAAAATAAGAGTAAAGTTACCTAAATTCCCACCAAGCTGAAAATCGATAAGATTGTTTAAAATATCATTATAAACAAAATTTGAAAGTTTGCCATTTTTCCCTGTAAGGAAAAAAAAATATTCAAGGTCAAAGATCAAAAAAATGAGTTATTTATTTGATCTTTGACCTTGTTATCGCGATTTTTGTCTGTCTTTTTATGATAAAACTTACCGTTTTACTGAAAATCGAATTTTAAACAATCTTACCGATTTTCAGCTTGGTGGGAATTTAGGTAACTTCGAATGTCTAAATTGACCGGACTACAACGTATTTATAAACATTAGGTAACCATTTAAAAATAAAAAAGGAATAATTTTGACTTTGTTAAACATGGCGTTCGACTTGTAAATAGTTATGATAAATGTGCACAAAACTGTAGTTTAATAAAACTAGGTACTGTTGGACCTGTGTTTCAGCAGTCAGTGTCTTCTCCCATTTTAAAAACACAATAAAAACATTAACGTTAGTGTATTTGGGTGTGTGTAGTGATGTGTGTGTGTGTTATCTCTCAGCAAAATTATATGTAAGTATATAAACCTAAACACTGAGACATTTTCGTGTACTCAATTTCTGTAATAAAAAAATGGTGAGTAATATAAATATTTTTTCCATAATATTACGTTATTTTACAAAATAGCGTGATTATTTATAATACAATTTAAAAGAGTTTCAATTTTTTTTCTAAAACTGGATAAAGAGCCCCAATTTTTTTTTCAAAATAGATTATAAATAACATAACAACTACATTCCTTTTTTAATATTTAAATTTTTTTTGACGCAATTTGTGGGTTCCGATATTATGCATAATTACCAAATATTTGATAATCTATCATAAAATTGCTAAAAAATTGACTATACTCTCAAAAGGAAGTGTTTATCACACGTCCTATAGTATACTGATAGACAAATTACTAATTTGTCGAATGGAGCTAAAGTCCGAAAGAACCTAACACTAGGAATCTTACAAAGCAAAGCAGCCCTGTAGTTCTGGAGTCTCAAGAATAAGACTACGGTAGCCCCTGCCTGGCGTAGAAGGAGACAAAAAGGGGCCTCGGGTTCACTGGGCAACATGGGTAGGAGCCTTTGTCGTCCGCCAAGGTGGACCCGGGAAGAAGGCGACATCGGCTGGCCCGTGCCGCCTTGCACTGCGAGGGCACAGAGGGGGAGGGAGTAACCTCCCCCCCGGGAAGTTCCCCAGTTCCGGTGCATTCCACTGGAGATCCCGGAGCCCCTCACCATGCACCGAGGAAGGGCCACCGGGGAGGTTTTAGTGAGTAAAAACTCCACATAACCGCCGCCTTCCCCCCAGAAAGCGGGGTATCTTTTCGAGGATTTCCTCCTCGTTAACAAAAAAAAAGGATTCTTACAAAGAAAATTATATAACAATCTTTACTAACCTTTCTCGTCCCTTTGTCATGCAAATTCGACAAACGTTCGAGCCAATACTCGAGAGAGAATCCCTTGTCGCCAAGCCGAAGTCAGATTTATCCGAAAGATTTCCTGACGTTTTCTTCTTGTGTCCTTCTATAGTTTTCGACTGTTTAGTATCTACCAAAGTGGCGTTTGGTATTTTTATATCGTTAACATTAACAACATCGACAACCTGTGTGTTTTGAAAAGCTTGAACTTCTTGAGTTGGTTCATTAATTATAGTGCTTATAGCGGTGTGAACATTTTGTACATTTGGAACTTCTGCTAGGGCAAAACTGTCAACATCTTTATTAGGCGAAAAGCAAGAAGCGACAAACTTTTTTAACTCTATAAATGATGTGGGATTACACGGTGCATTATTCGAGTCATTCTTATTTAAAATTGGAATTTTAAGATCTGTAAAATTGATGTTTTTAATAGTCTCGGTAGTTGGACTGAAACTCAAAGATGACAGCTTTAGAGCATTCGCGACATCTTGAGTTGTTATAAATTGCCGTAAACTGTGCTCTGATTTAGATTTTCCTGTAATAGACTGATATATTTTTGGACTGTGAGGTATTTCTCCAGGCAAAGGTATAAATCTTGAAGGGCCCGCATCATCTATTGTTCGAGCTATTTCTTTAAATATTTTTTCACTTTTAACGTTCAATTCATTATCGTTTTCGTCTGCATTATTTGGTTTATTTTCTTCGTCCATTAACAGATTTGTTGCATAAGTATTTTGTTTATTTTAAAGAAATGATGTTATAAAATTAGCTTTAAAAATGGTGTGACAGTTAATTTTGACGTTTTTTCTCGTTTTTAAATATTTCATAAAACCTTTTTACAGTTTCCTTATTTTATAAATAGTTTTAATATGTTTGACATAAAAATATCGTCATACCGATGCCGGTACCAATGAATTTATTTTTTGAAAATGACATTTTCAGAAAATTTTCTAAACCTAAAGTGCTCGAATTCGATCTAGAGCCGCGTGGCGGCATGCCCTAATACTCTCTTTACAGTGTAGGGTTTAAATATTTCATAAAACCTTTTTACAGTTTCCTTATTTTATAAATAGTTTCAATATATTTGACATAAAAATATCGTCATACCGGTGCCGGTACCAATAAAAAATAAATTCATTTTTTGAAACTGACATTTTCAGAATATTTTCAAAACTAAAGTACTCGAATTCGATCTAGAGCCACGTGGCGTCATGCCCTAATACTCTCTTTACAGAGTAGTCCTTTAAGTAGGTCCCAACAATGGGACATGTATAGGCTGGTAGATTTTGTAACTTGCTAACCAAGTAAACATACCGTCACCGCTTTCAGGTCTCATACATGACAGGAGTTAAGCGCATTACCATACACTATAAGCTAATTAATATTTTAAACAACTCTTGAATTCGGTCGTGTAATATATTCAAGTGCTTGTTTCAGTTTACAACTGGAAGAAAAGTTAAATGGCTGCTAGAGTAATGATACTCACTTCTGACTTTAATTATACACAGGCTAATTACGCCGGTTAATTTACTCTAAAAGATAAACTTCGTAGTTAATTTTGAATATTGCCTAGATATTTTATGTTCAAACAAGCTTCGCTCGCAGCGATACTCACATGGATTGCATTGTATTTAGAAATTTATTTAACTAAGTTATATATATTTTATTTTATATATTTATATATATATTTTATTAAATTAAGAAAAATTTTCTTACGTACAGTCATATGGAAAATTGTGTTTTTGTTATATACATAACTATATGATAGCCTACTGGCTAAGCGGTTAACTTAGGGCAATGAATTACCATTTTTTCCGGTTTTTATCGAAATGGCATGGTATTAAAAAAGAAACAAATATAAATGAAGAAGGAACGGACAAATAGAACATGATGCCAACATTGGACATCGTCCCAGCATGTGTCGTCGCAAGGCTGCCATAACTGTGATTTTCAGCGGTGCCTTTTTTTTGTAGCGAAATGCCTACGCATACACGCCCTCGCGGGGACGATGACTTGTTATGTCGGAGTCACACCGACGTAAACCCCATGGGATCTCCGTCAGGAACACAACCACGAACCCTCTGCGCTTCGCTGGTATAGCCAGTCCCGGGGGCGTGCTTTAGAGTCGCTACCCTCAAAAGCGCGGACTGGCATGACTCGTGCACCACTCCGTGTCGTTGTCCTTCTCGGGGCCGCTATAAATTTAGCACTACCCAATTTCTTATATACAATACTACCTTTACATAGTATTTTACAGAGCCTAATAGTAAATTTATAGAATGGTCTTATGAGGAAAAGTCTCGATTAATATCTTAAGAGAATTTCGCTACATGGCTGGGTTAAGGGTCAGATATAGAAGGCAGTACTCCTGGCACGCATCGTCAGGAACTCTCTGTGTCGCCCTAACCACCGGTTGCTTATGCCATGCTTCGTTGTACACACTAGGTTAGGTTTTTATAATGTCCTGGGCTCTCAAGAATAAGACTACGGTATCCCCTGCCTGTCGTACAAGGCGACTAAAAGGGGCCTCGGGTTCACTGGGCGACAAGGGTGGGGGCCTGAGTCGTCCACCAAAGTGGACCCGGGAAGAAGGCGACATCGGCTAGCCCGTGTCGCCTTGCGCTGCGAGGGCAAAGGGGGTGCTCTCCTTGAGCACAGTGCAGAGGGGCTCCGGGTTAGTCGGTAAGAACCCCACATAACCGCCGCCTTCCCCCCAGAAGGCGGGGTATCTTTCTGAAGATTTCCTCCCCGTCAACAAAAAGGTTTTTATAATGTTTTTATATTTTGTATGATATTTTTATGTATTTTACTTTTTGTATAAATATTGTAATTAACCTTAGATTTCGTAATAAAATAAAAAAGTATATGGTACAAAATTTCTATAAAACACATTATAATCGGAGAGCAAGACGGATGTAGATAAACTATTTCTAACCGGACCTTTACGAATAATCAAAGACGAAGCAAAGCGCTTTGTTGGGATTAGAGGGATGTTTATTTTCAAGGTTGTTATGTAAAGTAAAATTATGGTGTTCTGCAATAAGATCGTCTTCAATATACCTTGTCATCACATAGGTTAATTCTAATACATTCTAACACCGAATGGCAGTCAAAGGGAACGGCATTTTGATTTACCGCTCGCTCATTTAAATACCTTTAGGAAATACTAAAATTACTTACCACTCAACTGTAATTACGAATTAGTGCACACCGTACCACACTTCACTATATGTCATTAAAAATTCAACGAAGTGTGACTTGGGATGCAGTTATGCGCTAATGCTTAACCAGAATTATTTTTCAACTGTCATAAAATTGGTAATTATTATTTTGATAGCTGATGTACAGTCGGAGCCTATCAGAGAAATAAAAACCTTTTTTTATTTTTGTTAACGAGGTGGAAATCTTCAAAAAGATACCCCTTCTGGGGGAAAGGCTGTGGTTATGTGGGGTTTTTACCCACTAAAACGTCCCCGGTGGCCCTTCCTCGGTGCATGGTGAGGGCTCCGGGATCTCCAGTGGAACGCACCGGAGCCCCTCTGCACTGTGCTCAAAGAGAGCACTTCCGAGGGGGGGAGGTTACTCTCTCCGCCCCTGTGCCCTCGCAGTGCAGGGCAACACGAGCCAGCCGATGTCGCCTTCTTCCCGGGTCCACCTTGGCGGACGACAAAGGCCCCCACCCAAACCCCCCGTGAACCCGAGGCCCCTTTTAGTCGCCTTCTACGACAGGCAGGGGATACCGTAGTCTTATTCTTGAGAGCCCAGAACTACAGGGCTGAAAGAGAAATAAAAACCTAAGATATATGAAATCGGTGCAAGGGTTTTGTTACACATCCGAACCAAAAAAAAATTGAGAAAAATGTAAGAAAAATGTATAATGGAAGTACTATAGTCAGTCATAATACACAGGGTCAATAGCGTGACTTTTAAACATGTATTTCAACTCTCTCATCCCAGATCACTTTAACAAATTATTAATAAGTATTAATTAATTATTAATGTAAAAGAGACATGTTCTTTATATTACTTATTTTTTTTTTTCTTTTTTTAAAAAAAAGAAAGCTAGCAATATTCCTTTTTTTCAGAACTATTACTAACAATCTTGTTAACCATTCCAACTAAGCTTAAGCTTGTGCTAGGACATGGTTCACGGCAATAGTCGAATGGTGGATTCGAACCCACGACCTTACGATTCGCAGACCGTACCCTAAACCATTAGGCTATTGACGGTTCTTTGAATTACTATTTTTTGTTTTCTTTTAATTTCCTTTATTTGTTATTTTCTCAAATAATAATTTTCCTAAATACTTTTATGTACTCAAATAAAAAAGAATTACATAATTTAAAAACTAATTCAAGGAAAATTGTTGCTAATTGTGTTGCTTCTATATTATCCTTTTACTTGGGCTCCCATGAAACCACATAATTTTCATATTTTTATTATTTTATTTAAAGAATACTTAAGCATTTCAGCATAACACTTACCGTAGCCTCACAATCCAGGTTTGGGGTTCCGTGGGTTCGGACAGACTAATTAAAATATTTCGCTTGCGTCGTAAAAACATAAGTTTGAAGTGGAATTAATTATTCAAAGGTTTTTTCAAAATAATATCAAACCCGTATTAATGTTGGCGTGTCTTAAATATTTTAGGCGACAGGATGAAAATAACAAGGTATACTTAATTACGATTTTCTTTGTGCTTACATTCTTAATTATACTAATAGAAGCGTCTATAAGAGGAGGTATATGAATCAAATTGTCGACATAGTAAAAGGGCAGGTTGGTAGTATCCTAGTCTTGTGAATGAAGCGATCGTGGTAGGATTGTACTGAATGAAAGTCCGTGATCTCTGTTAGCCCTTTTGCGTGACGGGCGTGAGATTTTATTTATATTATAATGAGCCTCATTATTGTAAATTCCCAAAATTTCCCGAAGTGGCATATAAGTTAGTTTAGCTTAGATTGTCCCAATAGATTTTGTAAATAAAATAGCTACCGACCGAATCGTGGTTCGGCCCTCTCGGGCGCCCTCGGGTCGGACTGCTAACGCGCAATAATGGTAACCGTCCAAGCCGAGGTTACCCCTCACCGGGGGGACCCTTGTGTCGAGTTACCATCTAATAGAGGTTCAGGCTAAGCGACCTAAGAGCTATGCCACCTCTTAATCCGGTGAAGCAATCAAGCCCAGCTTCTCTGGCCAATTTGTGTATCGTCATAAAAAAACCAACGCACAAGTATGTATAGAGGTGGATTCGTAGAATTGCTCAATTGAAATCAATTATTGATACTATGAAATGTTGAATACTAAGAATTCTATTGATGCTAATGATATTCAGACCTCAATCTCAGCGTTTTCAATTACTCGGTCCGTTGCTTAAACTTGGTTAGCAACCAACCATCGAATAAAGTGGCCGGCGTAGACCCAAATCAAGCCCATTGAATACGTTCCACACAATTTACTAATGTAGTTAGTCGCATAACTTATGTATAGTTCACCAATTACTAAAGGAAATATACAAACAGAAAATGAACATGCACACACAATCGTAAATATGTTTATATCTTTTGTAGATAACCACTGATACACATAGCAGGCCACTGCGTGAATTTAAAAATGAACTTCAAATTAAAGCTACGCTAGCTATATATGCCACCCCTCAATCCGGTGAAGCAGTAAAGTCTAGCTTCTCTGGCCAACTGTGTTAGATCGTCCAAAAAAAAAAAGCTACGCTAAAATGGAAGAGAACGTAATCATTTTAAGTATAAACATTATAACATATCAGATATCTGTTTCTCTTTCTTAATATCTTTCTTGATATCTGATTGTGTATTCAAGTAAATAAAAATGGAGTGTCTGTTTGAAATATTAAAATAACCGTGCTACATACATATAGCAGACCTGGCCAATGGGTCCACCGCAGTACTACTCATCATTCGGGCAATAGTTTTAACTTTTTATTTTTTTTTTAAATAATTTAAATCACTTTTCTCTTATTTTACAAGGCTACTGCAGAACAAATAGCGGCAGGTTACTATCATAATTACAAAAAAAAAATACATTCATATGAATGTACGAGTATGTGGCATTGGGGTTTTATAAGAACACCAGCGAAATCGGACAAACTATTATTTTCATAATTAAAATGAAAAATACAATGCCGACATGTCTTTTCTCTGGCTCCCAAGATACAACCGTCTGCTTAGTTTTGAGAGTCACTGTGTACGATAAATGTGTGCTGCAATGGTCACATGGATGTCCATTTAATTCGTGAAATGTATCTAAATGTTACCAAATCTGTTAATAAACAAATATTCTATTCTATTCTTGACAGATCTCAGAATTTTTGCAATAGAATGTCAATTGTAAATTAAGAACATCTTCTCTGTTTTCTCGCTTTTTGAAATCAGTTATACCGCTACAGTTGCGCTACAGTTATTACGCCTGACATTTACGTGTACATGCGCCGTCGTCCACCATTGTTCCTACTGCCTGTCTCCAGGACTAACTTCTCCAGGAACTCTCCGCTGTCGCGCGCGGTTGGGTTTGTTAATACCATCTCACTCCACATTGATATATTTATCGAATCTGTGTTTATCGAAGCTGCCTACTAATGCGTAGAAGGTGTTTGATTCTATTTTATTTATATATTTATTGTCAATATATAAAGCAGCTTTTTATTTGTTTTAATTTTAATAATATATATTTAACTAAGTTTTTATAACATCATATTGGTATTATCTGTAACGGTGTTATAATTTTTGTTAATTTAAATAAATAAATAAATAAAAAAAAAGCTTGACCCCCTGTGCCGGTAATAATAACCTGCCCTCTTTGGAAGTAAGAACTATCTAACGACGATTATCTAAACGCGGTGAATGAATGAAAGAGGTTTGTCATTGTCATACCAAGTCGGAGTCCATGATCTCTGTCTATCCCTCTGGGTGATGGTAATATTATTGTAATAATTCATTGAAGTTATTTCAATTAAATTAGAATTGCATAATAGGATATTCTAAATTATTTTTTTTTATAGAAATCCAACAGCACAGTGAAATATAACCATTTTTTTTGTGTGGACCTATTTGATTAAGGTAGTGTTTTTTCGGGGAAGCGTTTGCCACCTGATCCCCGCAAATCTATTGGAAATCCGTGCTCGTAACGATTTATCGGGCCTGCTCGCTGCAATCCAACCCTCAATGTTTTTAATGGTCCATTGAACCTCCATTATAAATAAACTGTGACAGCTGCGCCGAACGCTTTTTCTACGTAGCTCAAATGCTTAAAGAATCTATTACCAAGAAATGTTTCGATTTCATATGTGAGTTTACTTTTTTTTTTATTCTTAGATTGCAACCACAGACCTGTGTCCGTGCTCTTTTCCAATATACTTATTGTTCACTCTGCATTTATTAAAAAAGTGCCACTTCTACAGTTACTATTTTCCTTTTTTTTTCATATAATGCCTGAATTTGGAGGTGGCCAGAGATCGTTTCGGGTTCACGCGTCGCAGACGCCCTGCTGCATTGCTATTAGCTTCTCCGCGACCGCTGTGTCTCTGCTTCTCATGGCCATTTTCAGGTTGTAGTCCACTATCCTCTCCCTTGATGCGGCCATTGCCTTTGTCATTAGTCTTCCTGTGGCGTCGTCACAGTCATCTGTATAATATACACAGCTGACGGGATATCGCCACTACAGCATGTTGGACGCTGTCGTGCAGTTGCAGTTTTTTCGTCACTGTTCTGATGATCACCACTGATCCGTACGTGAGGCCTTGGGCCTCGTGCACGGTAAGGATGCGCGTGAGTTTACTTTAGATCACACTACTGAAATAAAAGTTCTTTAGTTCCATCTATATGTATATATATAGTATAAACAATTGAATATATACACATTGCTTGAGAAAGAAAATGTGTGCGCGCACTTTTCTCTCTTGCTCCTACAGTGTGATACAGACAATAGGCCTGTATGTCTTCCATATACCAAACATAACTGGCTATGAGAAAAAAAGAGAAAGAAAATGTGTGTCTTGTCTCTCTTGCCCCTACAGTAATATATGAAACGTAAATCTCCTTATATCTACACTTATATTTCCCTCTGAACTTCCGTTCGCCGCGCTTAAAATTTGAATAAGCAATTTCAATAAGGCCAGGACCGTACTCGGATAGCTAGCTTATCGTACTTAAGGTGAGCATCTGGCCACAGATTAACTATGACTCCATCTACTACCTAGCCTGTTAGGTTTACAATATTACTGGGGAGCCTATTAATGTACTGTATATAGTATCACCTAGCTTGTTAGGTTTCAATAAAGTGTAAATAAAGTATTAAACTTGAATTCCTTTAACTTAGCATTTTCTGGGCAATTACCTGGATTCGATTTCCACTTTAACTACAGGCTTGTGGAACACTAGTATTCTCAGGTTTGGAGTTAAATATTAGGAAACCTGTTAATATGTTCTATCTAGTATCACCTAGTTTTATAGTTTCTATTATTACTACGGAGGCAGCTTATGAATATACATCGAGGACAAATTTGAAATTGCTACTATTTATACTTAAAAATTTAAACAATGAAAATTACTACAAACCGCATGTGTAAAGAAGCTCTGTTTTGTATTTACGTCAATCAGAATTCACAAAAAAAAATATCCGTACCAAATAAGCTCAAGCTTGATCAATAAGTTCACGTTAATAGTCGAATGGTGGATTTTAACACACGACCTTAAAATTTGTATCTCATCCTAAATCAATAAGCTATTGAGGTTACAAGTTATGGTACTAACAATCTCCAACTTAATAATAATAATAACGCTTTTGCGGTAAATATGGTAACTGATATGCTGATAACTTTTTAGATAGGGTATTTCGCCCAACCGGCAAGCAAATATAATACATTGATTCTATTCTACAATTTAAATAATCATTTTTACAAATTTTACATTTAAAAATCACTTCACTCACTTATGGAACTGGAATGAAATGTGTAAAATTCGTATGAGAATAAATTTTTTTATGAATTGGCCACAATTTGAGTTTCTGTTGAGCTCTAAAATCGCTGCAATGGTAATTCTCTCATTTCCCTTGGTATGTTGTTATATGTTTTTAAACTTATAACGTGACAGTTTTTTTTTTGATAAAAAGAAAAGCAGTCTTCTGTCTAGGAAGTGTTAACTTTGATATATTTCTGTGTAAGTATTTTGATTTATGTCTGGTATGTGAGTGAAACTTGAGTCCTAATCCCAGTAGCTCCCTTTTAAATGACGACAGACGACAAAATAAGTCGCGAACCGGCCTATTTTCACAGTAATTCAGGTAAATGTGTCATATATATATCAAATATAATAAATTACCTTTCTGGTGGCAGTACAAACAGGTTTATGAATAAATTACCTTCAGCGACGTTTATTTTGCTTTAGATTGACATAAATAGGCTGGATATACATAAAGTTTATTTCATAAATTCTTACCATTGAGTTCTAGTGGAATCAGATCTCAATTATTAAATGTGAACAGTGAACCTATATTAAATTTACAGCCTATATATATATGTCGGATCTATACATATATGTGTGATGTGTGCGATGAACCACCGATGTCACTGGCGTCCATGATGATTTACAGAGACAAGTTACGCGCGATGGTTCAACCGCTCTAGCCGACCGCCACCGTAGAAGTGTCGCTACACTTGACCGGATGGTAAAACGTTGACTCCATCGAACGCCGACAGACGGCGCTAGCATTCCGTGTTTTTCCCGAATGCTGAAAATGACGCTAGTGTTGCGTTAGTAGCGTTAGTATCGCGTTAGTTACGACATATTTAAGTCCCGCTGTCCAGTTTACCAGTCCGCCTCTAGGCCTTGCGGATTGGCAAACTCCACATGTCTAAGACATGACCCTTTCCTCACGATGTTTTCCTTTACCACCACGCACATAGCGAATCAACACTTAAAATTGCAAAATTTTTTATTGCTCATTTCTATAAAAAAAATGACATAATTAGAGGCATTTCTAGGTTCATTGGCATGCTTGTTTAGTAAATTAAATTATCAAACTTGGCTATTGAATATTCGTTGTTGCCATTACGAAAGTAATTGACTTTGGTGACTCCTTTGTCCATCATCATAATATCTTTATCGACGTCCCTTTATGTTATTCTTACTGTTACTAAGATATTATCGCACCATTTGTTTTAAGTTAGATTGAATAACTTGTTTCTATACAGACCTTTCAAATTTCATTAAAACTTTTTCGAAGAAGCCTTTCCGCGTAGGCCGACCTACGTACGATATCCCGAAATCAGATAAGATAATTTAATAATTGCAAGATGAAAACTAAAACGATTAAATGGCAAATATGAACTTTATCGATTGCACAAAAGGTTCATTTTTTATTACATACCAGATATTTCCCGACATACCTCCAATTAAATTTTTATAATTGCACCATCTACTGGACAGTAATTTCAAAAAATCAAAAACATTGGGAGCCTTTTAATATGGGAGAAAATGCTTTTCGGCTTCAATAGTTATCATCTGGAACCTATCCCATGGTGAGACATCCTCCGCCATAGGACCCTGACCTTCCTGCCCCACAGAGGGGTAGCGTCTAGGGGGTAGGCCTATGTCAAAGTTTTTTTTTTAATTTGGAGTAACAAACGAATACATATTGAGACTTAATTTAAATAAAGTAATACATACATTAAAAGCCGTAAAAATGATATAAACTACACCGTTATCCACATAATAATAATTTCCAAGATATGTCTAACAATCGTGTCAGAAACTGGGGTTACTGAAGAGGACATTACCTTGGCTTGCGTGATGTATTGCCAAGGCCTGGGCAACTTTCGCACGACTCCGGCCTGTGTGGCAGTCACGGAAATTATCACACCGCGTTAAGACCAAAATATTCAGGTCCAACGTTAAATCCGTACTGCTATATGGGGTGTGAGACTATTATATTATATCTATAAGACAGAAGACATTGAGGAAGTCCAAAATTAGCGGTGGATTTCTAAGCAAGTGCTTGACTACGATCCCACCTGATACTAAGTGGAAATGCAGTCCTGGATGGTAAGGCGCACTAGCTTAGTAAATGCCTATTCACTCTACTCTTGATATCGATGGTCAACAGGCAGGCAAAGCCACGGGCAGGAGGTAGTAAACAATAAATACACATAACGAGAACGTATCGCCTGTTATCAATATTCACGGCGCGTGAACTCATTATTCCGACGTGCAACATACATTTACATAAAACCAATATTGCTGAAATCCCACAAAGCCCTGTATCGCCTTCGGATCCGGAAACGCCCATGCCGTTCAATTTATTTATACTACAAAAGTAACAGATACGTAAATAAGCACCCGCGTCTTTTATTGTAAACAGTGTGGACAGTTCCTCATCGAGCTTCTTAAGCACTAACATTTTCGATAGTAAACGAAACGAACATACGGGGATTAATACCGGCAGCGAAAATAAATATCACCAGAGGAAATGCAAGTGCGTTTATAATATTTTTAACCGACATTAAAAAAGATCTGCCTTGGCTAAATGTGTCTTTTTTGGATTATTTAAAAAGATTGAGGTTTTTTTTACAAATATATAACTAACTTTCTTGTTAACCATCCCAGCTAGGCTTTAGCTTGTACTAGGACTTGGTTCACGTCAATAATCAAATGGAAGGTGGCTTACGGTCTGAGGTCGTACCTTACGATTTGCAGACCGTCACCCTAAACCTTTACGCTATTGATTTCTTCTTCTTCTTGATCGCTTCACTCTTGTCAGAGTGGTCGTGGTCATCATGATCCGATGGGTTGGGCAGCAGACAGCACCCGCCCCGCACGACGTCTCGCCACCTCCGCCTGCTGGTCACCAATCGGGCACATTCGTGGAGGGGAGCACCCATCATACTCCGCACCTGATCCAACCATCGCATTGGCGATCTACCTTGTGGTCTACTTCCGTCTACTACTATTTATTTATATTATTGCTATTGATTTAACTAACGGTAAATTAAACGAAACGTGTATTAAGATAAAATAATTTTCCCAAAAAAGTAATTAACTACGAACAGTTAATGTATATTCCGTTGCGGAGCAGTTAAATGTAAACTATCTTTGTTACTAACTACTAACTAGTCATAGTACATTGGTGTCGGATCGGTCACCTCAAATTGCATAGTACGCTAGCAAGCCGAGTTGCATGGTTGACAATACCCTTGTACTCTCTTTACTGAGAAGGCTTGACAAACAGTGGGACATATAAATATATACATATTAATAGGCTGTAACGCTAACTTTTCCGTGCTATTGTTGGTTTCAAAAATGTCCTTTTTTCTGTAGGATTACGCTTCATAAATGTTTTGCTCGTTCTTACAAGACATGTTATTAGAATGCTGTCTTTATTCAGTAAAACTCCTAAAGAACGCGGCCATTGGATGGGCGAGTGGAAGACGATTCTACTTAAATATATGAACCATGTTTAGCTGTTATCTAAGATTATATAGGGCCCTTACGAATCCAGATATCGATACCCTTTACGACGTAGCATCAAACGATAACGACGTCTCATTTGAAACAGAACCAACATAAATATTTATGTTTGATGATGTCGAACACGATGTCTTCCTTATTCTACGTACACGTTATAATATTGGTTTAAGTAATGTATTGGTTACTTAACTAAGCAGTCTATTATGTACTGTCGACTATGTGTGTGCTTGTGTGGGAGTGACAGAGAGATGGTGGTAAGTACATCTTATGTAAATTCGCACTAACATAGGTTAGATGGTCATGGATTTTATCATTGGGTATTTAAATATTTAAACTTATCAAGTTAAAGCATCCGACAGTGGGTCATATATATATATATATATATGACCCACCGTCGGATACAGGCCTTCTCTGTACAGTGGAAGTGCATAGTCGGCTACTCATCCCTAATGCGGATTGGCAGACTTTACACGCATTAGAAATTTTCTGAGACATGTAGGTTTTGTCACGATATCTTCCTTCATCGCCAACCGTGTGGTTATTCAGCACATAAAATTACAACAAACAAATTCATTGATACCGGCGTCGGGTATCGAGCTCTGATTGCTAGCATTTTTTTTCTTCCATACCTTTTCCCTTTATTTGGGGTCGGCCCGTCGCGTGTCTTATTCTAGCATACTATGCAATCTATTTACAATATTATGTTACTATTTATAATATCACTCTTTTATTATTGCACTTTTAACAATTAAAAAACAAAACAAGTCGTTTGAAATTGGAATCCCCGATCGCTTATTATAAAAAAAAACTGAAATTAATCGAAAGCCTTAATAACACATATATAGTGAACAATGGCTAGAGCATGGAATTTTAATATCCGCATATCGTAAACCGTTCGAACTGCTGCAGTTGAAGTTTCAATTAAATAAACTCTTACGGTTAAATTATTTCATACTCTGCGAACGTACGAATGCAAGTCGGTTTAATGTATTCGAAGTTCTTATCTTTTAATATAATAGATTAGACTTGAAAATATTACTACTGAATACTGTCCTATTAATAATAAACGCCGTGCTATAAGTATACACAGGCACCGGCTCTCATGGCATGTCTGTCATCACAGACAGGACTATTGTCGCTAATGAACTTGATATTGTGCTAACAGATCGATCAACATGCGATGAACAGAACCTCGTGTAGGCCGAAAGGGAAACAATCATCAATGACCTCGACTTGGCTCACGACGTGACTGCTATGTGGGATGTGGATTCAACGATCATTGATTCGAAATCGTTTCCGCTAACGGTCTTATAGCGAAACGTCTCCAACAACAGCTCGAGAGTCTTTTGGCTAATTGACGGGTGCAAGGGTCAGATACAGAAGGCGGTACTCCTGGACACGGCTCACATCGACAGATTTCTCTCTATGTCGATAAGGGTGTTTTAGTAACTTACTCATATTTTGGTCTACATGTACTCATTATATATCAAAACAGCCAGTATTTCACCATTCCATTCATGACTGCGCTTTGCGCACATGTCGCTGTGACGTGCTTACGGGAACAATTCAAAACATAAAAATAAGAACGAATTTTATCCACCTTTCGAGTGCGCTTTCCATGTGTCCCATTTACGAAATGGTGTTATTATGTGAAATACCTTAGAGTGCATTTCCACTTAATGTGAGTCGTCAATGAAGCTTCCGCTATTTTTACCTTATGTCTTTGAAAACCTACGAGATGTATAAAATATTGTACTCGTATGAAGGCTTTGGTAATTTGGACATACGATTTAAGGCTATGAGAAAAATACTAACGAATTAATTATTATTATAAATAATAAAAAAAAATTAAAAACCTTACCCATGGTGTGTGAAATCTCCTGACGATACGTGACGTGTACCATGTAGGAGTACTGCCCTCTGTATCTGACCCTTGACCCAGCCATCTAGCGAAAGCTGCTTGTGGTGTTGTTGAAGACTTTTCGATATAAGACCGTTTGCAGAAACGACTATCGGGACACATGGCGGTCACCTCGTGAGCCAAGTCGAGTACCTTAAATATCACAAAATATAAAATATTCATTTCTCTCCGTATTCATTCTCTTCTATTCTCTTCTCGAGCGGGGAAAGATCATTACTTACACCCATGTACATATTTGTAAATACAATCATTCTTATCATTTAGTGTTTCAATATAATCCATTGTACTTTAATATGGTTCAGAATGACATAATACACAAAGCATGTGTCGATACAAATTTGGGTTATAAAACAATAGAATATCATCATAGTAAATAAAAGCTGTATTTGACAATTCAAAAAAGGTGCTCCGATCTTCACCAAACTTTACGGGATTACTTGCCAGGTAAATCTAAAGATTCCCTGAAAGTTTCACCGATACCGGCCCAGCCGTTTCGGAGCCTATATGGAACAAACCCATACACTTTCTCTTTTATATAAATAGATTACAATAATATTAATACGAGTATATTATAATAAAATAAAATAACCCCTTAGTACATATATTTTTTTATAACGTTAGCTTTCTTATTTAGCTTGGCACCTGCATTTGCTATCCCTTTAGTAGGTGTTTGTAAGTGGAGGTATTACTTAATATGGCTTATACACTTAAGGTGGCTTGTTGTTTCCATTATTTTCAATATTTAATTATATAATTTAAACTTTATACATTTAATTATCATATTATTTATTTTAGTTTATTTTTGACTCAATAATATTTATATTTTTTTTTTCATCTATTATTTTATTGTATAAAATATATTTTAATCTCATAACTGTTTTATTTATGTATCATATTTATTATACTCTTACTGTCTGTATAATAATATTCCATATAAAAGTAGTATTGCGCGCGCACGTCTTTAGGTAGTCCCGGGCACCGCTGAAAATCAGCGCTGTCGCATCCTTGTGACAGCATATGCTGAGACGGTGTCCGATATTGGCATCATATGTTTTGTATTATTTGTCCGTGTAACTTTAACTGTGTTTTGTCTATTTTTCATTCTTTTTTAATGTGTGTTATATTCAGTCTGTGATGTGTTTTTGTATTGTGATGCCAATAAATAAATGTCTATGTCTATATCAGTTGAGTTGTATGCACGTTAGCCATCTTCTCTAATAAAGAGAAAACCATCACGCTATCGACTAACACAGTCGGCAGACAGACAATTAAACACGTTCGCAATTCCAAACGTGTTTATTGCGTCGGACAAAGTAATTTAT
Source organism: Meandrusa payeni (assembly GCA_029286785.1). NCBI lineage: Eukaryota > Metazoa > Arthropoda > Insecta > Lepidoptera > Papilionidae > Meandrusa > Meandrusa payeni. The sequence continues at coordinate 4,212,230 of JAGSMX010000016.1, read as the reverse complement.
GTTAAACATAAAACAACACGGATTGAAATCTCGTAAAGCTGTCTGGGATTGTTCGCGCCCCTGCAGTTCGCCTTTATATACTAACTGTTTTCATTTTCCCTTTAATTCTTTTCACTTTGTTCGCAGTTCAATGATTTTAAATTGATGTCTGTGTGGAATAGTTTTCCAATGTTTTATTGGATCGGTGGTTTTAAATTCTTATATAACCTATTTTAATAAAAACTAAAGTTGTAATATATAATATATCCCACTGTTGGACACAGGTCCTCTAAAGTGTGTAGGCATAGTCCGCCACGTGACCCTTTTTTTGACGGGAGGGTAATCTTCAAGAAGATACCCTGCATTGAATTTACTCTGCAAGGCGGGGTTATGTGGGATTTTTACCCACTAAAACCCGCCCGGGGGCCCTTCCTCGATAATGGTGACGGGCTCCGGGATCTCCAGAGGAACGCACAGGAGCACCTCTGTACTGTGCTCTTCCGAGAGCACGTCCCGCAGTGCAAGGCGACACGGGCCAGCCGATGTCACCTTCTTCACGGATCTATTTTGGCGGACGACAAAGGCCCCCTCCCTTGTCGCCCAGTAAGCTCGAGGACCCCTTTTTTCGCCTTCTACGACAGGCAGGGGATACCGTAGCCTTATTCTACGAGCCCAGAACCGCAGGGCTGCCGCCACGCGACCCTAGTGCATATTGGCAGACTTTATGGGTTGGACAATTTTCCAGTTCATTTAGTTTTCCCTACTATTTTCCTCTACCGCCGAGCGCGTGGTTATTCAGCACATAAAATTTCTATAACAATTTTATTGGTGCCGGCACCGGGGATCGAACTCGGGTTACTGCTGAGCCAACCGCACGGACACTGCGCTACTATTTCTCATTGTTCCCTCTTAACGTATTTTCAGCTTTGAAATACAATAATAAAATTTTTAATATTTTTACTTACAAATATTAAATGATATAAAACTTTAGCTGAAAATACGTTAAGAGGAACAATAACACTTTTCATATTCTCAAGCCACTAGAGAAAGGAAAAATGTAAATTATTTTCTATTCTAGTCGTAACTGAGTCTCGTATAATATTATTGGCTCGCCGCAGTTGAATGAATGGAATGCTTAATTTTTACTGTTCACACTTTACCGTATATATTTAACGGCTTCGAAAAAATTTATGGATATTATTTAACAGACTCGACAGTCAAGTGCATGCCGCGCGTTCCCCTGCCTTTCCTTCAGATAGACCAACGACCTTAATAGGACCAATAAGGATAACTGCAAGTGGCTAGATACAGAAGATACGTGTTTATTGAAAGACTGTTGTAGGGTAAAAGATATAAATAAATAATAATAATAAATAAATTCATTTATTGCATAACTGTGTACAATGGTATTTAAATGACATGTACCAAGGTAATATACATAGACATTTATTTATTGGCATCACAATACAAAAACACATCACAAACTGAATATAACACACATTAAAAAAGAATGAAAAATAGACAAAACACAGTTAAAGTTACACGGACAAATAATACAAAACATGTGATGCCAATATCGGACACCGTCTCAGCATATGCTGTCACAAGGATGCGACAGCGCTGATTTTCAGCGGTGCCCGGGACTACCTAAAGACGTGCGCGCGCAATACTACTTTTATATGGAATTTATACAGACAGTAAGAGTATAATAAATATGATACATAAATAAAACAGTTATGAGATTAAAATATATTTTATACAATAAAATAATAGATGAAAAAATTTCATAAATAAATATATTATTGAGTCAAAAATAAACTAAAATAAATAATATGGTAATTAAACGTATAAAGTTTAAATTATATAATTAAATATTGAAAATATTGGAAACAACAAGCCACCGATATCGCGGGGATATTATCTTTTGTATCTTTAACATCAGGTGTTTTAATTTATTTTTAAATGCGTTTACAGATAATACATATCAATATTTACCCCATCGGGCGTGCAATATAACATTAGACATAGACATATTCTTTACTGGCACAAAATAAAAAGACAGAAAAAAATTAAATAAAAAAACCGGTTAAAGAAAAAACATAAGATATGATGCCAATATTAGACACAATCTCAGCATATGCCGTCGCAAGGATGCGACAGCGCTGATTTTCAGCGGTGCCCAGGACTACCCAAAGTCGTACGCGGCCAACTCTACATTTACATGGAATTTATACAACAATAAGAGTACAATAAATTGATACATGTATAAATAGTTATGAGATTAATATATATTATATACAATAAAATAAGATGAACAAATTTTCATAAATAAATATATAATTAAGTAAAAAAATAAATAAAATATTAATTAAACGTATAAAGTTTATATTATTTAATGAAATATTAAAAATATTGGAAACAACAAGCTATGTTAGTATTTTATATACGTTGCTGGACAAAGTTTACTTAGTTATCTATGTATATAAAAGAGAAAGTGTGTGGGTATGTTCTATGTAGGCTCCGAAACGGCTGGACCGAATTCAATGAAACTTTCAGGGAATCTTTAGTTTGACCTGGCGAGTAATCCTGTAAGTTTTGATGACGATCGCAGCACTACTCTTTTTGAACTATCAAATAGCTTTTAATTACTATGATACTACTATTACGGGTATTGTATTTATTGATATGTACATGGGCGTATGTGTTGATACTTCGACGCCACAGACTTATTGAAGTATCGTGTTTATTCGTTCTTTAGTAGCAGGATAAATTACCAAAAAAATGTCCTTCCGTTTAGTATTATAGATGATATATATTTGATTGTTTGAAATAACAAGATAAAATAACCCTTTCTCATTCGTTTAGCTAAAGTCGTTTCAAATTTGCATGCGACGAAATTACGTTCCAAGTTAAAATTCGCTTAAATAATAATATCAAGTAGCTGGCGCGTAACGTCGTAAATTTCAGCTGCTGTGAAGAACACGCAGTAATTCTGACGAGTAAAGCAAATTTAATTACTTAATTAAAGAGCGTTGTTTAGAAAATTCTTGCTTGTAAGTGAAACGAAATTTACGTTATGACTTCCATTTTGTTCCACGGAAATTAATTGCTTTGAAATAACATGTACAGAGTTTTTGATTGTTTGCAGTTTACAATTTAACCGGATGAATTATCGTCTAGTACATTTATGACCCGTGGTAGCTCAGTGTCCGGGCGGTTGGTTCAAATTGCACAGTACGCTAGCAACCCGAGTTCGATCCCGGTGCAGTCAGCAATAAATTTGTTATTGCAATTTTATGTGCTGATTTACCACGCGCTCGGGGGTGAAGGAAAACATCGTAAGGAAACCTATGCTTTTAAACTATGCCCTTATACTCTCTTTACGGAGAAGATCTGCGCCCAGCAGTGGGACATATATTATATAAATAAAATCTGTACCTTTAACGTCTGTTAATTGGTTTGCTAGGCACAATATGCTTGGTACATATGGACCCTTATAAAGTTGTTATAAGACGGACAGTGATATCTACCTTTATCTACCCCTTTAAGGTTAAAAGTCTTAATTTATTATTTTATTATTTAAGCTTATATTTACCTGACTTCAAAAACGGAATATGTTCTCTTTTCCTCTATAGCTTTTAGCGCCGCCTTTGTCACTTCCAATTAGGTCTCATGTCAATTTTGTTGACTGCAAGGCCTTGAGTGTTAAGAAATATACTAGAGAACTCCTTTTTAGTGTCGAGGGAGGAATCTTCAAAAGATGTGATATGATGTGAACTTTCTACTACTAAAAACCTGGCAACTATCCTCAGTGAATTATGAAGGGCTCCGGGATCTTCAGCAGACCGACAGAGAACTCCTAAAGAACATACGGGAGAATATTTCTTAAGTGATTTGGTAGGTATTTGACAATCCAAGGCTAAGCACGAATGTGGAAGAAGGAAGAGAATGTAGACATAACTTCGTAATATTACTATTATCGTAAATAAGAGGTCAATTGTAAGCGTAGATTTGATTTGAAGTTAGTTTTATTTTAAGTCGTATAACATACTTGTTATGTACAAGTTTATTTCTTCGCATAAAACTATTGTATACAACATTTTCTCTGACATACATTTTTGTTTCATTGTTGTGATTTACGCTTGATGGAATAATCTTATTTAATAGACAAAGTTTCTCTATTGTTGCGGATTTGCACGGAATTAAATGTTACTGGTTATTACAATGGGGCAGGGAAAAGCGATTATGGATTGATTTTCGCATCTTGATTGTAGAACGTTGAGTAAATGGTACACTCTTATCTTACAACTAGCGTACCTAGACCGCATCACCGTGCTAGATTTAGATTTATTTTATTTAAACAATAAACTTATATCATTAAAGATTTAATTTAACTCTCACAATATATTAAATTATTCATTTCTCTCCATATCCATTCTCTTCTCGAGCGGATGAAGGTCATTTCACTATACACGAATATATCAATAAATACGATATCATTCTTACCATTTATACAAAAACACATCGGGCTCAAGTTAATATCAGAAATAAAAGTATGACGTTTGGCTTGTTTGACAGTTCCAAAAGAGGAGTGCTCCGATCTTCACTAAAATTTACAGGATTACACGCCAGGACAATCTGAAGATTTCCTAAAAGTTTCATTGAAATCGGTCCTGCCGTTTCGGAGCCTATATGGAATATACCCACACACTTCCTATTTTATATATGTAAATAGATAACTAGTAACAAAGTTTAAAAGTACATAAAAAAATCCATAATTATAAACGAATAATTTACAGCGTTTCGAACACTTTAAAGAGGTCATTTTCACTGTGACGTTTGATTTTTTTGTCATAGTTGTTATAGGTGACCGTATGTTGTAGATTAAACGAAACGTTGGAAATTCAACAATATTAAAACGCGATAAAATCTGCAAAAGCAATTGTGTTTATTTTGTCAATATCTTTAAGGCACTTGCATTGCCGCAAGATGGCGTTATTATTTATCCAAATACGAAACTCAAAACGAAATCTCTTTCCCCATAAATAAAGACACGAGAATCAAGACCATCAATGGTACCTGCTACGCCGTAGCCGTAGCAGTAGTGCTACACAGTGCCAAGTACAATCTAAAATAACAAAGAAATCATTTATCTACAAAGTAATTCAAGAATGTCGCGCATTATTATTTTTATTGTCGTTTCAAACCAAACTTTTAACGACGTCTGAGAGTTTTCTTTATTACTATATTTTTATGAACACAATGATTTGTTTTGGAGTCAGTTACATTCAGTTATAAATAAAGCCGATTTTCTGTTTTAAAACTATGGTAGTTCAGTGTCCAGGCGGTTGCCTTGAGTTGTGTAAGAGAAGGCCTATGACCGGCAGTGTTATATATATATATATATATATATATATATATATATAGGGCCAAAGCTTTCAACTTTAATATCAGCTGATATATCTGTCTTCAATAAAAATGAATTAGTTTACTAAACTCCACAGAATAATCGAAAACTAAATTAAAATTTTGGTCTGCACCATAAGAATAGTACCTACAACATGTTATTTTTTATCTGAAAATATTACTAACATTCTTGTTAACCATTCCAACTAAGCTTAAATTTGTGCTAGGTGATAGTTCGCGTCAACAGTCCAATTGTGGATTCAAACCTAGAACTTTACGATTCGCAGATCATACCTTAAACCATTAGGCTATTGACGCTTGAAATTTTGGGTACATCCTACAACAATAGGGAAACTTTGTCGATAAACAAGATAATTCTACCGAGGGATAATCTGAACAATAGAAAAGAAAACATATTTAGGGCGCGAGGATTCCAAGTGAAAGTTGTTTATATATTAAATGTTATTTAAAAGACAACTTTTTTTTTAACGGGGAGGAAATCATCAAAAAGATACCCCGCCTTCTGGGGGGAAGGCGGCGGTTATGTGGGGTTTTTACCCACTAAAACCTCCCCGGTGGCCCTTTCCTCGGTGCATGACGAGGGGCTCCGGAATCTCCAATGGAACGCACCGGAGCCCCTCTGCACTGTGCTCAAGGAGATCACGTCATGTCGCCTTCTTCCTGGGTCCACCTTAGCGAACGACAAAGGCCCCCACCCTTGTCGCCGAGTGAACCCGAGGCCCCTTTTAGTCGCCTTCTACGAGAGGCAGGGGATACCGTAGTCTTATTCTTGAGAGCCCAGAACTACAGGACTGATTTAAAAGATAACTTATATTAAGATGTTAAATGATTCTCAAATTACTCTGCATCGTGACTGTTCCGTATAATGCACTGAATTAAATGGTTCGACGTGACGGCAAAAATGCCGCGTGTGCAACTGACGTCACGTGTTAGGTATTACACCGAATAAAATGTTACAACAAATATATTAAAAGTAAAACAAAACCGACTTCAAATCAAATTAAATAATAAACGTTAGTGGTATTAAAGTGCGTGGGCGCTGTCGTTCATTTCCGAAATATCACAGTTATATTACAATGTTATTTATTGACAATTATTGTAACACGTTATACTAAAGAGCACAGAGGCTGACTTACTACCTTAATGGCATTCTCTATCAGTTAACCCTAGGTGAGAGAGAATATATCGGTAGGTGTAATAATTAAGGAAAAGATACGAGTCATAACGAAATATATAGATAAATATACATTTATATACGAGTACATGCTGACAGATATCGTAGACATGCCTAAAGAGCCGGTAGTTCAGTGTCTGGACGGTTATCACAGGTTACATAGTACGCTCAGCTCTGTAGTTCTGGGCTCTCAAGAATAAGACTACGGTATCCCCTTCCTGTCGTACAAGGCGACTAAAAGGGGCCTCGGATTCACTGGGCGACAAGAGTGGGGGCCTGAGTCGTCCACCAAAGTGGACCCGGGAAGAAGGCGACATCGGCTGGCTTGCGCTGCGAGGGCACAGGGGAGGGAGTAACCTCTGCACTCCTTGAGCACAGTGCAGAGGGGCTCCGGTGCGTTCCACTGGAGATCTCGGAGCCCCTCGTCATGCACCGAGGAAAGGGCCACCGGGGAGGTTTTAGTGGGTAAGAACCCCACATAACCACCGCCTTCCCCAGAAGGCGGGGTATCTTTCTGAAGATTTCCTCCCCGTCAAAAAACAAAAAAAAGGTTACATAGTACGCTAGCATCCCGAGTTCAATCCCTGGTGTCGGAAAATCCACCAATATATTTGTTGTTGCAATATTATGTGCTGGATTACCACGCGCTCGGTGGTGAAAAAAAACATCGTAAGGAAGCCCACATGTCTTAGAAAATCTCTAAGGCATGTGAAGTCTGCCAAGCCATACTAAAGCCGCGTGGCGGTGTATGCCCTTATAATCTCTTTACAGAGAAGGCCTGTGCCAAACGGTGGGACATAAATACATAAAAGTTTGTATCTTTAATATACATGCACAACATACATACATACATATGTAAGTATTTACGTGTACATATACGTGTACATATACGTGTTCATATACGTGTTCATATACGTGGACATGTATAGAAACCTAAGTTTTTTTATGTGAAAAGTGGCATACGAGCATACGGCTCACCTGATTTTAAGTGATCACCGTCGCCCATGAATATCCACAGCACCAGAGGAGCTGTAGGTGCGTTGCCGACCTTTGAGATAGGAATAGGCTCGTTTCTTGAAGGTCCCTAAATCGTAAACGTTCGGAAACACCGCTGGCGACAGTTGATTCCACAAGTTGACAGTTAATAATAATATAAAAAGAGTAAACGATGCACAATAAGCAGACATGCAACAGTGCTAAATGATTTATCTTTAATTAATGACGACGAACTAATCTCTTTAAAAAATGCTGTTCGAGGCTTTTTTGACATCATCCCGTATGGCCACATTATCTATACATTCATGCTCATTATCGTTAACAGATTATCCGTGAAATAGCAACCGACCGGATCGGAATGCTTACGCGTAACATACTAACCGTCCAATCCGAGGTTACCCCTCACCGGGGGACCATTGTGTCGAGTTACTAGCGATAGAGGTTCAGGCTAAGCGACCTATGAGCTATGCCACCTCGTAATCCGGTGAAGCAGTCAAGGCCAGCATCTCTGGCCAATCTGTGTAGTTCGTCATAAAAAAAATCGTTAACTTGTACTGAACTTGGTTTGTCATAAACCCAGTAAAACTCAATCAATAACGTAAAGGCCTATTTACAGCAGTGAATTGATACGGGCTGATGATGATAATTGAATTCTTTGCTGGAGATACTTAAATACAATTTTTTAAAGTTTAACTAGATACAATTTCAGTGTATGTAATTCGTTAATCGCGGACCAACGATGCTAATTGAAGCAATTAATTCCGTGACGGCGTTAATAATTGAGTTTGTCCAAGTAATTGTGCCGTGCTAACAATATTAGGTACACCACAATCAATTTATTATTTGTTTACACAACCAACAACCAACCAAGCTTTCATAACCATATTACAATAATTATGAACCCTTCTGATATCTAGAATTATAGCTATTTATTTTTTATGTGTGTCATGTTTGCCATTAAGAGCATAATGTCAGCGTCATTTGTGCATTTAAGAGCTCCCACACACCACACACACACAAAACACACACTCAAAAACAATTATTCACACACGCCCACACCACACGAACGCATGCTACCGCACACACTATATACATGCTAGATTATTTTTAAAAAATACTTTGAAGTACTGGATAAATATGTGTCTGTAACCAAATGAGGTGTTTTCGTATTAAATTGGAAAGATTCTTGTTAAAATATACTATAATCAAATAACTATAATGTTTTTAAAATACTAAATAACTTGGTTAATAACGAATAACATCTATGAAGTGTTTTGTAAAAATGATTAATGAGACCTTTTGCTTTTACCTCTGGGTCGACAGTTACTTACTACTATAAAAGTACTACTATTTAAATTTCATTTTATCTTTTTATATGTGGAGTTCTTTTTATAAATACTTCAAAAAATTACATTTTACAGTTTCTAAAAAACGGTAAAGACTGACTAAGTCCATATAAAGCGCACCATTCATGGTTCCTTATCATAATTCGTTTTTTCTTTTTATGACGAACTACACAGATTGGCGAGAGAGGCTGGCCATGACTGCTTCACTGGATTGAGAGGTGGCACAGCTCTTATGTCGCTTAGCCTGAACCTCTATTGCTAGTAACTGTTCGCATCTCTGGGCCGGGGCTCCCCAATACCAACTTCTTCCGTTTGACCGTGTACAACGTAGAGCTGCTCGAATAGTCGACGATCAGGGTCTTTCTGATCGACTCGACCCTCTGAGTCTGCGAAGAGATGTCGGTTCTCTTTGCATCCTGTATCGCATTTACCATGGGGAGTGTTCTGAGGAATTGTTCGGAATCATCCCAGCTACCGATTTCCATTACCGCACATCTCGGCAGAATTCCAAATTCCACCGCCACCATCTTGATGGTTGGCGTTCAACGACTGTACGTTTTTCGCGTAACTTTCTCCCACGCACTGTCAACTTGTGGAATCAACTGTCGCCAGCGGTGTTTCCGAACGTTTACGATTTAGGGACCTTCAAGAAACGAGTCTATTCCTATCTCAAAGGTCGGCAACGCACCTACAGCTCCTCTGGTGCTGTGGATGTTCATGGGCGACGGTGATCACTTAAGATCAGGTGAGCCGTATGCTCGTTTGCCACTTTTCATATAAAAAAACTCGACACAAGGGTCCCCGGTGAGGGGTAACCTCGGCTTGGACGGTTACTATGTTACTCGGTTGCTATTTCACGGATAATCCAAGGACATTCAAAAGCTAAACTAACTTTGAGTGCCACTTCGGGAAGCGTTGGCGCTGGGAGAAGAAACTCCAGCAACGCTACTAACATCTAAGGGTGGGCCCTGCCCATAAAATAGCGGTAACGCGCAAGGAAAAAATTATAAAGTGCATAATTCGATTGCCTGCAGAACGCAGAGAGAGACCTTACAACCGAAATCTTTGGCCTGTTATTTCTATATCTTATTAAATCTTTTTAAGGGTTATGAAAACATAAACAAGATTTGATGTGACCATATAAGTGTTGTAGAGCAGTAGAAAATGTTAAATGCAATGATTGATATGTCGCTGACCTATGCTGATATATGAATTATATTTAAGATGTAGAATTGCATAAACGATCTGAATTTTCACACACATTTCTTTAAAAGATCATAAGATTTCATTAAGAGCGTTAAGTAGTTAAGTACCTAAGAGGTCTTACAAAATACGTCAGTAAATGTCTGCAGTTAAGACGATACTATGGGAAAAAGCGGCAGCGGAAAATATTGTCTAATCTAGTCACTTCATACAGGTTGTATGAACAAGATAGAGAGAGAGAGATCTCCCTCTGCTTTTAACCGAGCTTATTAGGTCCCATATGTGACAATGGCTCACCCCTATATATAATAATAATCTTTTATTTCACTGAAAAACAGCCTAAATTACAAATCACTTATGTAAGGAAAGGTTATATCTTCCTTAAGTTATTCTACTTAGGCTTATTATCACGCACAACGACTTTAGCACGACAAACGACAAGTATTTAGAACTTAATAATAATACGTCTATATATGTAAAGAAAGACAAAATGACTCACGCACTTCTCCTCCGCTTCAGTGTCACAGTGGTACTACTCACTTCAGAAAATTAACGGTTTAACTCCTTGAAGACAACTGCCTTTCTCTCCGCCAGGAGCGCCATATTCACCTCTATGTCAATGCTCCGAATTCGATGGCAAATCAGGCCACAGACAGACGCAAGGCTCTGAGGTCATATACAAAGTGCCAGTATTGCCTGTATAACCCAAATGTGTCCCCACGAATAATATTATTACCTAACACGTATCTACACAAAAAACTCGTCTATAATCTATACAAAACCATGCAACGATTTGTTGTGTTTTGCTAGTTTTGCGATATGAAATTAGCTTACTACCCTCCGTACTACTTATAAGAACTGTATGACGGCAGAAGAGCTATTACCTGTGCGAAGTGATTTCGTGCATTTAGCAACAAGCTCGGGTACGTCAGCCACCAAAGAGAACGAGAGGGCAGAAAACTTAAGCCCTACTACCTGAACGAAGTGTTGTAATTAAAATGCTTGTCCACACAGTTACACAAATGGACGAATAACTCAATATCAGGCCAACCGATTTCCATGATTCGTTATTATTGGAAATGATGTAATTCAAAAATGATAAATATTTGGTTAAGATCTGATTAATTATATTTCGTAAATACAAAGAGGGCCTTCACGTGTAATAGTATTTAACGTTACATTCCATTTGAAGTCTGTTTTTGTTTTCGCTTGTAAATATATTTGTTGTGTACACAAACTAACAAAGGCATTATTTACACATAACCTTTTTTTTTTGGTGACGGGGAGGAAATCTTCACAAAGATACCCCGCCTTCTGAGGGGAAGGCGGCGGTTATGTGGGGATCTTACCCACTAAAACCTCCCCGGTGGCCCTTTCCTCGGTGCATGACGAGGGGCTCCAGAATTGCACGTGGAACGCACCGGAGCCCCTCTACACTGTGCTCAAGGAGGACACGTCCCGGGGAAGGTTACTCCCTCCCCTGTGCCCTCGCAGCGCAAGGCGACACATGCCAGCCGATGTCGCCTTCTTCCCGGATCCACTTTGGTGGACGACGCAGGCCCCCACCCTTGTCGCCCAGTGAACCCGAGGCCCCTTTTAGTCACCTTGTACGACAGGGGATACCGTAGTCTTATTCTTGAGAGCCCAGAACTACAGGGCAGCTCAAAGGGCTGCTGTCCAATGGAACCTAGCTCAGGAGTCAGGGACTTCACTTTTATGTTGAATCATTTTCTTTGGTGACCAATAAAGATTTATTTATTTATTATTATTATTATATGTTTAGATTTAAAATATATTAAATCGCTTCCACTCTAACTGATCGTACCTTTACTAAATACTAAGAAGAGGTGTATTCATCACGATATTCCACTATTTCAATGAAAGACTAAGCTATAAGAACCGTATTTATGGTTATTGAAAATCATAAAATGTATCTAAAATAAAGTTTTACGAGAGTATAAAATAAACTTCGCTTTATTACCTTGATAAAAAGGGTTATAGGGGTTATAATCTACTGCTTTCTTTTACTTTACCTTACGACCTTGCGTGAATTTAACAAAAATATATATACAAAGCGAATTCTTAAGTCTACGAGAATATTATCAATGCACCCAAACAAACTATGTTTACGTTTATTTTTTTGATTATGAATTTTTGTTATTAAAGAGCCGTGGTAGCTCAATTTCCGGGATACTTCAAGTTGCATACGATCCGCCCTGCAGTTCTGGGCTCGTAGAATAAGGCTACGGTATCCCCTGCCTATCGTAGAAGGTGGAGGAAGAAAGGGGCCGGATTTACTTGGCAACAAGGGGACCCGGGAAGAAGGCGACATATCGGCGAAGTCGGTTTGCCTGTTTCGCCCTGGACTGCGAGGGCACAGGGGAGAAGGGATTAACCTCCCCTCCGAGAGCGCAGTTCATTGTTCAGTCAACATTTTGCAGTGGCGATATCCCGACACATAATCATCTGAATCTATTACACATATGACTGTGACTACGCTACAGGAAGACTGGTGACAAGGGCAATGGCCGCATCAAATGAAAAAATAATAGAGTACAACTTAAAAATGGCCATGAGAAACAGGGACGCAGCGGTCGCGAGTAACTGGTAGCTATGCAACGGGGCGTCTACGACGCGTGTATTAGGACATTCTCACAAACCACCTTCCAAAATCAGGCATAAAAAATGTAGTAACTGTAGAAGAGGTAGCACTATTTTTAACAAAACAAAAAAAGTTCACTAGAAAAGATAACGGACACAAGTCTGTGGTTGCGCTTTATTGAATAAAAAAATGAAAATGAAGTGTTCAAAATAATTAGCAATAATAGATGATCGGGTAGTTATTCTTTTTATTCAGTGACCTCACTGTGCGGAGTTCACCTTGTAATGGCGTGTATCGATTTCCCGGTTTCGTTTCTTTTTTCTTCGTCAGAATGTCGCCGAGCAATTTTTTTTCGTACCAGGCTGTCTTCGGTCGTTCGGAACGTATGACATTTACTTATGGTTGTTCGTTGTTTCCTAACGGTGGTAAAGGACGTCCATTTTTCGCGTAACAATTCTTTTTTATAATCGAATTTTCTAGAAACCTTATTTGGCGGTACAAATAGATTTCTTACTAGTTTTTTATGACAATTATAGTGTGTAAACTACAAAATTAAACAGCTGATAATTCCTGGAGTTCAAGAAATTTAAGTTATTGTCATATTATCGGTTTGTGTATTACAAAGTTAACAATTACGTAACATATTACGTTTATCTATTCTTAAGTGAACGTTAGTGTCGTTTTGAGCTTTACGTGTTATTAACACAGTACATATAAATAATTAGTTCATATAGAAGTGCTTATTAAACTAACCATAACAGTGCCTAGATTACGAACCAATGATATAACAATTTATTGCTCTCTAAAGTTATCTGTCGCTACTTTTTAACCGAACTGAAAGAGGCTGGAGTAATAATTGATAATGTTATCACCAAGCCTAAACATTGTATTAATTGCGACCTGTTACCCTTGTGTACCCCTGATTAAAACTATTCAATTATTTTTTTCTAACATAAAAGTAGCCTACTAAACACTCGGCCAGTGAATGTCCCGTCTAATCAGTCTAGCCGATCCAGTGATTGACCTTAACAAACAGACTAAATTGTAAAAAAAAATATGTTGGTATATATACCGTATACATACAATCATGTGCAAGTATTAAAAAGCGGTTATTTTAATATCACAAACGGACACTCCTACTTTATTTATTTGTATAGATTTATATACAATTAACGTTAATGAATAAGTAGGTGATACTATCGCCATAGACAAAGCAAAAGTCTTAGTAAGTAGTTTTTTAATTAATCTAGTGAAGATAATCGAGCTATCGATGGACGAATTGTAAATTAAATGCATTCTGAATTCTAATACAAATGTTAATTTCACTTCAGTGATCATAAAATTTAACACGTTTAATGGACGTAGGTCTATTAAACTGCCATCGAGACGCACACTAAAAGAACAACAGAAGCATTCTAACTTAAAGTGAGAATACAATAATGGCGAAAACCGAAACGGAGACGGAAGTGGAGAAGATGAAAATTCTGGAGGAGAGAATAAAAGCACCGTCGATATGGTGCCGGTTGCCGTGCGGTGTAAGATTCGAGGATCTACAGGATACGAGATATGATGAGGCTACACAGTTACTGGAGAAAGAGTATTTAACGGAAGAGGTAGGTCTTAATTGTCTACACAACAGTAGAGTATATCTAGTACGAATATTTCTCGAAGTCTGTCTGGTAGGCAGACAGAAATTACTTCCACCTGTTTAGAATAGATAGAGCTCTTTCGCTTCATTCATATTCATCTTCATCTTTCATACTTCCATTCACACACTTTCTATTCACCTCGTTCCATCTACTTACATCTTTTATTATTCGTACAGCAAAGGACTGGAATAGTTTGCCCGCGTCTGTCTTTCCCTTCGATTACAATGTGGATGTTTCCTATAGCAGAGTGAATAACCATTTACTAAGGTAGTGAGTGCGCTTTACCATCCAGGACTCCATTTCAAATTAGCATCAGGTGGGGTCGAGGTCAAGTATTGCTTAAAAGTAATTGCTTGCTGCACTTACATCGTCGCTTAACGGCCCCTTTTTTAATACTCCATTACGTATGTATTTGTAATAGACAAACGACCAGGCGTATTATAACGTATTTACACAAGAGTGTCTTTTTATAAAAGAATGAGCTGAATGAGATGATTTTTTTAAAAACATTGCTAACATTTTTGTTAACCACAAACTATTTTTTTTGACGGGGTATCTTCAAGAAGATATCCTGCCTTCTGGGGAGAAGGCGGGGTTATGTGGGGTTCTTACCCACTAAAACCTCCCGGTGGCCCTTCCTCGGTACATGGTGAGGGGCTCCAGGATCCAGTGCGTTCCACTGGAGCCCCTCTACGTGCTCGCGGAAAGCACGATGGGGGGGAGGTTAATCCCTCCCACTCTACGACCTCGCAGTGCAGACACTGGCCAGCCGATGTCGCCTTCTTCCCGGGTCCACTTTAGCGGATGACAGAGGCCCCACCCTTGTCGCTCAGTGAACCGGACGCCCCTTTTTGTCGCCTTCTACGACTGACAGGGGATGCCGTAGCCTTTGAAACGACTTCAAAAACCTGTGTTTGTTTCCTCATAACTTTGTGTTATTTGTATGTCCAATAGGTGACATATCGTTCAACGAATATATTAAATGACAAGGAGGGGACGGAGGAGTTTATTAACAATGCTCGTGTGTGGATGAAAGATAAAATGTCCATAGCCGCGGTGGATGAAAAGTCGAATGAACTCATTGGGCTGCTTATAATGAGGATACAGGAAAAATGTAAGATTACGCTGTAGACACTTATTGTAGTTAAATTGAATATTAAAACCACTTCCGTAACTACACAAGTATAGCCGTAAGCAAAAATAAAGGGTCGGTTAAGAAAGTTTGAATATCTCGGAAGGTAAGACGCCAGCTAACTGAAATAAATTGTGCATGATAGACAATTAAATATCCTTAAACACTGTACATATTTTTATTTTTAATTTATTTATATTTCATTAAAAAACTTAAACGTAATTGAAAAAGGATATCGCACGTAAACTTGGATAAGACTTTTTTTTCATTAAATTTTAGTTTTTGTTTTTTTTAAAAAAAAAGAAAGCTAGCAATATTTTTTTTTCAGAAATATTACTAACAATCTTGTTAACGATTCAAACTAAGCTTAAGCTTGCTTGAATGGTGGATCGAACCCACGACCTTACGATTCGCAGGCCGTACCCTAAACGATTAGGTTATTGACGAATTTTAGTACTTACTGTTGCCTCCATGTGGCAATTACTTATTAAGGTAAATTATTAAGAATAATTTATTTCAGTTAGCTATCGTACAAATATTACAAAATCTTTTTTTTTTACGAGAAGGAAATCTTCAAAAAGATACCCCGCCTTCTGGGGGGAAAGCGGCGGTTATATGGGGTTTTTACCCAGTAAAACCTCCCCGGTGGCCCTTTCCTCGTGCATGACGAGGGGCTCCGGGATCTCCAGAGGAACGCACCGGAGCCCGTCTGCACTGTGCTCAAGGAGAGCACGTCCCGAGGGGGGAGGTTACTTCCTCCCCTCTGCCCTCGCAGTGCAAGGCGACACGGGCCAGCCGATGTCGCCTTCTTCCCGGGCCCACCTTGGCGAACGACAAAGGCCCCCACCCTTGTCGCCCAGTGAACCCGAGGCCCCTTTTAGTCGCCTTGTACGACAGGCAGGGGATACCGTAGTCTTATTCTTAAGAGCCCAGAACTACAGGGAAGCGGGCCGGTCTGCCACCGGCCCGCCTGCGCCATCTCCAAATATTACAAAACCTAACCAAACTACCTTTGAAGTACATCCATTCCAATAAAAAAATATTAAAATATTGAGTTATTCGTCGATTTGTCGCGCACATACTTAATGCAAATTTAAGACTTATTTGGTTTTCTTAACGATGTTTTTTCTCTTTGTCACAATTGGACTAAATTTTGGTTCAAATTGAAAAAAAAAACATACAGACGAACTGCTCACTTCCTCTTTTTTTGAAGTCGATTTATAATTGAAAACACGTCTGCTCGAATGGTAGATATACTTTGCTTCGTACGTAAAATACGTAGTACGTAAAATATTTAATTGTCTCAAAGATTATTATAGTATAGTCCAAAAGATATCGTGGATCGGCGGATTTCAAATGTCTTATAAACTTTTTCTAAGATATTCAGGTTTTCTCACATTTTTCATCACTGATAAAACAGCACTTAAAATTGCAACAACTTCATTGGTGGCTGCTGCCGTACTGTGCTACTAAAGGCCGAACACTGAACTACTCGAGCCACTATGTTCTTGTAGTAAAACACTCATTAGGCTCTCAGGTTATATAAAATGACTAAGCAAAGTTTTCTTTCAGGCGCATTTTCTCGTACATTCAGTCGAGTAAAGCTCACTTATAACGTGATCTACTCTAACGTAATGACATTCTACAATGAAATGGAGAAGTCCGTGAACTTGTACGAAAAACTGGATGTTAGAAAATATTTAAAAATATACTCGCTAGCACTGAAAAGTAGTTATCGTCATAAAGGTGAACATTTTATAGATATCTATTCAAAAATAGAATAAAGTAATAAAAAATATACAACTATAAAAGACTGGAATAGTTTTCCCGCGTCTATCCTTCCCTCCGAGTACAATATGGATGTTTTGAAGAATAGAGTGAGTAGGAATTTACTTAGCTAGTGCGCCTTACCATCCAGGATTGCATTCCTATTTAACATCAACAGGGATTGACGTCAAGCATTATTTTTTAAATATAAAAAAAGTTTCTATACTTGAAGTCATACTTTTTATGATGAAAATAAAATGATGACAGTAACATGACGCTGCTTTGAAAAAAAAAGCTTATATACATTTTCATGTGCTCCAATATAATTGAAGTTATTAGGTCTACAAATAAGTTTCCGCCGTTTTGAGAAAGACGGCGTAGCACGAGGTTTGTAAAGTTGAGGGTGTAAAATTCGCAGATGGTAACCGGCTTGAAAATAAGTTTGTTCATTCTAAAATAACATAACATTAAGTCTATATTAGCATCATGCATTGTCCTTTATCTAAAAATTTCTAAACTTGAGCCAAGTGTATGTATGCATCGACTGTTCGTAGAAGCGTATAGTGAGGATGCCTCTGGATTTTGACGTCAAAGACGAAGATGGCAGTGGAAGGCCAAAAATTTACCACGATGTAGATTCAGTCTTATTGTTAAAAATCAAACTTTCACAATAATAATTAGTTTTTAGATAAAAAAAACGGCGGAAACTTGTTTGTACACCTAATAACTATACTACGCACGTATTATATAATGATATAAATTAATATATTATTATTTAATTTAATATTTATTTTATATTTTTTCAAATTAAAACTGAACTTTGTTGACTATCCTTTTCCAGTCATTTTATTATTTCATTGTAATTAATTATTTACGTTCAATTAAAAACTATTTTTTAATAAGGCTAAAGAAATAAGGTAGCTAGCCTTTCGGTTTTCTACAGATTGCATTTTGAAGAGTGTGCTCAGGAACTACATGATCTAATTCCCCCATCCCCATTCCACCATTGGACTTCTAGACGCACTGCGGGATTTCATCCTTTTGTTGTGAACATCCCTCAAACCAGAACGAAGCGCTTTGCTTCGTCTTTCATTATTCGTACAGCAAAGGACTGGAATAGTTTGCCCGCGTCTATCTTTCCTTCCGATTACAATGTGGGTATTTTCAAGAGTAGAGTGAATAGGCATTTACTAAGCTAGTGCGCCTTACCATCCAGGACTGCATTTCCACTTAACATCAGGTGGGATCGTAGTTAAGCACTTCCTTAGAAATTATAAAAAAAAAAAGTATCACTTCTCATGCGCGTACATAAGTACACGAACTCATTTTTATTGTAAAGGCTTCGACTTTTCAAGAAAGCACAGTAAGTGCAATGGCTACCGTTGTTGCAGCAAAGGGTTATCGCTACGGTACATCCGCAGCATTCTTCTGCTCTACGGAGTCCATTTTGACTTTACACTACACTTCATCTGGTTTGCACACGCCTGGCATAAACGAAGGACTCGTTAAAAGTCGTTTGGCGCCGTCGAGCGAGCTATTTTGTTGCGTGCCGTAGAGCCCCTTTAGGGGTTGAGCTCCGAAAGGTGGAGAAAGGCCCTGATAAAGAACTTGTAGGGAGTCAAGAAGGTGCGTGTGGGCAGACCACACGTACCCTCCCGCGTTTCGGCCCATATAACCGCGAGGTTGGTGGGGCCATGGGAGGTGGTGTGGTAGATACTTCATCTGGTTACTACCAATTTTTGTCTTATCACTTAATGTTGTTTGATGTTATTAATCTTAATGTTTTACACCCTTTGTGTGTTCTGTATCGTTTTTTGGTGAAAGTCTACGCTTTAATTTTCATATAACCAGGCCTAGCGAAGGAAATGTTGAAATCAGCATTGGCGCTTGCGGCGAACGCACATGTTCCAGCAATTGCTGGCATATTCACGGCGAAACGTGTACAAGAGGTAGCGGCTGAACTCGGATTTGTCATGTTTAATGAAATCGTATACAGCAAATATCTTAGCAACGATAAGGTACGTTTCTAAGTAATTTGAACCAAAGAGTGCACAAATATTTAAAAGAAATACGAACGAATTGAGTACATTCTCCTACTATGAATTCGGTTAAAAAAAGCATTTCATTTTTAGGTCCTCTTTACCGACACCGGTGAAAATATCAGCGCGGCATTAATGGCGTTTCGCATCCCTGACGTGCAGGAAATCGCAGAGTTGCAGATTTTGCAGCTCGCCAGATTTAACATTGAACCAATTGACGCTGAGGAAACATCAGAAAAGAAAATGATTATTTAATACATTGTATAGCAATCGTTGTTGGTAACTATTTAATATTGTTAGCTAGGCCTCTAAATCGAGAAAAACAGTCAATCTGTGTGGGCTTTTCAAAAAACTTGTCATACTCAGCAGAGCGAGACAGTATTTAACGCCTGCCCACCGTCTGCAACTTTACAAGGCGCAAGTACGGCCTCTCATGAAATACTGTCCGCATCTCTGGGCCGGGGCTCCCCATTACCAACTTCTTCCGTTTGACCGTGTAAAACGTAGATCTGATCGAATCGCCGACAATCAGGGTCTTTCCGATCGACTTGACCGAAGAGATATCGAATCTCTTTGCATTCTCTATCACATTTACCATGTGGACTGTTCTGAGGAATTGTTCGGAATCATCGCAACTTTCGATTTTCTTTGCACATCTCGGCAGAATTCCAAATTCCACCGTCACCATCTAGATGGTTATGACACCCTGGATATGATATAATACACAGGATATGTATGTCACCCTCAACAACTCCGCAACTTATGAACTTAAAGAATCTTATTAAAGAACTTATAAAGACTTTATTTAAAAGTGAACAGCTATGTATGTAGTAAGAATTTGTATTCACTCGTTGACCTGGATTAAGATAAACAGATTTCTCAACTCAGTTGAAAGGAAATAGAATATAACATCTCTCTACAAAGTACTTACTTATCTTGTATGCTGTTTGCGACAAACTTTCACGAGATTTTTACAAATACCCAGTTCTGTGAGATGTGATTCATCTATACTTATATACAAATCTATCCCATATGTCTGTATATTTAGTAATTTTCATAATTTTGTATGAAACACTCATTGTATCACTCAGTAATTTCAATTTAAAAAATAAAAAAAAAATCGTGTATGCCTGTATGTGAGAAAAAAATCGTCTATGCTTTTATGAGAGCTATAATTTTATAGCTATATAACTCGAAAACCGTTATGCTAAACATTGTAAAAAATTATTATGAAAGTGTCATTTTTAACAATGACTTTTAAAGTATTTTGTGTTCGAGGTAAATCTTCCTACAAGGAAGCCTGGAGTTTCTTCGGCCACTTCTTCTCCCAGCACCAACGCTTCCCGAAGTGGCACTCAAAGTTAGTTTAGCTTTTCAATGTCCCTTAGATTATTCGTGAAATAGCAACCGACCGAGCCGTGGTTCGGCTTTCTCGGACGCCCTCGGATCGGAATTACATACGCGTAACATAGTAACTGTTCAAGCCGAGGTTACCCGGGGACCCTTGTGTCGAGTTACTAGCAATAGAGGTTCAGGCTAAGCGACCTAAGAGCTATGCCACCTCTCAATCCGGTGAAGCAGTCGAGGCCAGCTTCTCAGGCCAATCTGTGTAGTTGGTCATAAAAAAAATCTTCCTACAATGACCTCTTCAAATCTGTTTCCTCGTAAATTTTTGACCTTTCACTGCGATCTTTGTCTTTTACGTCAAAATCACCGTTTTTTAAATTTAAAAAACAATCAATTGTTTACTTTTACGAGCAATCGATGCGTCCCTGTTGCAGATAGACATTTCTCCCGCATATGACACTTAGTTGACTGAGATTTAGATATTTTTAGATGAAGATAAATAAATATATAATACTAATGCGAACTCATTAAAAAGATCGGCCATATCCACAGGAAGAAGAGGAGCCTGGAATGATGTGGTAGTTAGAGAAAATTTAACAGGAACATTTTCTCCTTTAGGAGATTTAAAAAATAAAAAAAAAACTCTTTTATTTATTTATTTATTTAATACATTTTACAAATAAAATTTACACAATAAAGCGCATCCCAAAAACCTATCCCAGGTTTGTCTGGATGCTCAGCATTCAGTCCTCGTCCATTTTTACAGTAATAGTGATTTAAAAGAGAATACCGCAACACCTCGTCACGAGCCGTTGCGAGCATCCTTTGCAAACGAACGCACACACCCATCGTAAGCGAAGACGCCTCAATGCGTGTGAGCGTTCGATACAGGCTGTTCTTAATATATATATATTTTTTTTTTTTACACATGTTATAAAAATATTTTTTAAAACAGTTTTAATGTTTTTGTTGTTAATGTCTTTTTTTGTTTGTAATGGGAGCTTATTCATTTGTGTCGGTATTAAGTGGCTGGTATGAAACCTCCATAGTGGAGTCTATGGAGGTTTGTTGTGATATCAATGAAAAAGATTTATCAGTGATGTCAACTGGAAATAGAATAGAGTGCCATTCAAATATCCAAGGAGTCGTTGTTATAGGATTTTTGATGTGCCGCAATCTAAAACCAACCTTCTGTCACACTCGCCCTTGCCAAGGATTTCCGCTACATATAACCTTCTTAACACTAAGTCCACGTCGGTTGACATTTTTTCTAATTCACGCAAGGTCTTCCGCACCTTAGTGTTAAAAATTGTGCAGTAATTTTGGCTAACTTAATTAATTTAGTAGTGATACTTCTATTACTTTATCATTTAATAATATATTTTTGTAAGTATTAATAATAAAATCGTTACGTTTCCTTATAGCGAATGTTGTGTACACCTGTAATTGGCATACACAACAGGACTTAGTTTGTAAACTCGATTATTACAACAATGTATGCTTGTGTAATGCTGTTGGTGTATCTTAATAAATAAATAAATAAATAAGATGTCATTATTTAATTTATACAATTTAACAAAAGCAGGAATAAACTTTTAATGTGGTCTCTTGAATTACAGAGCAACACATAGTTATTCTCGTGTTTTATTGTTATTCCGTATACGTCTAATATATATCAAGATTTAATTGTTAAAAAATTATAAACGGAAATCTCTCAAATTAATAGGAAGAGTGAAGAGTCTTACAAAGGTGATGATTGACATGTGTTTATTAATGTCAATTGTTTCGTTCACCAGCCCCCGGTCTCAAGACACCGCCTCACTTGCCTAACATCCTTATTTATAGAAATTAATAATATATATATATTTATTAAAATCCATCACGTCAAAATATGCAATAAGGTATTCCGTAATAGGGAATGATTTATTTGAATTAATTTTCTGAATAAAAAAGGGAGGATGAGAATTCCTAAATTAAATTCTTCAACACGGGGGAACTTTTTCAATAAATATCCAGCTGAAATAGTACAAGAAAAACTGATTTATTGAGTTTTCAATTCAGAGCCCATTTTAATGGTCGGGGAAAAATCTCGCTAATATTTTAATAATTTCAATAACTGACATTTTATATAATAACAATGTCCTTTTTTATTAATTTTATAACGAAATTAAAGTTGTTGCATTTTTGTACAACAAAAAAAAGCACATATTTTTTTTTATATGAAATGTGGCAAACGAGCATACGGCTCACCTGATCTTAAGTGATCACCGTCGCCCATGAACATCCACAGCACCAGAGGAGCTGTAGGTGCGTTGCCGACCTTTGAGATAGGAATAGGCTCGTTTCTTGAAGGTCCCTAAATCGTAAACGTTCGGAAACACCGCTGGTGACAATTGATTCCACAAGTTGACAGTGCGTGGGAGAAAGTTACGCGAAAAACGTACAGTCGTTGAACGCCAACCATCAAGATGGTAGCGGTGGTGGTTTTATTTTATATATGCTTTTAAAAAAAATCGTGCTAATATGACCTTAGTAATGTAGACAATAGGAGAAAAGATGTTGGAATTCCTACTCAAAAAGTAAATACAAGTTTTGCCAGTTTCCAATTTAGAAAGCTATCAAGCTATGTATCTAAATAAGAAATTACGCATTAATATTTTAAACTGGCACGACTGTAAAGCATCTTTACAGTTGTGCCTATTTAAGAGTAGAGTGAATAGGCACTTACTAAACTAGCGCGTACCATCTTTCGACTATGTCACCACTTAACACCAGGTGGGATCAAGGTCAAGCGCTAGTTTACAGGGATAAAAAAAAATCTTTACTAAAGTGGCTGGAAGAAGAATACTTAAAAAAGATCCAAACATTGTTTTCTTGTTTTATATGTTTATGTTTTTGAAAATAAAGATTTTTATTATTTATTATTATAATAAAGAAATATTTAATACTCTTATTTTGTACAATAATTGTAATACTTCTTACTATTTTAAAAAAAGATCATATCTTACGTGACTTATTCCACTTTGAATTTGATGGAAATCATATTATCACCCATAAAATGTGATTTATCACCGGCTTCAAAAAGGAGAAGTTCTCTAGGCAATGCTACCAGTGATTCAGAGTTTTTTGACGAGTGTCTACTTGTATTTATTTCTGCAATGGACCTCCTTTATGACCTAAATATTGTTTATTTATTGCGAAAATGTATTGCTGGCTCGTTGCCAACTATCGGGACTACAAACAAGAACAAATCACTTTTACTCTCTCCAGTCCTTGAGCATGAATCAGGGACTAGATTTTTGAGCTGAAACGGCAAAAATAATAATAAAAATCAAATATCTCGACCTGGCTGGTGGCATGTCGGCTGAAGTTATCCCAATAGTAATTTTGGCAAACGGGTTAATTCCAATATGCCTTTCACGTCATATGAGGCGATTGGGACTCCCGGAAGGTATGCTTCAAGGCCAGATGCAGAAAGCCGTGTTGGTAGATACCGCGCGTATTGTCCGCCGATTTCTCTCTCATTCTCCCTGATCCTCGGCCGTTTGGTCTCCCCTGCCGAGGGAATTTCGTCTGGTTGGATTTATTTATTTATTCTGTTATATCAATTGTGTATGTAAATCTATCTAATATATGATTTATTTTATATAATTATAGTATATATAGTATATTTTATATATACCAACCAGACGGATAAACTTGTTAAAATTAAGTTAAAAAGTAATTAGTATTTTTTTGAGGCAGCCACTAATACGGTATCGATCTAGAAAAATCAACGTGACGGTTTTATACATGTAAAAAAAAATATTTATTTTATTGTATGAAACCTCCATAGACTCCATGTCTTGTCAGTGATGTCAATGAAAAAAGAAATATGTCATAATTTTAATTTATACATTTTAGCAAAGGCAGGAATAAACTTTTAATGTGGTTTCTTGAATTACAAAGCGACACAACTGTTACGCACCGCTACATACACCTACAATGTTTGGACGCAGCGGTATAAGTCGCGTCCTGGCTGATATTCGGGCGGGACTTTTTTTAAAATAAGAAGACAAGAATAACGACTCTCTTGTTTTTTTCTATTCATTATTAATTTTGTTGTTAACTGTATTTAATGATTTATCTGTAATAAAAGTATAACTGTGCTTGTGTTGAATTTTAATACAACGTTATTCCTGATTTAATATGTCTTATAATACCACATTGAAAGTTTATATATTTATTTATTTATTTATTTATTTATTTATTTATTTATTTATTTATTTATTTATTTATTTATTACTTATTTATTTGTTTATTTTATTTATTTATTTATTTATTTATTTATTTATTCTTTATTTGCACACAATACAAAAATGTAGGGGACTTAATGCCAGTAGGCATTCTCTGCCAGTCTACCTTGGGGTTGTGTAGAGACAAAGTATCGGGTGCAAGCAATGTGAGAAAATAATAAATAAAAGAAAACTATAATAGATGCACGCATATATAATATATACATATGTGCTACTACCTTACATATTTTTTACTTTGAAACTAGCGATTATCTGCAGTCACACTAGCAAAAATTTATTCGTTAACATAAAAATTATTAGTTTTACCATAAATAAATTTATTCTATATCGTTGATTATTATTTAGGCTTCAATCCACCCCCTTCATTTTATATAGCGGCATTTAACAGAGAAGTTAATTAGAGATATCGATACAATTACAATTTTTTTAATATTTCTTATTTTTACTGTATGTCTGCTGTACGGGTGGACAGAAATGTAACAAATGAAAGATCATAAAAGTTCTGTTCAGTCGTTCTTGAGTAATAAATAGAATAATTACCAAGATTTTATTACATATATTGATATATGAACATAAAAAAGCTGTTATAATGATAATTAATATGTTAAAGTAAATAAAAATTATTTAAAATAATACCGGGTTCGGGTGCCAACTAGTTTCTGTCAATTTTCGTGTCTGTTATGCCTGTCTTCTAATCGGCCTTATTTCACAATAGGCCTTGACCATTATGTACCTTTATGTGTCTTTAAAGTTACAGCCTTTATATATATAATATATATGTCCCACTGCTGGGCACAGGCCTTCTCTGTAAAGAGAGTATAAGGGCATAGTCCGCCACGTGGCCCTAGTGCGGATTGGTAGACTTCACATGGCTTAGAAAATTTTTCTAAGACATGTAGGTTTCCTCACGATGTTTTCCTTCACCGCCGAGCGCGTGGATAATCAGCACATAAAATTGCAACAGCAAATTTATTGGTGCCGGCACCGGGGATCGAACTCGGCGTACTATGCAACAAGAGCCAACCGCCTGGACACTGAGCTACCACGGCTCTATGTCCAGGCGGTTGTGTGTCTTACATTTATTTAAATATGTAATACGTGCTACCCATTTCTGTTTCAGCTACTACATATTTTAAAGGCATCTATCTATATTTTATTTTAAACTTTTGTTTGAATTGCAGGCAAAATCAAATAATGCGTAGTTACAATTACGTATTTTATTTCTACGCAATCAAATGAATGAATGTGAGCCGAATATATTTCATTTGAACTAAAACATTACGTGGAATCTCTTTGACAACGTGATAATTGTGGTCCCTGTAATCAAATGCTTTGCTAACTACTCGGTAAATAATAGCATTCATAGTGTGTAATCGAATTACCTAAATATGTCAAATATATAGATAACTAACGTACCCAGTAGATTTTGCTTTATTTTCATAAAACAATAAACTTTTTTTTTTTTAACGAGGAGGAAATCTTCAGAAAGATACCCCGCCTTCTGGGGGGAAGGCGGCGGTTATATGGGGTTTTTGCCCACTAAAACCTCCCTGGTGGCCCTTCCTCGGTGCATGGTGAGGGGCTCCGGGATCTCCAGTGGAACGCACCGGAGCCCCTCTACACTGTGCTCATAGAGAGCACTTCCCGGGGGAGGTTACTCCCTCCCCCCCTGTGCCCTCGCAGTGCAAGGCGACACGGGCCAGCCGATGTCGCCTTCTTCCCGGGTCCACCTTGGCGGACGACAAAGGCCCCCACCCTTGTCGCTCAATGAACCCGAGGCCCCTTTTAGTCGTCTTCTACGACAGGCAGGGGATACCGTAGTCTTATTCTTGAGAGCCCAGAACTACAGGGTTATTAAACAATAAACTTACATCATTAAATATTAATTTAACTATCTATTAAATTATTCATTACTCTCCGTATTCATTATCTTCCCGAGCGGTTGAAGATCATTACCTACACCCATGTACATATCAGTAAATACAATTTTGTGATTATAATAAATATTGTGACTGATATATCAGTTCTTTTCAGGACTATATTACTAGTTTCCTTGAGAACATCTCAGTTCTTTTCAGAACTAACTCTTTAGAGTAAATGTAATGAACGCCACAATATCATTCTTATCATTTATACAAAAACATATCGGGCTCAGTTCAACAGAGGAGACAGTTCAAGAAGAGGAGTGCTCCAATCGTCACCAAACTGTACAGTATTACTCGCCAGGTCAATTTAAAGATTCCCTGAAAGTTTTATTGATATCCGTCAAGCCGTTTCGGAGCGTATATGGAACGAACCCACACACTTTCTCTTTTATATATATAGATTTTATTATACTTAAATCAAAACAAAGTGTATATTTTAGTCAATTAATCAATTTAATAGAGAGAGATAATGTTACGGCGTATATGTTTTTGTCCCACTGTTGGGGACAGTCCTGCTTTATAAAGAGAGTATTAGGGTAAATCCACGCGCTCTAGTGCGGATGGACAGACTTCACACATATCAGAACACATACTAAAACAAACTGGTTTTATATCACCGCTGATCACGTGTCAAATCAATACTTAAAATTGGAACTAACAATTTCATTGGTACGGGCACCGGGAACGGGAACTTTAGGCTTTAGCTACCACTGACGCTATTTACGAGATCTTCATGGCAACAATTCGATATTAATAAAATATAATAAGCAAATTACTTATTTATTCTTTCTGTAGTTTTTATTGTGAAAGGTAAAATATACCGTCACCCCATTTAAAAGTACAATATAGTGTAGTTTGCTTCGTCTTACATTATTCGTACAACAAAGGAATAATTTGACCGCGTCTGTCTTTCCCTCCAATTACAATGTGGGTTTACAATATGGTTTACAAAATTGTCAAAAGTAGAGTGAATAGACATTTACTAAGCTTCATCATCCAGGTCTGCATTTCCATTTAACATCAGGTGGGTTCACGGTCAAACGCTTGGAAAGTATAAAACAAAAATATAGCGTATACCTAAAACTGACACGGATTGAAGCAGATAAATAAACTCATTTCCTCCCACGTCAATATAAAAACAAGTATACGAGTAAAAACAAAAACCGACTTCAAATCTAATCAAATTTTTAACGTAATTACGCGCGGACTTAATCAGAACCTAACCAAACTCTTATCAAACTACCCATCTCAGGATCATCTAAATCAATTGGCGTGATATTGTGTTATACATTAGTCGCGCAAATAGAGTACAGTTACACAAACAATTTTCTCATGAATGCCATTATCAGAATCGGACAAAAATTTAAATGGGACCACACGAGAAGCACCAACTTTCCAATCGAAAGAATCATCTAAAATCGGTTAACAAACATAAAAAATCATACAAACTACTTACCTTCTTTTAAAGTCGGTTGAAAGTTTTCGGGTACAAGAGTAAGAGATTCAGTGAGAGATAAATTTACACTTTAGTACGGCTGCACGATCTTTTCGGGTTTCCTTGTAAATTTATTATTAATTTACACATATACCACTTTCCTTATAAAAAATAAATACTGGCTTGAAAGAAAAATACATATGTTCGCATTGAATAGAGAAAAAAGAAACTTTCTATATTTAACTTTGAAAAAGTTGTTGAAAACACAGCTGAGCAATGTCTGTCATCTCTAAAGTTTTCAAATTACTTCGTCGTTATAAGTAAATGTAGAATTAAATACATCAAAGTTAACATGATATTTTTTATGCGTGTAAACTAGCGCTTGACCATGATCCCACCTGGTGTTAAGTGGTGATATAGTCGAAAGATAGTACGCGCTAGTTTAGTAAGTGCCTATTCACTCTACTCTTGAAGGCTCCCACGTCGTACTTGGACGGAAAGACTGACGCCGGCAACTTATTCCACTCCTTTGCTGTACGCACGATGAACGATGACTCAAAACGCTTCGTTCGGACGCGCGGAACATCGACTATAAAAGGGTGGAGACCCGCCGAGTGTCTAAACGTCCGAAGGTAGAATGGGGATGGGGGAATTAACTCGTGTAATTCCTGTGCACACTCTCCAAAATGTAATCTGTAAAACACCGAAAGGCTGGCCACCTTGCGCCTGTTCTCGAGACTATCTAGGTGTAGATCTTGGTCACCTATCAACTTTTTATATCGGGAAAGAATTAATTGCTTTATCGATCGATATTATATAAAATTACATACCTAAATTGTTTTTATGAATAAATTTTTTTATTCTTGCAAAGGAAGTGCATGACAAAGGTTTTATTTGATGTGAAGGGAAATGGATGGTAAGACGCACTAGCTAATCAAATGCCCACTCACTCTACCCTTCTAGTTATTAAGAAAGATAGAAACATTTATTTGGTAGGATAAAACTAATACATTTAAAATTACATAATAACAATAAGCATTTTTTTATACTTTGTAAGCAAGTGCTTGACTACGATCCCACTTGATGTTAAGTGGAAATGCAGTCCTGGATGGTAAGGCGCACTAGCTTAGTAAATGCCTATTCACTCTACTCTTGAAAATACCCACATTGTGATTGGATGGAAAGACAGACGCGGGCAAACTATTCCAGTCCTTTGCTGTACGAATACCGAAAGATGAAGCAAAGCGCTTCGTTTGATAATAAAATTTTTTATCGAATGAACCATTTACTTTTTAAATATCCTCTATATTTAATTTAGCAATATATTTAAATTAATCAAAGTACTAAATTTAAATATCCCGCATATTTAATTTAGAACTAAAAAGTCAATAAATGAACCCCAGTTCAAACTGGCTTATTATTAATTCTATAAGTGAGGTTTAATTTAACTCGTCGTGAATTTTAAAACACGTTAATGTAACGATCCATTTACTTTAATTTTCTTTTTCTAGTGAAAGTTAAACATTAATAGATCTTTCTAATCTTAGATTAAAACGGTCAAGTATTTAAAAAGGTCCAAACCTCTTTACCGGAATATTAGAATGAAGAAGTTTGGAGTGGCAGGAAAACTCCTTTCTAGTACCGTTTTAAAAATAGTTATTAAGAAGCATAGTATTTATGAAAAAACAATTGACTAGCGTTCTTTAAAATAAGTAACTTCTGCTTAATTGTGTTCACTTACCTTCAATCATATGAGACAAACGAGTGTGTTCGGTTCAGGCGATATTCTGTAAAAAAAACATAATGTATTTACCTTTTTTTTTTGTTGACAGGGAGAAAATCTTCAGAAAGATACCCCGCCTTCTGGGGGGAAGGCGGCGGTTATGTGGGGTTCTTACCCACTAAAATCTCCCCGGTGGCCCTTTCCTCGGTGCATGACGAGGGGCTCCGGGATCTCCAGTGGAACGCACCGGAGCCCCTCTGCACTGTGCTCAAGGAGAACACGTCCCGAGGGCACAGGGGGGGAGGTTACTCCCTCCCCTGTGCCCTCGCAGCGCAAGGCGACACGGGCCAGCCGATGTCGCCTTCTTCCCGGGTCCACTTTGGTGGACGACTCAGGCCCCCACCCTTGTCGCCCAGTGAACCCGAGGCCCTTTTTAGTCGCCTTGTAGGACAGGCAGGGGATACCGTAGTCTTATTCTTGAGAGCCCAGAACTACAGGCCTGTATGT
The DNA here is from genome assembly GCA_029286785.1 of Meandrusa payeni. NCBI lineage: Eukaryota > Metazoa > Arthropoda > Insecta > Lepidoptera > Papilionidae > Meandrusa > Meandrusa payeni. Next base: position 4,181,684 of record JAGSMX010000016.1, on the reverse strand, counting down.
ATGTATTTACCTTTCTCAACACTACATTTCATATTCATATTATCTTGTTTCTTAGTTCATATACATTATTATCTTGTTGGTTATGTTATTCCATCATAACCGTGAAGAATCCTTTGTAAGGTTGTAATGAAGTGTCTTTTTTCCACTAAAACTGTCTCTGAGGAAAACAATCCTTAACAACGGTACCTCGGTCTCCTATTAAATGGATTGAGGTCGGATATTTTGAATGGTCTACAAAATACATTCATTAGGATGCTTACAAGATGCATATTTAAAAAAAAAGTTTAATATTACAGCCTTTATATATGTTCCACTGGCACATAGGCCTTCTCTGTAAAGGAGTATAAGGACATAGCCCGCCATACGCTCCTAGTGCAGATTGGCAGACTTCACAGGACTTAAGACATGTAGGTTTCCTCACGATTTTTTCCTTCATCGTCAAGCGCGTAGTAAATGAGCACATATAATTGTAACAGCAAATTCATTGGTGCCGGCACCAATCTCGGATTGCTAACGTACTATGCTAACTTGAGGCGACCGCCTGGACACTGAGCTGCCACGGCTCTATGCCTATGTGTATTAGGAATTGAATGTACACTCGTGAGCAAAATGATCAGAATAAAGGGTCGTTTAAGTAAGTTTGTATATCTCGGCTAGCTAACTGAAATAATGCGTGATAGACGATTAAATATCCATATAATAAAATAAAATATTTTTATTCAACTCAATCCGATATGTGGCGCTTATACCCTCTTTACAAAAAAGGCCTGTACCCAACAGTGTATAAGTTAACTTTTACACTTGCATCGTGAAGTCCGAAAGCTTGACTATCTGTCAATGCTTAATTTAATTTAATTCTTAAAAACAAATATACTATATACCATTAACACTAAAACAATAACAATTGAAACTATAAATTGGAGTTCCGCAATTTCCGATTTCAATTACTGATAGTCGTATGTATACGGACCCAGATACGATATCATACCCGAGAGGTTCTCTCGTATAGTTTATAAATATATTAGCAGCGCACGTTAAGTTATGCTCGATTCAGTTGGAATCCCAACGAGCTTTGAATATCAGGTTAATTCATGTATGAATCTTGTAGCATATCAAAACGATACACCGATTTCACGGGCACTCGAATTTGTTTAAAATTTAACGCTATTTCTGCCTTGACTATACTAGTACGAGACGTATTTCGTGGCGTTAGAATATCTGGACATGGTTCAACAGCTAAAGATCCTTGTTCCGTGCTGCTATCCTCAAGTTAAAATAAATAGTTTTAATGATAAACCACCTCCGATGAGAAAGAAGAGACCTATGCTACGCATTAACTGGGCACGGATCATGTCAAATATGTGTACTCTAGCACGTTGGAAGGAATCGCGAATTGTTGCAGACCATCAAACGGAGAACGTTGCCTACCTACATCAGGACAAACACACGTTTTTCTTGAATACTTCGAGCCATTTATAGCCCTAGCTGGTAGGATTTATAGTGATGAAAGGGGTCCGCTACTTGACGTTAATAACAGAATGAAACATGTTAAAAATCAACAGGCAAAATATCAAAAAAGACATACAACCGTTTTTTATGACGAGTCTTAACAGATTGGCCATTGAAGCTGGCCTGTTATGTTACCAGATTTAATAGTTGACAAAGTGCTTAATTTTTGTTAACGGGGAGGAAATCTTCAAAGATACCCCGCCTTCTGGGGAAGGCGGCGGTTATGTGGGGTTTTACCCACTAAAACCTCCCAGTGGCCCTTTCCTCGGTGCATGACGAGGGGCTCCGGATCTCCAGTGGAACGCACCGGAGCCCCTCTGCACTGTGCTCAAGGAGAAAGACGTCCCGGGGAGGATTCTCCTCCCCTGTGCCCTCATAGTGCAAGGCTACACGGGCCAGCCGATGTCGCCTTCTTCCCGGGTCCACCTTAGCGGACGACAAAGGCCCCCCTTATCGCCCAGTGAACCCGAGGCTCTTTTAGTCGCCTTATACGACAGGCAAGGGATACCGTAGTCTTATTCTTGAGAACCCAGAACTACAGGGCTGCGGGCCGGTCTGCCACCGGCCTGCCTTACAGTTATCTTCCCGAACGGATCGGCCCTCTCCCGATCCCAGCCTGCGGTCTCCTTCTGGGTCATTACTGACTCGCAGAAGGAGACCAGCGCCTTCCATTTAGATCTCCCCACCAGCGCAGCTGCCACTGCCGCCGGCGGGGAGAGGTCTTGCCCGATATGCTGGACCAGGATCCGCCGCTCCGCCTCCCACGCGGGGCACACGGCTAGTGTGTGCTGCGCGGAATCCCGGTCACAGCCACAATGGTGGCATTGCGCGGTCGGTTCGCGCCTATCCTGTTCAGGTACTCGCCGAAGCACCCGTGCCCGGTGAGTACCTGTGTCAGGCGGTAGGTGACGCGTCATTCCTCCTACGTAGCCAGGCTTCGAAGTTCGGCAGGAAGGCACAGACGATGCGTTGGCGCGTGTATCGCCGCTCCGCGAGCCGCACGCGCCACACCTCCATCGCCCGTCTGTGCTCCTGCCGACGCCCTCCTGCATCCAGGGCGGCTCGTCCCCGCCGTCGACGGCCCGGACGCGCATGTATACACGCGCGTCCATGTCCGCCAAGATGTCGAGCGGCGGGAACCGAGCCAGGATAGTGGCCGCCTCGTATGATACCGTTCGGTATCCTCGTGCGATCCGAATGGTTATCTTGCGCTGCAGGCTAAGGAGCTTAGCTCTGCAGCGCCGGACGCCCGTGAAGCGGTTACACCACACGGGCGCCCCGTAGAGGGCCATGGATCGCATGATTCCTCCGTAGAGGCGGCGGACTCCTCCTGGGGCCCCCAAGATTAGGCAGCAGTCTGTGCAGAGCACCCACTACCTTTCGATCTTGGGGACCAAGCGGTCGAAGTGCTCTTCGAAGCCCCAACGACTGTCCAGGATGAGGCCGAGATATTTCATCGTCGACCCCACCCGGACCTGCACGTCACCTACGCGAACCGATCACAAGTGGTTCCTAGCTCTTGGGAGCTTGTGGAACCATAGCGCCTCGGTCTTGTGAGGCGCTACCCGTAGACCCAGCTCGTGGATTTTGTCCACGACGCATGCCACCCCAAGCTCGGCGAGCCGGATGGTGCTATCGAAATCGTCCCCGTCGGATGATTAGCGTCGTCTGCATAGCAGACGACACTCACACCACGGGGAGACCGACCCTAAGGACCGCGTCATATGCAGGTTCCATAGCAGGGGCCCCAACACAGACCCTGCGGAACCCCGCACCACCTCCTCTGGTGGAACGTGTTCCGACCCATATACTGGATGCACCTGCCATGCAAGTACGCCCCGACGATGCGCTGCAGGTAGGAGGCACGCGGTGGTACACCAGTGCCTCCTCAATCGCCCCCAGGGCAGCGTGTTAAATGCGTTGACAATGTCAAGACTGACAGCCAACGCCACGCCACCCCGGGTCACTGCCTGCCCCGACCGTTGACGGACCCGGAGGATCGCGTCAACGGTCGACCGCGCCTGCCGGAAGCCGTACTGGCATTCCGACAGGTCGGGGCCTGCTTGCCGCAGGTGCGAGTTGAGGCGGGCGGCAATTATTCTCTCGAATAATTTGCCCGCCTCGTCCAGCAAACATATGGGTCGGTACGCGGAGGGAGACTCCGCGGTCCTACCTCCTTCTTAATTAGCACCATCCTAGCCTCCTTCCAGCCCGAAGGGAAGACTCCGACTTCCAGACATCTAGTGAACAGCCGTCTAAGTCTCCCCCTCAGGCCAGCGGCGAGAGCCAGCACCCAAGCCCTTCCGGGAATCCCGTCTGGGCCGGGTGCTGTATTGCGGGCCCTGAGGCGCCCCGTGGCTCGATCCAACTCCTCGGCGGCGGTTACCCCAGCTCGTCGGACCAGATGGTACGGTCCGACGGTATCGCTGGGGTGGCTGGTTCCCTGATCCTAGGGAAGAGTGTGTCCACCACACTCTCCACGAATATAGGATCCAGGGTTTCCGTCACCGGAGGGACCCAAGGCCGGAGCTTGCCCAGTACAATTTGGTACGGGCGCCCCATGGGTCCCTCTCCAGCCCTTCGAGGAGTTCGCTCCAGGATCGAGCCTTCGCATCCTGATTGCAAGTTGGAGCGCGATCGTGGCGCCTCTATACCCGGCATAAGCTCGCCGTTTCGTCGGCTGTGGCTCGCCTTCTTCTACGGGCTCTGGTGTACCGGCGTCGGGCCCGTGAGCAGTCCTCGCTAAGCTGCTCTATGGCCTCCGACCACCAGTACACCGCCCGGAGCTTGGGGGACCCGGCCCGGGGCATCGCGACGTCGCAAATCGACGTCATTGTGCTCCGGAACCAGGTCGCCTCTTGTTCAGGATCGGGCAAGACCCCTTCCGTCCATGCCGCGACGGTGGCAGCGGCTTCGAGCATGTCAGCATCGAGCCGCTTGAGGGACCATCGCCGCGGTCGGCTGCTACTGTGCCGGCGGGCAGCACCTGCGGGAGGACGGAGGGCCACATCAAACATGATGTGGAGGTGGTCAGATAATGTGACCACCTCATCCGCCACCCTCCATCCCGACACCATGCGTACGGCAGAGGAAGTCGCCCACGACAAGTCGACGACCGACTCCCCCTGCCAACGCACGCAGGTGCTGACGGACCCCCGGTTTAGAAGCCGGAGGTCCAGTCCCGCCGCCCACGCACAGTCTTCCCCGCGCGCTGTCCCGGGTGCACCCCCACACTCTGGAGTGAGCGTTGAAGTCACCCAGGACTAGCACTGGACGCGGTGAGCATCTGCGAACGCAGTCGCCCACCGCATCCATGTACGCCTCGTAGGCGGCGAGGGTACAGTTGGGAGAGACGTAGCAGCCCAGAACTGCCAGGGGACCCCATTGCACCGTATCGTAGCCCTGTCCCTTAACGAGTAAGGAACAGGGCGGGTCCTCTGCGCTACTCACTCAGTAATGGCGACAGAGCCTCCGTCGTCACCGAACCAGCGAGGATGGTCCGGGACTCGGTAAGGCTCTGTCACCACGGCCAGAGACACTGACCACTGCGCGAGGGTCTGCATAAGCAGGTCCTGCGACCCTCGGCAGTGGTTCAGGTTGCCCTGGAGGACCTTCACCTTCACAATGAAGGTGACGCCTCCATGGCCTCCGGCACACTGGGTGGGTTCTCGGGAGGGGAGCCCGCCTTTACCCTCCCCTTTTTCCTTCTGGGTGCGCAGCCCTTGGTCCCCAACCGATGGTTGGCTGGGCGACCAAGGTCCGCGCACAGTGGGCACTTCAGTGCGGCTGACGTGCACTGTCTAGCCTTGTGGCCTGGCTCGCCGCAAGCGTAACACCGCGTGCTCCGGTCCTGTTCGGAGGTGCATGTGCTACGTACATGCCCCTGCTCCAGGCACCGGAAACACTGCAGTGGTCTCGCGGCGAGCACCAATTAACTCAGGCCGTTCACCTAATGCGGATGCGATTCGCTGTCGCCAGCTTACGCACCGCACTGAGTGGACACTGTACTAATAGAGACTTCAGACGCAAAGGTGAGCGACGTATCTCGCCCACCTTTACGTCTGCGATCTGGCAGCCTCCTGCTCGGCCACCGCTGCGACCACCTCCGCTGGAGTGATGGACTCGTCTAAGTCCATCACTTCAGCTCGCCGGTTCTCGCTGACGCAATGCACGTCCAGGTCGACCAGCCTCTTTCATGGCGGCCGCCAGCGTATCAGCCTTGGCCGAGCAGTTGGGGCCGGCCACCTCCAGGACCAAAGCCCCGGTGATGGCCCTTCTAGCACGAACGGTCTCTATGCCGCAGTCTGACAGTTTAATCCGCTGCTTAGCGGCTGCCATGACTGCGGCATAGGACGCGTTATTGTGCTCCGGCACGGTAACCGTGATGGCCGCCGTGCTCGGAAGCCCGCTGGCTTCGGCGCCTTGGGCTTCAGCTTGTTTGCCGATGCCTTCGGGGCCGCCTCTTGGGCTGGGGCTTGGGTGTTGATGCCGCCTTTTTGGCGGCCTGGCCCGGAACCCTCTTTGCCTTTCGGGAGGCGACAACGGCCCAGGTCTCCGCTTCCGGAGACGGCTGAGCCACTGCCTGCGGCGCCGAAGGCCTGGTTGCCTTCGGCTGCGGCCGTCGAACCGGTGGCGTTTGGGCAGCCCCCTCTCTGCCAGCGACTGCTGGTGTGGGCGCCATGAACTCGGAGAGTTTCCGGTCGATTAGAGCGCTGATGCGCTCCATCAACCGGCTCTCCGAAGACGCCCTGTCCAGCAGCGCTGGCGGCAGTGGTTTTGAAGGCCGCTGGCCTAGCGGCAGCGGCCTTACTCGGCCCCACCTCTTCTCTAGGGCCAGCTATTTGACTCGAGCTTGCGGCCGCCGTAGGAGCAGGCGCCTCGCGATTCCGCAAGGCGCCTATCTCGTCCGTCAACCGCTCGACCCTCGCTGACAACTCCCCGAGCTGCAGACGAAGCTGCGCATTCTCCCGCTGCAGCTCGTCCACAGTCGGCGGAGGCTGCGATATCCTCCGAGTAAGCTCAGAGGTCGCAGCCTCCACCTCTCGGGCCGCCAGGCGTAGGTACTGGACGTACGGGCCCTTCAAGTTTGCCGATCTATCGGATATTTTCTCGACGGCGAGTACTGAGGTCCTGATAGATCGGCCCAGGTCCTCCGTCGATCTTCCCATCATCTCCCGGGCCAGATCTTCGACCCGGGAGGTTGTTCTTCGACCTCCTGGCAGCGGGTGCCACCATCGGGTCGAAAATCCCTTCCTCGTCGTCGTCGGCCGAGACCGGCGGCGGGGACTTCAGCTTCCTCCGCTTCCTGCGCACCTCGGAGGTCGCAGACCTCACCGAGGCGACAGACATAACGGAGAGTCTCGCTGTCCTCCCTGACGCTGCTGACGAGCGCACTACACAACGGCCGGTTCTGGGGTCGCTCTGCGACACCCCAGCCCCGGCTCCTTCCACTGCGCCCAAACGGGCCTCCACCTTCTTTCCTTCGTTTGTTTTGTTCTCCATATCAAGTCCCACGATAATGGTAGGAAATAAATGTCCGCCGGGCAGAGCCTCCTTACCCGGTAAGCCTCGGTATACCTTTCGGTATACCTACTCGCGGGTGGCGGCAGGTTCCCGCGGTACAGTAACGGCTGACAAGCCCTCAGCCATGCATCCCGTCGCGCTGTGTTCACCACTTGGGATTGGGGAGTTTTTATAGAGGTACTCTCCCCGCGGCCCGGCCAATTAAGGCAAGACCCCCGCTCCGCAGAGCCGCTAGACATGATCAACGACACTCCACCCGGTTTACGGTCTTTGGCGGGGCAGTGCGACTGGGTAGTCACACCACCTGCCCGGTGACAGGGTTAGTGAACACCGGCCCGCCCTCCGTCCTCTGGCGCGCCCTCTGCAATCAGAGGGACGCCCAGAAAACCTTCGATAAGGCCGAAGCCTACCGGCACTTGTTGCTCGTTTAGCACTACCGGGGGCACGTGTAGGTGTCATGGTTCAAGTATCTCCTACGGACGCGAGCAACTCCACCCCGACAAAGAGCTTAAATGGCTTAACTCGACTTAAGAGTCCCTCCGTTGTAAAGTAACCTCAAACCTAAGAACTTAATGAACTCCCAATTTACGCACGATTTACTCTCCATGCACTGTCTCCTGACAGGTCGACAGTATTCATTTAAAAAGTAAAATACACAAAAATATCATACAAAATACAAAAACATAAGCCAGTGTGCTACTGGCAACTAAGCAGGGCCCAAGCAATCAGTGGTTAGGGCGACATAGAGCCTCCTGACGATTCGTGCCGTGTCCAGGAGTACCTGCCTTCTGTCCCCAGCCATCTAGCGAAAGTCTCTTGAGATGTTGATCGAGACTTTTTGCTATAAGACCGTTTGCAGAAGCGCTATCGGAAAAATGATCGTCGAATCCAAATTCCACGTGGCCACATCACCTTGATGAAAAATCGACGAGCACCGCCTGTCGCGTTGACCGATCTGTCAGCACAATATCAGGTTTATTGGCAACAATAGTCCTGTCTGTGATGACTGATCGACCCCACTAGAGCGTTGCATGCAAGTTATTATTATTATTCTCACTCATCACTTTTAACTCAACACTTACTCAATCAACTCCTATTTCGATACAACAAACGCGCTACTAGCCGTATTCTCTACTGAATTGCGTGTCTACAGTTTTTTTATACATATAAAAACTAAATATATTTAAAGTACACCAACAATATTCTAAACACGACCGAACTTGAACTTGATATAATGCTAAAAACAGTCCCTCAGAGAAACCGTAGCTCTTTGACAAAGAATTCTCGTTCAAATATATCCTCTACTGCTGAAGTATTAAATATTGAAAGCGTCGTATGTGTAATATATCACAATATGTTAATAACGAAAGGGTACGTTTTATCGGTCTTATTCATAGAGCATGTACGGCCTACATGTCAATTTAAGTGGAAGACATTGAACGCGGAATGATTTGTTCAACACGTGTGATCGGAAACTTCCTAGCATAGTCCTAGAGGAGATTGAAGTAATTGTGTTTTACGCTATCATCGTGTCGCAGTAGCAGTGTGCTAACGTGTCGGAACTTCTTCTTATAAACGAACGTCTTACGAAAAATAGACATAGACATATTCTTTATTCAAAAAATAATAAAAAATTTAGTTAAAAAAAAAAACGGACAAATAGGACATAAGATTTGATGCCATTATTGGACAACGTATCTGTGTTTTTTATGTGTGTAAACTAGCGCTTGACTATGATCCCACCTCGTGTTAAGTGGTGATATAGTAAAGATATCTATCGATCTATCTATCTTAGCATATACCGTCGCAAGGATGCGACAGCGCTGATTTTCAGCGGTGCCCAGGACTATCCAAAGTGCGCGCGCAATACTACATTTACATGGAATTTATACAGTCATCAGACAATAAGAGTACAATAAATCATGATACATGTATAAATAGTTATGAGATTAATATATATTATATACAATAAAATAATAGATTAACAAATTTTCATAAATAAATTAACATCGTAAAAAGTTTATATTATATACGGTAAAGGCTACAGTCGTTGGCCCCGAGGCAGTCATTGGCCTTGGCCCCTATCACTAAAACGCAAATAATTAGGGACTGAATAAGCAAATCGACCAAAAGAAATATTTAAAAAATTGCGCTATTTATTATGGTTATGTTGGCAATGCTGTTCACGAATCCCCGCGTCTGTCATGGCGCAGATTGAAATTTTGTAAAGAACGTGTGTTTTTAAATGCAAAAATTAGCAATTGGGTAAGCATATGCATAAATTAAATTAATGCTTAAAAGTTGCTTATTGCTATGATTACTACCATTACCGGTTCTAAGAAACTAATTAACTCTTAGAAATTATCGGTGATTTAATGTATTTGTGAATGTTATAGTTTACACCAATTTGGCTGGGGCCAATAACTAGTACCTACAAAGACATTTTTTTTTAAGTTCTTACTGACAATGTCATGAGACAATGATATATTTTTTTTAATTTATCGAAATGCTCATAGTATCCATGTTCTGCAAACCTAATTGGACCCAGATTGCCCTTCAATTTGCCCAGAAATGAAATACTTGCTGCTAGTAGCTGCTTAAGGGGGCCAATGATTATAGTCTTTACCCTAATGAAATAATAAAAATATTGGACACAACAAGCCACCGATATCACGGGGATATTATCTTTTTGTGACTTTAACATCAGGTGTTTTAATTTATTTTAAATAATATTCTTAGTCTCGTTTTCAACCGACTTCAAAATAGGAGGAGGTTCTCAATTCGTGTGCATGTTTTTTTATGTTTGTTACCTCATAACTTTCGACTGGGTGAAGCGGTTTTGATGATTCTTTTTATAATTCCAGGTCATGTTATGACAATGGCGTCCATGAGAAAACCATATGTGCCTTAAATTTGCATTAAGTATGTGCTCAACAAATGAACGAATAACTCAATACAATGCCAAATGATTTCGATGATTCTTACCCCTCACCGGGGGGACCCTTGTGTCGAGTTACTAGCAATAGAGGTTCAGGCTAAGCGACCTAAGAGCTGTGCCACCTCTTAATCCGGTGAAGCAGTCAAGGCCAGCCTCTCCGGCCAATCTGTGTAGTTCGTCATAAAAAAAATCGATGATACTTTTTTTATTGGAATGGATGCACTTAAAAGGTAGTTTGATGAGAGATTAGTTCATTATCCGTGAAATTGCAATCGAGAGAGTCGTGTTTCGGACCTCTCGGGCGCCCTCGCATCGGAATACTTACGCGTAACATAGTAACCGTCCTAGCTGAAGATACCACTCACCGGGGGGACCCTTGTGTCGAGTTACTAGCGATAAAGGTTCATGGCTAAGCGACCTAAGAGCTATGACACCTCTCAATTCGATGAAGCAGTCAAGACCGGCTTCTCTGGCCAACCTGTGTAGTTCGTCAAAAAAAAGAGATGTTGCTTAGGTTCTGAATAGTTCTATTTCGTAATATCCCTATTCTATTTGAAGTTGGTTTTTCTTGTAACTTATTAATATACTTATTTATTTTATTAAATCAAAACGGTGTAGATAATGCAACACAAGTTTTATTACACGTATAAAACGATTGACAATTTCACTTTATCTAAATAAAGTCTTGTTTGTGAGCAACAAATCTGACCTCTGCCTAACAAATATTTACAGGGTGGGAAAACCAATTTTCCCTTTCCTTTATTTACGAGAATACCACTTGTGAAAACAGAGGGGAGTAAACAGATAATAACGTTTATGTGTGAGTTAGTTCGAAATCTTTACAAAAAGTACAAATCAAGCATTGTGCGATTCTAAGTTCCACCTAATACCGACACTAATTAATAAACTCCCGTTACAAATAAAAAAAGACGTTAAAACTAATTTTTAAAAAATATCTTTTTCAATATACATAACAAACAACAACAAAAATATTAGGAACAGCCTGTATCGAACACTCACACAAATTGAGGTCTTCGCTTACTTCACATGTGTGTGTGTGTGCAATGCGTTCGCTTGCAAAAAATGGTCACAACAACAACAACAGTTATATCGGCATAACAAGGAAGTCCACATAAACATCGAATTTCAGAGATAAGGTTATAAGTAACGTGACCCCTCAGGTTGAGTCATATAAGTAATAAATTAACATATTTAATAACACAAAAAAATAAAGTCAGTCTACAATTACTCTGCAAGCAAAGAACATCTTTTGTTTCTTTTCAAAAGCTTGCCACCGTCCCCCGCGACCTTTTTTTGTTGACGGGTAGGAAATCTTCAGAAAGATACCCCGCGTTCTGGGGGGAAGGCGGCGGTTATGTGGGGTTCTTACACACTAAAACCTCACCGGTGGCCCTTTCCTCGGCTCCGGGATCTCAACGTGGAACGCACCAGAGCCCCTCTGCACTGTGCTCGGAGCACGTTCCGGGGGGGGAGGTTACTCCCTCCCCCCTGTGCCCTCGCAGCGCAAGGCGACACGGGCCAGCCGATGTCGCCTTCTTCCCGGGTCCACTTTGGTGGACGACGCAGGCCCCTTGTCGCACAGTGAACCCGAGGCCCCTTTTAGTCGCCTTGTCCGATAGACAGGGGATACCGTAGTCTTATTCTTGAGAGCCCAGGCCTTCAGGGCTGACCGTCCTCCGCGACCTAACTCAACTCGTGACGACGATGGATTGTTCACTGTCGATATTAACAATATGCGGAATAAATGTACGAGAACTGAGAGAGCATATGGACAAATCTAAAATAGGTTTTTAAGATGCTCCTTAATTTGTATTGTAATGTATTAAATAAATAAATTAAAAAAAAAACACCGCATGTCTAAGCCCAAACATTTCAATAGCTACTGCGTTTTTTTAAATCCTACCACAGAATGAAATTAGGCGTCAGTGTTCCAATCGGATCGAATATCTTTAAATCTCTTTGTTAATATAGAAAATATTTATATTGTATGTGGGTGTTCGTGTAAAAATGAGAAAATGTTATAATTCTTATTAAAATTGTAGGGAAAGGTTATAATTGAATACTTCTGCTCCGCCAGGAGCGCCATTTTTATCTCTGTGTAGATGCTTCGAACTCGACCATAGATCAGGCCACAGAAAGACGCACGGCTGTCTGAGGCCATAGACAAAGCGCCAGTACTGCCTGTATAAACCTAATGTTGCCCCACGAATATTAATGTTACCTAACGCAATGTCACGTTTAGCACAATCATCTTCCCATCTTCTTCAACGTCGAACAACACGTGGAGATGATAAATTGAATCAGACGTTGCCATCTGTTACACGAGACAGTTTGATTTCTTAAGAGCGAGGAAATTATTTTGTAAGCCAAAAGTAATTACATTAAACAAGTATATTTAAAAAAAAAAACAAAAAACCAACTTCAAATCGAATCAAACATTTTAGCGTTTACACTGTTACGCGTGGACGCCCTCTTTGTATTTACGAATATCATAGTGATATTTTGTTTCATTTGTAGCGCACATGATGCAAATATAAGACTTATATAGTTTTATCATGGCTTCCATTGTCAGAATTGTAACAAATTTAATGGGAATTTAAATTAAATGGGAAAAAAAATTTAAAGGGAAAATTTAATGGGGATTTTTCCGGATGCGATCCCTCAAAGAGACTCCGAGCCCTTTCCATCGTTGAGCGACTTTTAGCCAGTAAACCAGCCGTACCGTGAGTGTCTACGTTTCGGCTCCCTGTGTCGTGACGGGTACAACTTGTTTTTGAAGACAGTTAATAAAACTACTTCAGCGGTTGCGATCGCTGTTCAATCTTATCGAATTCTTGACGTTTCGAAAATTTTACAGCCGTCACGACCACTGTCAAAGTTGTTATAGGCTACCATCTTCCCTGCCTTCCCCGCAGACCCCCCGTCAACAAAAAAAAGGCTACTATCTTTTTTTCCCTGGTTTCCTTCCATTGCTGGAAGGTGTGTGTAATTGTTTCATGTATCACTCCTCCAATACTAAAACCTCCACGTCTATGTCATTATTTCGTGCTTATTTATTTTAATTAGACAACGTGAGAGACCTAGTAACAGAGTATTGTTCCTAAAATAAATTGGTGCTTAAAATACGATCCCACTTGCATAACATCTTGGCACAGAGCGCAACGGGCTATTCCATTTGTTGTTTGTTCACGTCGTCTTCTCGCAATTTGTAAAGCGTTCTTTGCATACTTGCGAAATACTCGAACTACAAAGTGTTTCTTATGCTTCGACAAGTATATTTACGAGTAAGAATAAAAACCGACTTCAAATAAAATGACACGAAAATTGAACGTTAATGTAAACGTATTACCGTCCGAGATAGATAACATTGGGTAAAAAAGATATACCAGGGAACATTTACAAGACGTGAGGAAGAATGTTTGTTGATTGAGATAACGATAGGTTAATTACAATCGAAGACCAGGTAAGAAATACAAGTACAATAGTTGTCGTTAAAGAGCCCGATGAGGAGTTAGTGTAGTTATAGTTACCGAATATATATATATATATATCATAAACAACGCGATACTAGCGCCACCATCGCGACACTAGCGCTACCGCTACGACAGCGGCGTCTGTTGGCGTTCGATGGAGTCATCGTTTTACCGGTCGAGCGGATCGACGTAACCTATCATAATGGACACATCTGAAATAATTAATCATCATGGACCCTAGTGACTTAATATTATATACACATATTAGAAAATTTTCTAACCCATGTAGGTTTCCTTACGATGTTTTCCCTCACCGCTGAGCGCGTGGTAAACCAGCTTTTAAAATCCCATGCAACAAGTCATTTTTATATTGCCGGAACGGGATCAAGGTCGGGATGCCACCATGCTACGGAACTTGAGGCCACGGTTCGGAAATTCACCTACCACGCTTGGCTGCGCTTAACATTTCATTCATCACGTTTGATTATTTTGGAACACATTTTTTATCGTAGATATACTTATTTTATGAATAATATTCGTGTAAATATGAGAAGTCAATAACCTTTTTGCTGACCATATGTAAGACTAGAAGTGCCTCTTCAGGGTGGGATAAATAACAAACTCCGGGAATAATTTCCTCTAACACACGAGGGCACAAGGGTCCCGCGTCCTCAATCAATATTAAATGCAAACAGGAAGAGACGCCAGACGACGCCTCATTTACGTTGCACGCGCCGGATATTACGAGCGAATTTGCAAACATACTAAGCAATGCTTCAAGAGACGTTCCTTATAAAGTAAGTCTTATTTAAGAAGACAACAAATAATTTAAATAGGAATCAAATAATTTATTGTTCTCTTTCAAGTTACAAGAGTGTGTATGTCCCACTGTTGGGCACAGGCCTCTTTGTGAAGAGAGTATGAGAATATACATCGCCACCTAGCCCTAGTGCAAGTTGACCGATTTCATAGAAATGTTTCTAAGACATGCAAGTTTCTCACGATGTTATCCAAAATAGCCGAGCACGTGGTAAATTTAGTAACCGAATTTGCGTTGCTTGGGTTCTTTGCAACTTGAGACAACTGCCAAGAGACAGCTATCGTACTTACTTCAGTAACTTACTATGTAATGTAACTTTATGATAACCGTATATCTACGTATCGCACTCGTAGCCGTAGCCGGGGCGTCCTCTACGTAGGTCATATACTACGATTGTAGAGAACGCTACGAATTCCATTTACACTTTATTAAATATTTATAATTATCTCGAAAAATCGTTGTCAGATAATTCTAGACTACGTTCATTAGACTAACCAGTTAATACGGTCACATTCACTAGACTTTCAAAGTCCAACTCAAAATGCATTTTACTAAAAAAGCCATGCAAAATTAAAAGAACTCCGCATGTTTTATCTACTGTAGAACCATAACGAAGCAGATTGTGAAGCAAACATGCTTTAAAAATGTAAGGTTAATTTACTTTGCCGACAAAGTAATGAAAACGGAAAATATTCTACACATCCTGCTGGCTTCCATTTAATTTAATTTTTATAAAAGTACTCATTGTAATGTATTTATGTAATTAACTATTGAACGCACAGCCTTTAGACGTTAACGATAAAAAATAAATTTATCATGTACTTCTTCTAAATCTTCTTGGTCGTTCTTCTCATATTTACGTGAATATTATAAATTATAAATAGCTAACAATAACCTGACGTGAGTGACTGTAAGAGCTGTGGTGGTAGCTCAGTGTCCGGAGGGTCGCCTCAAGTTGCATAGTTCGCGCTAGCGACCCGGGTTAGATCTCCGGTGCCGGAAACATCGTGAGGTTACCTAATTTTTTTTTTATAATTTCTAAGCAAGTGCTTGACTACGATCCCACCTGATGTTAAGTGGAAATGCAGTCCTGGATGGTAAGGCGCACTAGCTTAGTAAATGCCTATTCACCCTACTCTTGAAAATACCCACATTGTAATCGGAAGGAAAGACAGACGCGGGCAAACTATTCCAGTCCTTTGCTGTACGAAGAATGAAAGACGAAGCAAATCGCTTCGTTCGGGTTTGAGGGATGTTCACAACAATAGGATGAAATAACGCAGAGCGCCTAGAAGTCCGATGGTGGAAAGGGATGGGGAATTAGATCATGTAGTTCCTGAGCACACTCTCCAAAATGCAATCTATAGAAAACCGAAAGGCTAGCTACCTTACGCCTGTGCTCAAGACTGAGCAGATTGGTTTCAGCTGCGTCACCAAATAGCCTCTTAGCCCGCCTCTCCACCGAGTCCAAAGCTGCGAGATGGCATTTAGCTGCGCCTGCCCAAATGTGACAGCAGTATTCTACACACGACCGGACTTGAGCTTTATGAAGTGTTAAAATCTGTTCCGCAGAGAAGTACGGTTGCACTTTGACCAAGATCCCAAGTTTTTTTGCAGCTATCTTAGCCTTAGACTCGATGAATCGTCCATAGTTTAGGGTCGATGATATTTCAATACCCAATAAACATGTCTTAAAACATTTTTCTATGACATGTGAAGTGTGCCAATCCGCATTAGGACCGCGTACCGGATTATGCATTATGCTATGGGACATATATAAAAGACTGTTACTAACTAACCAACAGTGAACTTCGATGTGGTTCAAACAAACAACTCATGGTTACAAATGTCTCGAAGTAATCAATCACCAATCCATTAACATACAATACGCAGTACGGTACATAGGTTTACTTCTTATAGTATACTTACGAATTTAGACGAATTGTAACAGATGAATTTAATGAAATAAAACTTTTACAGATTTTATCGCGTTTTTATTTCGTTCTTGAATTCCCGACGTTTACAGCGAACATTTTAACGGAAGGAACTTAAGCGTTTGACATCCCTTGTCATAAATGTTGTGGGTTACCGTCCAGTCTTAATTTTCTTGTTAAATTTTCGTCCGATCCAAGCAGTATTATATTAACTTACTATTTTTACCATGAAACTTAATAAAATGACAGCCAAATCCGGCCCGGTCAATCCCGCCCGTGAAATAACGTGAAAGCTTAAACAAAAATTATATTATTAGTACAAGTGGGCCAGGGATAATATGAACATCGACATAAGAAATTAGCAAGGCATTATCTTACTTAATAAGGCAGTATACCATACGGTAATATTTATCATAGCCCTGTAGTTCTGGGCTCTCAAAAATAAGACGACGGTATCCCCTGCCTGTCGTATAAGGCGACTAAAAGGGGCCTCGGGTTCACTGGGCGACAAGGGTGGGGGCCTTTGTCGTCCGCTAAGGTGGACCCGGGAAGAAGGCGACATCGGCTGGCCCGTGTAGCCTTGCACTATGAGGGCACAGGGGGGGAGGGAGTAACCTCCCGGGACGTGCTCTCCTTGAGCACAGTGCAGAGGGGCTCCGGTGCGTTCCACTGGAGATCCCGGAGCCCCTCGTCATGCACCGAGGAAAGGGCCACCGGGGAGGTTTTAGTGGGTAAAAACCCCACATAACCGCCGCCTTCCCCCCAGAAGGCGGGGTATCTTTTTGAAGATTTCCTCCCCGTTAACAAAAAAAATATTTATCAAAAAAAATGCTTCGTTGCCATTCTAGCGTATAGAACTGTCATGTATGAACTGAATTTTATTTTTGACATTTTATGTCACCAGATGGCGCTATTATGCGGACGAATATTAAGAGAAATATTTTCCATGTGCGTTCTTGTCGTAGGTGCATGTCGATGATTTCTATTTAAATTGACATTTCTCCAACAACTTCGTGAATAATTTCGCCAGCGGTGACTATGGTAATGTGCCGCCGAGTTGAAGGAAAATGACTGAGCAATTCCATTAAGCTCGACGTGTAATTCAAGATACTTGCGAGTAGCTTTCTAATTTCTTTGCAGTATTGAACCACGAGATATATTGTTATATAATTTATAATAAATATAACACACCTTATCTTTTCTATTTTAATAGATATCGTATACATCAAACCACCGATGCTTACCTTTCTCTATTCTAGTGATAAATCCTTTTGACACTACAGTTTTCTCATCACAAGAAGCAAAGACGATAGGTCATTCCGATTGATGCTTAATAGTAGTATACGAGTAACGTTAAATACATAAAGTAACTTTTTTTGTTAACGTTTTCTTTGTCTTCTTTTTTTTTTCTTCAAAAGATACCCCGCCTTCTGGGGAAGGCGGCGGTTATGTGGGTTTTTACCCACTAAAACCTCCCCGGTGGCCCTTTCCTCGGTGCATGACGAGGGGCTCCGGGATCTCCAGTGAAACGCACCGGAGCCCCTCTGCACTGTGTGCTCAAGGAGAGCACGTCCCGGACGGGGAGGGTTGCTGCCTCCCCCCCGGTGCCCTCGCAGTGCAAGGCTACACGGGCCAGTCGATGTCGTTTTCTTTCCGGGTCCACCTTAGCGGACGACAAAGGCCCGCACCCTTGTCGCCCAGTGAACCCGAGGCCCCTTTTAGTCGCCTTCTACTGCAGGCGGGGGATACCGTAGTCTTATTCTTGAGAGCCCAGAACTACAGGGCTGGAATACATAAAGTAACTACCGACCTTTATTTTTACAAGTAAAAACAAAAACCAACTTCAAATCAAGTGTGCTAATGATCATAAACGTAAATGTCGGTGACGGAAGTTCTCATTTACTACCGAAGAATCGTAGTTACGACGTTCTTCCGCACATATTCTCTTATATGTTTACGCTTCTTAACGTAAGGTAGTATCTATTGTTGAATTGTGTTATAATTTGTAGGTCTCGTAGAATAAAATAGTCCAACAACTAATACACTCGCTTTATTGAGACAGCGTAACGTTGTACAAAGAATTATTTATATCGAGTAAACGTGACAACTGCGCGTCCTCACCATCTTTATACAAAATTAATTAGAAGTCAGATTAGGAACTAATAAGGTTAAACTATTGTTTACAATGCCAAGTTCATGTGACGATCAACTAAATTATTAATTATGAATTAAAGATACAATAAGGTTCAGGTAAATTATTAAGATATCATTGGAAGTAGTTATTATGTATAACAATCGCTGGGTGTCAGGTGTTGCCAGCTAACAATTGTCATAAACTACATTTATCATTAAAAAAAACATTACGCTATTGTTAGCTAGCAACAAATGGGACCCAGCGGTTGTGACGTATACTGGCTATTTCCAATAATATCTTAGTGATTTACCAAAAACTTATTGTATCTTTAATTCATTATTAATAATTAAATTGATCATCAGTTGATTATTTATTCGTAATCTAACTTCTAATCTAATCTAATCTTGTTAAAATAATTCCTTGTACAACGTTGCGCTGTCTGAATAAAAGCCAATGTATTATTTATTGGACTATTTCATTCCACAAGACCTACAAATTATTACACTATACTATTTTGAGGAGTTCCTTCGTATATCCCAAGACCGATGCCAAAAAATAAACGTTTAAACAAAATACAGACAATTACGAACCTTCTCCTTTTTTTGAAGTGGCTTAAAAATACTATGCCTATAATAGTCTAGTGATCGAACGTATGAATTTTGTGAAGCTTTCCAGTGTATACACATTGTGTACGTGCTTTATCAATTCGGGGGCTGTCGATGCTCCAGCTGTCTCCCGCAGGCTCGCAAACGTCGCCACTCTCAGTCGGCTCACGGGACGTTGATAAATCGTCGTGCGGTTTGAGAGACACTACACGAAGTGGGAGAAAATCTCTTCACAAATCCGGTTTGTCGTTGATCATTTTTTTATTAGGTTTTTGTATAACGAGAAAGTTAAAGATTAAAGACTAATTTACACCAACAATTCGCAAACAGGCTAAATTCACGTTAATAGTATAACTACGTTTGAAAGAACTAAAAAAAGGACTTTCTTTAATTATCTGTTTTTTTTTAATTCGTTCGTGTTTGGTTTCCACAAGGGCCCATATTATGCTTTTTGGTATAGGACGTTGGGTTCTCACGAAGTATCAGATAACTGCTAATTGTTGAATGGAAGCATGCTTGTTGATTGAGAAACTTGGAAGAAGAAAGAGAATGGTGCCTAGCAAGAACTTTGTAATAACCATGTATGTAACTTGTATAGTGTATATATATAGTAACCATGTATTGGCCAGTTTTGAGATACAACCTTCCTTTGCAATTTAAGTTACAGCCTTTATATAAGTCCCACTGCTGGGCACAGGCCTTCTCTGTAAAGGCATATAAGGGCATAGTGCCCTAGTGCAGATTGGCAGACTTCACATGTCTTAGAAACAAATTCTAAAACATGTAGGTTTCCTCACGATGTTTCCCTTCACCGCCGAGGGCGTGGTAAATCAGTAAATTACTACAACAAATTTATTGGTGCAAGCACCGGGGATCGAACTAAGGGTGCTAGCGTACTATGCAACTTGAGACGATTGCCCGGACCTTGAGCTACCATGACTCTATCTGATCTGATCTATATATACGACCTTACGAAGTCGTCATATATGGATATCAAAAATTTGACCCAAGAGCTATGATGTCGAGCTATGCCACCTCTCAGTCCGGTGAAGCAGTCAAAACCAGCTTCTCTAGCCAATCTGTGTAGTTCGTCAAAAAAATTGGTATCAAATTTAAGTAATAAATACATCACCAAGACCTAATGCAATAATCCATACTACAAAAGTGACAGCCTAACCAATACTTTTCGATTTTCTTGCGATCAAAAAATCACTTGCTAAAATTTGTACGCGGTATATGCGGTGTGATAGTATAATAATCTTGATTAAAAACGGTCAATAATTGCTGTCTTTGTCTACCCCGCTAAAACAAAAGGAAGATGTGGGAGCTTATTTTACCATTAAAGCTTTTAGCAGCATGAGAGAGTATCATACTGGTGTTTGAAACAAAGTCGAAGCGTTCTGTCAGGTAAACTTAAGCACTTCACTTCGTCAAACTTTTGCATCTCCGTTAAGTAGCTTCTCAAACTAATTTAATATCTCTTGTTCCGATCCATAAGGCAAGCGAACTTAGCTGTAACGAGTTTATGATAAGGTACACAGTTAACGTAGGAAGAAATTATATGCCACATTTTATTTAATTTTCAAAAAAGGAGGAGGTTATCAACTCGTCTGTATGTATTGTATTAGCGACAGTTAGTCCTACTAAATGCCAATTTAGTTTTAAATATTATAATCTATAAAATATACTTCTCAATTAGAATAAGTTAATGGACTGACTAATATAAAAGTACTTTAGTTTAGTCAACTAAAATATTTTTATCGGTTGTCGGCAACCAAGGCCGTTTTCGCTTCCGTCTTTGAAAGAGATACATATACTAAAAATTTAGGATAAAAAGGAGAGGACTCTCTCTGTAGATAATCAGTGTACAGTTTAGAACAAGTGAGTTATGCTGGAGGAAAAGCCCTTTACAAGTGAATCTCTGAAACAAAGTCACTAAGTCTTTATTAAATTACCTCGAAGGCTCTTGATGTATTGCTGTTAATAATATGATATATTGTGTGCGATGTTGAGCAAGGTAACTCACAATTTATTTATTTAAATCAACAAAAATTATAACACCGTTAATGATAATACCAATATAATGTTATAAAAACTTAGTTAAATAAATATTATTAAAATTAAAACAAATAAAAAGCTGCTTGATGTATTGACAATAATATATAAATATAATAGCGTCAAACACCTTCTACGTATTTGTAAGCAGCTTCGATAAACACAGATTCTGTGCAAAAAAATATATCAATGTGCAGTGAGATGGTATTAACAAACCCAATCGCGCGCGACAGTGGAGAGTTCCTGAACAAATTAGTCCTGGAGACAGGAATATATAAGAAATAGTTCTTAGGTCTCTTAGCCTGAATCTATATACCTATAAAAATATATATACCTAAAGACCTAAGAAATAGTTCTTAGGTCTCTTAGGCCACCCCTCAATCTGGTGAAACAGTTAAGTAAGCTCCATTGTCTAATCTGTGTGGGTATGTAAAAAATCCGCGGCATATGATTCGATTATAACCTCGACTTGATATTGTTTAAATAATTTTATTGTATATTGTACAATTTACCCAATTTGCCTAATACGAGTATTGTGAATTCAATAATTGTTATTTAATAGTTTGTTCGGTATAGTTGTCACGGTATACAAATTCATATGTCGCGGTAATTTATCTGTCACACGGATGTCGGTGCGACGAAATTTTTTTTTTGTTTTCTCCACACACGTGGGTAATTGGAAAACCCTCGCTGTCGGACGCAGCGCAGGGCGTGCGCAGCGAATGCACTACCTGCCCTGTCGCCCACCAGCTACAGAACCGTTCTGTGTTGCTAATTTTGCGTACAGGTACGCTGCTAATTATCGGTTCGCGGACGTCATTAATGACGTCGTAATTTGATTTGAACCTGCTTAGGGGGAGCAGTGCAATACGGTTGCATCTGTGCATTGCTCGCGTGTTCAGACTCGACTTAGACTTGACAGAGTGAACCAGGACATCGAGGTGGTAAGTCATCTCTTTTAATATTGCCACACGTAGTATTAAAAAAATTTATAAAAACTGTTCACCCAGTCCAAAGTAACAGGTACAAAAAGCGTAACAGACATATAAAAAACATTTAGACAAATTCAGATCCTTCTTTAGTCCTAACTTTAGTTCTCCAATAGTCTTAAGAAAGTAATTTTAAGCAGTGAATGTTAGTTATTGTTTTCTCAAATTTTAAAGTGAATATTGTGTATTCTTTTTTTTGAGAAATAAATTTCTTTAAACCGATCCTTCTTTTTGGCGGTCGATAAATGGAAAAACGGAAACTCATTGGTATAAGCAAATGATATATATCTATTATGAAGTTTATAATACTCTCGCTATATAACTGTCGAATTAAAAAAATCGGAGTACTGTCGAATGAAAAAGTGCAAAGGCTTTTGTTAAATAAGGCGCTGCGACGTTCATAATCTGCATAATTCCACTCTCGCGTCCATTTGTCGAATGAAACGCCACGCCGTCCGTCATTCACGGAAATAGTCACTATGGCTGAAACATTTCTCATTGTCACTCAAGTTGCTTCGTATGTAGAATAATGAGCATTAATCACGAGTGGAAAGCCAGCGATGAATACTAAAGTGAATAACATGACATAAAGTAACGTAAACAATCCGTCCCTAAAAGAGATAGGCAGAGAGCACTTGCTTGTAATAATAATAATAATATATGACGAGAACCTTGTGAAAGCCGAAAGGGAAAAATCACTAAGTACATCGACTTGGCTCACGAGGTAACCGCCATGTGGGATGTGGATTCGACGATCATTGTCCCGATAGTCGTTTCTGCAAACGGTCTCATAGCGAAAAGTCTCGAACAACATCTTAAGAGACTTTCGCTAGATGGCTGGATCAAGGGTCAGATACAGAAGGCAGTACTCCTGGACACGGCACGCATCGTCAGGAGGTTTCTCTCTATGTCGCCCTAACCACCGGTTGCTTGAGTCCTGCTTCGTTGCCGGTGGCACACACTAGGTTAGGTTTTTATAATGTTTTTGTATGATATTTTTGTGTATTTTACTTTTTATATAAATATTATAAAAACTTAACCTAAGGATTCAAAATAAATAAAAAATAATAATAATAAATCTTTATTAGTCACCATAGAAAATATTTGAACAAAGAAACGTGAAGTCCCTGACTCCTGAGCTTGGTTCTATTGGACCTGTGTTACAGGGTCAGTGTCTTCTCCCATTTGAAAAGCACAATAAAATACAATAAAATATGAGCATAACAAATGAAAACAATATTTTATAAATTTGTGTGTGTGTTGGTGTGTGTGTGTAAATTTGTGTTTGTGTATGTCCCTCAGCTTAATATTATATTAAATTTTATTAAATTAGGAGGCGTTCAGTCTGAATATAATCCAACTCTAGTAAATACTTTTTACAAACTAATTTACATTTATGATTCGACAAAGGATGAATTTTTAAGATTTTATTTAACCTATTATACAAGAAAGTGGCTCTGAAGCTCTGCTGTTGACGTGCAGTTGCTGTTCTACATCTAATATATGGGCAGATGTTCTTTATTACCCGTCTAGTACTGACATTACTGCAATTATATGGCGTAAGTTGGTGTTGTATTGAACATTTTAAAACAGATATAGTGAGAAAAGAACTTCCTTAGTAATTTTTTAGAAATTTCGTATTTATGGTGCTCGCTCAAATAGCTTCTGTACCCATCTTAGAGCCGTAGGGATAAGTCGCGTAAGCAGACCAACATGTAGATAGAGCCGTAATATGCAATCCAAAATTTTCGATATAGTTTTAATAATATATATTTTCAAATGTCGATTGTATCCCTCTCACACGTAAGTACGTGCTATGCAACATGAGCTAACCGCCCGGACACTGAGCTACCACGGCTCACCTCCTAACGGATAAATGTACATCGGATTACCAGTAAACCATATTTGTCCATAATTTAAAATAGATACTATACGTATTGTTTAAGCTGTAGTCACGAAGAGCTGTATTAAGCATATTTCAAATTAAGTAAGTCCAACATCAAGTTGTCACTTATATTAGCATATAAATGCTACAAAATATTGACGCATAATTAGTTTAGAAGATACACAAGCGTTGGTAGACTAGGACGAGAGATTTACAATTTAAATGACCGTCAAAATTTCAAATTTCGCTTGAGGAACAATAAAAAAGTTTTTTAATAAAAACTTCAAGTGACAGGTGTCGGTCGCTATCTGAGAAGGGAAAAATGCGAAAGGGAACGCCTGTGACGTTTATTTACGCTATACCTGAGAGGTGGCAGAGCTTTCAGGTCGCTCAGCCTGAATCTCTATTGGTAACTCTGCCCAAGCTATTGTAATCGCTTTAGCATTCTGATCTGCAGACGCTTAAGAGACCGGTCGCTAGCTTTTATTGTAAGACATTCAAAACATTCTCATTTATCATTAAACACCATATAATAATCTTCGGGAGGTTGGTGCTGAAGCGCTTGGCTGAAGAAACACCAGCTACGCTCCTGCTCGCAGCTCCTCAAAGTGTTTTGGATGTTTATGATGATCACTTTAAGAGCATGGAATCCTTAACCACGAGAAAATCCGACTTCAAATCGAATCAAACGTAAAACGCCAATACGCGCGAACGTCCTCTTGTACTTACGAATTATATACTGATAAGAACTAATCCAAACTGTCATGAAACTACTCTTGAAGTACGTCCTTATCAATAAAAATAAATAATCGAAATCGGTCGTCGTGATATTGAGTTATCCGTCCATCAGCCCTGTAGTTCTGGGCTCTCAAGAATAAGACTACGGTATCCCCTACCTGTCGTATAAGGCGACTAAAAGGGGCCTCGGGTTCACTGGGCGACAAGGGTGGGGCCTTTGTCGTCCGCTAAGGTGGACTCCGGGAAGAAGGCGACATCGGCTGGCCCGTGTAGCCTTGCACTATGAGGGCACAGGGGAGGGAGTAACCCTCCGGGACGTGCACAATGCAGAGGGGCTTCGGTGCGTTTCACTGGAGATCCCGGAGCCCCTCGTCATTCACCGAGGAAAAGGCCACCGGGGAGGTTTTAGTGGGTAAAACCCCACATAACCGCCGCCTTCCCCAGAAGGCACCCCGCCTTTTGAAGATTTCCTCCCCGTTAACAAAAAAAAAATCCGTCCATTTGTGGTGCACATACTTGATGCAAATTTAAGACTTATATGATTTTCTTATGGATTCCATAGTCGGAATTGGACCGAATTTAAATGGAACCACACTGAAAGCACCAGCTTTGAAATAAAAACAAAATTATCAAAATCGGTTCACCCAGTCGAAAGTTATGCGGTAAGAAACATTAACAAAATACAGACGAATCGAGAATCTGCTCTTTTTTTGAAGTCGGTAGAAAAAACTAACCACTTAGCTGTTTTAGTTTTAATGATAAAATTACGTACGTATACGTACACGGCTAGGTAAAATCCAGATCGAACAACTAAGTAATCTTGGATGAGTTCGCGTCAGCACATCCGCTGATTGCTTCGATTCTTAGTCCACTCTTCTATAGGTATCCATTCAAAAGGCAATATTGTGAAACCATGTTATTGGAACGAACATTACGAAGGAACGAGTTTAATTAAGTTAAAGTTAAAGTTGAGCACAGCAATCCGAGTTCGATCCCCGATTTCGGCATCAACGGGTTTATATGTTGATATTTTAAATGCTGATTTACCACACCCTAGGCGGTGAAGAAAAACTACAAAAATTTTAAACATGTGAAATCGGCTAATCGGCACTAGCCATTATTCTTATAGAGCAGATCTGTTCCCAAGAGTGGGACCCATATTTGTATACATACCCTACAACTGTAACTCTTATTATAAATTGTAGGTATCTTATTTTTTTTCTTAAACGTGATCCTCCTCCTCCTCCTTGCGTCGTTTTCCTCATTGCTGAGGGTCGTGACCTCCACGAATTATGTGGCGGACGACCTGTTGCGGTCTTTGGCGGTGTGAAATGCCTCGTGGACTCTCCTGTTGGTCTTGGTCGTTTTCCCTGTACTTTGCCTGTGACCAGGAGTGTTTCCAAGGTATCGGTTTTCCTGTACATGTGACCGAAGAATTCGAAAACCCTACGGAGACAGACCATTGACAATTTGACAGTGACACCCACTTCCCGGAGAATTGACGCATTTGTGCGGTGGGCTGTCCAAGGTGCTCGCAACATTCTCCTCCAGCACCACATCTCAAATGCGTCAATACGAGATCTATCTGCCTTCTTGAGGGTCCAAGTTTCCGCTCCGTATGTGAAAATTGGGAACACCAGAGATCTCACCAGATCAATCTTGGTTTTTAGTGAGATTGATCTATCTGTCCAAATTCGGTTTAATCGTGATAGCAACCCGAATTTCATCATCGGAACCGGCACCAATGAATTTGTCTCTCGCAATTTTATGTGCTGGTTTTCTGCTTGGTTTTTTTTTAGTTGACGGGGGGGAAATCTTCAACAAGATACCCTGCCCTCTGTGGGACAGGCGAGGTTATGTGGGGTTCTTATCCACTAAAACCCCCCGGTGGCCTTTCCTTGGAGCATGGTGAGGTGCTACGGAATATCCAGTGCTGTCGGGAGAGCACGTCCCGGGGAGGAGGTACGGGCCAGTCGATGTCGCCTTCTTCCCGGGACCACTTTGTCACTCTTTTAGTCGCTTTCTACGACAGGTGGGGATACCGGGAAACCTTAGCCAATAGGCTATCATTACTCATTTGTTTTCTTGTATTGCTATGTCCTAAAATTGGAATATGATAAGGCAATTTATCAGAATAGTTTAACGGAATAACGCATAATGTTAGTTTAGAGTTAAAAGCAATACAGTTTTCCATATAACGGAAGCCGAGAGCAATTTCCTGCGGTCGACAAGGAACAAAAAGAGCTCTGTTTGCGTGTAATTAA
Organism: Meandrusa payeni; assembly: GCA_029286785.1. Classification (NCBI taxonomy): domain Eukaryota; kingdom Metazoa; phylum Arthropoda; class Insecta; order Lepidoptera; family Papilionidae; genus Meandrusa; species Meandrusa payeni. The sequence goes on along the minus strand of JAGSMX010000016.1, from coordinate 4,154,796 downwards.
TTTGGCTTACAAAGTAATTACTGCGGGAGCTTGTTGACGAATCCACGCCCTTACATAAACGTTAACTTATATAAATGTGTTACATTTGAATTTTGGCTAACGTAAACGTAACGTGTTTAAGAATGTATACATGTTTCGTTTCGAACTTGATTGCGAATGTTTTACCTTTACGGTATAAAACAAGTATATTTACGAGTAAAACAAAACCGACTTCAAATTGAATCAAACGTTTAACGCTATTACGCTCGGACGCCGTTTTTGCAATTCTGGATTATCGTAGGAATATAACAAAAACGAACTTAATCAGAACGTAACCACACTTTCTTCTGATGTGGCACATCATCACAATGGCGTGTACTTTAAGCTATGTACACAACCTTTGTTCTCCGTCGAATTTCTCCATATCGGATTCTATCCCTTAGTGAAATATCGAGCATTACTCTTTCCAACGCTCGTTGTGCGACTTTAACTATGTGGACCATTTCCTCTCCCTTCTGCCGTTGCAATAAAACGCAATAAATAAGAAAGGCGTGAATATATCCCACCACCTCCCACTTCCCCACTAACATCACGGTTATATATATTGAAAGCGAGAGGGAGCGTTGTCTGGCCGAATGGCTCCACACGCATCTCCTTATTTAACATTAACTTATTTTTCAAGACCTTTTCATGACAAAGAACTGACTTTTCTGAGTGAGACTATTGTTTAAGTCTCCCTCTAAAGAGGCTACAGCATAATAACACACTGTATCGCTCAACAGCGACAGTCAACTTAGCGGGGGTCCCTAAATTTGAGAAGGTTACCCACTGAGGAGACTACATCACGGAAGTAGACGGGATCCTGACTCGCACGTCTCGTCATTTAACAATCTAGCGCGCAAATTAACCAACATCAAAAAACTGTTTATAGTAAATAGTTAAGACAAGCGATACTAGTTACGTTGGCAACGATCCAGATGCCATGTAAACTGCTGCTCGGGAACCATGGTCTGTGATATACCTAAGATTTATTTATTAGACTAAGAATAAATATGATGCTGTAACAAATACAAAGACAAACAAAGCAGCAATTTATACAAAGATAAAAGTGTATGTTACAGTGAGGAAAAACGTGGTAATTTTCATATTATTTAAAAAATTGACTCCGTATCCAATATCCGTATTCCATATGCTAATGACTATATAAAGGTAAAAGATACATATAACTTTATTTTACAATAAAATTAAAGAAGAAAATTACAGAACTAAGGTATATTTTACAATTCATTGTACAAGGGGCGACCTTATCGCTAAGAACGATCTCTCTCATGCAACCTTTGTAATCTTATACCACTAAACAGTTCTCGTATGTATATATATATATATAATAAATAATAATAAATCTTTATTAGTCACCATAGAAAATGTTTACACAGAGAAATACGAAGTCCCTGACTCCTGAGCTAGGTTCAATTGGACCTGTGTTTCAGAGGCAGTGTCTTCTCCCATTTGAAAAGCACAATAAAATACAATAAATTATGAGCATAACAAATGATAACAATATTTTATAAATGTGTGTGTGTGTTGGTGTGTGTGTGTGTGTGTAAATTTGTGTTTGTGTATGTCCCTCAGCTTTATATTATATTATGCTTTATATTATATATATATTGTAATCTGAAATCCGTAAACGGCTCCAACGATTTTCATAAAATTTAGTATGCACGGGTTTCGACAGTTATAAATCGTATGACTTTCTGACATTATCAAAATTTAACTAACTGCTTTAACGACACAGGATCTTTTGAACTACTTCTGTAGATGGCGCTGTTAAGTAAGACTAAGCTAAAGGTTATTTGCTTTGAGGTTAGACCAAAAAACATAATTATTTATTATTATTATTGATGAAAAATATGTCTTGACGGTAGGATCGAAAAACATAATTCATATTTTATTATTTTGTAATTCGTAATATATAATATCCAAAAAAAGCACCGAGTCAAGCTCGGCCATCCGGCAATATTGTTTCAAACAAATCACAATTATACTCGTGCTAAAAATATAATCGTGATAGAAATACTGAATTCCGTCCTGATTCTTGCTAATTAAAAATAATCACAAGCGATAAGCATTTCAACTTGGTCCAGAAATGGTGCGCGCAATTTCACAACGCCCTAGGTCCGGTACGTTGACTTGGCAGTTATCCCAGTCCTCTCCAAATTAGTTTACATTTCTTGAGCTTTAATAAATTAAACATAGACTTTTTTTATACAAAATAAAAACGTTTGGGCTCTATGTCGCTTGATTGAAGGCGAAGATGAAGCTTAGGAACTCGTGAACCTATAAGGTGTCTAAATTGTACTCGTATGGAAAGACTAAGGATAAACCGCTTCGAACGTATTGTTGGGATGTCGTATAGAATACACAACACTTTTCAACCGACTTAAAAAAAGTAGGAAATTCGAATTGTCTATTTTTTTATTGTTTATGCTTTTTATTTTTCTATTAATTAATCGAAATACTTCTTTAAAGGCCTTCAACTCATTTCCAGCTTCTTTATTGTTCTGGATGTTCATTGGCGACGGTGAACATTTAAGATCAGGTCAACCGTAAGCTCGTTTGCCACTTTTCCATTAAAAAGTCTCTTTGTAACGGGGGTTCAGTGGAACGCACCGGAGCCCCTCTACACTGTGCTCTCGTAGCACGTCCCGCAGGGGGAAGGTTAATCCCTCCCCCCTTGTGCCGCAGTGCAAGGCGACACGAGCCGAAATCGCCATCTTCCCGGGTCCACTTTGGCGGACGACAAAGTCCCGCGAACCCGAGGCCCCTTTTATCGCCTCCTACAACAGGCAGAGGATACCGTAGCATTATTCTATGAGCCCAGAACTACAACGCTGGAAGTTCTTTAAAAAAGCCTATGTTAATATTATATCATAGAACCGTGTGTTTCATTTTATACATGGATGGAGTAGTAATATAGAGAATACTTGTTGATTGAGAAATTACGTTTATGACAATCGAAGACTAGGTAAGTACCTAAGAGAGACTATACCTAGTCTTCGATTGTCATAAATCTAGCCTAAGTACTTCCTTGACAAGAACTAATACGATGGGAATATGAGCGCCAGGATTTCGTAATATCACTATTATACTTCGAAAATAAAAAAGCATCCCACCAAGAGAGACCCAATTAAAACAAATACCATTCAGACAAAAAACATCTTTACAATCGTTATATAAATGACGATACTATTAGTGCATAAATTTTAAAAAAAAACCTTTTTTTGAAGTCGGTTAAAAATGGCTTGAATCGTGTTGTGATTATTATCTATCACCTTAGATTTTTTCACAGTATTCGGTTTTTTGTACGGTGTACTACTGTCTCACGGCATTCACGAAATTTTTTTAGGTTTTTGAAATCGTTTCAGAATATTAACGAACATTTCCTGCTATGCTGCCTCCCAAAGGATATGGAAAAACGAAACTTCGTTTTAAAGGTTACGCTTTTACTGAATTCTCTTCCGGCTTACAGATTATTTGATAAGTCCTTATTCGCGTCGTCCCTATAGCCAGCCGTCATTCTATTTTATACATGCCGTTCCTTAGAGAACACATTTTTATCCCACCGGTAGCGATTGGTGATCAGTTTATTTTTGTTAAATTGTGTTTTGCGTCATAATTTTGTAAGTATTAATAATAAAATCGTTACGTTTCCTTATAGCGAATGTTGTGTACACCTGTAATTGGCATACACAACAGGACTTAGTTTGTAAACTTGATTATTACAACAATGTATGCTTGTGTAATGCTGTTGGTGTATCTTAATAAATAAATAAATAAATAAATAAATAAATAAATAATTTTATTCTTTTGAAGAAAAACTTCTTTACGCACACTTGACTCGTGGAGTAAGCTAGTGAATGCATTACGAAAAGTGTAGTCGGGCGAGGTGAACGGAAGCTGAAAGGGAGATATTAGTCAGTGAACATTGAAAGAGATTTACGTTTCATATATCTAAGGCAGTGCAGGCCTAGTGCCAGGAACACGGGAGAGCAGTGCGCGCGCACATCTTTTTTCTCTTGAACAATCATGTATTGGTTGGATACAGAGTCAGGTAGCTCTTATACCTACAGCCTTGTAGTTCTGGGCTCGTAGAATAAGGCTACGGTATACCCTGCCTGTCGTAGAAGGCGTCTAAAATGGGCCTCGGATTCGCTGGGCGACAAGGGTGAAGGCATTTGTCGTCTTCTAAAGTGGACCCGGGACGAAGACGACATCGGTTGGCTAGTGTGGCCTTGCACTGTGAGGGCGAGAGGGGGGGGTGAGATTGTGGGAGTTGGTAAGAACCCCACATAACCCCGTCTTCCCCCTTGCTCTTATATCGAACACTACTGTGTAGAAACGCGATACAAACATATATGCATATAGATGGAGATAAAGTAGTATTACTTCAGTCTAAAGCACGTTCGATTCTTTTATGACCTAAACATGTTAGCCAGTGAAGTTGGCCTGTTTTGCCGGATTTGAGAGGTATCAAAGCTTTTAGTTCGCTAAGCCTTAACCTCTATTTGGGATTAACTCGACTCAAGGATCTGTCTTTGACGATTACTCAAAAATGGTTAGCGTTCCAAAACAAGGGTGCCCGGGAGGGCTCTCTATTCCAGTATATTTCACAAGACAAGTCGTATATCTATCTCACGTGACGGGGTATCGAACTCTATTCTTTGTAATTTAAAGCGATGACTCCACTACAGAGCCACTGTGTTTCCAGACGGACCAATATAAAATTTTGTGACACTGTAGCGCGTTACCCGAAAAGTTACAGCTTCCGCAATCAACCGTTTCATTTCCTCTAGCGAATGAGTAATATGTTGTCGTCTCGTTTTTATTGCCACATCTTGACAGAAAAACACGATCGTACAACGTTTTTTTATGAATCCAAACGGATGACAACATTGTACGACACTGGCCACTCATTAATATAAAGTAAATTAATATGGTAGCTCAGCAGTGTGCGTGCGGACGCCTCAAGTTGCATGGTACGCTAGCAACCCGAGCTCGATCGCCGGTGCCGGCACCAATAAATTTGCTGTTGCAATTTTATGTTCTGACTTACCACGCGCTCAGCGGTGAAGGAAAACATCTTGAGGAAACCTATACGTCTTAGAAAGTTTTTCATGTGCCAATCAGGGCTGCGCGTTGTACTTTTCCCTTATACTACATTATACTGCAGAGAAGGCCTGCGCTCAACTGTGTGGACACATGTATTATGTATAGAAAGGCTGTAACTTAAGTAATTACTTCATTCATTGTTAAAGAAGGCAGCTTAACATGTGTTCACTTACCAGCTGCGGTACCGTTCGGTGTATTTAGCGTACAGGGCTTTTAAACCGACTTCAAATAAGGACGTTCTCGATTCATCTATTTTTTTATTATTGCTACCTTATAAATTTTGACTGAATTCGATTTTTATCATTCTTATTTTCATTTTAAAGCTCGTTCTGACAATGGTATTAAGTATGTCTGCGACAAATAGACGAATAACTTTTGAATCAATAATAAAGGAAAGAATGTACTTCAACGATAGTTTGATGGATTCGTTAGATTGTTATTTATTCTAATGTTCCTACGATAATTCGGAAATCACAGACCGCGGATAATAGCGTTTATTTGATTAGATTTGATGTCGGTTTGTTTTTACTCCTAAATAAACTTGTGAACGGGGTAATCTCTTTTTTAAATGCGACACGTAGTAATCACGGCAGGAGTTCGTCCTCAGTGCGATTCTGGTTCTCTTTCACTTCATTCACATCCATACATCTACGTTTTTAATTACTTTTTTTAATATATCTTCAATGTGGGCGATGTGACTCCTAAAGAGCTGGGGTGGTAAATGAGCTTAGATTTTTATAGCGAAACTAGCGTACCCAGCCCGCTTCGCCGGGATAGATTTTGCTTTATTTTATTTAAACAATAAACTTACATCATTAAATATTTAATTTAAATCTCACAATATATTAAATTATTAATTTCTCTCCGTGTTCATTCTCTTTTCGAGCGGGTGAAGATCATTACCTACACATGTACACGCAATATAATTCATTGTACTTCAATATGGTTCATTACGATATAAATATACGCGACACGCATGTGTCAACACAAATTTGAGGTTATTAAAGAATAGAATGTCATTAAAGTAAATAAAAACAGTATTTGACAGTTCAAAAAAAAAAGAGTACTCCGATCGTCAATACAGGATTACTCGCCAGATCAATCTGAAGGTTCCCTGAAAGTTTAATTGAAATAGGACCAGCCGTTTCGGCGCCTATATGGAACATTCTCACTCACTTTCTCTTTTTTATATATATTCATCATTAAAAAACTAGACAAGGCTACTAAAAAAAAAACTGACAGTCGGATCGTTCCCACTAATTTACTAACTGAATTTAACGTCAGAAGCAATAGTGAAAAAGTTAAAATCACAAACAAGACGCCGCTAGATAACTTCAACGCTATTCGGAGTTTTCCAACTAACTCATGTGAAACTCTACAACGTACAAAAGCTTAAACTATTTGGCAAATTGTTTGCGAGGATGCGGAAGCAAATAGAGAGAACACATAACTTGTGGAGTTTTGTGCTTTTACAGAACTACGCCATCTTTACATGCCGCCTATAATCTTGACTAAGAACAAAACAAATACAGCGCCATCTTGATGTCTGCCGATTTACAAAACTGTACGTAACTCGCGTAACTGTCACCACACACATCCAACATGTGGAATCAATTACCACCACCGATGTTTCCAAACTGCTACGACTTGAGGATATTTCTCAAGTCCAGGGAGTTCGCGCACTCCTGGCATAAGAGGAGGGTCCGTACCGAGGAGTCGCCTGACGCCGTTAAACAAATCTGTGTGTTACTATGCTGTCAAGCCCCTTAAGAGGAGAGTTAAGTAAGAATACCTTGATAAAGAAATTGAAGTGAGTGCGTGTACACGGCCAGACCACGCGTACCCTCCCGCGTTTCGGGCCATATAATCGCGAGATTGGTGATGCTATGGGAGGTGATGGGATGAATGTGTGAACCTCTATGCACCATAATAATAATTTGGGCTGCGTTGTTATTGAATTTGCCGCTTTGTTTATCTTTTATTATCTCGTTTATATTTATTGCGAACACTCTTTGTTAATTAGGTTTTTAATTAACACGAGATAAAAACCCTTATGCTTCTTTTTGGAAAAATAACACAGTGTGTTTTTAGCGCGTGACAAAGTTTCGTGCGCCTGTAACATAATTTATTAACGTTGCATTGCTGGGAAAACAGATCAGAATGTTATTTACGCTGATACAGTATATAATATATAATATACAGTATATAATTCATTATCTTTTTATTATTACGTGAAGTGACGTTTTTCTTTCTTTCCTTCCGAATACAATGTGGGTATTTTCAAGAGTAGAGTGAATAGGCATTTACTAAGCTAGTGCGCCTTACCATCCAGGACTGCATTTCCACTTAACATCAGGTGGGATCGTAGTCAAGCACTTGCTTAGAAAGTACAAAAAAAAGTGAAAACTTTGTACAGATATAGTAAGAAAAGATTTTCCTTTGTAATTTTTCGGAAAAGTTCTTATTTATCGTGTTCTCTCAATTAGCTTATTCGCTATTGTTAGCTGGCAACACCTGACACCCAGCGATTGTTATACATAATAACTACTTCCAATGATATCTTAATAATTTACCTGAACCTTATTGTATCTTTAATTCATAATTAATAATTTAGTTGATCGTCACATGAACTTGGCATTGTAAACAATAGTTTAACCTTATTAGTTCCTAATCTGACTTCTAATTAATTTTGTATAAAGATGGCGAGGACGCGCAGTTGTGACGTTTGACTCGATATAAATAATTCTTTGTACAACGTTACGCTGTCTCAATAAAGCGAGTGTATTAGTTGTTGGACTATTTTATTCTACGAGACCTACAGATTATAACACTATAGTTATAATCATATACTCGTATATTTTCAGATTTCGATTGCATCCCTCTCACACGCAAGTTATTAAAATTATTTTCTTAAATAAAAGTAGCGTATTATCCTTAATGCATCAGCTATCTGCCAGTGACTGTCCCGTCAAAAACGGTGCTGCCGTTCCAGAGATTAACCGGAATAAACAGACAGACAGATTAAAATTCCAAAAAGCATTTTATTTTGGTATATGCCGTATATACATTCATATTGTTAGCGAAAGTTGGTCCTACTGAATATTATAATCTACTAAGTTAATGGACTGACTATAAAAGTACTTAACTAATTTCTAAAATGAAAAATTTACTAACAAAGGAAATAAATAGTTGTTTTTGTTTTAAAAAGTAAAAAAGTAGAAAAAAAATAAAACGTTAAATTTTAAAGCTTAGGTTAGTTACATGTTTATATTATAACAATATTTGTGTGAAATTGAATTGTGTTTCTCTCGAGGTTACATGTTTTAATGTTGATAATCTAATCTATTTACATTTAGACAATGGTAAAGTACCATTCACTCATCACGATGTCTTCAAAACTATCACTCGATTGACTTACAAGTAAATTTATATGCAAAAACTAAATCGAATTAACCGTCCTCTATCTATTCCCGAATTATCGTAGAAATACTACTAGAATTTATCAAAGCATTTATCATGATAATAAGTCCACTTGTGGCGTACATACTTGATGCAAATTTAAGACCTATATGTTTTTTTATGGATACCATTGTTGGAATTGGACCAAATTATTCATTACACGGAAAACACTAGCGTTCAAATAAAAAAAGAAGCTGAGGTAACAAACATAATAAAACATAAGGAATTGAGAACCTCGTACTTTTTTGAAGTCGGTTGAACAGAAGGCGGAGATTGGTGTTTAGTATCTATCCCGCTAAGAAAGGATTATGTACAAGGATAAGAGATATTTAAAAGAGAAAGTGTGTGGGTATGTTTCATATAGGCTCCGTAACGGCTGCACTGATTTCAATGAAACTTTCAGAGAATCTTCACATTGACCTGGGGAGTAATCCTGTAAAGTTCGGTGACGATCGGAGCACTCCTCTTTCCTGTCTGTCTATCAGTCAAATACAGCTTTTTATTTACTATGATGATATTCTATTGTTTTATAACCCAAATTTATATTGACACATGCGTTGTGTATATTGCCAAAATTCTAGAAAAATTGTTTACAAACAAGTTTATTCATCTATAAGGTTAAATTTAAATGACCACCAGCACGGTTTCTTAAGAGGTCGATCAACCACGACAAACCTTATTACTTGTTAAGCAATTTTATATCATGTTCTATGTCACAACGGTCGCAGGTTGACGTCATATACACTGACTACCGTAAAATGTTTTGACAGGATTGATCATTCAACCCTTCTTCTAGAATTACTCCCGCATGGGAATCCAAGAGGTAATCTCTCTACCGATGGTTCTCATCTTATGTAGAAAATAGGTGTCAGACTGTGGTACTGAATGGTTACGTCTAGGAACCACCGCCCATTCCCTCGGAGTACCTCAAAGGTTCTCTATTAGGACCTCTATTATTCAATATCTTTGTCAATGACATAGAATCCTGCTTTCTTCCCTCAAGATCCTACTATATGCGGATGATTTGAAAATCATGAAGGAGGTAAACAGCCTGAAGATGCAGAGCTGTGCAAAACTATCACTCGATTGACTTACAAGTAAATTTACATGCAAAAACTAAATCGAATTAACCGTCCTCTGTCTATTCCCGAATTATCGTAGAAATACTACTAGAATTTATCAAAGCATTTATCATGATAATTAGTCCACTTGTGGCGTACATACTTGATGCAAATTTAAGACCTATATGTTTTTCTAATGGATACCATTGTTGGAATTGGACCAAATTAGTAATTCCATAGGAAGCCTCCTCCTCCTCCCGTCGGATTCCTCAATGCTGAGGGTCGCGACCATCTCGTGGGAACAGTTTGTTTTTAGTGATCCGTCGCCATTTTCCTCTATCTGCAGCCGTGCGCAGAGCATCGCTATCCGACGTGCCTAGAGTGGTGCGGATCTGGTCAGTTCAACGTGTCGGGCTTCGACCTCGCGGTCTTGTCACGTCAATTTTACCAGTCACAACTAGCCTTTCTAGGTTATAGCTGTTTTTCCATAGGAAGCACTAGCGTTCAAATAAAAAAAGAAGCTGAGGTAACAAACATAATAAAACATAAGGAATTGAGAACCTCGTACTTTTTTAAAGTCGGTTGAACAGAAGGCGGAGATTGGTGTTTAGTATATATCCCGCTGTAAGAAAAGATTATGTACAAGGATAAGAGATATTTAAAAGAGAAAGTGTGTGGGTATGATTCATATAGGCTCCGTAACGGCTGCACTGATTTCAATGAAACTTTCAGGGAATCTTCACATTGACCTAGGGAGTAATCCTCAGCCCTGTAGTTCTGGGCTCTCAAGAATAAAACTACGGTATCCCTGTCTGTACAAGGGCGACTAAAAGGGGCCTCGGGTTCACTGGGCGACAAGGGTGGGGGCCTGAGTCGTCCACCAAAGTGGACCCGGGAAGAAGGCGACACCGACTGGCCCGTGTCGCCTTGCGCTGCGAGTGCACAGGGGGGGAGGGAGTAACCTCCCCCCCCCCCGGGACGTGCTCTCCTTGAGCACAGTGCAGAAGGGCTCCGGTGCGTTCCACTGGAGATCCCCTCGTCATGCACCGAGGAAAGGGCCACCGTGGAGTTTTTAGTGAGTAAGAACCCCACATAACCGCCGCCTTCCCCCCAGAAGGCGGGGTATCTTTCTGAAGATTTCCTCCCCGTCAAAAAAAAAGGGAGTAATCCTGTTCGGTGACGATCGGAGCACTCCTCTTTCCTGTCTGTCTATCAGTCAAATACAGCTTTTTATTTACTATGATGATATTCTATTGTTTTATAACCCAAATTTATATTGACACATGCGTTGTGTATATTTATGTCATTATGAACCAGTTTCAAGTTCAATAGAGTATATTGTATGTACATGGATGTAGGTAATGATCTTCAACCGCTCGAGAAGAGAATGAATACGGAGAGAAATGAATAATTTAATATATGGTGAGAGTTAAATTAAATATTTATGATGTAAGTTTATTGTTTAAATAAAATAAAGCAATAGCCCGGCAAAGCGGGCCGGCTACCTCAGTATTTTATTTTTAAAGAAGTGTGTTATTTTTCTACATTTAGCCAATGATCCTAACTCCAAGTAATTATATTGAATAAACAGAGGGAGAAAACTCAAACAATTTTCAAAGACCTCAAAACCCTATAGGTCTAGAGTAATTATTTGCAAGCATCTGTAACGCTGTAAAATGCAAATTCGACTAATTTACAAGTGCTTTGTGGTTTTTGTTCGTCAATAAGTTTACTATCTCGTGTAATTCATATTAACCTAGAATGGAATAAATCGCATTAAGCCGTGACAGCTCAGTGTCTGGGCGATCGCCTTAAGTTCCATAGTACGCTAGCAATACGAGTTCAATCCAAATTTGTTTGTTGCAATTTTAAATAACGATACACGCGCTCGGCGGGGAAGGAAAACGTTGTGAGGAAACCTGCATGTCTTAGAAAATTTTCTAAGGCATGTGAATTCTGCCAATCCGTACTAGGTCCGCGGTGCCTCTATCTCTAGTGCCCGGCAGCTGGTGTGTGTATATAGGCTGTTACTTTACTAGAATAACAATTTACAAGTACATAGTATTATGTCGGTGTTAGCTCAGTGAAAGGCGGCTATCCAGAAATTGCACAATACCCTTGCGTCCCGAGTTCGACACAGTTAGCCTTGTATTTTCAATAACTACAACGCCAAGTATACATACATTTGCATGTCTCCATCTGTGTGTATCCATTTTGACGACCCATTCAAGCATCTAACATCTGACATAACTTTTGAACCTTGACGGAGGAAGGCTTATGTGGGGTTCGTACCCACTGAAACCACCGCGATGGCGGCCCTTCCTCGATCCATTGTGAGGGGCTCGAGATCTACAGTGGAACGCACCGGAGCCCCAGCACTGTGCTCTCGGAGAGCACATCCCGGGGGGAGATTAGGTCAGCCCCCCCTTCTTCCCGGGTCCACTTCGGCGGACGACAAAGGCTCCCACCCTTGTCGACCAGTGAAAGCGAGGCTCCTTTTAGTCGCCTTCTACGACAGACAGGGAATAACGTAGCCTTATTCTACGAGCCCAAAACAACAGGGCTGACCATCTGACATATCTGGACCAATTGCTCATAAAATTGTAAGTAATCAACGATTACCTTAATTGTAACTTAACCAAAAAGACCGTCATGTCTACGTTTCATTTAATTTTCTACTTACATTAACCATTTCATTTTTCAATTTATCTAAAAGCAATTTACAGAAGATGCTGTGACACAAATTGCTTTCACGTTTCTTATTTTTCAAATGAAATGGGAACAAGTTGATTATTTATAACATTTTTTTTATTTACAAGATATTATTTGTTTTCTACAGATCGCGATCTTTACGTAGCAGAAATAAATTTATAATTACAATAACAATCACTCATATCCGTCAAGGGAAGGATTGATCGCAGACTTACTTGGACTTCACATTCGGAGGTCTATACTCTGACTTTGAATGTAGTGTAGACCGAATTTAAGAAGGAAAAACAATTTGGAAGCGTCAATAGCCTAATGGTTTAGGGTACGGCCTGCGAATCGTAAGGTCGTGGGTTCGAATCCACCATTCGACTATTGCCGTGAACCATGTCCTAGAACAAGCTTAAGCTTAGTTGGAATGATTAACAAGATTGTTAGTAATATTTCAGGAAAAAAAAATATTGCTAGCTTTCTTTTTAAAAAAGAAAAATTTAAAATAATTGGATTATTTTGTATAACAAATGATTACCTAACTTAAATTACTAGCTCTTAGTTTGAGTTAGTAGTTCTGTAGTTCTGCAGTTCTGTAGTTCTGGGCTCTCAAGAATAAGACTACGGTATCCCCCTGCCTGTCGTAGAAGGCGACTAAAAGGGGCCTCGGGTTCACTGGGCGACAAGGGTGGGGGCCTTTGTCGTCCGCCAAGGTGGACCCGGGAAGAAGGTGACATCGGCTGGCCCGTGTCGCCTTGCACTGCGAGGGCACAGGGGGGGAGGGTGTAACCTCCCCCGGGAAGTGCTCTCCTTGAGCACAGTGCAGAGGGGCTCCGGTGCGTTCCACTGGAGATCCCGGAGCCCCTCACCATGCACCGAGGAAGGGCCACCGGGGAGGTTTTAGTGGGTAAAAATCCCACATAACCGCCGCCTTCCCCCCAGAAGGCGGGGTCTCTTTCTGAAGATTTCCTCCTCGTGAAAAAAAAAAAAAGTTTGTGTTAAGAGTCTATAAGAATTGGCATTCATAGGGAATTAGATAACTTAGAATATCACTTATATTATAAAAAATTGAAATTGAAATTATCGACATCAATCCAGTTGATTGAGATGTGAAATCTCAAGATGATCCGAGCAACAATTATACTATACAATATGTTACTAATGTTTATATGGTTTATTTAGTTTTATCGATACGCAAACTGTATATTCTTCTGACTGCCATAAAGCAACATTCCCTTACATTAAAAAACCTACATAAAAATAATAAAAGACGAAATAAAGTAAAAATGCCTAAATTCAAATGAACTTTTGTTAATAAACATTTCTGTTTTCTTGGACCTTACATATACAACAAAATTAATACAATATTAAATATTAGAGATAAAAATTTATATAAAACGAAGCATGAAATTTTAAAGTGGCTTGAAACACTAAATTATATAGGTTGTGAGAATATGTTAAAAGTGGTCAATTGAAAACCACTCACACATTCACCGACACACATATATACACACCCACCCGCATAAAAAAATTGATATAATTACAATATTAGATATATAAATAACTTTGGCAGGAAGGACTGCCACCTATCGCACAGGAAATCCCTAGTTTAGGTGGCAGTGAAACTTAAATAGAACTAATGCAGTAAAAAAGTGTAATTAGTAATACTGTTTGTTATAATTTTGTTAATTAATAAAGGATTTATATTATTTATTTATTATTATTTAAATATATTACATATTAATATATAAATATAAATACACGACACAATATAAGCATGTCGGTGACGCGATCCCATTAGATATTGCCCTACAAGTGCTCAACGAGGCTAAAGTTCTCTTCAATTAACAAAACTGCAGTTTTAATTAGATGACGATAACAAAGCGCCATCTATTAGCCGGGTACATAATTAGGCTTAACGTAGTACAATATATAGAACTAGTGAAGAGATAGCAGCATCACGTAAATATAATTACATTAGCATGTTGCTGTGGCTAACCTACCAAATAGTGTTCAACGTGACAAACAAACAAAAAAGAGATTATATTTTTTTCTATAGGATTGGGGGCAAACGAGGTACAGCTCACCTGAGCTTAAGTGATCATCGTCGCCCATAAGCATCCATAACACCAGAGGAGCTGCCAATGCGTTGCCGGCCTTTGAGAATGGAGTAGGTTCGTCGCGAAGGTCCCCAAAGCGTACTGGTTCCGCTGGGGACAGCTGGTTCCACAAGTTGATAGTACGTGGAGAAAAGAGATGGACACTATCGCGATGGTTGGTGTTCAACATGGAATTTGGATTTCTGCTATAATAATAAATATATATAGCATTAGTATTATTAAATATATAGCCGTAATAAATTTGAAATTCTGCGTAAAATACTCATTTGAAATATCTAGAAGGTTTCTCCCAATTAGTCTCCTTTACAAGTTAGTGTGAAAAAAACTGTAATACCTTTCGTTAGCGAAATTAACGCTCCGTTTGTTATAAAAAAAAACTTTGCCTTTGCTCTACGGCGTAGCGTTGAAATTACAAGGTTACGAAAAATAAAAACACTCAACCGCGTAATTCAGATGGGTAGGCAGATATTACGTTAACTGCCTTGTTAGTATTGTCGTTGCAAATATCTCACTTTTTCCAAATGGTTGGTTTGTACCTACGACCTAACGTTTCGTAGTTCTAGATGGCTTAGGGTGTGGTTTTCGAAACTTAACGTAGTTTCAAAGTACTATTGACTATTGACGTGAAACATCTCGTAGCAGAAGCTCTACAATTGTATGTAGAGCTGGTACTGATACAACTTTCATAAAGTTACACTAGAAACTTTACCTAATCAAGAAATAGTTTCATATTTACCTTTTCTTGTCTCTAGCCATCTGCATTTAGTTCTATGTTTTTATATATATACAATTATTATGGTTATATATTTAATTTTTATGTATGTATTTATGTTTTAATAGGTTTAGTTTTTTATATCTCTTAGCTCAACGTGATCCCAAGGTAGACTGATAGAGATTGTCTTTTGGCTTTAAGTCTGCCTTTTGGTCTCTACGTAAGAACAACAAAACGCTTGTCAAAAATTTGTGTCCAATGCCATACATTACCTATCACATATGATATATAATAAGCTCGGTGATAAGCTGACAACGAAACTACTGTATACCCCGCTAGAGTTAAAAGGACGTCAGTGCTTTTATCTTCTATATACTCGTATTTAAAAATGAATTGCTGTTTGTTAGCATCGCTAAAACTAGAGAACGGCTGAACGGATTTATCTTATCTTGGTCTTAAAATGTTTGTGCAGGTCTAGGGAAGGTTTATAAGTGGAGAAAAATTAGAATAACTGTCGGGAAAACCTATATAGCCCTTTTCTATTGCCCATATAAACGTTTTTTTTCTAAATAAAATATAGAGTCAATTTGAACTTTATGGCAGAGCAATAATGCATTTTTTACATTAAACATACTCTCTGTTGGCTAAGCATTGTAGGTGTGCTCCTGACGTCATAAGCTGCGTTGAGAAATGGCAATTTGCACTTTATTACCACTGCACAAAGTTTAAATTCAATCATATATATCTCGAACCCGATCAAATTGAATAGTCACAAATAGATCATCACATCAGTGGTAATTTCAATTTGGTCGTTTTCGCGATATTATTTCGTATGTTTTAGTTTGGATTCTCAATCATAAATAAACGGTGTTCAAGCAGGTTTGATTCCTAAGTTCCCCTCTTCATTTGAAGTCGGGGTTTTTTAGTGGGTCCCAGAAAGTTCGTGGAAGCGAAGATACTTCGGTCATCCGAGCTGAATCCCACACCGCCCTATCATCGGGGTGACAGTTCTGTTCAGGACAATTTTTTTGCCCCGACTATAAAATAGAAAGTAACAAAAAATTGCCACATTCGAAGTCTGTCGGGACCGCGTTTATAATAAATAGACGTATGACAGTAACAACAAGCGACGGGCTCACTACCTATCACATTTGAGATGTAATAAGCTCGGTGATAAGCTGACAACGATACTGCTGTCTACCCTGCTAGAATTAAAAGGACGTGACTGATTTTATATATGATAAATAGACGTATGTTCACCAGTAACAACGAACAGTTGTTGGATAAAGTTGTCAGAGTTGTCGACAATACGCTCTTATGAGTATTCTATAACGAAG
The DNA here is from genome assembly GCA_029286785.1 of Meandrusa payeni. Lineage (NCBI taxonomy): Eukaryota > Metazoa > Arthropoda > Insecta > Lepidoptera > Papilionidae > Meandrusa > Meandrusa payeni. The sequence continues at coordinate 4,138,262 of JAGSMX010000016.1, read as the reverse complement.
TTTGTTTATTACAAGTTTATTACAGTCGTAACTATCATGGCAAAGGTCGTAAAGTAACATCGCTTCAAACTACATAAACTACGTCTTAATTCTATGGTTAGAAGCATTTCTATTCATTCATATGTTCTTGCTGAGACAAACGGTTCTCATATTTGAATTTTTTGTTTTAATTTAAAGTGATTATGGTCCTCACTTGTCATTACTTAAAAAAAAACATCGTAAAGTTTTTAACGTTTCCCTAACGTTAGAAAATGTTAGTAATGTTTTCTGAAAAAAAAAAAAGAAATATTGCTAGCTTTCTTTTTCAAAAGAAAATCATATTCGCACCGTTATGTCGGACTCGGCCTACAAGAGGCCCTCCCACGGTGACCTGCCCTCCACAACGACAGGGCCGCGTTAGCATTTCAACATCTCGCCCGGCGGCAAGCCCAGTTAGGAAAACCGGCGAGGCCGATGCAAACCGGTGGGAACTTCTCCAACTCCCCACCCCACTGAGTCCCACTAAGGAGGTTGAAGAAGGCAGTTCTTGCTCCTCTTACTCTACGCCGGAGCGGGTTAGATAAATAGGCTTTCTCACTTGCCCGCTCCACCAGGCGCAGCTACAGCTACTCACCAGATCCGACAAACGCCACTCTACACAGATGGAGGCCTCGCCATGTACTACTCCAAGCATTAGCAAACAACGCCACACCAGCGATCTGACCTCGCCTTCAAGCTCGGCGCAATAGAACTACATAGCGCGTACATACCACAACACCAGCGTTGTGTCAGAAACAGTTGACGATATGCGCTGGAGAGGTCCGAACCTCCCTACGACTATCAAGTACACAACATCCAGCATTAAAAAGAAATTTTCGGCGACATGGCAGTCCGTCACTTAGAATATTCAAGTACAAGATTAGGTTACCTTATTCATTTATCTAGCTCGCGAACTCAGGTCATCGTGAGCGCAGTAACAGATGAAGCTGTAAAAGTCATTAGATTACAGAGAGATATATCGACTTCACGTGGGTATTCTGTCGCTGAATTGCATTGTTGTGGCTAAATTGCAACAAACATATTCATTGATCGAGTATCGAACTCGGTTTGTTAGCGTACTATGCTTACTTGAGGCGCTCGGACATTGAGCTATCACGGCTCTGTATCGATTCTGAACTTATATAGTTACGAGTATCTCCGTTTTCAAGCCACAATACAAATTCAACATTTGTTTCCAAAGTACAGTTCAAACAGCCATAAATACAACTCGGAGTCAACTTCGTGTTTATTGCAGGAAGTTGTATGCACGCCTCATTTGTTTCATTTTAATATAGCCGTTTGTTTGTAGTCCTTATTTGTTCACCAACTATATTCCTTTCTCGATCAAATACAGCACCGTTATACATATTACACAACTAACTCGCTGTATCGAGTATACAATTTGTTTATTGCGTAATAATAGATACGAAAGAAGGAAGCGCTTCGCTGCGTCTTTCATTATTCGTGCAGAAAATGACTGGAACAGTTTGCTTTCATCTGTTTTACCTCTTAACAATGTGGGTATCTTCAAGAGCAGAGTGAATAGGCATTTACTAAGCTAGTGCACCTTACCATCCAGGGCATTTCCACTTCACTTAATTTTTATATCATAGATGATCGTCTAACAGGGTCTAACGCGGGTTTAAGTGCCAGTCTTGTACAAATGATCAGCATGTTTTTCGATTATTTAAGTACTAAAAAAAAATTGCTAAAAACTTGCTTCCTGTATACGATGATGGGATCACCACCGTTCATATTTGGTACATATTATTATATATAATTTACATATATATATATGTGTGCATATAATGTTTAATTTCCGGTGCTGTGAACTAACATGTTGTCGTATGTTTAAGATATGTTTATTTTGTACTATTACTTTATGTATGTATATATTTGATATTCCAGTACCTTAAATAAAAACAAAAATGGGTGCGTGTAGTTATGTACGCGTGTGAAAAGTTAAACTTCTTTGGTATAATTAGTTGTAAGTAGTTTTAATTGATCTAAACAAATAATTACAGTAAAACAATTAAAAATATTTTTCCGCAAGGAGGGTAAATCCGTTATGAACCCAACAATAAAATGTCTGGAAAAGGATATTCTAAATTTTTTTAATGAAAGCTAGCAATATTTCTTTTTTTTCAGAAATATTACTAAAAATCTTGTTAACCATTCCAACTAAGCTTAAGCTTGTGCTAGGACATGGTTCACGGCAATAGTCGAATGGTGGATTTGAACCCACGACCTTACGATTCGCAGTCCGTACCCTAAACCATTAGGCTATTGACGCTTCCAAATGCTATATATATAAAAGAGAAAGTGTGTGGGTTTGTTCAATATAGGCTCCGAAACGGCTTAACTGATTTTATTGAAACTTTCAGGCAATCTGCAAATTGACCTTGCGAGAGATCCTTTGAAGTTTGGTGACGATCGGAGCACTCCTCTTTGAACTGTCAAATACAACTTTTATTTAGTATGATACTTATACTACGGGTACGATATTGTATTTACTGATAAGTACATGGGTGTAGGTAATGATTTAAAACCCGCTCGAGAAAAGAATGAATACGGAGAGAAATGAATTATTTAATATATTGTTAGAGTTAAATTAAATATTTAATGATGTTAGTTTATTGTTTAAATAAATAAAGCAAAATTTATCCCTAGGCGAAGCGTTGTGGACGAACTAACACAGTTGGCCAGAAAGGCTGGCCTTTACTGCTTCACCGGATTGTGAGGTGGCATAGCTCTTAGGTCGCTTAGCCTGAACCTCCGAAGCGGGCTGATACGCTAGTAGTTAATAAAGTTCAGTTCTAATTTCAAAATTAAATAAATAAATAAATTAAATAATAACATTTTGATATATATCAAGAAATAGTACATAAGGATACTAATCATTAATTACATTTTAGCACTGCAAGCACAATTGTTTTCACTGCAGTTTCAACCTGTTACTGTCATCATTTTTTCATTGCAATTGCTGTCTTTATTTAATCCCGTAATAATTGTCTGTGTTGATGTGCAATGATTAACTGTACCATGTTACAAATCCACCGTGCACTAGAGTCATTGAGACCTTCATTGCCCTGGAAGTGACAAAAAAGGCGCATATGACTCCATTCCGCATATGTCGTGGATCCAACGACAGAAGCGGCAATTGGAAAACTATTGGCTTGAACGCGGCCAGGCTAACGAGCTTTTCACTCTTTTAAAAAGCATCCGCAAACTTTTACATAGCTTTGTACTCCTCGGAATGGATTTTAACTGAATGTTAAAGGTTTAGTTTGTGAAATAATCGTTTATTTTTTCTTTCTTTTAGTTAAAAGATAGCTTAATAAATGGTTTACGATAGAGCCTGGTAATCGTAAGGTTGTTAGTTCAAACCCATTGTGCTATTTTGCCGTAAATCATCTGTTAGGGGATGAGTTTCATTAAAAACAAACATTTATTTATTTAAATCAACAAAAAATTATAACACCGTTACAGATAATACCAATATGATGTTATAAAAATTAGTTAAATATATATTATTAAAATTAAAACAAATAAAAAGCTGCTTGATATATTGACAATAATATTTAAATATAATAAAGTCAAACACCTTCTACGCATTTGTAGGCAGCTTCGATAAAACCGACTGAGTGCAACAAAATATATCAATGTGCAGTGAGATGGTATTAACAAGACCAACCGCGCGCGACAGCGAAGAGTTCCTGGACAAGTTAGTCCTGGAGACGGGCAGTAGGAACAATGGCGGACGACGGCGCATGCACACGAATCGTCAGGGCGTCCGCATATGTAGTGCGGCCACCACTTCTGGGTGATGAACCTTATTTGCTGTGTAAAGTGTGTTAACATTTGTAACAAATCTTTAGTAATTAATAGGTAATAGATAATCTAGAGTCTAGAATGAGCCGTGATAACTCAGTGTAAATGTTGTCTCAAGTTGCATAGGCGCCAATAAATTTGCTGTTGCAATTTTTATGTGCTGATTCACCACGCGCTCGGCGGTGAAGGAAAATATCGTGAGGAATCCTCACATGTCTTACTTATATTTTATTTATACTTTATACAGAAGGCCTTCGCCCAGCAGTGGACATACATTGGTGACGTACTGAAAAAGGGGCAGGCAGACAAACAAAAAGGCTACATTTATTGAACAATTTGTTAAATAGCATTTTACGTAGTGCAAAAATTAACGCCCACTGGTACCTGTATCTTCTTCCACATTCGAACCCACCACCTTTCCTTGGATTGTCATAAACCGACCACTATAACCAAATATAACAAAAATTCCGGGGAATTCTCTGGTATATCTTCAAGACCCAAAATCCGATGACGATGAAATTAAAATAAAATATCTTAGAAAGTATCTCTTTTTCAACATAACAAGATCGATTTATAAATACATTCTGAAGAGGTAATAAACTTAAAACCTCTTTTTTGAAGTCGGTTAAAATTTAGACTTAAAGTGTTCACGGTACATCGGGTACAAGGGGTAATGGAAACGACGTCTGGTGCAGCGCCAACTTACACATGCCTTTATAAATTAAATTAGCTGTTATTGTAGATCTAGAATATATTTTTACAAAATAATGAAAGACCATTGACATAAATCCGTTTAGCCGTTCTCGATTTTTAGTGAGATTAACTAACAGCAATTCATTTTTATATACGAGTATGTATAGAAGATTTATTTATTTATTTATTTATTAAGATACACCAACAGCATTACACAAGCATACGTTGTTGTAATAATCAAGTTTAAACTAAGTCCCGTTGTGTATGCCAATTACAGGTGTACACAACATGGGGTTGGGCGTTCCACATTTTGGTGTTTTGTAGTCGGTGGGTTTTATGGTCTTGGGGTTGTTCATTGTAGCTTGGGGTTGTTTGTTTTATCTGGGGGTTGTTTTATTTTTGGGGTTGCTTTTTTATCTTGTTGGTTGTTTTATCTTGTTACTTTGTTATTTTGTTTTGATATTGCTGTGTTATTTTGTTAATTGGTGATTGTTTTGTCCGGCGTGTAGAATGAGTAGGAGATCGGTGCGGGGATCCGGGCGGGGCCGCTCGTCGAGGGGGAATTTATGATGAGGAAGGGTGCTTCCGTCGGACGAGGGCGTGAGCGACTCGACGACGAACCACCTGCGGGGGCCGAAGGTCGCTGCTGGGAGACATCGGGGCCGGAGGCCGGGTTTGTCGGTGACGTCGCTGTCGGAGTCGGATCTGGGCCACGGAAAGAGATTGTTCTCGGATGTCGGCCGCCCCCGGCCCGACACCGAAACGGGGAGGATCGGGGAAAAGGAAGGCGAAGGGAAAGGTGTCCTCCCGTGGGAGAGTTTCGCGGGTCGCAGACACCCTTGCGAAAGCAAGGTGGCTTATGAGAAAAAAAAAGGGTGGAGGAGACTGAGGCTGTTTTCGGCGGCTGCCCCTTTAGAAAACAGGTTTAGGAAAGGGAAGCTGGGAGGGAGAAAGAGGGAGGGAGGCAGAACTCCTCTGATCTGGGGGCACGGGTCCGGAGGACCTCTTGTTGGCGTGGCAGAGGTCAGCTCGGGGTTATCCTGAGCTGATCGGGAAGAGTACCGCCCCTCAAGGGGTACCCTGTATACGATGATGGGATCACCACCGTTCATATTTGGTACATATTATTATATATAATTTACATATATATATATGTGTGCATATAATGTTTAATTTCCGGTGCTGTGAACTAACATGTTGTCGTATGTTTAAGATATGTTTATTTTGTACTATTACTTTATGTATGTATATATTTGATATTCCAGTACCTTAAATAAAAACAAAAATGGGCGCGTGTAGTTATGTACGCGTGTGAGAAGTTAAACTTCTTTGGTATAATTAGTTGTAAGTAGTTTTTAATTGGATCTAAACAAATAATTACAGTAAAACACTTAAAAATATTTTTTTCCGCAAGGAGGGTAAATCCGTTATGAACCCAACAATAAAATGTCTGGAAAAGGATATTCTAAATTTTTTTTAATGAAAGCTAGCAATATTTCTTTTTTTTTTCTGAAATATTACTAAAAATCTTGTTAACCATTCCAACTAAGCTTAAGCTTGTGCTAGGACATGGTTCACGGCAATAGTCGAATGGTGGATTTGAACCCACGACCTTACGATTCGCAGTCCGTACCCTAAACCATTAGGCTATTGACGCTTCCAAATGCTATATATATAAAAGAGAAAGTGTGTGGGTTTGTTCAATATAGGCTCCGAAACGGCTTAACTGATTTTATTGAAACTTTCAGGCAATCTGCAAATTGACCTTGCGAGAGATCCTTTGAAGTTTGGTGACGATCGGAGCTCTCCTCTTTTTGAACTGTCAAATACAGCTTTTATTAAGTATGATACTTATACTACGGGTACGATATTGTATTTACTGATAAGTACGAGTACATGGGTGTAGGTAATGATTTAAACCCGCTCGAGGAAAGAAATGATTTATTTAATATATTGTTAGAGTTAAATTAAATATTTAATGATGTCAGTTTATTGTTTAAATAAAATAAAGCAAAATTTATCCCTAGGCGAAGCTTTTTTTTTTGGACGAACTAACACAGTTGGCCAGAGAAGCCTTTACTGCTTGACCGGATTGAGAGGTGGCATAACTCTTAGGTCGCGTAGCCTGAACCTCCGAAGCGGGCTGGGTACGCTAGTAGTTAATAAAGTTCAGTTTTAATTTCAAAAATTAAATAAATAAATAAATTAAATAATAACATTTTGATATATATCAAGAAATAGTACATAAGGATACTAATCATTAATTACATTTTAGCACTGCAAGCACAATTGTTTTCACTGCAGTTTCAACCTGTTACTGTCATCATTTTTTCATTGCAATTGCTGTCTTTATTTAATCCCGTAATAATTGTCTGTGTTGATGTGCAATGATTAACTGTACCATGTTACAAATCCACCGTGCACTAGAGTCATTGAGACCTTCATTGCCCTGGAAGTGACAAAAAAAGGCGCATATGAATTCCATTCCGCATATGTCGTGGATCCAACGACAGAGGCGGCAATTGGAAAACTATTGGCTTGGAACGCGGCCAGGCTAACGAGCTTTTTCACTCTTTTTTTTTAATAGCATCCGTGAACTTTTACATAGCTTTGTACTCGGAATGAATTTTAACTGAATGTTAAGGGTTTAGTTTTTGAAATAATCGTTTGTTTTTTTGTTCTTTTTAGTTAAAAGCGATAGCTTAATGGTTTACGATAGAGCCTGGTAATCGTAAGGTTGTTAGTTCAAACCCATTGTGCTATTTTTGCCGTAAACCATCTGCTAGGGGAGTTTCATCAAAAAAACAAAACATTTATTTATTTATTTATTTAAATCAACAAAAATTATAACACCGTTACAGATAATACCAATATGATGTTATAAAAAATTAGTTAAATATATATTATTAAAATTAAAACAAATAAAAAGCTGCTTGAGATATTGACAATAATATATAAATATAATAGAGTCAAACACCTTCTACGCATTTGTAGGCAGCTTCGATAAAAACCGACTGAGTGCAACAAAATATATCAATGTGCAGTGAGATGGTATTAACAAGACCAACCGCGCGCGACAGCGAAAAGTTCCTGGACAAGTTAGTCCTGGAGACGGGCAGTAGGAACAATGGCGGACGACGGCGCATGCACACGTAACTGTCAGGCGTCCGCATATGTAGTGCGGCCACCACTTCTGGGTGATGAACCTTATTTGCTGTGTAAAGTGTGTTAACATTTGTAACAAATCTTTAGTAATTAATAGGTAATAGATAATCTAGAGTCTAGAATGAGCCGTGATACCTCAGTGTAAATGTTGTCTCAAGTTGCATAGTACGCTAGAAACCCGAGTTCGGTGCCGGCGCCAATAAATTTGCTGTTGCAATTTTTATGTGCTGATTCACCACGCGCTCGGCGGTGAAGGAAAACATCGTGAGGAATCCTACATGTCTTACTTATATTTTTATTTATACTTTATACAGAAGGCCTTCGCCCAGCAGTGGGACATACATTAGTGACATACTGAAAAAGGGGGCAGGCAGACAAACAAAAAGGCTGCATTTATTGAACAATTTCTTAAATAGCATTTTTACGTAGTGCAAAATTAACGCCCACTGGTACCTGTATCTTCTTCCACATTCGAACCCACCACCTTTCCTTGGATTGTCATAAACCGACCATAATAACCAAATATAACAAAATTCAGAGGAATTCTCTGGTATATATTCAAGACCCAAAATCCGATGACGATGAAATTAAAATAAAATCTCTTAGAAAGTATCTCTTTTTCAACATAACAAGATCGTTGTATAAATACCTCTTAAGAATGTATTAAACTTAAAACCTCTTTTTTGAAGTCGGTTAAAATTTAGACTTAAAGTGTTCACGGTACATCGGGTACAAGGGGGTAATGGAAACGACGTCTGGTGCAGCGCCAACTTGCACATGGCTTTATAAATTAAATTAGCTGTTATTGTAGATCTAGAATATATTTTTACAAAATAATGAAAGACCATTAACATAAATCCGTTTAGCCGTTCTCGATTTTAACTAACTAACAGCAATTCATTTTATATACGAGTATGTATAGAAGATTTATTTATTTATTTATTTATTAAGATACACCAACAGCATTACACAAGCATACGTTGTTGTAATAATCAAGTTTACAAACCAAGTCCCGTTGTGTATGCCAATTACAGGTGTACACAACATGGGGTTGGGCGTTCCACATTTTGGTGTTTTTGTAGTCGGTGGGTTTTATGGTCTTGGGGTTGTTCATTGTAGCTTGGGGTTGTTTGTTTTATCTGGGGGTTGTTTTATTTTGGGGTTGTTTTTTATCTTGTTGGTTGTTTTTATCTTGTTACTTTGTTATTTTGTTTTGATATTGTTGTGTTATTTTGTTAATTGGTGATTGTTTTGTCCGGCGTGTAGAATGAGTAGGAGATCGGGGAAAAGGGGGATCCGGCGGGGTCGCTCGTCGAGGGGGAATTTATGATGAGGGAAGGGTGCTTCCGTCGGACGAGGGCGTGAGCGACTCGGACGACGAACCACTCGCGGGGGGGTCGAAGGTCGCTGTTGGGGGGGGAGACATCGGGGCCGGAGGCCTCTGGGCAGTTTGTCGGTGACGTCGCTGTCGGAGTCGGATCTGGGCCACGGAAAGAGATTGTTCTCGGAGATGTCGGCCGTCTCCGGCTCCGACACCGAAACGGGGAGGATCGGGGAAAAGGAAGGCGAAGGAAAGGTGTCCTCCCAAAAGGGGGAGCTCGCGGGTCGCAGACACCCTTGCGAAAGCAAGGGTGGCTTTGCGAGAAAAAGGGTGGAGGAGATTGAGGCTGTTTTCGCGGCTGCCCTCGAAAACAGGTTTAGGAAAGGGGAAGCTGGGAGGGAGAAAGAGGGGAGGGAGGTAGAACTCCCCTCTGATCTGGGGGCAATGGGTCCGGAGGACCTCTTGTTGGCGGCAGAGGGTCAGCTCGGGGTTATCCTGGAGCTGACCGGGAAGAGTACCGCCCTCAAGGGGGGGTACTCCAGTAAAATCAAGAGGGCGTCCTCCTTCGTGAAGGACGTCCTTGACAACCTTGTGGTGCGCACGGAGGCCGAAGAAACCCGCCGTCTGAGAGCCGATAATAATCGGCTCCAGCGGGAGGTGACTAACCTGCGGGAGGAGGTCCGTGCGCACCGCAGGGAGTTTGAGGAGAGCCGAAAGACGGCCAAACAGGACGGTCCTATGAGCCGGGACCAACTCCAAGTTCTGGAGAGGAACATCGCCAGTTGGTTGGCAACCTGGTGGATGGCCGCCTCCGAACTGGAGTCCCGGCTCCCGCAGCAGGTCTGCCGCCCACTTCAGCGGGTGATGAAAGGCCCTGGCGAGGGCGACGAGGGCCGCCATTGAGGTGCACCGTGCAGCAGAGAAACCTGCTGCACGCTCAGTGGTGGAGCCTTCCGTCCAGCCACAGGAGGAGCGAGGTGGAGGAGTTTCCGGCCCTTCCCCTTCCAGGACACCCAAGGAAAGGGAAGGGTAAGGGAAAGAGTGGAGGGGCATCTGGGGTTGAGTGGACTGCATTCGGTCCCTCAACCTCAAAGGCGGCGGCGGCAGCCTCAGGGGGTCCGTCCGCTCCATCGGGGAGTAACCCGATGGAGTGGACGGAGGTGGTCCGCCGCAAGGCACCCGTCAAAAAGACGGTAGCCGTGGCGGCGGCTCCACCAGCGAAGGAGGTGAGGAAGCCGCAAGTCGTCCTCCCCCGCTCACAGGCCGTAGTGATCAAGCTACGGCCTGATGCAGCAACAAGGGGAGTGACGTACGCGTCGGCCCTTTTAAAGGCCGAGCAAGCGGTGGACCTGGCTGAGCTGGGTGGGCCGCTCCGGATCCGCCAGTCGGCGACCGGGGCGCGCCTAATTGAAGTGCCAGGTGCCACCAGCTCGGCCAAGGCCGACGCGCTGGCGGACCGCCTGAGGTCGGTCCTCGTGGAGGACGTGGAGGTGTCGAGGCCCGTGAAAAACGCCGACATGCGCGTCACGGGCCTCAATGACACCACCACTGTGGACCGCCTCACTGCCGCGCTGGCTCGGGAAGGGGGGTGCACTGCCGCGCAGGTCATTGTCCGGAGCATGCGCACCGGCAATGGCCCGCAAGGGGATGGGCTCCGCCCTCGTGGAGTGCCCGGCTGTAGCGGCGAAAAGCTGCTGCAGCTGGGTAGCATCGCGGTGGGTGGAGCCGAGTGCACCTCCACTTCCTGGAGCCAAGACCCAGGCACTGTTTTAGATGCCTGGGTCTGGGGCACGTGGCTGGCACGTGCCCCATCAGGTGACCGCAGCGATCTGTGTTATCGCTGCGGTCAGAAGAGCTGCAGGCAGCTGCCTGCTCGGCGCCACCGCACTGTGCGGTCTGCGCCGATGCAGGCAGGCCTGCCGGCCACGTGATGGGGGCATGGCATGCCACCCCCATCCACTCCGTGGAAAGCTCCCCGCCCAACCCCAACGGGCCGGGAGCTCGAGGGACGTTGAGATGTCTGGTTGATGGCCAGACATCTCAACCTACTTCCAGGCGACGCCAACCACCTGCCGCGGCGCAGGATCTCTTCCTGCAGTCCATGGCGGAGTGGGCGTCGATCTCGCGGTGATGGCGGAGCCGTACTTCGTCCCTCCCTTCCTCATTGGGTGGGGATCTGGACGGTTCCGTTGCCATCACCGTGAGGCCTGAGTAGGCCCGCCCCTCGTCCCCAAGGCGAGGGGCCACGGGTACGTGGCGGCGGTTCGGGGAGAGGTGGCTCTGGTCGGAGTCTGCTTCTCTCCGAGACCGCCTTCTGTATGAGCGATTTCTCGACGCTCTCGGGCCGGTGGTGGGCAGCTAGCGCCCCTCCAGGTGTTCGTGCTGGGGACTTCAATGCCAAGTCCACGGCTTGGGGCAACCCCGCACGAACCCGAAAGGAGGGAGGTGGAGGAGTGGGCGCTGGCTGCCGGGCTGTCCCTTCTTAATGTTGGGACAGCCCACACATGCGTGCGGCGGTCGGGAGGTTCAGTGGTGGACCTGTCGTTCGCCACTCCGCCGTCGCACGGCAAGTGGAGGGTTGAGAGTGAGACGGAGGTGGAGACACTTTCCGGACCACAAATATATAAGGTTCGAGGTGTCTCCAGCCTCCGGACGTCCGGCGTCGAATTCCTGGGGTCGAAGCCGGTTCCCGCGTTGGGCGCTCACAAAGCTCAACCGGGAACTGGCATTAGAGGCGGCCATTGTCGGCCGCTGGGGCCTCCCGCCAACAGAAGACGGGGTGGACGATGCGGCTGGCCGCTTCTGCGACGTACTACATAACGTCTGCAGAGCGGCCATGCCCCGCGTTGGGCGTCCCCCCCCTAGGCGGGCGGTCTTCTGGTGGTCGACAGAGATTGCCGACCTCCGCGTCGCCTGCAATGGGGCCCGTAGGGCGTACACCAGAAGCAGGCGGCGCCGACCCCAGGATGTGGAGAGAGATGGTCGGCTGTACAGGGTCTACGTGGAGAAAAAGAAGATCCTGCAGCTGGCCATCTGCCGAGCCAAGGAGACTGCCTGGCTGGAGATGGTGAAGGGTCTCGAGAGAGACCCTTGGGGCCGACCGTATAAAAGGGTGCGGGAGAAATTCCGCACCCGGTCGGCCCTCACCGGAGTGCTCCAGCCAGAGCTCCTGGGGAGGATAGTCGGGGAACTCTTCCCCGACGCCCCTGCGGGTTTCACTCCCCCCAGGATGGCTCGGCAGACGCCGGACGTCGAAGACGTCCCGCCACCGCCCGTCACGGATACCGAAATGGAGGCAGTTCTGACCTGCCTCCAGAGTAGGCGGAGGGCACTGGGCCGGGTTCGCACGGGGTGCACGGAAAGGTTTTGGCCCTTTCCCCTCGTGCATTCCGGTCAGGCCCTTCGGGAGCTGTTCGACCGCTGTCTGCGGTCGGGGCAGTTCCCGAGGGCCTGGAAAGAGGGTCGGCTGTGCCTTCTCCCGAAGGACAGTCGGCCCCGGACTCGGCTTCGGCGGTTCGACCGGTTGTGTTGCTGGACGAGGCTGGCAAGGCCCTGGAGAGGGTCGTGGCTCGCCGCCTCGTCCAGCATATGGAGGAAGGTCCGGGCCCGAAACTCTATGAGTTTCAATTCGGGTTCCGGGCCCGCCGGTCGACCGTCGACGCCCTCCGACGCCTGCGGGCGGTGACGGAAGAGGCGGGGCGTCAGGGAGAGGTAGTGTTGGCGGTGTCACTGGACATCGCCAATGCCTTCAACAGTCTCCCGCATGCGGTGATACAGGCGGCACTCGTATATTTCGGAGTGCCCCTGTATCTCAGGAGGCTGTTGGGCGCCTACCTCTCCCAGAGGAGGGTGGCATTCGAGGACCGGAGGGGGTCAGTCAGGTGGAGAAAAGTCGAGCGCGGTGTCCCACAAGGATCGGTGTTGGGGCCGATTCTGTGGGACATCGGCTGACGAGCCGTCTCCTCCCCGGGATGGGTGTCATCTGCTATGCAGATGACACCCTCGTATATTCCCGGGGAAAGGCGTATAAGGAGGCGGCGCGGCTGGCCGAGGTCGGAGTAGGCCTCGTGGTCAGCCGCATAAAGAGGTTAGGGCTTCGGGTAAAACTGGAGAAGACCGAAGCCCTCCTCTTCCGCAGGACCGGGCGTAAAGGACCCCCTCCGGGTGCCACTCTCCTCATTGGAGGTGAAAGAGTGAGGGTGAGTTCCCAGATGAAGTACCTGGGACTCACCCTCGATGGAGGATGGACCTTCGGACCCCACTTCGAACAGTTGGGGCCGAAGGTCCTGAGGACGGCAGCCGCGCTGGGAAGTCTCCTCCCGAACCTCGGAGGACCCAGCGCGGTGTGCAGGAGGCTGTACTCTGGGGTCTGTCGGAGTATGGCCACGTACGGTGCCCCATCTAGGCGGGTGACCTGTCTCGCGGCAATCGCGTACAGCTGCGCAGGGCGCAGCGGGATTGCCGCGATCAGGGTCATCCGGGGTACCGTACGGTCTCGTGGGCGGCAGCTACTGCGCTTGCCGGCGATCCGCCGTGGGAGCTCGTGGCGGGGTTCTGGCCGAGGTGTCCGACTATGTCTCGGATAGGAGGGCCTCGGAGAGAACCCTCTGCCAGAAGAGGTCCGGCGGATCCGTCGGTTAGGTGAGGTAGCACTATGCCGGAGGTGGGAGGAGGACCTGGCGCATCACCCGTACGGTTTACGTACAACGGGTGCTCTGCGCCCGGTCCTGAGCGTTGGATGCGCAGAAAGCGCAAACCTTCACCTTCCGTCTGACGCAGGTGTTCACGGGGCATGGCTGCTTCGGGACTACCTGTGTCGGACGGCCCGACGGGAGGCTGATGAGCGGTGCCATGATTGTGGCGCTGCGGTGGACTCTGCCCAGCACACCCTGGAGGTGTGCCTGAGATGGGCAGCGCAGCGTTGCGACTTGGCATCCGCCATCGGTGGAATAGACCTGTCGCTTCCGAGCCTCGCACTTGCGATGGTACGGAGCGACAGGTCTTGTCGGCGGTCGCCTCCTCTGCGAGACAGTCATGTCCCAGAAGGAGGCCGACAACGGAGTCGGGGAGGGCGGCGAACCCTCCCTCCGCAGGCGACGAGTCGGGTGCGCAGGAGGCGTTTCGGCGCCTCTCGCTACCCCATGTAATCGAAGCGGGGCCAGGATGGGAACCTGGCCCCAGCATGCTTCGGCGTCGTCGGGACTTCTCTGAGTGCCGGAGGAGTCCCCCTCGAGGGTGAAGCCCGGTCTTGCCGAGACCGGCCGGTCGTTGGGGTGTCCTGTCGCTGACAGATCCGGGGCACCCCGCTCATAACGGCTGATGGCATTCGCGGTAGGTTTAGTGGGTATGGGCTGCCCAGGCCGAGTCCCACACATCCCTCCGGGCCCACCCAGGGTACCGGAGGATGGTTAATAACTCGATTCCCCCGCGTTAACAAAAAAAAAAAAAAAAAAAGGTGTACACAACATTCGCTATAAAGAAACGTAACGATTTTATTATTAATACTTACAAAAATATTTTATTAAATGATAAAGTAATAGGAATATAACTACTAAATTAATTAAATTAGCCAAAATCACTGCACAATTTTTAACACTAAGGTGCGGAAGACCTTGCGTGAATTAGAAAAAATGTCAACCGACGTGGACTTAGTGTTAAGAAGGTTATATGTAGCGGAAATCCTTGGCAAGGGCGAGTGTGACAGAAGGTTGGTTTTAGATTGCGGCACATCAAAATCCTATAACAACGACTCCTTGATATTTGAATGGCACTCTAATGTGAATGTTTTCGAGTACCACTCTACTTTTATTATGATGAAAGATGAATTAACGACACAATAAGGTTCAGGTAAATCATTGATCTAATCAAGATATCATTGTAAGTAGTTATTATGCATAACAATCGCTGGGTGCCATGTGTTGCCAGCTAACAGTAGCTTATGTTTTTGACAGTGCTAAGGATATCTTCTTTTTATTCACCATCTGCAATACTCTTTCATTTGATATTCCATTCGTCCACGATATTTTCAAAACTCTATTATATTACGTTACTAAGAATACATAACTATATGTGACCTCATTTGTAATACAAAGCCACATAAATTTATTCGAGAACATGCACACAACTTTATGAATACCGGTTAATTAATCAAGGGTTCGGATTTAGATTCCCAGAAGCCGTTCAATGAAATTTATTATAGACGGCACGTTTGTTCACGTTGAAACGAGGAAAAATGAACCTGTACTAATTTAAAACTTTTCAAAATTACAAACAACAATGGCGAACGTCCATACATTGGATTAGTTGAGATCGAATGAACAGACCTAAACATCAAAAAAATAATATTAATAGACTATCAGTTTGTAAACTTATACTCATTTTTATATTTTAAATAAATGTCATTTAATATAATTTATACCCACATATAAATGTACACATGTGTACATACAAATGTGTATTAAACACGCGACACCAAAATAGTTTCGAACAAGCGGTTGTGCGGATGTCAACTTGACATTTCATCTGACAGCTTAGTGTTGCCATGACAATAAACCATTTACTCCCTAATCACCACTAATACTAATTCACAGTATACAAGATTATTGTGGTAATTATAAAGAAATTCTTATATTGTATTATTAATCAAATAAATTGTTTTTATACTAATTTGTTTCAGTCACAGTTTTAATAAAAACAGCAACTAAATAATATATATTTACACTTGACATGAGGAATGACAACACCAAAAATTAAGCGTGTTAATGAGCTTACTTCCTATTTAATATGTTTTCTTAGTCTCCAAGTTCTTTGAAACAAAACTTAATTATAAAAACGACTTTCCTTGTTTAACTTGGTTGTTAAAATTGATTTTTATAGGACTTTCAAATTTGTCAAATAAAATCTCGCCATAGTTCTTTAGGTCAATTTATTTACCCGTCTTACGAATGATCGGTGTACGAATCCCAATCGTCTTATTTTACATGGCATGAAATGCGTTGATAATTTAAATAATATGATAATTAAACTTTATACGTTTAATTATCATATTATTTATTTTAGTTTATTTTTGACTTAATAATATTTATATATTATTTTTTCATCTATTATTTTATTGTTTAAAATATATGTGTTTGTGTATTGTGATGCCAATAAATAAATGTCTATGTCTATGTCTAATTACACGCCCGCGGATCTTTTTTCATTGGACTTAAATTTCGTATTTAAAATGTAATCAAAATCATGTAAATAAAATTGGAAATCAAAATAACCGTTTGAAATTTAATGTATATATCGTACCTTTACCAAAATAATATGTTTTACAATTTTTATCTGTTTGTTCTGCCTAATATCTGGACTTCCAGTGGCAGATAGCTGATGTAATAAAGAGTTGTAGAAAAATTTAAATCGTTTTTAAGCGTAGGTAGGGTAATACCACGAGGCACTCAATCGACTTCAAAGAAGAATGAGGTTCTCAATTGGTCTATAGGTCTTTTATGTCGGTTACCTTATAACTTTCGACTTGGTGAAATTAGGTATGATGTTGATTCTATTTTATTTGAAAGCTGTTGCGTCCCGTATGGTTCCTGTCTGTGAGAAAACCATATGAGTCCTAAATTTGCATTAAGCATGTGCGGGACAAATGGACGAACGGTACACGCCAACCAATTTCAATAATAATTTTTTATTGAAAAGGATGTAGTTCAAGGGTATTGCTTGAAGAGATGTTATTTAGGTTCTGATTAGGAGCGTTTAACGTTGGATGGGTTTTTTTACTCGTAAATATACTTGTAAACAAATATACAGTAACAAACTTTTTATGTAAAACATATATTGCGGTAGGTCAGACTTTTTAATGATTTTTTTCACAAACTACACAGTTGTTCAGAGAGGCTGGCCTTTACTGCTTCACCGGATTGAGAGGTGGCGTAGCTAATAGTCGCTTAGCCTGAACCTCTATCGCTAGGAAGTCGACGCAAGGGTCAACTTACTACGAGTATGTTACGCGTAAGCAAGGAATCCGAATGCGCCCGAGAGGGCCGAACCACGACTCGGTCGGTAGCTATTTCATGGATAAATAAATAAACACAAACAGTTAGTACACTTACATATAACTTGAATTCACTTTAAATTTTAAATTTCGAAATAAAATATCCGTCGTATATGTTCAGAGGAATTCGCCGTAAGTTCCGAACGCAAACTGTTAAGACAACCACAATGGGCTCGTTAAGTTGGCAAGATGCCAGCGGATGCTTTAACTGTAGCCCTTGTTTATATGCCAATGGAAATGTGCACAATTAATTCTTATTATCTGTATCTTGTTATCTCCTGATGATTATTTCTTGTTCCCTTGTGTGTAAAGTATCAAGAAAATTTAAGAGTCAAAACAAAAGTTACAACCTATATCTATATTTCTATATTATATGTCCCACTGTTGGGTACAGGTCTTCTCTGTAAAGAGAGTATAAAGGCATAGTCCACCACGCACACCTAGTGCGGATTAGCAGACTTCACATGTCTTAGAAAATTATCTAACACGTGTAATGACATGGTTTCCTGACAATGTCTTCCTTACAGCGTAGTAAATCAACACTTAAAATTACGGCAAACAAATTAATTGGTAGCGCTTGTTTGCTAGTATTGTACAACTTGATATAACTGTCCAGACACTGAGCTATCACGGCACTAAAAACAAATCTCTAGTGGAACGTACCGGACACTATGCTTATCAGCACGTCCCGGGGGTTGTTGTTCCTTCTAGCTTCAAGCTATTCCTTTTTTCTCTTTTGTCTACTTGTGGGAAACGTGCCTCCGCGTGCTCATCCCCCGGGGGAAGAATGAGTTATGTCTGGCCCTCACTCAGTTCCACCATCGTCGCCTATAGCGGGACTACGGGAAATGCTTGCGCAACCTATTCAAGCTAATCCTTTTTTTTGTTGACGGGGGGGAAATCTTCAACAAGATATGTGGGTCTTTTACCCACTAAAACCCCTCCAGGGTCCTTCCCCGTTGCATGGTGAGGGGCTCCGGAATCTTCAGGGGAACGCACCGGAGCCCATCTGCACTGTGCTCTTCGAGCACGCCCCGGGGGGGAGGTTAATCCATCCCTCCCTGTGCCCTCGCAATGCAAGGCGACACGGGCCAGCCGATTTCGACTTCTTCTTGGGTCCACGTTGGCGGACGACAAAGGCCCCCCACCCTTGTCGCCCAGTGAATCCAAGGCCCCTTTTAGTCGCCTTCTACGACAGGCAGGAGATACCGTAGTCTTATTCTTGAGAGCCCAGAACTACAGGGCTACAAGCTATTCCTAGCATAAGTTGCCAATAACACTAACGGTCCTTATAACCAGATAAAATATTGTTAAGCTCAAATTAAAGTGGTTTTACAAATAGACGCCAATTAGTTAAACGTATTTAGGGCGCCTGCGGCCGCGGCTCGCCGTTCATAATGATTTTTTATGCTCAAGAATTTCTAAATGAGATTGTAATTTATTCCAAGGATTAACCTTGTTTGAAGAGTTTAAAGCCACTGGTTATTTGACGGTAACTGATATATAACTTTATCCCCGGTTAAGGGTTTAATAGTATCAGATAAAGTTCTTGCCCGATCTTCTGGGCCACACACGGCAAGCGTGAGCTGCGCGGAATCCTGGTCGCAGCCAGAATGGTGACATTGCGCGGTCGGTTCGCGGCCTATCCTGTTCAGGTACTCACCGAAGCACCCGTGCTCCCCGTAGAGAGCCATGGATCGCACGATTCCTCGGTAGAGGCGGCGGACTTCCTCCCTGGGTCCCCCAAGATTAGGCAGCAGTCTGTGCAGAGCACCCACTGCCTTATCGATCTTGGGTCGAAGTGTTCTACGAAGCCCCAACGACTGCCCAGGATGAGGCCGAGATATTTCATCGTCGTCTTCACCCGGACCTGCACGTCACAGCGTACTATACAAATTGAATCAACCTCTCGCACATTGAGCTACCACGGCTTTTGATGCTTGCAGATGAGAAAATGGTATAAATTGATGTTACACATGATCTGTATCCTTTCTCCCAAACATTAATTACAAGTTTATCGGCTTATATTTTGTTAATAGCAAAATATCTCTGTATGACTTCAATATTGGAAAAACACGATAGTACATCGCTTGTTTAAAATCATAAAAACACATTGTTGTATTATTCAGCTTGACTGTGCCATAATAACTTGAACTATTGGTTCATTGTGGCAAATAGTAGTTACGAGTGAATTTAAAATACTGTTTATGATCGAATTCATTTATTTAAAAGTAACGAAGTTCTTATTTCATATTTAGACATAGACATAGACATTTATTTATTGGCATCACATTACAAAAACACATCACAGACAGAATATAACACACATTAAAAAAGAATGAAAAACAGACAAAACACAGTTAAAGTTACACGGACAAATAATACAAAACATATGATGCCAATTCGGACACTGGCTCAGCATATGCTGTCGCAAGGATGCGACAGCGCTGATTTTCAGCGGTGCCCGGGACTACCTAAAGACGTGCGCGCGCAATATTACTTTTATATGGAATTTATATAGACAATAAGAGTATAATAAATATGATACATAAATAAAACAGTTATGAGATTAAAATATATTTTATGCAATAAAATAATAGATGAAAAAATTACATAAATAAATATATTATTGAGTCAAAAATAAACCAAAATAAATAATATGATAATTAAACGTATAAAGTTTAAATTATATAATTAAATATTGAAAATATTGGAAACAACAAGCCACCGATATTGCGGGGATATTATCTTTTTGTATCTTTAACATCAGGTGTTTTAATTTATTTTTAAATGCGTTTACAGATTTATATTTCACTAACGTGGGTACGCTAGTGAAATATGAAATAAGAACTTACCGGTAAGCTTGATTAATCTGATAAATGGATCCCGCGGCCGCAATTATTTGGCCATATATATATATATATATATATAATCAAGTATCTCAAAATTGATAAATTAATCAATTACAAAAATATTGAATAAATTAATATTTTCGTTATCATCATCATTATTTCAGCTGTAAAACATCCACTGCTGGACATAGGCTTCCCCTAACGATTTCCAAAGGGACCGGTTGTAAGTAGCCCGCATCCAGCTGCGTCCTACGACCTTTATGAGGTCGTCAGACCACCTTGCGGGTGGACGTCCCACACTGCTCTTGCTGGTCCGTGGTCTCCAATCCAATATACTCCAATATATTTACTTCAATATGGTTCATAATGACATAAATATACACAACGCATATGTCAATACAAATTTGAGTTATAAAGCAATAGAATATCATCATAGTAAATAAAAGTTGTATTTGACAGTTTAAAAAGAGAAGAAAAGAAAATCATCACCAAACTTTACACGATTACTCGTCAGGTCAAACTGAAGATTCCCTGATAGTTTCATTGAAATCGGTCCAGCCGTTTCAGAGCCTATACGGATCAAACACACACACATTCTCTGTTATGTATATATAGATTATTTTTATTCGAGTTCTCAACAATAGTCGATATTAATCGTAAGTCAGCAAGTTGAAGTGGCAGTGGACCAGTCACACGGACTAGAAGGACGGACGGATTGATAAGAACAGTTTAAAAAGGACGTGACAGCTTTATGTATATAGATTAATATAGTTAAAGATAAAATAATTTCTCACGTCCTTAAACAACCACTTTTCACAGAATACCTCTTATATATTACATATAAACATTATATATAAGATGTAACTTCAATATGAAGCATCAATAGCTTAATGTTAGGGGGTACGGTCTGCGGAAAGTTAAGTCGTAGGTTCAAATCCACCATTTGACTATTAACGCGAACCATCTTTTAGCACAACCTTAAGCATAGTTGGAAAGGTTAACAAGAATATTAGTAATATTTGTGTGGCATCGTTTTATAAAAACAAAAATATATTTGTTCTTGTGTAATTTAGGAACTCACTGAAGCTAAACGGAATGCAATTTCATATCTGAAATGTGATAAATTTGTTCATTTGAAATCGTAAAAGGACATTGTAGCGCTGCGATAAAAGCTCAACTGCCCCGTAAAAGCTTCGGAGTACAGTTTACATTTTACAAGTGATCGTTATCGGAATGTAATTGCGACGGCATACATCTGTATGAGAACGATAGATTACAGTCTATTTTCTAACGGTTAACAAATATATTCACGAGCAAAGGCAAAAACCGACTTTAAATCAAATACAACATTAATCAATTTGGCGCTAGTGACAAACCATTGCGGTTTATATAGCGTTAAGTTATATGTATATTCCCTTTACTGTAAAATTTTATTTGTAATAAATTAAAAATAAAATAAAATCGTTATTAAGTGCGGCTGCTCTCTATATATCAAATTATTGTAAGAACATTATGAAATCATAACCTAACCAAACTCTCATCAAACCAATCTTGAAATACATACTTTCTCATCAAAATGAATCATCAAAATCGGTTGGCGTTACATTGAAATATCCGTCCATTTGACACGCATATACTTAACTATACAAGAGTGGCGCTCTCTTGTCAAAGCAGGTGTGACGGATTTTGAAAAGAACCATCTCGTTGATCTAGACGCAAAACACCACGAAAAGAAATCTCGCCCCAAGTCCTCCTGCAACCACACGTACAATGTCACCGGTCAGGTATATTGTGCCACTAGCAACCGAGAATTTAAGAGCAAGTTCGGCATCGCAACCCATATCAGGGCTCATGCCCGTAGCTAGGTAAGGTCGCCGTCACCTGTCACGGTGTGGAGAACAACACACACACACCATATACTTAATACAAATTTAAGACTTATATGGTTTTCTTACGGATCTCATTGTCAGAACTGAGAACCTTATATTTTGAAGTCGGTTGAAAAAGTTCTTGTCTTCACTGTTAAAAAAATAAACTCACGCGTCCTTTTAAGCCTAGCGGGATTGACAGAGACATCTTTCGTTGTTCGCTTTTCATTAAACTTATTCATAGGTCCTTTATTTGGTTGGAAAAACCTTCTTTTTCAAGTCTGTCAATTGCTGATGTCTACTAGTAACTTTTATATTTATACCATCTTTCGACTAATGCGCTAGTTTAGTACGTGCTTACTCACACTACTCTGAAAGGCTCCCACGTCGTACTCGGACAGAAAGACTGACGCCGGCAACTTGCTCCACTCCTTTGCTGTACGCACGATGAACGATGACTCTAATCGTTTCGTTCGGACGCGCGGAACATCGACTATGAAAGGGAGACCCGCCGAATGTGTAATCGTCCGAAGGTAGAATGGAGATGGGGGAACTAACTCGTGTAATTCCTGTGCACACTCTCCAAAATATAATGTGTAAAACATTACCCTTATGAGGGATAATACATAATTCACTGGCGATGTTCGTTTATCACGACTTACACATCGTTAATCAAGATCTCATTTACTTTAATGTTTTTATACCTACATTTGAAGTACTGGCAGCACTCCAAGTGTAGGTTTTACCTGCAGTTACGACCTGGGCCGAGCTTGCTATTTACCGATAACGTTTCACTATGAAACCAACATATTACAATTGTTATACTACTGTATATTGTTGTACTTAAATAAAAACAAAACCTTTATAAACGAATAAAACATATCAGTACCACGGTACTTGGACAAGAAATAAGATGCTCTTCCCTTTTGAAGTCGGGTAAAAATCCAGTTCATACCTAGACATTTGTAAATTATGTCGAAGAATACGTATATATCTATATTGATAAACGAGAAAGTGTGTGAGTATGTTCCATATAGGCTCCGAAACGGCTTGACTGATTTCAATAAAACTTTCAGGGAATCTTCAGATTAACCTGGCGAGTGATCTTGTAAAGTTCGGTGACGATGGAAGCACTCCTCTTTTTGAACTGTCAGACAAGCCATACGTCGTACTTTATAAAAGAATAGTCGAATGGTGGATTCGAAGACCGTACCCTAAACCATTAGGCTATTGACGCTTATAGAACTCAAAGCCCACAATCATGCTTCATAATCACTTCGTTGAAATCATACTCCTCATTTACCAGACTAACATATTCAACTATAATCCTTATTACTATACGAATAGGTACAAATTCAGCGATAGATGGAGTCTCAAAGCGCACTATAACAATTATGGGAGCTAACTTGTAACCAATTAGAGTTTTCATTGCATCAACAAAGACCCTTAAGAAAATTAAAGCGTAGAGTTTAACAGTTTTATGGAGCATTTTAGCATTAAGCGCTGTTTGCGCTACATTGTGTTTCCATAATTTGAAACGGACAAAGTTTTCAAATTGCCTCGTTTAGTCGTCGCCCTAAGTTGTTTGTGTTTAGTTGTCTTAGTTTAAAGCATGATTTTTTTTTATTAATCGTTAAATTAATACGTGAAGCAAAATTTTGTACACGTTCTTAAGAAAATTGCGCGGACGGAAGATTCTGAAATTTTTCACACTTACAGTATACTGGCGTACCCAGCCCGCTTCGCCGCGCTAGATTTTTCTTTATTTTATTTATAATATAAACTTACATCATTAAATATTTAATTGAACTCTCACAATATATTAAATTATTCATTTCTCTCCGTATTTATTCTCTTCTCAAGCGGATGAAGGCTTTGTACACATCAGTAAATACAATATCATTCTTATCATTTAGGGATTTATTATACTTCAATATATTCCATTGTACTTCAATATTGTTCATAATGACACACAACGAATGTGTCAATACAAATTTGGGTTATAAAACAAAAGAATATTATCATAGTATTTAAAATCTGTATTTAACAGTTCAAACTCCGTACTCCGATCGTCACCAAACTTTACAGGATTACTCGTAAGGTCAATCTGAAGATTCCCTGGAAGTTTCATTGAAATCGGTCTAGTCGTTTCGGAGCCTATACGCAACAAAACCACTTTCTATTTTATATATCGTTGCTGGAAAGCAAAAACGTAGTAAGTGACATATATAGTCATTTTAACTTCTTTACGTCGTTGGAATCAGAAAAAAAAAGACGCATCGAATGATATATGACTTGTAACAATTAGATGAAAAATAGCGAAAATAGGATTTTTCAAAATTGTCACTTCTCTTTAATTTTTGTACTGTAAAACGATTTTCTGATAGGAAAACTCTAGGTTAATGCCGTGGTGCAATACTTATTCAGCAAATATTAATAAGTAATGTGTCCAAAAACGACAGCTCTTGGTCCACAAACACGAAAGTTATATTTTTTTTAAAGTTGAAATGTTTACGGCTCTGGTGAACAATTTCATTTTAGTGGGTTACTACGTTTTTGCTTTCCAGCGTCGATATATAGATATAACGTATTGCAGTATGCTATTTTTTTTATTATTTGATGTAATTGATTTGATGAAATGGTAGTTGATATGACCGTAATAGATTGGTTTCATCGGCCACGCGAATAACTTATCCGTGCCCAACATCGACTGGTCCCATGACAAACGTGAGTCCTTTCAATTAAGGCATTATATTATCATTCCAATATGGCTCCAACTTCACTTGTCATAAATTATAATCGACGTTATCAAATTCGCTAAAGGGCCTAGGGATTTCCCAATCTCGAGAGCAACCATCGAATTTCATCAACCGATAAGAGCATATACAATTGCGTGTGGGTCTCGCGGATTACAAAGGGTTAGTTTACTAGCAAAGTACTGGCAGTTTGATGTACAGTCGCGCGCAAAATTAAACACTTCAATGAAATAAAACTATTTTACAACCGACTTCAAAAAAAAGGTAGTTATCAATTCGTCTGTATGTTTATTACCTTTGTATTGTTTTTATGTTTATAACCTCATACCTTTGTACTGGGCGGACCGATTTCGACTTCATGAGAATAAGAGAAAGAAAATGTATGCTGGCACCCTCTCTCTTGCGCCTACAGTAATATATGAAACGTAACTATCTCTGTTTCTATCTTCACCAACATATATCTCCCTCTCAACTTCCCTTCACCTCGTCCGATCACACTTTTCGTGGTTAGCGTAGTCAACGTCAGTCAAACGAGGGTAAAGTAGTTTTACTTCAAAAACTATTTCAAACTTACCAATAGAACAATACAACTACGTAACAATAGAATATCTCATTTACCTAGAAAATGAACTTAATTAAAAACTTTATATTGCAATTGCAAGTTGAAGGCAGCATTCGTTGCACTTTTACGGAAGTTAACTCCTTGCCAATTACAGTTTTCATTGTATTAACAAAGGTTATTAAGAAAATACAAGGCAATGTTCAGAAGTCTTGCAGCCTTTACGGACCGTTTTAATGTTTCGAGATTTTAACTGGCAAGCATCTTTATTTATTAATTAAAAAAAACTTGTCGAAACTCGTGTCGTGTTGACGAACGACGAACGACACAGATTAGTCAGAGAAGCTGTCTTTTATTACTTCACCGGATTGAGAGGTGGCATAGCCCTTAGGTCGCTTAGCCTGAAACTCTATAGCTGGAAACTCAACACAAGGATCGCCCGTTGAGGGGTAAGCTCGGCTTAGATGGTTACTATGTTACGCGTAAGCATTCCGATCCGAGGGCGCCCGAGAGTGCCATACCACGACTCGGTCGGTTGCTATTTCACGGATAATAACTTAACGAATCAGTTGGGAGCGACTAGAAAAGGTTCGTTAACATATAATATAAACGACAAGTTGAACAAGTTGACAGCATCCTGGTCACATCTTCCAGCATAGGAATCTTGAACTTCTTGTAGCCAAATTGGCCTTAAAAACTTGGCATACTCAGTAGAGTGAGACTGTATTTCACGCCGGCCCAACGGCTGCTTCTGTACAGTGACCTTAGAGCTATGCTACATCTCGATCCGGTGAAACAGTCAAATCTGTGTAGTTCGTTGTAAAAAAAAAATTATAAACAGCGTCATTCTGCTAAGTGAAATATTAAAATGTACCATAAATTTTTCGAACATAAATTTCACCTGAAGCGTCGTAATGTCTCAATCACTTTCGAGATTAAAGTGCAAAGAACGTAAAAACCGCTACGTAGTCGGGATGAAATTAAAAAAAAAAGTCCATTCGTCTGACAAAGGCTTTTGTTTAAGTAGGTTGGATTCATTGGATTTGCGTCCCGCTTGAAATCTGATATTACTTTGTTGAGTGAAATCCGAGCGATAGTCGGGATGGTTATGTCAAGAATAGATTTTTTCTCGAATGGTATACCTTATTATTTAACCAATGCAGCACAATTTCTAAATTTCTTAAGATTAGAGCTTATTTCACAATTGTTTTACCGCATTACCTGTGACGATCACGGAAGAATTCCCATTTCCATTGATATCTTTTTTTTATATCTTAGCTTAATTTTTTACAATATTATTATAAAAATTAAAAATTATATTAAACTAAAAGACCATAAATATAACACGACAAAAAAACATTCCTGGTTGGCTGTCAGGTCATGTTTCCTTTTACAATAAAAATTGAATTAAAATGCCGTTAAAAGTAAACGTATTTCATTTTTAATATATATTCCGCACAACTATAATAATGATTAAAAATGATTTCCATTTTGTCTCGTCTGATATTACTCTAAGGCATTTTTAATTTTTCACAAAATAAAATAACTAATTTTCTAAAAAAAACAACCATTTTCATGTCCGGAAAACAGACAAACTGTAGAACGAAATTGTCAGATTAAGGCACAACGAATATTATTTATTTTATACTTATAAAATACGATACTATTTACCGATATCACACTGTAATTATATAATTGACTTTACACTAAAATAATAGTTAAAAAACTATAAATAACATCAAAATTATATAATAGAACTGTCACTAGACCGTAGTGAACTATCTCATAATATTATGTGATTCCTAAACCAAAACTTTGTGCGACATTTTATTGTTCGAAGCGGTCCCCTTGTGTTATACATAATACCTGTAATATAAAGGTATCGTTGGCAAAGATACTTTAATCAATTAAAATTAAAATTATATGTTCCAAATTCAAATGTAGTATAGTGTTATTTTTCACTAGTGTCTATCGATGACCAGAATTAAATTACAACAAAACATTCATTCACCACAAATTTCCATTAAATAATTTTCTCACATGAATCTTTTAAATAAACGTATTAAATAATGAACTGAAAGATGAATGAATGGCGAAATTTCAAATTTATTAAAGTCCTATGAATATAACAAAGTGCAATCCCAATTTAGCTGGTAACGGACAATTCGTATCAATACTGTCCACTGATGATGTCCCGCAGTGTTTCACAATTTAAACATAACTGTCAGCAATTCATTGATAACGTCTCTGTGGTTTTGGCAATGTGGTTTAAAATCATACTATCATGGCTCTATTTTAGAATACTCGTCTAATTTAAAGGTCTCTTATTCTCATTGTCTGTTGAAATGTTGAAATTGAAGCTACTTTACTACGTACGCTACTTTAGGTAGAAAAAAATTCGCTTCCTTAAAATATAGCTTGCCGCAACATGCAAAAAAGAATTTCATCGAAGCCGGTACTGGGAATCGTACTCGAATTGAGACCACCCGGACATTGAGCTACCACGGCTAACTAAAATAAACTTTAAGAAAATTCAGTTAAAGAGTATTCGAGTTAAAACTGCTCTAAGAATCAACTTAAGCTCAACAAAGTTGGTCTGAAGTGATGCAAAGTTCCAACCAGTCGTTTGTTACCAAAGAGTCTATAAGTTTCCTTTGTGAAGTGCTGCAAATCGTATGAACTGATAGTTCGCCAAATAAATGTCACATGTTACTGCGATTCATACTTTATACGGAGAGTATCCGAACTTTAGATAGTTGTCTATAAACTTAGTCTGTGGTATGTTTTAGTTTTATCTGACACTATTCTATGAATTTATGCTTATAATGACATTTTGTTTTGTTTTTTTTTTCGATTGTTAGTGAACAAGCAGATTAAACATAGAGGCACATTATATTCAAATAAATATCAAATGATCATTAAATCTACCAGTGCAAATTGAACACAT
The DNA here is from genome assembly GCA_029286785.1 of Meandrusa payeni. Lineage (NCBI taxonomy): Eukaryota > Metazoa > Arthropoda > Insecta > Lepidoptera > Papilionidae > Meandrusa > Meandrusa payeni. Next base: position 4,110,205 of record JAGSMX010000016.1, on the reverse strand, counting down.
TGTAATAGTAGCAATGGTTACCGACTCCGCACAAAACGGTGCCACGCTTATCAAAATCCGCTCACACCTGAGTGAAATATTTTATTTGTATTATTTTGTTAGCACCTTCCTAACTCCGTCATTAATTAACCAATTTTGAGATTTCTTTTTTTGCTGGAAAGGGACTTTCAACCGCGGCCGCAACATGTGAGCAGACATTTATTAAAACCTAATTAGTCGACATCGTCAATCGTACTTCGCTTTACTTTTTTAATGTAAATTGTATTCTGGCGAAAGTATAATAATGTATATTTTCATCCAAGTAAGTTACCAAGTACCATTTAAAAAAATACATGATATATTATAGATTATATATTTATAAAAATAAAATAAACTCTAAAATCCACTAGATATAAGAGCTTATGGTGTCAATCTATAAACCATTGTAATAAATAAAATTTAGTTCATTCACAATGCATTGTGAGATTTTAAAACAACTCCTAATATATTATAAAAATAAAAAACATTTCCCTATTGCCCCACAGTACTTCGTATCAGTTAGATTCTATCACCTCATATCCATCACCTCTATGTTTACTCAGAAAAAGCAATTAATAATATCAGACAAAACAAAAGTAATAATATCGTAATAGATATAGACATTTCCAAGATTTATATACACAAGAATTGCTCGCTTAAAGTTATAAGATTATGAGTATAAGAAGTTTCCCTTGTATTATTTGTATTCCGTCTTTGTGTTCAGGGCTAATAAAGGATCAGCTTGAGGCTACAATTACTAAATTGAACCGGAAGTTAGCCTTACTGAACTCTTCGGATATATCCTAATCAACGCCCACCGATAGCAAAAGTTATATGTACGTTATTATTTAGGCTTCGAATCTAATTTATTATTATATTATTACCAGAGAGTTTTTTTAGATGTTCAGTAATCCCGCCGCCCACAAACATTATTAAGGGAATTGCAATTTCGTTGCCAACCTATTTTGAGAAATGGCATATTTCGCAGCCTGTTCTTTTGAGAGGTTAACTCGCCACAAGAAACGGCTTCTCGGCTTGGGAGGTCAGTCTAACCACGAAAGCATGGCGCTAAAGCGTGTCTAGATGTCGAAAATGAAAAAAATCTTTGTAGAAGTGTGCAAGGGTGACTGAAAATGACCGCTCAAATAATTATACGATTAGGGAGAGTGTGGCTTGAAAGGCAAAAGTTGATGACTAGAGTCAAGAAAGTTATTTTTCGGTGTTACGGACATATGGAAAGGATGAAGGAGGAAGAATGACAATGAAAATTTATACCGTGGAAATGGTCGGTAGAGGGCTCCCTAAAAGGGGCAGGCAAGCAGTACTCTTAACCGATGATTTTGTATGCGCAAAAGTATGGGTAAATGAAGGGAAAAAGGTGTTGTATATGCCAGGAATGTACTAAGTGGAAGTCCGTGTCCTGGCGAGGGGGCTGCGGGTCGGATTTTGTCATAACATGAAGGGAGCTGCTTGTTATTTTTTAGATTTGAGAGTACCAGAAAACTTGCAGGGAGGTTCGATTTTTCATACTTCCATAAGCATTCCATTTCTTAGTACATGATATGTCTAAATCTTTGGGTCAAATATTGTTTTATTGGGGTCTTCTTGAAGAGTATTAATTTCACTATCCCGTATAGACATTCGAACAGCAACATTCACGTGTTACATAATCAACCACGAAAACACATGCAGTGAAAGATTTTAATCTTTAATTTTTATCTCTTATGATAATTCTTCACAAAAAACTTTCCATTTAACGCAATAACATAATACTACGTAATATTGTCTTATTCGTTATTTAGCATTACTGTTATAGTTGGTACACTTGTTGGTACTGGTATATTGAAAATTCAGATAACATTTGTTTGTTTGTTGTGCTATCTGTGGATGTTGATTTAATTTTCGACAGTTGATAATACATTATGAAATATTGATATGTTTCGGCGGTATTCACCAATTACAATTGAACATTGCACATCTACATTGTAATTTGAAATTACATTTAATAAAAACGTTAGTAATATAATATAGAATCATGAGTTTTACTTTTGGACAGAGTGCGACGACTACTACAGGATCTACTTTTGGTACCAATACTCTATCAGGAGGTAAGAAAGTTATTTTTGAAAAATCATAAATTGAAATATGTGTAAAATCTTACTTACTATTCTATTGATTAAAGACGTTTTACGACTTTTAATTTCATTTCATGTTAGCTTATTCGCACATATAAGCATATTTCTGCCATGGCGTTGTTTGTTGTTACAAAGATAACCTACCTTTTTAATGTGTTATTTAAAAACTCTTTAATGTTTCTCTCTCGATCAATTGATTTAATATATTTAACATCCCTTAAATTAATAAGCATTTCATTTACAACAATGTGCAACAATATTGGAGTGGGAACGGCTTCCCACTCCAATTTTGAAATACTGCAAAGGTTCCAAAACAAAACATTACGAGTGATAACCAACGCACCTTGGTTTGTCCTAAATGAATTGTTACATAAGGACCTCAATATCCCTACAATTAAACAGGAGATAGTGCGATATGTCAAGACGCACAAAGACCGTACAGCAAACCACCCCAATGTATTAGCACAGGCATTGATGGACATGGAACAACCAACTAGACGTCTCAAACGAAGAATACCACAGGACTTTCTGAAACAGTAATATACTGAAAATAAATTTGGATGCAACACAGGTTGCATACCGAACAAGACAACAAATCCTAATGCCATACATACTACTGAATGTCCCTACTAAAGGAGACAGATTGCAGTAAAGAAAAGAATAAAAAACAAATTTACAACAATTCTTTTAGTATATAATTAGTATTTGCGAATAGTATTTCTTTAAATGTAATTATGATTTATTTTTGTATTTACAATGGAATGATCATGCAATTTTAATGCTTGTCCCTACAGATATTTATATATCTGTCTCTCTGTCTATAAATTCCAATATATTTTTAATACACTGCCACCAACATGATGCCTATGGAAGAAGCATACAAATTTATTCATGCAAACAATTGTATCTATTAGACAGAAAGTACACTTATAGTAAACTTGCATGCGCTCTGTGTGAACTTATATAAATTTCAGTAACCGTAATAGTTCATTTATTCATGACTTCGCATTTTTATTTGTCCGCTATTATTATTATTTTTTGATTTAGTTTTTAAGTTAGTGGAATATATACGTAATTCGAGTTAGCATAGTATACATTCACATTATTACATGTATTAAATTGACATAAGTAGAAAATATCTTTGTTTAAATTCTCAGGTTCATTATTTGGAGGTGGTGACACTAAAGGCTTTCAGAGCACATCTGGTACTGGTAAGGAATTTCTATTCTTCATATTTAATTGAAGTGAAAGTCAAGATTAGAACATTCTCTTTAGATTCTTCCTTTTCACAAGTAAGGTTACCATCCTAGTAGTAGTATTTATTATATAGTAGTAATTTTAACTTAACTATATAATTGTAATTTTTAGTAATACCTTATAGACCAGAGGTTCCCAACCTTTGTGTACTTTAGAGCACATTCTAAAATATCGGTTGAGTGGCGGGCACCACTTATTTTTAATCACCCAACTCCTTCTATAACTTTTCCCATCATTTATTTTCTTATATTCATAATTTATTAATAAATGTTTAAATTATTAAAACAAAATAATAACCAAATAAACAAATTAATAAAATGATTATTCAAATTGCCTACACCTAGATATATGTATAACGTAATAATTTACAAAACATAGTAATAATTCACATTTTTAATTAATGTTTACGAAATAAACTCAATGTCGAATAGTGGCAAGCACATATGAATAGTTTCAGGCGTCATGGTACCCGGGCACGCAGGAACCTCTGCTATAGACTGATGACTTTCACCACTACATATCAGTAGCATGTTGTGATTTTTACAAAAAATTCTATTACAAATACTATTAATATAAATAACAAAGCCTTTATGTGTCCAATAAATGTTGTTATTTAAATTTTTATGTAACAGAAAGCCAACACATTCAAAAGCCCATAATTTATTTCACACTAGACCCTTATTTTTTAATTTTATTAACTTTTAATCTTCCAAGTCATTATTGAAATTAATGATAAAACAGAATATCATTTATCCATTACCTAAATAATTAAATTGTTCATTGCTTTACTTTTCATTTTCAGATAATAAAGTAAACTTTTTTAATATCACCTACAACCAGTGCACCGGCCTTCAGCGGTTTCGCATTTGGTGCTAAAACTACTGCAGCCACATCTAGCTTTTGTAAGTTGCACAATCTATATATATAAAACCACTTAAAAGAATAAACCACTCAAATTTCATAATATGGAAGAAACTCAACCTAATAAATTATTTAAATATAATAAGTTAAATAAATTAAATTGGAGTGTTTGTTTGTAGTATTTAAATTACTTTTCGCTACATGCATATGAATACAAAATAACATTTTTTTACAATTTTTGTCTATTATGACTTTGACGGGCATTCATTGGCAGATAGCTGATGTAATAAGGAGTAACTTAGTCTAATTTTATTTGAGAAGGTTTAAATAAATATTTTTTAACCATGGGTAACAGCACAGCTAGTTTCCAATATACGTGATTATAATGCATTGTGACCCTGAAATGCACTAATACTCTGTACAGAAAGAAGAATCTAATGTAGAAATATATACAATTTTAATGTACTCTATTTTAATTAATTGAACACACTCATGAACACTAAACACCCCACACACGCGCCTGTATATATATATATATATAAATTTATTAATTAAATTACAAAAAAAATAATACTTTGTGCAATAATGCTAACTCCACAGCTCAACTCTGGCTCCCAAGATACAAGCGTTTGCTTAGTTTGGGGGTCAATGTGTACCAACAATATGTGCTGCAATGGTTACATGTATGTTCGTTTGGTTTGTGTAATGTTTATAAGTGTAACCAAATCTGTGTTAATAAATAAATATTCTATTCTATTCTAATTTAGCAATAAACAAACATATGAACATACATCTTGCATAATTCTAATACTTTATCCAGAGCAATGTGTTGTACATTATGTACAATCTATAGTTCTAAATATATATACCTACATACTAACCTAACAACTACATGCTAAGCTTTTTAATTGTTAAATTGTTTTGAAGCGTCAATAGCCTAATGGTTTAGGATATGGCCTGTGAATCATAAGGTTGTGGGTTCGAATCCACTATTCGACTATTGACGTGAACCATGTCCTAGGACAAGGTTAAGCTTAGTAACAAGAATGTTAGTAATATTTATGAAAAAAAAAAAGAAATATTGCTACCTTTCTTTTAATAAAAAAAATTGTTAAATGTAAAGATTTAATTAGTCTTAAAAGCTCATTTGATTATCTTTTTTTTCAGTTTCCAGTCCTACAACAACAACCGCTAGTTCGGCTTTCGGTACATCTAAGCCTCTTACATTCGGTGGTTTCACATCACCTCCGAATCAAACTGTCGGCAGTCCTGGTTTCGGACAAACCGCTTCGAATCAAACTTTAGGCAGCTCTGTGTTTGGGCAAGCTCCTCCAAACCAAACAGTCGGCAGCCCTGGCTTTGGACAAGCCGCCCCTAACCAAACTGTTGGCAGCACTGCCTTTGGTCAGGCTCCTCCGAACCAAACAGTTGGCAGCCCTGGCTTCGGACTATCTGCGACGAACCAAAATGTCGGCAGCACTGCCTTTGGACAACCCGCCTCCAATATAGGCAGCTCTGTGTTTGGGCAAGCCCCTCCGAACCAAACTGTTGGCAGCCCTGGATTTGGACTATCTGCGACGAGCCAAAACGTCGGCAACAGTGGCTTTGGACAAGGCCCTCCGAACCAAACAGTCGGCAGCCCTGGTTTCGGGCTATCTGCTACTAATCAAAATATCGGCAGCACAGGTTTTGGACAAACTGCAAACCAGACTTTAGGCAGTACTGGCTTTGGACAACCTCCTCCAAATCAAACTGTCGGGAGCCCAGGTTTTGGCCAAGCTGCTACACAGGTATAATTTAATTTACCTTTAATTTTTCTAATCAATTTTTTTTTATAAGTTCTATGCTACAATGTGATTGACCACTATATCAAATTTCATCAGAATCTGTCCTGCAATTTGTGCCTGTTTCAATTACTAACAATTAAACGTAATTTCCCATATATAATAACAACGAATCCCATTCACTTCGGTGTTACTTACTTTTACCTTTTGTGTGCAACAGAAAATTATTGTTATTTTAACCAAGAAAATATAGGTCCCAGATAATTGAGCATTAATGTGTGTGTACGTACTAAAATCTCCGAAACATAGCGCATATTATGAAATAAGTAGCACACCTATATATTCTTATATACTATAGTTATTGCTTGAAAAAGATAACAAAAAAGTTTCTTCATTATCATATCTTTTATTACAAAATGAGTACACAAGGATATATACAATATGTTTAAGAAAACTGTACATTGGAAATGAACATACTATAGAGATTTGCCAACAACAAACAAACACAATTTACCTTATATATAAAACCAGTGATAACCTAATGGACAGCTATTAATTTGTAGCCATGCTTACAAGGCTACCCCAATCGGAGAATTGAAAGTTCACTGACTCAATTGAAATGAATGTGGACCCAAACTTAGGCTATTTATGATTGAAACACTTAACACTCCACCTCCAGGCTGAGAAGATTAGTTTTCTATTTGTACTGTGCACCAATTTCCCTTCTAGAGTGCCATTTCACCAAGTCAAATTATGTTTCAGAATGCACCACAGAACCTGTCGTTTGGTCAAATCCCACAGCAAACAACAGCGGCTTCAACCTTCGGCAATACTGCAACCCAAGGTAATATAGGTAGCTTTACTTTTATACCAATAATCTCCTAGATTATAAATCCAGATGTTTCCTGTTTACCCAGTAAACTTTGTTTCTACATGGTCTGGTATACAGAAATAACCCAACCGAGATATTTTTATACCAGACAGGTTCATGCTGAGCCATTCTTTACCATGGTGAAGATTTATAACCTTTGGAAGATTTGTTGATTAGCTATAAAAACATAACTGGAGGGTCACAATCCTTCCAAAAATATTTCTCTTCTAACTCTTCTTTACTACAATCTGTCTCCTTTAGTAGGGACATTCAGCAGTATATATGGCATTGTGATTTGTTGTCTTGTTCGCATACAACCTGTGTTGCATCCGATTTTATTTTCAGTATATTACTGTTTCAGAAAGTCCTGTGGTATTCGTCGTTTGAGACGTCTAGTTGGTTGTTCCATGTCCATCAATGCCTGTGCTAATACATTGGGGTGGCTTGCTGTACGGTCTTTGTGTGTCTTGACATATCGCACTATCTCCTGTTTAATTGTAGGGATATTGAGGTCCTTGTGTAACAATTCATTTGGGACAAACCAAGGTGCGTTGGTTATCACTCGTAATGTTTTGTTTTGGAACCTTTGCAATATTTCGATATTGGAGTGGGAAGCCGTTCCCCAGAGTTGGATCCCATATGTTCATATAGACTTTGTTCTCAAGAGAGAGTTGGGATTTCCGTCCAATAAGCCAGTAGAGTTTCCTCATTTGCAGTCCTAATTGTTTCCTTTTGGTGAAGATATGTTTCTGCCATGTGAGCCGTTTGTCTAAATGTACTCCAAGGTATTTTACATGGTCTGATTGCGAGACTTCTACATTGTTGAGTTTGACAGGAGGACAGTGTCCTTTTTCAATGTGAAGGTGACATTTATGGACTTAGCCTCATTGGCTTTATTTCTCCACTTTTGAGCCTGCATGATATTTTATTTAGCCCTTTTGCAGTTTGTTGAAGCTTCTATTGGGTCGCTGTGAGAGACCATAATAGCAGTATCGTCAGCGAAAGTGCCAGTGATGACTGATTCAGGTGTGGGTAAGTCTGACGTGTAGAGGAGGTAGAGAATAGGTCCCAACACGCTGCCTTGCGGGACGCCTGCCTCGATGGAGCACATGTCCGATAAAGCTTCACCGCATTGAACGAAAAAGTTTATTTTCTACGAATGATTTTAAAATTTTATAAATGTAGTCCGGAAGTGTTGATTTAATTTTGTAGAGTAATCCCTCATGCCAAACGCGATCAAATGCCTGAGATATGTCTAGGAACATACTGTTACAGTATGTCTTTTCTTCGAGGGATTTCATGATTTGTTTTGTGAGCTGGTGGACCTGATCAACGGTTGCATGTTTGGCGCGAAATCCAAATTGGTGGTCAGGAATAAGTTTCTTTTCCTTTATAATGGGCTTCATCCTTTGTAACAGCAAAGATTCAAATATTTTTGATGTTATAGGTAGTAGACTTATAGGTCTGTATGATTTGGTATCTTCTGGTTGTTTATCAGGTTTCAGAAGCATTATTATTTGGGCTACCTTCCACTGTGGGGGGAAGAATTGCAATCTCATAATTGCATTGAATACTGATGTAAGGAAGGTCAGTCCTGTGCTAGGTAGTTCCTGCAGGATGCGATTAGTTATAAGGTCATACCCGGAGACTTTTAGGTTTTGGTATCGTATGACTTTTATGACCTCTTTCTTTGTGAATTTAACAAAGGCTTCTTTTTCGTTGGATTCTGTATTCAAATTGTTTAGGAATTCTAGAACTTGTTCATTACGCTCGGTAGCGCCTTCATATGGATCAGGTTTGAATACGTTTGACAAGTGTTGCGAAAAAGTTTTAGGTTTTTCTGCGTCAGTACGTGCCCAAGAACCATCAATTCCTCTTAAGGGATGCGATATAGCCGTAGGCTGTTTAAGCTTTTTTGTTGCTTTCCACAATGAATATTCAGAAGAAGCCCTAGCATCTAAGTTTGCTAAGTATTTTTGAAATGCAGAATTTCGGTCTTGTTCAAGAGTTTATTTAAGATCTCTAATGAGGTAGTTAAGCTGTTTCTTCACTGCTGGACACCTGGTTTGTTGCCATTGTTTTCGGGTGGTACGTTTTTCTGAGACTTTGTTTATTATGTTTTGGTTTACATATGTGTCCACAAAAGTGTTCAGCACCGGTGGGGTTGCAGACCATGCTGCAGTCTGCACAGTGGTGTTAAAGTGTTCAATGGCTACAGTTATATCGTTATATGATTTTAGTGGCATAGGCTGTCTGAGAGCTGTGTCTACCAGGTTTCGGAAAAGAGGCCAATTAGTTCTATTATTATGCAACGTACATTTTACATCTCTTTCTTTGACATTAGAATGAAGTTCTATCAGGATTGGCGAGTGGTCAGATGATAATTCAAAGCAGCTACGGCAAGATATGTACGTTTTTGGTATTCCTTTTGTGACACAAAAGTCAATGACGTCTGGTATTTTGTCTGTGTCGCTCGGCAAATAAGTAGGTTGGCCGGTTGACACCACATCCATATTATTTGCTTTTATACATTTGAGGAGTTCTCTTCCTCTAGGCAAGATTAATCTAGAACCCCAGAAGGTGTGTTTGGCGTTATAGTCACCCCCAGCTATAAAGCGACTACCAAGAGTTTTAAAATAGTCTAAGAACCGTCAATCGAAGCGTCAATAGCCTAATGGTTTAGGTACGGCCTGCGAATCGTAAGGTCGTGGGTTCGAATCCACCATTCGACTATTGCCGTGAACCATGTCCTAGCACAAGCTTAAGCTTAGTTGGAGTGGTTAACAAGATTGTTAGTAATATTTCTGAAAAAAGAAATATTGCTAGTTTCTTTAAAAAAAAAAAAACTCCATTTCTTTTATAGTGTGCCTGGGCGGACAGTAAAGTGCGGATACTATGAAGTCGCTGGGCCAGTCCTTTATAACAATACTTGTAGCTTGTATATGCTTTTTACAAAAACTTTCTGAAGTGTGGTGTTTGATATTCTTCCTGACAAGTATTGCTGATCCACCATGCGCCTTATCGTCTGGGTGGTTTGTGTGATATAAACTGTAGCCTCTAATATTCAGGTAGCTTTTTGAAGTGAAGTGTGTTTCTGATACTAACATTATATCAATTTTATTGATTTTTAAGAAAATTTTTAACTCTTCCGAGTGGTTGGACATGCCGTTGGCGTTCCATACACAAATCATTAATGCAATCATTGTGACGACAATTTAGATGAGAGCTCTGTTAACATTTTTGTTATTGTTAACATTTGGGTCATCAAGGTTTGCATAGTTTCGCTAATTGCCTTTAGTGTGTTAACTATGCAGTGTGGTAGGAAGTGAGTCCTTTACCCTCCTGGGGTAGTTTATTTTTAAATTCCGCCATTCATAAGGTTTGCTGTTCACAGCTTTGTCTTTTCTGTCAGGGTAAGATCCCTTAGGCCGCATCTTTCTAGACTCAAGGCACGCCCATGCCTGCTGGTTTTGGTTCGCGCTAGGTATTTGATTTCCCTAGTACCTCCCATATCTGGGGGGCTTTCCCCTATCCACCACCTGGGGACGCGTCCGATGGGAGACCAACGACTCCACACGAAGGGCTAAAGTTAATGTCAGTAATAAAAGTAAGACATATGGCTTGGTAAATGTGAATTATCTGTGAATTAAGGGCATTAATAAATTCTTATGAAGCAATAGGTATTTTTAAAATGTTGATCACAAATAAGGAATAATTATAATGACTCTGATGTTCATGAAATTTTAAAATTAACAATTCAGACTTATCTCTCAACATCATCAAGTAGTTCACATGATCTCATTCGACAGTAAACATAAAATATTTCGCACTTCACTTTAATATACTTCAATATGGTTCATAATGACATAAATATACACAACCCATTGTCCCAATACAAACAAACCTAGTGTCAATACAAATTTGGTTTATAAAATAATAGAATATCATCATTAGTAAATAAAAGCTGTATTTGACAGTACAAAAAGAGGAGTGCTCCGATCGTCACCAAACTTTACAGGAATACTCGCCAGGTCAATCTGAAGATTTCCTTGAAAGTTTCATTGAAATAGGTCCATCCGTTCCACAGCCTATATGGAATAAACCCACATACGTTCTCTTTTATATATATAGATTGTTTCCATTACAGCTCCTTTTGGTGTGACAGCGAGCTCCAGCTTCTCATTCACTAAGCCAGCCACCACTACTTCGTTCGCTTTTACTCCCACATCTGGTTTCTCGATACCACAGCAGACAGCGGCTGTGAGTATTCCTTTTAACCAACTTCAAAAAAGGAGGTTTTCAATCAGTTATGTTCTGCATCATAATTTAATTATCTTGAAGCTCTTTTAAGAAATTGATTTCAATATTGTTTTTCAGATATATAACTAACATTCTTGTTAACCATTCCAACTAAGCTTATGCTTGTGCTAGGATATGGTTCACGTTGATAGTCGAATGGTGGATTCGAAACCACGGCAAATAAGTCATTCATATAAGGGCAATTGACTTTGTTATAATTACAGACAACAGCTCAAACCACACAAGCAAGCTTCACCCTCACTCCCATCACCACTTCAGCCAGCGGTTTCGGACAGAGCACGTCATTTTCGGAGATGTTCTCAAAGACAACCTCGGCACCCATTGCTTCAACTGGCACTATGGTGTCTGCTACTTCTTCTGTGGGTGAGTGAAATGCTGAAATTATCAAAATATCATTTAATACTGTATGTTACTGTTATGGTTACAGCAGACTAAAAGCCAGAGGTATTCACATACCAAAAGTTTAATGTTACAATATTAATTGCAACCACCATACAGGTTTCACACAGCGACAACCAGAGAGATTTATTACATTGACAAAATATAATAAGCATAGTGTCAAAGTTAGGGTTTATCAGTGTCTCATATTTAACAGGAACTGAGCCCATCATGATACAACGGAAAACAACCTTTTTTTGTTGATGGGGAAAGGAAATCTTCAACAAGTCACATTCTGGGGTGTGGCGGGGTTATGTGGGGTCTTTATCCACTAAAACCCTCCCAGTGGTCCTTCCTCAGTGCATGGTGAGGGGCTCCAGGATCTCCAGTTGAACACAACCTCCGCACTATGCTCTCGGAGAGTACGTCCTGGAGGGGGAGGGTAATCGATAGAGTAGTCTTTTTTTTTAATTTCGCCCATAGTTAATCATCATTAGATTTTGCTATAATGTTTTTGTGTCCATTAGTTTAATATGGCCATACCACTGATGTACTTTTACGACTGGTCAACGCAATTGGTTGAATTGCCGTTTTTTTTTTGTTTTTTTAGGTACAAAAAATCACACACTTATATAATTGTCATTGTGTACCTAAGAATATTAGGTGTTCGTTTTCTTCTAGTAACAACATCCTCTATGAGGAAAGAGTTTTCCCTTAGATCTATCATTCAGTTACGGCATTGATATAATCATTTTTAATGTTTCACATGTAAATGATTTCAGCACCCTCATTTGCCACACCAACAGCATCGGGCTTCGGCCTCGGCCAACCATCCACTGGCTTCCGGATGCAGCAGCCAACAGCCACAACATCCTCCAGCTTTGCATTCAACCAGGGCCAGATCACAGCCAGTTTCCCATCGAGCCAGCCTCAAGCGAGCCAAGCACAGTCCACGTTGAATTTCACCATCAACCAAGCACCTGCAACGAGCCAGCAGACAACAGCGACCCTCAACTTCGCCAAGCCCACTTCTACACCTGGACTTGTGAGCCAAGCTGGCCCAGTTAGCCAGGCCGGTACCACAACGCCTGGACTTGTCACTGGCACTCTGGGCGGCTTCAGCGCAACTGTAACAACGAGTGCTGCCACCAGCGTCGTTGCCACGCCTGCCACGTCTGCCGTCAACTTCTCTCTGGCCGCCACCTCTGGCAGTACTCTATTTACGGGTCAGGCGGTAGCGACGTTTGGTAAAACGACCGCCGCCGCCACCACCACTTCTGCTACTGGTGAGTTTACATTTTTTTTAACCGACTTTAAAAAAGGGGGTTCTCAATTCGTCTGTATTTTTTTACTTGTTACCTCATAACTTTAGACTGGGTGAACCGGTTTTGATGGCCATTTGTAATACAAACATGCATGCTTGTCACCCCAAAGAGGTTGGCAGTGATCACGCACTTCCACTTTGTATGATCTTACCAAGCTTCTTTCACAGCCATACATAATCATCGATTAAGGTTACTTCAATTCTACTCATTTATAAATAAAAGTGGTGACTTTATTTTTTTTTAATTTTTGTGTTTTCATATAACCTATATAGATGAAGATCCTTTATTATCAAATCTTTATACAAAGCTATAAAGTAAGCTAAAAAGTAAGCTATAAAATCAAAATCTGTTTTAAAAAGAAAACCAATTGAGACATGTCATTATTGACATTGTCTAGTGAGAATTCAGCATTATGTTGAAATTTACCAAATTAAACCAAAAATATCAATTAATAGTATAATGCTGAAATTCATATAAAATATAGCCTAGAGATGCATAGGTAGGAATATATATGATGTTGTATTATACCCTGATAGTGTTGGAGGGGATCTTGAGGTGTTGATTGCTAGATAGATATTATTAAACACTTCATTATTTATATTATATATATTGTTGAACATTTCACTCTTATAACATTTTACTTCGAAATGTTTTCCTTTTGATGTCTTGATGAGAAGTCTTCAATTTTTCTTACAGAAGACATTCGTTTTATTATTCAAATAATTATTCTAATATTGAAACTTGTTGTCTGCCATTATTAATATATACAACTGCAAACAAAGGTCCCCGTGAGGGGTAACCTCGGCTTGGACGGTTACTATTTCATGGATATTCTAAGAGACATTCAAAAGTTAAACTAACTTTGAGTGCGACTGAATTGTCGGTGTGTGTATGCTGATCAATATATGTTTAATCTTTCCCAGATAGTGGAGTTGAACGACACAATACAAACGGTGAAGAATGAACAGCAGAGTCTGGAGCACGAGCTGGACTTTGTGCTGGCGCAGCAGAAGGAGCTGGAGGAGATCCTCACGCCGATGGAGAAGCAACTGCTCAACGAGGCTGGAGACAGACTCCGCGATCCGGAACGGGAGCACATGTACGTTCTCTTTGCATCTTTATCGTATCGTACATTCATATGCATGTAGTAATCCTCCTCCTCCTTCTTTCCTTGCGTCGTTTTCGTCATTGGTGAGGATCGTGACCTACACGAATTATCGATGGACGATCGCTTTCCACCTGTTGCGGTCTTTGGCGGTGTGAAATGCCTCGTGGACTCTCGTGTTGGTGTTGTTGCTGATTTGGTCTGTCCGACGCATAGGGCTCCTCCCTATTGGTCGTCTTCCGTGTACTTTGCCTGTGACAAGGTGCGTTTCCAGTGCATATCGTTTTTCCGAAGAATTCGAAAACCCTATGGAGAAAGACCGTTGACATGTAGTCATAATAATGGTTAATGAAATGTTAAAAACAGATACACTAAATGTTATTTATTTGTATAAAAATGACAATTTTATAATATGACAGGTATTCACTGGCTGAAAATTTGGACACGCAACTGAGGCAAATGTCGGAAGACCTAAAAGAAGTCATAGAACATCTCAACGAGACCAACAGGAGTCAGGACACAAACGATCCGGTAAGCCACCTTAGATATTTTACCTAAATATGTTTTGTGTAACTTTTACTAAATTTATTTTGAACTTGTTGAGGCTGCGACTTTAACCTAACATTTTTTTTCTGACTAAATACACAGATTAGCCAGAGAAGCTGGCCTTGACTGCTGCACCGGATTAAGAGGTGACTTGCTCTTAGGTCGCTTAACCTGAACCTCTATTGCTAGTAACTGCAAAAAAAGGTCCCCCCGGGTGAGGGGTAACCTCGGCTTGGACGGTTACTATTTCATGGATATTCTAAGAGACATTCAAAAGTTAAACTAACTTTGAGTGCGACTGAATTGTCGGTGTGTGTATGCTGATCAATATATGTTTAATCTTTCCCAGATAGTGGAGTTGAACGACACAATACAAACGGTGAAGAATGAACAGCAGAGTCTGGAGCACGAGCTGGACTTTGTGCTGGCGCAGCAGAAGGAGCTGGAGGAGATCCTCACGCCGATGGAGAAGCAACTGCTCAACGAGGCTGGAGACAGACTCCGCGATCCGGAACGGGAGCACATGTACGTTCTCTTTGCATCTTTATCGTATCGTACATTCATATGCATGTAGTAATCCTCCTCCTCCTTCTTTCCTTGCGTCGTTTTCGTCATTGGTGAGGATCGTGACCTACACGAATTATCGATGGACGATCGCTTTCCACCTGTTGCGGTCTTTGGCGGTGTGAAATGCCTCGTGGACTCTCGTGTTGGTGTTGTTGCTGATTTGGTCTGTCCGACGCATAGGGCTCCTCCCTATTGGTCGTCTTCCGTGTACTTTGCCTGTGACAAGGTGCGTTTCCAGTGCATATCGTTTTTCCGAAGAATTCGAAAACCCTATGGAGAAAGACCGTTGACATGTAGTCATAATAATGGTTAATGAAATGTTAAAAACAGATACACTAAATGTTATTTATTTGTATAAAAATGACAATTTTATAATATGACAGGTATTCACTGGCTGAAAATTTGGACACGCAACTGAGGCAAATGTCGGAAGACCTGAAAGAAGTCATAGAACATCTCAACGAGACCAACAGGAGTCAGGACACAAATGATCCGGTAAGCCACCTTAGATATTTTACCTAAATATGAACTTGCCTTTGATTTTGGCAAAAAAGTTATTTAGTTTATTAAATGAATATTCATGGCGTATAAGGACGCTTGTATGGCAGCGGATTCAGCGAAATACGATAATGGTTCTCAAATATAAAATAATTTAAAAAAAAAATACTTTTTTCCCTATATATTTTCGCAAATTAATACAATCCTCGCATCAAGACCAAATTGTCCCGTCGCGCGACCAATGTGACTTCTACATTGAATATTCATAGAACACAACAAAAACTACTTATTTTTACTTTGTGTTTCATTGCTGTTTTTTAGTAATTCATTTTGTATGAAACTATCGTTTCAATTAGCTATTCTAAATGTGATTTTTTTTTCCGTCCCATCATCAAAGGTTTATATTATATATACATAAAGAAATTAAATGCATTGTTGTTTATATCTCCATTATTTTATTAATGACATAATGTTGACATGTTATTGAATATAATATCACTGGCTTACCGGCCAGTAACTTAATTATAAAAGAGGTGATACATCACAGTTTATTTCAGTTAGCAATTGTATTTATTTTAGTTTGATGTTATTCTTATCTATGTATATTTTGTGTTTTTATATGGATAAATAAAAATATCTTGCTTCTTCAAAGGTGTCATTAGTACTATCATCTGTCTTCGTTTTCGGAAGCGGTCTTCTAACACTCTGTATACTTATTAAACTTTCCATTTGAATAACATCGTAATAACTTTCACTGTCCTAGACGTGCTACAAATATTTTTGTGATAGATTATTCGTTAATGCCTGCATATTGTTATAGAATATACATATAAAATGTTATATTTTGCAAGTATTGACAAAATGATAAAAATTACAAGTTATGTTATGACCACCAAGCAGAAAAAGACATAACACGGAAAACTCCATAATAGCATTCGGAAGAGGCATCGATATATAGGATGTTACTTTATCATTTGCTTCAATTAATTATAATCTATGTTTCAGATTGTTCAAATCGGGCGCATACTCAACGCGCACATGTCTTCGATGCAATGGATAGACAACTCCATTGCGCAGATATCAACCAAGCTGGACCAGCTGAAGGCAACTCACGATACCCTGCGGCGGGATAACGAGAGATCCTTCCAACTCACGTACAACTGACGCGTGCTGTGCCACGTCATGCTGCGGGGTAGGCAGGAGCACCAAAGTTGATTTTCAGGAACAAGAATTATTCCTTTAGGAACATGAAAATATAAAATCTCTGGTTGAAAAATGTTGATGAAATTTCTTGATTTTTTAAATCATTTCAAATTGTATTAATTATTAAAAAATGGTTTTATAATTCACATAACCCATTTGTTCCACTTTTATTAGACATGCTATTTTAGTCATGTTCTCTCAATCGGGTTTGACAGTGAAAGCAATTGTTAAGCGCTCTTAAACATCTCATGCGTGCGACGAAACAAACCTTTTGTCACGAACAAAGTGATAGCAATTCAAAAAAATGGCAGTCGTAGCCGATAGACATAAAAACTTATATCTAGGAAATTTTAATACTATGATTTGTTTTTAACATCTATTGGCACACTCCAAGTTCTTATTATATACATGTTTATATGGTTTATTAACTATAATATAAATACAACATTAGCAGCACACAACACTATGGTTACACAAACCCATAAGATATTCCTCTCCCAAAAAGTGCACAATGCAGCCTTCTTGAAACTTCCTGAAAACTTCTTTTTTCATATCAAACATCACTTGCTTATAAGCTTGCCGGTGTATGGCAATGGGCTCATTACCTGATTTTTTTGTGATAAAATATTCTGATATATACTACAGTTTACCACAAAACAACAGATAGTGATAGGCAGACAAGCTGACGTTTACTGTTTCACCAGATTGAGAGGTGACATAGCTCGCTTAGCCGTTCGGGCTCTATCTCACTACCTGTGACATATGGGACTTAATAAGATTAAAAAGAGCAATGAAAATTGTCTCTGCCTACCTCGCTGGGGATAAGGATGTGAGGACTTATTCAATAAACAATGCCCATAATGAAACACTGCAAATGAACACACTGGTCCGTCTCCAGGCGCAGCGTCACCAGCCGCTTGTGCACTATGCTGCAGACGATCCGGTTGTGTGCGATCTGATCAGCCCCGAGGAACATGGAAAGCTTCTTGGCGTCGACCCTACACGCACACACTCTGGACGGGTCCTCGTTTATTTGACTGTCCGTTTCCGAGTCGGAATTGTCTATGGGTCCTGTAAAATATAGCAATGAGGAAACCTTCAAGAATAGGCACTTACTAAACTAGATTGTATATCACCACTTAACATGAGATGGGATTGTGCTTAAGAGCTAGTAAAACTTCACGTTCAAGTGTCAATAGCCTAATCATTTATGGTACGGTCTACGACTCGCGAGGTAGTGGGTTCGAATCCACCATTCAAACACATCTACCACAAGCGTAAGCTTATTTGGAATGAAAATGTTAATAATATTTGTGAGAGTAAGCTAGTGAATGCGTTACGGTAAGTTAGGTGAGGCATAGAGAAGTTGAGAGTTACATACATGAAGATAGAAAGAGAGTTATGTTTCGTATAACTAAGACCTAATAGGCCTGCAGGCCTGAAATATGGATCACACGGAACAAAGGAGACCAGTGCGCGCGCACATTTTCATTCTCTCTCAATCGTGTATATATTTATGAATGAATATACTTTAATGCGTAAGAATAAAAAAACACTTCACAGAATTATGAAATATACAATTTTCACATTAGTCGATGTAATTGCATGCACAAATGGCATTCTTGTCGCTAAGAGCGATCTCTTCCAGACAACCTTTGTATGCACAGAAACTTGCGTCTAAAAAAGATTTTAGTGCAGCGGTGGGCAAACTTTTTGGTTGGCGGATCACAAATTGTATAAAAATCTTTTTCCGCGAAAATTTTACCGCGAAAATCTTTTATTTTATAAAATCTATTTAACCAAGAAAATCAAAGGTAACAAATTGCTAGTGGTAATTTTTTTTGGTTTTTTACGTTAAAATCGTTGTAAGTTTTTTTAAACAAACCAAGAATTATTAAAGGTTTTAAAACTTAAAAACACTGCCGATATAAATAAAAACAAGAAATTTACAATGCCATTTGCGAGACATCAAAAATATTAATAAAAAAAAATATTTGGCGGGCCGGATGAAACGCTTAAACGGGCCACATTTGGCCCGCGGGCCGTAGTTTGCCCACCACTGTTTCAGTGGGTCTGTGATTATATTTATTTTAATACAAAAAAAAACATAATATAAATATATTTAAACATCCATAATTATCAATATATACACATACTATTAATAATAATACATACATACATATTTATATACATACATTGTGAGCTCATGGTTCCACTACAGAAGTTTTACTTCGGTTGTGTGGTCTAAAACGCAATGGAATTAATAAATAATATATTCATTCAATTTATTAGTAACATAAATATATTAGAGAAACAATACATTTCACATATAACTATGATATAATATTGCAAGTTCAATGGATGGTCTTATTCTTTGGGCGGCGCTAAATGCTAAACTCTACTAACCAATGGTTTAAAGTACAGTCTACGAATCGTATCCACCCTTCCACTAGTACCGTGAACCATATCCTAGCTTAAGTGTAGTTGGAATGGTTACCAAAAATAAAGACCTATAGATGGACAGAAATTTGTGTGAAAAGTATTTTTGTAATCATAAGTTGCAGAAATAAATACCTTCAAAAGCATCAACCGTTAATCCTTTGAATCTAGTAGAGACTTTTGCCATGTCAGTTTTGATCTGCAAAGATATTCTGCCTGCAGCTGCTGCTCTTATCACAACCTCTGAAGCCATAGTTCTCATGCGGTCGATGGTAGTTCTCAGCTGTTTTAGTGAAGGTAACTCTATTGATATCTGAAACATTTGATTTTTATATACTTTCCAAGCAAATGCTCGACAGGTCCATGACAATTCTATAGAACTGTTGGGATATTCACCATGCTTTCAACGTATCTTATTATGTTTACCCTTTTAGTATCGATGGGATGGTAAACACTAATATAAGCCCTCAAAGGTTCTATAGAACTACAGATATGGGGTACTACCGGGATGCACCCTGCTCGACTATGAAAAGACCTGATAAGCTGATAGTTTAATAAGCATTTATTAACTCTTCTCTTGAAAACACATTGAATCAGAGGAAATGATGGACACAAGCATAAAAACTTGAACATTGAAAGTTAATAATCAATTATACCAACAACCAAGACAAACAAGAGATATGGTTTGAAGATTTCCCCATTTATCTTTTATACATATCAACATAGCTGGTTCCAATTTTTTTCCATCTTATTTCCATTATTCAGATTGTAAACTGAACATAACTCCTTTTTTTTTATTTGTTAATGGGGAGGAAATCTTCAGAAAGATACCCCGCCTGCTGGGGGGAAGGCGGCGGTTATGTGGGGTTTTTACCCACTAAAACCTCCCCGGTGGCCCTTTCCTCAGTGCATGACGAGGGGCTCCGGGATCTCCAGTGGAACGCACCGGAGCCCCTCTGCACTGTGCTCAAGGAGAGCACGTCCTGGGAGGTTACTCCCTCCCCCTCTGTGCCCTCATAGTGCAAGGCTACACGGGCCAGCGGATGTCGCCTTCTTCCCGGGTCCACCTTAGCGGACGACAAAGGCCCCCACCCTTGTCGCCCAGTGAATCCGAGGCCCCTTTTAGTCGCCTTATATGACAGGCAGGGGATACCGTAGTCTTATTCTTGAAAGCCCAGAACTACAGGGCATAACATAACTCCTAGACTATCACTGCTATATTCACAGTATAAATAATTAAAGTGCTCACACTCTTGGTGCAGGTAAGTAGGTAGAGATTACTAACCTGCATTTTCTTCGACCTTCTCATACATGTTTATTGGTTCTCAGTAATTTTAACACCTTTTATTATGTATTTATTTAGTCTTGTTCCATGTTACGCCCCTATTGACACACACTACACTTTCACATGGTAAACATACTTTATCAATTTCACATGACCAAAACACTATCCTAAACATGCCTTCTCAATTCCAGTCACATTTGAGGTACATAAACATAGCACAGTAAGTCATAATGTATTAAGATCACACCATTATATATAGGGTATTAGAGCTTCCAAAACGAAAACATACAATAGTATTACAATTGACATTGCCAATAGTCTAAATGGGATTTGGTCTACATACAAACATAAATACTCAAATTGAGGTAATTTTTACCTACTATGTAATATGTGGTATATAATTGTCCCAAAAATCTGAATGCAATAGTTTCAACATATTCCAGAAATGGCAGACAACCTTTTTATTGTTTTTGCATAATCAGGAAAGTACCACATCCTCACGGAATATTGTCATGAAATTTTGATAAATTACTATAGTTTTTTAGCATCAACAGGTTCGAGATGCACCTTAAAATTTTATATTCACTGATTTGCTACCAGAAAAGTATACAGCACTGATACTTACATCTGGCTTTGGAACTTTGGGCTCATGATAATCAGACCAATCCTTCCTCGGCACTACAATGACAGGTATATCATGAGTAACAAGTCTTGTTTCTTGAGAAGTTGACAATGGCTGGTATAGGAAATATTATAATTAAAAATCACTGCAAACCGTGGCCATTATATTTAATTGTTGATTACAATTGAGTAAGTATAATGTAAAACAATAAATATTTACCGCATCAATTTCTAATGTTAGGCAGGGATATTGTTTTTTCGTCAATTTCATCTTCAATAATTTTGCTGATTTTAGTGTCAGTAGAGATCTTGCTAAATTTGCTTGAAATAAAAAATGATATATATTAATGTTAAATCCCCCTATGATTCATGCAACAATCTTTCTCTGAGACTTGTAAATGCATTCCAACAATTGTGAGACAACAAGTTTCAATCAAATTGTTACAATAGAATACGGGGTTGGGTTACAATGGAATGCAGAAGTATAAAATTAAAAAAAAATACACTCTTAAATATGCCTTTTTTATATGAAAAGTGGCAAATGAGCATACAGCTTTTCTGATCTTAAGTGATTACCACAGGTGCGTTGCCGGCCTTTGAGATAGGAGTAGGTTCGTTTCTTGAAGGTCCCTAAATCGTAAATGTTCAGAAACACTGCTGGTGACAGTTGATTCCACAAGTTGACAGTACGTGGGCGAAAGTTACGCGAAAAATATACAGTCGTGGAACGCCACCATCAAGATTGTGGCAGAGGAATTTGGAATTCTTCCAAGATGTGAATTAATTAATTAAAAATTGGTGAATATTCATAGTGACGAGCTTACCCACAGTCACACCTGGCATCTGTCTACAATTAAATAGCAAATACAAATAAATTTCAACATAACTATATCCTACTATCTAGAAAAGACAGCAAGGTTTAATATTTATTACCCAATGTTTAGCATATAGCACCAATGTGCTAATAGATGTATTGTTGCTTGTGACTCCTGTCATGCTTGTTCTTGAAGGTCTCAGATGTATTGGTGGTTATACTATCAATAGGTAATTCTAATATGGTTAAGAACCGTCGATATCATCAACATTATAAATTGGGCTATCCTAACAGTAGGCTATCACTTCTACTTCTTGATATATGGTATAAATAATCCTGAAAATTCGATTCAGTTGATGATACAAGAGAAAATGGTGGTTCTAACGACTTTGCAGTATGTAATTCTTTATTGTGTTTGAGAGAGTTAAGTGTTTGTTTATAACTGCCACCTAAAGTAAACATTAAAGTTGTAATAATAATTGTACCTGAACTTAATCCTAAATATATATCCTTGTGTTCATCATCTACGCCAATTAATTGGTATTCTGAAAAGAACATGGCCTGGGGTATTTCGCACCAAAGTACTGGTGGTCCAGGGCCAGTCGTATCATCACTAACTATAAAATAAATCTTGTCACTAGACAACCTTAATACACACTCTTTTGATAACTTCGAAATTGTAGTGACAATATCTAAAATCAAAACATCTTTGTTTATTTAACTTGAACATATTGAGTAATATCACATGTACTATACATAATAATTACTAGAAAATTCTCTCATTGGGCCTGCATCAATCATAATAGCTCGAAACTTCATTATTTAAACGAACAAATAGAATTCATTGATCACAATACGAATCTTTAGAACTTTTAACAAAACTCCAATGAATGAAATTCACGGTTCGCGGGTAACGCGCAAAGCAAATCACATAAATAATTAAAAAAAAAACATAGACAACGGGAAGCAAATTGGTAGATTTAGAAAAACAACTAACCGAATTAATTTTGATACATAAATCCATTGAAGCCAAAAGAGAATACCCAATATAAATAAATATATAAACATATTTTTAATTTAATTTGGTTTTACAATTATAAAACACCTTAAGCACATTACTCATATTCTTTTAATAAAACTATTTTATAACAATGCCGACTACTTGGAATTAAATTTAATTTTATTATTAAATACATATTCATTTAATTTTATACATTGCTGATTAGTTGCTTTATAGAGTATTTGTTGTAATTTTTGTAATAGTAACATTATAAATAAAATACAAAAATATATCCTAAAAATAGAGCAGACCAAATATTTAGTAAATAGTTAATATTTATTAGGATAATGTAATGATATTTTTTCTATTACAGGTTCAATACCAGTATATGAGGTCTCAATTTTCACTAATGCATCTTTTAGTCATATTCATATAAGACGTATACGAAAAAAGAATAAAAAACAAGAATAACTCTGTAATCCAAGAAACCACAATAAAAGGTTATTCCAAGTTTAATTTTATACAAGAAAATAAATATTATTATTTTTTACATGCATATAAAAATTACTTTAGTTTAACAAATATGTGTTTTTTATGAAAATATTTAATTTTATTTGAAAAGTCTTGACCATAAAATAGAAAGAAGTTGTAGTCTTCCGCTTTTCCCTTCTCATAACATACAATGTTATCGGAAAAAAGACTAAATGATTTGAATTTTTTCTGTTAGAGTAGATGGAAATATTTGCAATAAGTGTGAGTGATGATGTCTGTCTACGCCTATGCTCTCGTTGCCATATCTAAAGAGATAGAGGGTTTTAGCAGATAGTTACTGTGCAGTTAAAACAGTGTTGGAAATAGAACGAATTAAGGGACTTAGACATTTATCGTCACAGTCATAGATGAGCCACCATCAACCATTACTCGTAGAGATCTTCAGAAAGACACCAAACTGTCCAAGTAATAAAAGTAAGATACCATACGCTGAAAGCTATGTATTAAGAACAGAGTGCCAGACCGTATCTACGACCATGGAAACATTTGGTTTAACAGCAATCTTACTATGATCTATACTATTAATCAGTTGTTTGGTCTTAAGGAATTCCACCCAGTGAAGTTCAGCAATGTTTTTTTTTAAAATCATATACAATAAAAGACAAAATTTAAACTTTTTTTATCTGAAATAACTGAATGAGCAAATCACAATATCAAAATGGTATAAATTCGAAGTTTATGATAAGAATATTTCATATTTTTTTACAAGAAATAGCTATTAATGTCGCCCAAATAGCCTGAAGAGGAAACTGCGGAGTAAAAGTGTTATTTTTCCAGTAATAATTAGCCGTCAGACGATATAAAAATTTTCTTTGGTCCTATATATGACACCACAGGGATTTAGAAATATTTTAATTTTAAAAAGTATGTAATGTAGCATTTCCTTATTTAAATCTCTACTTAACCCGATTAGATTTAATGTTTTTTTAAAGTTCCCAACGCTTTTTGTTGTATAATATAATGGTAACATTATATCTATGAATGAAAATAATTTTACTTCCTTTCAAAGATGGCGTTGGACATCCCTGTCTTTCTGATAAGTTTCATATACAGTTCTTATTTTGTGTCTCTTTCTTTCTTATTGTGATTAGAATAAACATGACCGAGAGGGAATGATTCTGCGTTTGATTGTAACGAATGTTAACGAATTGTGGTTATTTTACTCAAAGATTTTACATATTTTCCGGGATTATTGTGCAATTTATATTATTATATTTTCATATACAGGTCATTTATATGTTATTATTTTAAACACTATCTTATTCAACACAATTTTCGTTCAAGTGGGATATACCTATGGAGAGTAAGAATAATGAACAGTCAAGGTATGTGTCCGATCAATACTGTCGTCATCCTAACCACAAATAAAGTATTTTCACCATATTCACAAGTGATACAATATTGTAATTATTTAATATTAGAGCGTTTTCTCTATTTTCGATACTTGACATTATAATAATAGCGAAAGCTACTATTGGTGCGCGTCAAATGTATATGCGTCAAATGGGTCACGGAACACCGTTAACTATAACGTTTTTCCTTCGAATTCGATCTTTAAATATTTAACGGATTCGTGTTTCAAATGATATTATTTTTCTTTGACAGATGGGGGTGTCTACTAAAACTTGTTTCAATACCCGAATATAATCTTATTTTTCATCGCTTTGGATCTATTTGTTTCCCTATTGCGTTCAATGTCATAGCTTCGTGCGCGATTATGCAATGATGCAATGTAATATACCTGCGATTCGTAATAAATATAATAATTTTGTCAATTGTGTTGTTTGAATTATTTTCTTTTATTTTACGATAAAACAGTTGATAATATTGTTTTATGTACTACCAGTACACTATTGTATGCTTAACAACTTTGAGGTTATTAAGGTGTAGTCAACTTGGAGGTTTTCCCGAAATTCAGAATTTTAAAAAAAATTAGAGTTTCTAGACGGGTTTTAAATTTTTATTTTAGGAACTAGAAAATAATAACTTACTTCACTATCTAATTCTATTTTGATTTGAGAGAGTTTATAGTAAGAATTATGTATTTAAAATTACCAACGTATTTAAACAATTGGTAGCTTATAATATCTAGGTAGTATTATAATTTCAATTATTTATTTTAGGTATAAAATTGTAATATCGTTTCTGTTTGTTAGTGTCGTAAAAGATTTATAAGGACGTACGAACTTATCGCTCTTAATTTAAATTATGTATATATATTTTTTAATTATCATCAGCATCTGTATTTGGAATGAAAATTGTATATATTGAAGATCATTTTTTTGGAGTTAGGAATTAAAATGTTGGCGACACTGGGCTATCTCATCGTTTTGATTTGATTACGTAATGCCATTAATGATAGCTGATAAGAAACTACTTAACTACTTGGAAAGTTGATCAATAACACGCGTCGCTTAAAATAGATTTGTGTAACATTAATTGCGTGTGTGCAAAATAAAAATATTAATCATTAACTTCAAAGTCCGTGCCCCTTCACCACAGATTTCTTGTAATAAGTATGATACATGCGTAATCGTCTTTATTTGTTAAAGCTCATCGTTAGACGTTAGTGAGATACATAATTATACTAAAAAAAGTGTCAGTAGCCTAATGGTTTAGGGTACCGTCTGCGAATCGTAAGACGGTAGGTTCGAATCCACCATTCGTCTATTGACTCTAATCATCTCCTAGCATAAGCTTAAACTCATTTGGAATGGTTAACAAGAATGGTTGTAATAAATCTGAAAAAAAAATCTAGCTTTCTTTAAAAAGAAAAGAGCATTCACGCTATTGAACAGGAAGGGTAGACAGCAATCTATACTAATAAAACGAGAGTTTTAACATTAAAACTACAGAAAGGTTAGACATAATGCACATAGCATAAGACGCAACATGTTTCGGAGAAGACTTTCATATATAACATATTATTGAGTATTCATATGTAACGTATATTTTGTTTTTAGATTGAAAATAATTAAATTGTCACTTATTAAATCAATAATCAGGTAAAATTTGCCAGTGACACGAAGTCTGATCTATAATTTCTATAACCATATAGCATTATTTGTCCCTTGGGTGAGGCAGAGAGCTTCCACAGTGACTCTCCGTCACGATGGATCTTGGATTTCACACTTTATTTTGCTCTATATCTTACCGATGTTCTTCGCCTCTGTCGCGCTGCGGATTCTATCAAGCGACCGCTTGGGAATGTGATCGGCATCTCTTCGGAGGGTGGTCAATTCAGTTCTATTTCCTGAACCTTGTTTAGAGGTTGCGCTCCAGTAGATAATCATTGAACAGCTTCTCGGGCCAGGAGATGCCGAGAATTCGGCGAAGACATTGATTGACGTTGATTTGGGTGAAAGCTTTGGTTGGAAACACGGTCCTGGAATAGCTCTCAAACACTGAAACTGTCTTGCGTTCAGCTTCTTTGGCCAATCGACGGAGACTCGACACAATCAAAAGGTCCTGAATTATCTGAACTGTAGCATAACATCAGCAGTATAATGCTATTTTACTACTTTCGCAGTCAACTGCTGCATTTCAAATTACAGCCAATGAAATGTTCTTAAGAAAATTGATTAAATACAGTTAGTGAATATAGTATACAGAAAGACATGTTACGGTGATTTAGTAGAAATTATGAGTAAGAAAACTAATATAATTACGAGTAAAAACAAAAACCAACATCAATTCAAACGAGACTGATCAAACGCAATAACGCACACACTTTCTTTGTATTTCAATGTCTATATTCTCTTTCTTTTGTGCTCGTTGTCTATAAGGAGTACTTACCTAGTGTTAGCTAGCAACACATGGCACCCAGCGATTGTGATGCATAATAACTACTTCCAGTGATATCTTAGTGATTTACCTGAACCTTATTGTATTCTCATCTTCATTATTTCTTCATTATCTTCATCATTCTTTATTTCATAATTAATAATTTTGTTGATTATCATATTAACTTGGCATTGTAAACAATAATTTAACTTTATTAGTTCTTAGTCTGTCTTCTAATTTATTTTGTGTAAATATTGTGACGGTATTCGTTAAAATAATTCTTTGTACAACGTTACGCCGTCTGAATAAAGCGAGTAAACTAGTTATTGGACTATTTCATTACAAAAGACCTACAAGTTTTAGATTGTCATAAGCCTATCCACGTCCCAGGCTAGGGATCGGCAAACTTTTTTTTACCAAATAACCAAAATTTCATCGGTAATTAACCAGAATTTAGTAAAAGAGCTACTTTAAGAACCTTCCTCGTAAAGTCGAAATGCAACAAAATTTACGAAGAGCCATACACATAGCATGTCAAAGATCTAATGTATTCTTGTTAAATTATAATCTTTCCCATAAAAGCTGCCAACCGAATTCGGTATCGGAGTTTCGATCCCTCCTGCTCTCGGTTCGGAATGCTATCACGATAATAGAGTAAACGACAAGCAGAGGACCGTTCTCGGGAACCCTTGTTCCTAATAGAGGTTCAGGCTAACCGTAAAGCGGCCTATGAGCTCTGCCACCTTTAAAAATGAACCTGTTGCGGTCACCTTCTCTGGCCAATTGGAGTAGATTCGTCACAAAAACAATTGTTGACTAGATTGGCGGCTTTCTACAGAAGGTCGGAAGTTGATAACGTATGTAAAGACGTATGGATATGCAAGATGCAAGGAATTCCAGGAGACAGTGAAAATTCAAAATCCGTAATCTCAGCCTACCCCCTTGGGTCTTCGCCTTGATACTATTTTTCAATTACATAAGAATTACTAGTTGAAATATACACCGGTATCGCATAAAAAGACAGTCCATTTATTTGTTATTGACATTATGAGTATAGTTGTGAAACAATTAGCTCATGTCAGTATGTCTGATTGCCATTGTTAACCCGTAGAATTTACCAATTACACCGGGAGATGTTGGCAACTTTACGAACACGTAGATTGATAAGATTGGATTTATTTGCTAAATTGTGATTACACATTAAAAACTGGGAGACATGTTTCACTTATTCTAATAAAGCGTGCAAATGCACATTAATATCGTTTATATCATAATTTATCTATAATGCATATTAATCTTTACGAAGACAATAGTAATAAGAGGAAGGGAAAAAATTTCTCGAAAAACTCATTTCTCAAACGAGAAATTCGTAAACACTATAAGTTTTTTGAGAATTTAGCCAATTGCATAATTTTGTGTTAGAATGTTACTAGTGCGGTTTATGATTAAATACCGTGTGCCCACTTAAATAATATCGGGTTGTGTTAAAACACTCGTTAGTTTTTTTGTTTTTTTTGAAAAATAAATTATATACATGCTTTTTTTCACAAAAATTATTAACATTCTTGTCAACCATTCCCAATAAGCTTAGATTTTTGTTAGGAGATGTTCTAGTCAATAGTCGAACCCACCAAACCCACCCAATAAATAAATATAATACTCTTTGTTCTAGTATGGAGGAAGACAACACGAAATCGTATCTCCAGTTCCAAATTGAGAGGTTGAAGGCTCTCCAGGCGAAGCTGTCGACAGAAGCTGAGGAAGATTATGTCTTCATCAAAGAAGAGTAAGTAATAACTGTTTAATTATTGTTAGCTTACACAGTGTATACTTTAATGGACTTAAAAAAGGTGAAACGTCCTCCTCAATTCGGCTGTATTTTTTAATGTTTGTGCCCTGGTAACTGGTCAGTAACAGTCATTTACAAACCGTAATTGAATTATTCTCTTTAAGAAAGCCTTACTTTCAATTACGTATTGGAGCGAATTACATTAGTATTGGATTTTGGCTGGACTTTGGCTTCCACGTCATTTCAACACTAGAAAGGGACAGCATTCGACTTTCGCTTATCAGATCTTATATCTGACAGACGATGAGTCCAACGCTACTGGTTACAATTTTTTATCAACTTGTTTTTTGTACTTAAAAACAGAGCGACAATTAATTAGTACAAGTAGTTTATTAGTATTACATTATATTGTAATAACTAGCTTAAACTTGTAAAACTAGCATAGATATAAAATAGTATTAGTACAACCTATTTAAGTTAAAAGGTAGCTAGCAATCATAACCATTAACCAAATTTCTGTTCATGCTATTAAATAGTATATCTAAAACACTAACCTTTTCCTGACTTGGAAAGTAAATAATGTATCGCATATTGTTAAAAAGGACGTGTTCCAATCGGTTCGTACTAAATTTACCGTTTTTATTGAAATTTAAATATTTAGTACATGTAATCAATCTGGACATCTGCTAAATTAAAAATAATTGTAATAACAATATGGACGAAGCATAAATAAATATGTAATATCGACTAATTGAAGCTATGTTATTACTTGTCAAGAAAACTATCACATGTTTGGTTAGTCTACCCACAAAAATTGTATTATTTGTATAGTTTAAAAAATATTCACTTAAAATTATTAGATAAAAAAGATCGATGAAGAAGCAATACAATTTAGAAATATCTATGTTTTTAAAAACAAATACATATAACATACCTATACTAATTTTTTTCGAAGAATTCAATGTATAAAATTAGAAACGATACTGTCATGAATTGTTGCCATTAGCTGGAATCATGATTGGGGGAAAGCTGTTAAAAGTAAATGGCAATTAATATTTTTATTATATTAAAATTATTAAGCTTACGTCTATGAATTCATTTTAGATGGTGAAAGGCTCAACTAAAATGACATTTGTGACACATTAGTGACTTATTAATACATCGTGCAACACTTAACAATTTGTCTCTGTAATCCGGATTCGAAATTAAAACGTTTTTTAAATCATTATTGTTGTAAAAAAATTTCATTTATGATATTTTCTTGATTTGAGTTAACGTTTAGACATGCATATTTTTTTTTAGCATAATGCAATTATCACTGTTTTATTTTGTATATATTATTTTTTTAATAGTTTACTTTTACTTCTCTTATTATTAATACAACTATATTTGTACTTGTCAACTAACCAATAAGTACATAACCTTATCTTAAACCTGGAAGTGGTCTTTCCGGTGTATGGTTGCAAATACGCTGCCCGCCAGACGCAAGGCGGTCAGTGCTGATGTCACTACAAGTAATACTTGAATTGTGTTCCATAGTGACTTGAAAAACCGGATATAATATCCATTAATTTTTAAATACGTGAACCTCATTATAGCGTGACACTTTCCTAACATATGTTCTTAAATTAATTACTTCTACTTATTACTAAAATTATTAAATGTGCAAAAATATCCTGTATTACCTACTTGCTTTGCCAACTGTTTTTATATCGTTTTAGTATTGTTTTAATTTATTTAAACGCCTTTAAGCCTAAATACTAAACTTCCTTGTAATAAAAATGAATGAAGGTATGAACTTAAGGATTCCAAAGCCATTGTTTATGATTTTAAATAGGCCTGTTCTGAAGGCGAGAACGGGACGGAGGGATAAACAAGCCGGATTCCCGCGCTTGTGGCAAGCCGCGCCCCGCTGTTTTCGTTTCAATTCAGTCAGTCCGGCTTCGCGCGCGCTGCAGCCGTGATTCGTCGCGTCGATCTTTAAAACTTATAATTAAAAAAACAATTTCAATCTGTTTTAAGTTACTTTGGCCGTTTATAATGATATAATTAATAGTAATGTTTTCACTCGTTTGTTTTGCGGAAAGTGAATTTATTTAGCATGTTTTGTGATGATGATTCTAAGGTCAAATGATAAGGGTGGTTCATTTCGTCACAACGGCTCGTATTTAAGTGTGTAAGCAATGCAATTTCAAAGCAATGATGATGACGACTTGCAATATCGGATTTTTGGCGAATCCTTCAATTTCCCACTTGAAAACAGTAGGAAAGCCAGCCACCGTCGAAAGTAAGTTTTGTAAATATTATTTACCTTATACTTGATATAACATTTGTTTAACATAGGTTATAATTAGAAAATTACTAAACACAATTTCATTTGATGTTTTAATTTTTACGATATTTAAGCTTACGTTCCTGTAGGTAGGATACATGTTAGAGTAAAAGTTTGTTTCGTCCATGTCATACAGTAAAATCATAAAAAAAACATTCCATTCGTATTATTTTACCGTAATAAACGAGATTTCAATATAATTGCAGATAAAAATTGATATTTACACGTAATAAGTGTGACTATTAACTTTACAGTCGCTTGTAATATGAATGACTTATTGTTCTAAACCTTACAACTGACATTTTATAGTGTAGGACATTTTGGAATTGTGAAGGAAATGATAATTATGTATATAGAAAAGTTTCGGGAATTCAAATAATAATAGTACCTACCTACTATAGTTACGTAAAATGGCAATTGTTAATCATAAAAATTATATAGGTATTTATGTGTTTATCAAGAAATAGTTGTGAAAAGAGCTAACTAAACCGGATTTGGCCTCCATTGAGTTGATGATTTAAGTTGAAATGAACATATATCCGCTTTGAGGAACAAATTCAATCACCAATATATGTGACTTTTGCCTTTTTTATCTCGACACCATCAATTTATACTTTTTTTTTGTTAACGGGAGGGGGAGGGGGGGATCTTCAACAAGATACCTAAGATGTGAGGTTCTTACCCACTTAAACCCCCGATAACCCTTCCTCGGCGCATGGTGAGACTCTCCGGGATCTCAAGTGGAACGTACCGGGGAGCACGTTCCGGGGAGGTTCCGTCCGTCTTCCCGGGTCCACTTTAGCGACGACCGAGGAATCACCCTGGTCGACCCGTGAAACCGAGGCCCCTTTTCGCCGCCTTCTAGAACAGGCAGGGGATACCGTAGCCTTTTTCTACGAGCCCAGAACTACAGGGCTGACCTGAGCTAACGCGTAAAAGTGTACTTAATTATTTCAATTTTATTACCCGTAATAGTTAATGGAGCTCAATGACCGGGCGGTCGGCTCAACGTGCATAGCACGCTAGCAACGGAGTTCGATCCCCGGTGCCAGCACCAATAGATTTGTTATTGCAGTTTTATGTGTTGATTTACCACACGCTCGGTGGTGAAGGAAAACATCGTGAGGAAACCTTACCTCTTAGAAAATTTTCTAACTCCACTGTGCCCTCGTAGTGCAAGGCGACACGGGCCAGCTGGTGTCGCCTTCTTCCCTTGTATACGCCGTCTTTGTATTTAAACATAGACTCTTTATTTTATTTACGAATTATCGTACTAATACTATGAAATATAATTAATCAACACCTAACCAAAATCTCATCAAACTACCCTTGAAGTATCCTTTCCAATAAAAATTGATGCCATTGTCAGAATGGAACCAATAAAATATGTTCCACACGGGAAGTACCACTTATCAAATAAAAAAAAGGAACATTAAAATCGGTTCACCCAGTCGAAGGTATATACATAACTAACATACAAAACGTTTCAGATAAAAAAATAATAATAAATAAATCTTTATTGGTCATCAAAGAAAATGATTCAAAGTCCCTGACTCCTGAGCTAGGTTCTATTGGACTTGTGTTTTCTCCCATTTAAAACACACAATAAAGTACAATATGTGCATTAACATTATTTTTTAAAATGTGTAGCTTTCTCAAAGTCGGTTCACCCAGCAGAGTTCATAACTTTAACCATACAAAAAATTTAAAAAAAACCGACGGACGAATTGAGAACCTTTTTGAAGTCTGTTGAAAAAGGGCAAGCTTGAGTGAATCGTTTAGCTTTATCAACAATTTAAAAGTTTTATAAGCACGAGGATGTAGATCAAATCTTTTAACACTAGGTGTTTTAAAACGCCCACGTCTATAATGTATCATATACCTAACAAGGTAGGTGTCTCACGTGGGACCTTGAAGTCGGTCCAAGGTCTCGGAAAGCACGCAAGATCCTGCGAGTTCAAGGCTGTTTGACGGCGGGCTTGAGTCTTGTATATCACATGGTACTTGTATTCGAGGCGGAGGCACAGTTTTATTGAAATGTGTACGAATTATCAAAGTTAAGTTATTATATATATATATATATATATCCACTGTTGGTCTGTAAAGAGAGTATAAGGGGATCCACCACGCGGCCTTAGTGCAGATTGGCTTTACATGCCTTAGAAAAATTTTCTAAGACATGTCGGATTCCTCACGATGTTTTCCTTGACCGCCGAATGCGTTATTGGTGGCGGCACCGTAGATCGAACTCGGGTCGCTAACGTACTATGCAACTTGAGCCAACCGCCCGGACACTGAGCTACCACGGCTTGGATTATGAATCAATCAATAATAAATATCAATTGGATTACACTACACTTATTGAAATTGTGGTGTTTTATTGTTATTTCTAAGTCACTTCTGAAGGAACGAAAGGCCTAGCGGCAATGCAACATTAAAGACGATCTCTCTCGCATGCTTTGTCCCACTACCATAGGTATACTACCTTTGTAAGATAAATGATACTTATAATCGAGCATTGTTTCTGCATATAATTTACGTTAAAATTATAACAAGTACATATACATATAATATAATTTTTTTCTTTCTTTTTTCTATTCATGACTTTTAAAAAATTACGTATGCAGTCGATAGCCTTTTCGACGTACAGGAAAAATACAATTAAAATGCATGTATATTGACCGCTCCAACCCCTTGCAAAGGTAAACGACCAGCTCGTGAAGGGTGCCACCCCCGAGCGCCTTAATTACTTCACGTGCACCGCGGCAGATGGTAGTCAAGGTGCGAGCCAGTGATGTTCTGTGTTTGTCGATAGAACATCGATAATTTATGTGACCTTTCTTATCTTTGTCTAAAGCTATTTAATTAACGTCTCTAATGATTTGTTTAATTAAATTTGGGCGATATTAATAACGTTTTTGATATCTTTAAATATCCTTAACTTCAAAACACCAACACCATCAGTTTGCTTTAAGTCGCTCGTATATATCGACACTGGAAAACAAAACCTAATAATAAGTAATACTTCTCGTGACTCTAGTTTAAATTAGATTGGAGATAGAGTCAGATCAATGTCGCAATAATCGGTACTTATACTCCACTTTGATTGGCGCCTTCATTAGTCTTGCCCACCTCAACAATGTTTTGAAATTCGATTCTGTCCTTCGTTTTCCTTCTCCTGGTAATAAACTCGATGGCCTTGAAATCTTCGTCGATGCTGTCACACCATCTTAGCTTCGATATCACTCTTAGTCTGTTATTTTTCTGTGCTGTGTGAACACGGGGCCCCTTTTAGTCGCCTTCTACGACAGGCAGGGGATACCGTAGTCTTATTCTTGAGAGCTCAGAACTACAAGGCTGGTCGATATCTTAACTGTCCCATCCCTATACGTCATTATTCTATGAATGCAGTCGTAATTGGGGTGAGTGCGGGACGCTACTTTCACACGATGCAACAACTGCTCACACACAACTAGTCTAATAACATATTGTTGTAATGCATTTGTTATGCGCTTTGAAACTTTTTGCGACACAAGTTGACATTTGTCGTGACTTGTGTGACGTGTGACTTTTCAACGTGTTAAATGAACTGAAACGTAATTAACTACAACTTTAAATTATACTACAGTAGTTAGTTGCGTATTGACTTAACTCTTTTTGTGTTCATAAGTATGTTTACAAGTAAAAAACAAAAACCGACTTCAAATCGAATCAAACGTTGAACGCTATTTCTCGCGGACGCCCTCTTTGTTTTTCTGAATTATCATACGAAATACGAATTAGAATTAATCAGAACCAAATTTACCAAATGTTAAACTACGCGCGGACGCCCTCTTTGTATTACCGAATTATCGTAGAAATATTACGAAATAGAATTAATCAGAAACTCAAACTCTCATCAAACTGCTTTTAAAGTACATCCTTTCCGATAAAATTGAATCATTGAAATTGGTGAGCGAGTTATTGAGTTATTCGTCCATTTGACGCGCATATAATGCAAATTTAAGACTTATATGGTTTTCTCAAGGATGTTATTCTTAGAATTGGATGCTTTTAAACAAAAAAGAAACATCAAAATTGGTTCACCCAGTTGAAGGTTATGAGGTAACTAACAAACATAAAAAATATATACGGACGAATTGAGAGCCACCTGCTTTTTAGAAGTCGGTTGAAAAGATGTTAAAGTTACAGCCTATATATATTTAATATATATATCCCACTGTTGGGCACAGGCCTTCTCTGTAAAGAGAGTATAAGGCTATATGAGCATAGTCCGCCGCGAGGCTCTAGTGCGGAGTGGCAGACTTATGCCGGTTTCCTCACGATGTTTTCCTTCACCGCAGAGTGCGTGGTAAATCAGCACATAAAATTGCTCCATCTAATTTATTGGTCCTGGCATCGGAGATCGAACTCTGGTTGCTAACGTACTGTGCAACTTGAGGCGACCACACGAACATTGAGCTACCACGGCTATTAAATATAAACGATCACATCTCTTGAAAAGATGTGATTGTTTTTATTTATTTTTTGTCCCGACATACTTTTATTAGCGCATTTTAAATTTTTTTATACAATAATATTATTTTTAGAAATATTAACAAGGGTATGTCGCCGGCCACGTGTACCGCCGGCTTGCGTAATGTTTTCTAAACGTAAAAAAAACTTCAATAGACCAGCTGGTCTGGCGTCCCGAAAAGAAACATTCAAGGAATTAGGGGGATTGAGAAATGCGGGGTGCGTTTATTATATTCCTTCAGGTTGTCTTTGAGTCCCCAGTAGGTTAAGGACTCCAATAGTTGTGCCCGTCCTTTGTTAGACAGATTCGCGATGGTTGATTTTTTTTCCGTACATGAATAACTTACATGGGACTATACCGTGTATGTCATAGTTCATCAGGGTGTTATTTTCGCTTCACGCAACTTAGGGGTCGATTTTTTTTCTTTTTCCTCAATATTTCGATAGTATATTGTATCGCTTTAAATTATTTTACGTGGGAATATATTTTTTTTAATTATAAGATACTTTTATAACGTCCATATGTCATATACATTATAAATGACTAGCGTACCCAGCCCACTTCGCCCGGCTACATTTTGCTTTATTTTATTTAAACAATAAGCTTACATCATTAAATATTTAATTTAACTCTCACAATATTAATTTGTCTCCGTATTCATTCTCTTCTATTTTCTACTCAAGCAGATGAAGATAATTACCTGCACCCATGTTCATATCAGTAAATACAATATCATTCTTATCTATTTATACAATTCTTATATATTTATACAAAAAATATCCGGCTCAAGTTAGTGTCACAAATAAAAGTACGACGTATGTATTGTTTGACAGTTCAAAAAGAGGAGTGCCCCGATCGACCACCAAACTTTACAGCATTACTCGCCAGGACAATCTGAAGATTTCCTGAAGGTTTTATTGAAATCGGTCAAGTCGTTTCGGAGCCTATTTGGAACAAACCCACACACTTTCTCTTTTATATATATTTATTGAAGAAACACAAATTTACAATCTAAGTTATTTAGTAACTCATACCGGGCCCAGAGTCTGGTATATGCCAATGACATTTCACAATGAAACCAACCTATTACAATTGTCGTTGCGATAAAACGGTAATTTACTAATACAATTTTGTTAGTATGCAATTCTCAATTGATTATCTGATACTAAGTAACTCATTAAAATGTACCGGCATACTTAGAAAATGGTATTATGTACGACATTAACAAATAGTAATCATTGAAACGAATTGAATGTCACTAGTACGTCATCGGTAATCCATAGTGGTACTGATTTAGCTGATAACCAAGACTAGCAAAAATCGACAACTGTGATATCACTGGACCCACCGTTCATTATTAAACAATTGGTTTAGCAGACCGTGTAAGAAATATGGTAATCTCAATAGAATGGTATTCATTGTCATGCAGCCGGCGAATTATC
Organism: Meandrusa payeni; assembly: GCA_029286785.1. Taxonomy (NCBI): domain Eukaryota; kingdom Metazoa; phylum Arthropoda; class Insecta; order Lepidoptera; family Papilionidae; genus Meandrusa; species Meandrusa payeni. The sequence continues at coordinate 4,072,764 of JAGSMX010000016.1, read as the reverse complement.
GGCTCATTCATATTACTCAATGCGTCAATATGATTCTAAAAAATGTTTATAGCTTTCACGGGAATAATAAGCGCATAGCAACAGATTTCAACCGACTTCAAAAAATATGAAGCTCATAAATTTTGCTTGTATTTTGTTATGTTGATTCTCTCTTTCTTCTCTTTCATTTATAAACCGATTTGATTTTTTTTTGTGTTGAAAACTTTTAAAGACTTCCAAGACACTTAAAGAGTTTCCATTTTATGTCTTTTTTGTTTTTTTATTTGCGTCACTCAGTTTACGGTTTGAGAGAATTTTATTTCCTTAATAAGAATTACAAAAAAATCACTTACTTAAGGAAAATACACAAATATACAATTTTAGGCTAAGCGTTACAGTTCTAGTAATATGTTTATAAAATAATAATAGGTTTAAAACATCCAGGAACAATATCAACATTTTGTTTTGAATTGTGGGTTATTGGACATTGCAAGGTGATTAAGGCTAACTACATTTTGTAAATAAATATTATAAAAGACGGTGTTCGTGTTTATGACCAAAGATTTAGAGAATAGGTGCGCTGCGGCCATACTAGATGTGTCATACTATGAGCGTTTTAATTATTATTTATTACATAGAGAATTTTAATTTATTTTTTATTACTTCATTCTGACTTCTGTTATTTATTTATGACATGCTTTTTTAATATTTTCTTAAAAGTATATATAGACTTAATATTTTTTATGTCGTTAGGAAGTTTATTATAGATATTTACACCTTCACATTCAATTGTTTTTTTGCCATAATTTGTTCTTGGGAATCTAGACATTAAATTATTAGCATTTCTTAGTTTAATTTTCTGTTGGTGATGTTTTTTTGAAAATGTTATTTTTGTATTAATGTCTTTGTTGATGATTTTGCGTATGAGCATACATGTATAAAGTTTACAGAATGGAAATCTTTAAATACTGCGTTATTTACGAGTACCAGTTCCCCCGTGGTGCAGAAACGGCTTGAAGGATTCCCGTCCGAATGGTTTTTTCAGTAAATGGATCAATGGTAGTGACATGGCAAAAGTACAGAAATAGCAATGGTACATACTTTGATTAAATAAATATATTATGAAAAAATCGACTTTAGGTATATCCTTATAAAACGCCAATTTCATATGTTAGGACTAATTCGAAGATTTACCGTACCGTACCGTTACCGTTTTTTTTCCACATTCATGCTCGTTGTTGTTATGGACACTGGGTCTTGGATAAACTTAACTAAGTACGAGTGGATAATCCGGTAAACATGGATAATACAGTATTTTTCATATTTATATACAAATAAAATTTAATGAAATATACTGTATTATCCATGTAAGATATCCTTTTTCGTTTAATTTTATGTTTTTTAATGAAATATAAATAAATTAATAAAAATATTTTATTTTAAGGATATTTAATTGAGTATCGTGTACAATTTATTTCACTTGTTTTTTTTTTTATAATGACGAACTACTCAGATTGGCCAGAGAAGCTGGCCTTGATTGCTTCACCGGATTGAGAGGTGGCATATCTCTTAGATCGCTTAGCCTGAACCTCTATTACTAGTAACTCGACACAAGGGTCCCCCCGGTGAGGGGTAACCTCGGCTTGGACGGTTACTAAATTTCACTTGGCTAGCGTCTTTATCTTCCGAGATATTCAAACTTTCTTAACCGACATTTTATTTTTGCTCACGAGTGTACATCTATAGAACCGAAGTTCCTATGCCAATAAAATGACTTTATTAATTAAAAAAAACTAGGTTCTGTATGGCGCTATGAGTTCATTAAACATTACAAAATGTTACAACATAAAAAAAAACGTATTGAGAACCTTCTCCTATGTTTGAAGCCGGTTAAAATCCAATCGTCGGTGGAATAATCCTTACAATACTCAACACCATATGTCGGCCGGAAGTAATATCGATTTATAACTTAAAGACCCCCATGTTGAGTAAAAACATTTTCTTGAAGAAATAAAATTATCAAGGCATACGGGCGAATGAGGTCCACTCATGTTTAAAACCATTTTAAGTCTGCCCGCATTGCGATAGGCAACGTGTTAGTTAGGTGACAGTTTGCATTTAGTTTTTTAATGGGAGTGGTTTTGTTGCAAAACATTATACATATAGCAATATTATATATTCCATGTACAATAGGTTAAATAAGGATTTAAAAATTCATCCTTTGTCGAATCATAAATGTAAATTAGTTTGTAAAAAATATTTACTAGAGTTGAATTATATTCAGACTGAACGCCGCCTAATTTACGAGTATTATAATAAAGCTGAGGGACATACACAAACACAAATTTACACTCACACACACACATTTATAAAATATTGTTATGGTTTGTTATGCTCATATTGTATTTTATTGTGCTTTTCAAATAGGAGAAGACACTGACCCGTGAAACACAGATCCAATAGAACCTAGCTCAGGAGTCAGGGACTTCACGTTTTTTCAGACAGTAATCAAATTTAAGACATATATGGTTTTCTCATAGATGCCATTGTCAGAACTGCACCAAATTGAAATGGGACCACACGGGAAACACTAATTTCAAAAAAGAATCATTAAAATCGGTTCAATCAGTCGAAAGTTCAACGGTAATAAAGATAAAAAAGATACAGTCCAATTTTGGAGTTTAGTAGAAACTCCAAAATTAATAAAATACGACGAAAAGTTGCATAATTATGTGTGTAAAAATATGTAATTAGGTTCCTATAGAATTAAAAGTGGTAAATAGATTAATATTTAGAAAATTTAATTCTAGATAAAACAAAATTATACAAGACAAGTCCTTTCTCCGCCAACTTAAGATAACCACTAGACTATCCGCTATCTGCTACCGTCAAATCCTTAGATACTTTGGTCATATTGCCCAAAGGCAACCAGATAATTAAGAGAAAATGGTTGTTGTAGGGAAAATCGAGGGCAAAAGATCACGGGGCTGATCACCTACTCGCTGGTCTGACCAAATTAAAAAAAATAGTGGGACTCGACATTCCTCTCGACACTCCACATACAATGAGAGAAGCCGAGGACAGAGCAGTGTGGAGGCAGCTCGTCGACGTCTCGGTGAAAGCGCTTCAAGATAAGCACGATCTTCAGAAATGAAGAATACGATGAAGAAGAAAAAGATACCGACTTTCCATCAAATAAATAAACCTTATCTTATCTCCTCCTTTTTGAAGTCGGTTAAAAAGCGACAGCGATTCTTTTCGATCGGCATTCTTGTAAAGTAGAAAGTATGAGTTCTGTATGAACAATGGACCATATAATTGTTGACTCGAGTTGTACTGTAATATCACTCTTATTATTGCATTCGTGTTAATGGGAATCGTTTAGGTGGGAACGCGCGTGACCATATTGCACGTCACGCACCGAAATGAAGGGTCCGTGGGAACTGAATATTTAATTAATTTCTTAATGCAATTTAATGGTATAATTATTTGCGAATGGGTTTTTATTTGAGACTTGATCATTGAGTCATTAAACATATGGACGTAACGCTTTTGATTGTAATCATGGGTTTATAATAACATTATAAAATATAAAACATTATAAAACCTAACCTAGTGTGTGTGGCAACGAAGCGGGGCCCAAGCAAGCAGTGGTTGGGGCGACACAGAGATAAACCTAACGATACGTGCCGTGTCCAGAAGTACTGCCTTCTGTATCTGACCTTGACCCAGCCATCTAGCGAAAGTCTCTTCAGGTGTTGATCGAGATTTTTCGCTATAAGACCAGACACGAATATCGGGACATTGATCGTCGAATCCACATCCCACAAGGCGGTCACTTTGTAGGCCAAGTCGAGGTACTTAGTGATTTTTTCCCTTTCAGCCTTCACGAGGTTCTCGTCACGTGAGATGGTAATATTGACGTGCACCGCCTGTCTAGTTGACCGATGTTAGCACAGTATCAGGTTTTTTGGCGACAATAGTCCTGTCTGTGAGGAGAATAGAGCGTTGCATGACCATTTTCGTGAACTGGCACTGATGTATACTTAGTACTATATATTAGGTTCTGTATCAAAGCCATTTAAAGGTCGTATTGCGCGCTCAGACATTAAGAAGTCCTGGGCACCGCTGAAAGTCAGCGTTGTGGCATGCTGAGACGGCGTCCAATGTTCGCATCATGTCCTATGTGTAGTTCGTCATTAAAAAAAATATATATAGTTATTGGACTATTTCATTCCACAAGACCTACAAGATATTACAGTTGTGTTGTTCATAAAATGGTTCGCAACCAGAGTTACCAAATCGTGCGTAAATATAAATCAAAATACTACATTTATTTATTTCTAATATATAATGTAATGTATACTTTAATGTAATTCCTTTATGGTTGAAATTCGTTCGTAGGTTTTAATGTAAAAGAAACCCCCAAAGGATCATTCCCACGTTCAAGAAGGGGAGTGCATTTAATCCACAAACGAGGGTAGTTCGTCGGTGCATGTCTCTCATCGCTTGCGTCCAAATTTGTTTGCGACTCATCACATGAATGACGCGACATTTGTTTTCGTCACAAAGAACTTCTATGACATTTTGACCCCAATGAATTTGTTTAAAAGTTTCTTACATGTTTTTTGATTAAACTTGGTGCTTCCAGTGTGGTCCCTTAACAATTCGGTTCAATTCTGATAATAGCACTTATGAAAAAACCATATGTCTTTTTTTTTTCTAATAAATTATTTTAAGTAATTTGTCATTATATTAACTAATAAAAATAGGTATATATTATATATGTAATATGTATATAATGAAGTAAACATAACATATACTAACTAATAAATGTATATTTACAATTTAATAGATATTACAAAATATTTACATCGCTTGGCAGAGATAGCATTGCCACGTTGTATGGCAATGCTTAGCCTCAATGTTAGTCTTAAATTTGCATTAAGTATGTGACAAATGGACGAATAACTCAAAATCACGCCAACCTATTTCGCAGATTTATTGTTTATCGGAAAGGATACACTTTAAGAGCAGTTTGATGAGAGTTTGAGTAGGATCTGATTATTTTATTCTGATCTGATTTTATTTCGTAATTTTCTTACGATAATTCGGAAATACAAAGAGGGCGTCCGCACGTAGTTTAACATTTGATTTGATCGGCTGTTTTTACTCTTAAATATACTTGTCTGACAGAGCAGGATCAATGGTTAAAATGTACAGTCCTCGTTTTATGATAATAAAACTAATTATGGTAATCTGCGAGTTCAGTTGTGCCGCTATGGTATACCAATAGTGTACTACTGACACTACAATATTGCTTCAATTATTGTTTGTTTAATATCGTACATAATGACATTTACCAAATATGGCGTTAGTTTTCAATCAATTAATAAAATAATAGTAAATTATTAATCTACATATAATCCCCTAAAAACGATTATACACATATATAGCTAAGTTATATACACACATATATACGCTATCTTTAATGATTTTATTGTGTTTTTAAAATGGGAGAAGACTCTGACTGCTGAAACACAGGTCCAATAGTACACAATTCTGTCTAGAATTATTTTTTTGGTGACCAATAAAGATTTTTTATTATTATTAATTAATCAATATCAAATAATTGAATTGAAAATCCTATATCAAACAATTTAATTAGTAGTAATAACGATTTTTGGTACAAGGACAATTAAATTGCAATAGGTTGGTTTCATAGTGATATATCATTGGCAAATAGTTCTCAGGGTCTGTAATATTCAATCTTAACTTTAAAATGTGCTTTGTACTGTCTCTAAAGACTTTTTAGGTTTAAATTAAAAAAAAAATAAAACGTTTAAGTCTGCCAATCGGCACTAGAGCCGCGTGGTGAGTTATATCTTATATTCTTTTTAACTGACCTGCAGACCTGGAAAGAAGTTGTTTTCCACTGTTTCAATTCCACAAATATATAGGCTGTAAATATATATTGTAACAACAAATATAATGAATAAGGATTTAAAAAAATTAGCAACTTTTAATTGTAAAAATATAAAACGTTCCGTTGGCGGCATCCGAGAATTGTACTTATAGAGACCTACTCAGGACTTTTTTCGTTGACGGGGGGGAGATCTTCAACAAGATACCTCAACTTCTGGGGGGAAGGCGGCCGTTAATGTGGGGCTTTTACCCACTAAAATCCCCTGGTGGCCATTCCTCGATGCATAGTGAGGGGCTCTAGGATCTCCAAAGGAACGCACCGGAGCCCCTGTGTACTGTGCTCTTCAAAGAGCACGTCCCGGGGGGGAGGTTAATCCCTCTCCCCATGTGCTTTCGTAGTGCAAGGCGACACGGGCCAGAAGGTGTCGCCTTCTTCCCGGGTCCACTTCAGCGAACAACAAAGGCCCCACCTTTGTCGCCCAGTGAACCCGAGGCCCCTTTTAGTCGCCTTCTACGACAGCCAGGGGATACCGTAGTTTTTTTCACTGTTTGAGTAGAAAGTATTCAGATACATGCGATTTGAAGACATTAGTTGAAATCGGTTCAATAATGACGGCACTATCAGTGTGCATACAAGAGTTGAATACATTCATTCTTTCTAGATGTCCCGACATATTTCTTATTTTTTGCCGTCCGAGTATAGTAATGTTACATTACCAAAGTTTAATTCCATAAAATATCGATCGAGGATACGAAAACACAATGGGTCCGCTAGGCCATCCCCCATCGAGCAGCTGTGCGCCGGTCGCCGTGTGTGCGTGGGGGGCGCAGATGGCACGCGCACTCCCGCCGATTTCGACAGAGCGATAAATCGATAGCCATGCCACGATTACGATTATTTTATTCTGATCTAATTTTATTTCGTAACATTCTTACGATAATTCGGAAATACAAAGAGGGCGTCCGCACGTAGTTTAACATTTGATTTGATCGGCTGTTTTTACTCTTAAATATACTTGTCTGACAGAGCAGGATCAATGGTTAAAATGTACAGTCCTCGATTTATGATAATAATACTAATTATGGTAATCTGCGAGTTCAGTTGTGCCGCTATGGTATACCAATAGTGTACTACTGACACTACAATATTGCTTCAATTATTGTTTGTTTAATATCGTACATAATGACATTTACCAAATATGGCGTTAGTTTTCAATCAATTAATAAAATAATAGTAAATTATTAATCTACATATAATCCCCTAAAAACGATTATACACATATATAGCTAAGTTATATACACACATATATACGCTATCTTTAATGATTTTATTGTGTTTTTTAAAATGGGAGAAGACTCTGACTGCTGAAACACAGGTCCAATAGTACACAATTCTGTCTAGAATTATGTTTTGGGTGACCAATAAATATTTATTATTATTATTAATTAATCAATATCAAATAATCAAAAAATTGAATTGAAAATCCTATATCAAACAATTCAATTAGTACGAGTACATAACGATTTTTGGTACAATGACAATTAAATTGCAATAGGTTGGTTTCATAGAGAAATATCATGGCAAATAGTACTCAGGGTCTGTAATAATCTATCTTAACTTTAAAATGTGCTTTGTACTGTCTCTAAAGACTTTTGAGGCTTAAATTAAAAAAAAAATAGGACTTTTTTTGAGGCCGACAGCGTTAAATTTTTTTTCGTTGACGGGGGGGAGATCTTCAACAAGATACCTCAACTTCTGGGGGGAAGGCGGCCGTTAATGTGGGGCTTTTACCCACTAAAATCCCCTGGTGGCCATTCCTCGATGCATAGTGAGGGGCTCTATGATCTCCAAAGGAACGCACCGGAGCCCCTGTGTACTGTGCTCTTCAAAGAGCACGTCCCGGGGAGGAGGTTAATCCCTCTCCCCATGTGCCCATCGTAGTGCAAGGCAACACGGGCCAGCCGGTGTCGCCTTCTTCCCGGGTCCACTTCAGCGAACGACAAAGGCCCCACCTTTGTCGCCCAGTGAACCCGAGGCCCCTTTTAGTCGCCTTCTACGACAGCCAGGGGATACCGTAGTCTTATACTACGAGCCCAGAACTATGCCGGCTATGCCGCAGGTCATACCCTATCTCAACAGCATTGATAACAACTCTAGCTACACGAAGACGTCTGTGGTGAATAAGATGGTGGGTACTCTACGAGGAAGACCGTATAGCGGTGTCGCCCTGCTGTTGAATAAAATTGTGTGTGTTTAACTTGTAACCTTTTTAATATATGCGGTATGGTATATAAACAGTTGTGAGAGCTTATTTTTGTGTTTGGAAAATCCATTGTTAGTGCTCTAAATGAACGTCCGAACTTAGGACTTTGACACCCGTCTTGAAATACCATTAGGGTAATTGTTCTCGATGTCAGATATTGTTGGGAGACCCCTTTTGTAAACAACGCCAAGGGGAAGGAATCCTTTGAGCGGAGAAATTCACCGTGAATAATAAATACATTGAGGAGGTTGTTCCCCTTTACATAGGTCATTGGAATATTAAGTACTCCTGGCAAGTATTAAAATGTTCAAGGAATATATGACGTGGTAAGACACAGTGAATTGTAGGATTTGATAGATAGATTTTTTTTCACTGTTTGAGTAGAAAGTATTCAGATACATGCGATTTGAAGACATTAGTTGAAATCGGTTCAATAATGACGGCACTATCAGTGTGCATACAAGAGTTGAATACGTTCATTCTTTCTATATGTCCCGACATATTTCTTATTTTTTGCCGTCCGAGTATAGTAATGTTACACTACCAAAGCTTAATTCCATAAAATATCGATCGAGGATACGAAAACACAATGGGTCCGCTAGGCCATCCCCCATCGAGCAGCTGTGCGCCGGTCGCCGTGTGTGCGTGGGGGGCGCAGATGGCACGCGCACTCCCGCCGATTTTGACAGAGCGATAAATCGATAGCCATGCCACGATTACGATTATTTTATTTCTATTCGCTCTGATAGTGTATTTTGTGAAATGTATTCGTTTTTAACTCGCGATTCATGTATTTTACAATTTATAGCCCAGTATTGAATTACTTACTTTTTTTTATTTTCTCGTCTTTGTTTTAATTACGTCGAAGCGTCAATAGCCTAATGGTTTAGGGTACGGCCTGCGAATCGTAAGGTCGTGGGTCCGAATCCATGATTCGACTTTTGCCGTGAACCATGTCCTAGCACAAGCTTAGTTGGAATGGTAACAAGATTGTTAGTAATATTTCTGAGAAAAAAAAGAAATTTTGCTAGCTTTCTTTTAAAAAAAAATTACGCACGTGAGCAAAAATAAAGGGTCGGTAAGTTTATAAAATTAGTATGTAATATAATTTTAGTATTAATATACTAAAATTTAATGAAAAATACTGTACTATACAAGTTAACGTAAGATATCCTTTTTCGTTCAAAAAATATTTTATTTTATTTTAAGGATATTTAATTGTCTCTCATGCACAATTTATTTCAGTTAGCTAGCGACTTTATCTTCCGAGATTTTCAAAATTTCTTAATCGATCCTTTATTTTTACTCGCGGCTATATGTATACATTTTTTTCTTGTTTAAAATGTTTTTCTAATTTTAAATTGGTTTTGTAATTTTTATTATTATTTTAATTGAAAACTTATAATATTTTAACTACTTATTTTTATTCTAGTAGACAAAGACAAACTGGCTGGATCATTTTAGGTTGTGTATGTAATCCACAATATATGTAATTCCATTTTTAATAAGAATACAAATTTATTTTTATTACTTTTTACATTTAATAACGAAGATATATTAAAAACTTTCTTAATCGACCCTTTATTTTTACACACGGCTATATCTATACATTTTTTTTCTTGTTTAAAATGTTTTTCTAATTTTAAATTGGTTTTGTAATTTTTTATTATTATTTTAATTATAATAACTTATAATATTTTAACTACTTATTTTTTATTCTAATATACAAAGACAAACTGGCTGGATCATTTTAGGTTATGTATGTATTCTACAATATATGTAATTCCATATTTAATTAAAATACAATTTAATTTTAATTACTTTTTAGATTTAATAACGAAGAAGTTATATGTACGAGTAATGAATAATTATTGATGATAAATTTTTAGTGCTACGTGTCGTTGGTGATTTAATTCAGGGTCTCTATTTTAACGGCGGGTTTCTATATTCAATCTCGATCCGTAAATCGCTATCCGAGATTGATATTTCAATCCATTTTCTGCATTTTGTGTTTCAATAAGCAATCCGCGGATCGATAGATCGTACCATTTTTAAAATCTATCTCTGAAGAATGGATAGGCATTTTCGGATTGATATTTGTATGGAAGTGGCAGCTGAGCTGTTTCTATATCCAATCTCTTGTTTTGACAAATCCGTTTTTGCGTGTAATCGCTCTTTATTTGCGAACCTCCATTTTCGGTGGATTGTATCATGTATGTGTAAATTTTAAAATAGCGTTACAATGGAAGTGACACATACAATGTGATTAAAGTGTTAATAGTGTGAAAAGTCGAAGATATAAATAATTTATAAAGGATACTAATTATTACAAGCACGGTATAGTGCCGCGATGTATCATTGCAGCAACGAAAACATCACAGAAACTGTTTTTGAACGTGCCTAAGGATAAACAAATAAAAAGAAAGTGGCTACAGCTTGCAAAACTTAATTTAATATGTTAAAACCAAATGCCTTTATTAATACAAATTTTGTCAAAATATTAGATGATATCATAACTATAGTATGTAGTAGTTAGTTAATTTACAAGATTCCCTCTTTAAATAAAACTTCAAAATCATTATAGTGATCATCATACTGTTTTATTTTATTGTAAAATTATTATATCAGAACCTACCTAGGCTACCTAGGTACCTAGGTTAGGATACTTTCTACACTTTGATAAAGTATTGGATACACATAAATAAATAAAAGAAAATAAAAAATACATTTTTTAAAAAAAAAATATTATTAGAAAAATCAGAATCTGCTACACATATATACATTATTCTATACCAAGAAAATACATTTGTATTTGAAAATAATATTTATTAATAGGCTTCCGGCTCCCCATTTTTACTATATATACTTGAATATGTTTTTCTACTGGATGGACACTTAATTCCTACTGTGCAATTTTCACATATACTATTAGATAAACCAGCAATCATTTCTTCATTTTTTTTAAAGTTTCAGTTCCAAACTTTCTCTGAGTCTTCTAAAATGTCTTGTTCCACAGTAGGAAAATTCCAGATACCTGGGGTATTGTATCCCACCATCCATGTTAATTGATATTAACATACCATCATTGGTTTTGCATCTACTTACTTTCAAAGTGATGCTGTTATCCGTCCATATCTTAGATCATACCAAAGATTTCTTTTATACTGCTCTCTTGTTTCTTCTTCAACTTTTTTAGTGACAGCTTTTGATATTACTGCATTTCCTAAAAATGAGTCACAAATTGTCTTTGTACAATTAATTTTTTTAACACGGGCTGATGCATTGATGCTGTATCACAGAGGACAGAAATATATTGCAATTAATTAATTCACACTTCTCGAGTCTAATTTTTGGTCCCTCTTCAATAACTTCTTGAATACACTTGAATTTATTGGTAAACTTTTGAACATAGTTTTGGCTGTTTCCTATTTTAAGCTGGTTCTCTCTTGTGATAGCTTTGATTTTTTCTAATAGCAATCCTTGAAGCAACGCATGTCGTTTTCTTCGTCAACATTCATTGTTATTGTATATAACTTTGACCGCACTTTATGTCTTGATATTATGGAATTCTGTAGAGCAGAAATTGGTGTTAGTTACGAACAATGCTCCCAGCATTACATCATCGATTTTGGGCCAATAACTGCTATTTGTTTTTACAAAATCGGAGACCATAGATGTCACATTACTTACGGCTGAAATCATCTTTTGTAATAAAATGGCTACCAAACAAAATATAAACACAAAAATACAAATTATCTTTCTTCACTTCGTAAATGACGTAAAAGACAAGCTTATGTCAATTACTAATCAACCAGATTTACGTTCCGTTCCTCCCCAAATAGATACAATAACATAATATTTTTATTTAAAAAAAAATCTAAAACTGAGAATTCCTATTAAGTATTATTTGTTTTATTATTTCTAATTATTTATTAAGTTGTATTAAAAAAAACACTGTTTTTAGTCGTATTATTACCATCTTTGTAATTATTTCTATAACTGGTATATTATTTTTGCGGCGTAAAACGGATTATGAGAAAGGACTGTCATTTACGACAAATCCATTCCTTTTCAATCACTTTCAAAGCCAAGATCGGATATTGAAATGCGGATTACGCATCGATAGATGGACCAAATAAAATCAGGATCGGAAACATTCTTACATTGAAGATCGAATATAGAAACCCGCCGTAAGCAAAGGACCTCCTGCTAAGACATAGCGCATTATTTCACACTACGCGTAAAAATTTGTTTTTATAAAATGGTCGTAATTTCGTGCACTTTTTGCCGGTCTATTAAAATCCGATAAAATTTATCAACACTACCCCCTAACCATTAAAATCCCGTTACGGAAGTCGAAAATCGAAACGTCGATAATTGCTAATCGGTAGTGAATTCGCAAGTCGACACGTGGTGAATGCCAGATGGCATATCACCTGCCCTTCGTTTTCAGACGTTCTGGCATATAGGGCTGTTGGACCGTGGAGTTTGAAATACTTGCATAGGACGTAAGTAACTTTTTTTACTATATGAGAAGTCATTGCCAAACAAACGTCGCTTACAAGCGTCAATAGTTTAATAGTTTATTGGGCGATCTGCAAAACATACAACTTGTGATGCCTTTTTGTTGAAACCTGCATGTCTTAAAACATTTTCTAAGACATGTGAAGTCTGCCATTCGGCTGCAGGGCCGCTTGGCGACTAATACTGTCTATAATTAAATTATACTGTAATATAATTATACATATAGCTGAGAGACATACATAAAGACATTACACGCACATATATACACTATTATTAATGCTTTTTATTGTGTTTTAAAAATGGGAGAAGACATTGACTGCTGAAACACAGGTCCAATAGTACCTAGCTCAGGAGTCAGGGACTTGATATTTCATTCTTGAATATTTTTTTTTGGTGACCAATAAATAAATCATTATTATTATTTTATATAGTAGTTGTTGATCTCGACCTTATGGGTCGGTTTTACTGAATCAGGTACGGGCTTATGCCTGTTCCAGATGTTTGTAGTATGCTAGCGTGTGTGTGTATCTGTGAATGCGTACATGTTTTTTATGCGTGTGTGTAATAGTAATAACACACAGTTATTTGTTAGGTTACGTGAATCTACTTTCAAATATTTACTATGGAAGCTTTACCTAAGCAAGGAATAGTTTGACATTTGCTGTCCCTATCCATCGTTACTTACATATATATATATGTATCTATTTAGTATTATATTTAATTATTATGTTTGTATATTTAATTTATTTGTAAGTAGGTATGTATATTATATAAGCATGAATTTATGTGTTTATAGTTTTCTTTTATTTATTATTTTTTCACCTAGCTTGCACCCGTTACTATGCCGCTACACAACCCCAATGGGCAGAGATTTCCTTCTGGCATCAGGTCCGCCTGTTTGTACCTCTTTTGTATTGTGTGTCAATAAATAAATAAATATAAAAAAAAGCGGCGGACTATTGACCATGTGTCTATCACGACTAATTTTTGCAGAGTTATGTATGTATTTTTATTGAGATCTAGTGATTTTGAGGCAAGACTAAGTGTTTTTGGTATGACACCAGTAGATGAAATTATTTTGGGAATGATTCTGACGGTTTCCTGGTGCCACATCTGCTTGATTTTGTCTGCTAGCTGAATATATTTTTGAATTTTCTTTGTGTGCTTCTAAAACAGAAGTTAATTGTCATTTTAGGTTATAGCAAAATATATCTTAGGCTAGACCTGGTATTAAGATCTAACACGGGTTGATACCAAGTGCTAGATCGTTTAAAATTTATTCGATATTAATGACGTCTGTCGGTCCATCGTTATCAGAAGAAAGTTGTAGGAATTTACGGACAATTGTACATGTGTTTAATGTGGCGGCTTTTTAAAGAGTCAAATAAGTAAATTCCGGTAAACTAAAGATGTTTAGTGATTAAAAGAAAAATAAAAATAAACAGAAAAATTAAAGAAAAATAAACAGACATATATAATTGATATTTAGGTACGACATCAGTGGAAGAGATTATTATTGCCACGTTTTTCATTTTCCAAACTCTTTAAAGTTCTGCCTGAAGCTCTGTGTATTTACGTATTTTTTCGCTAATGGCTGTTTGCAAATTATTGGTGTTAGGTACGGAAATTTCTATTATATATGTCTGTTTATTTTTCTTGTCAATAAATGTTATATCTGGTCTGTTATTGTACATAGTGTGATCCGTTAAGATTGTCCGGTCTTAATAAAGTTTATATGATTGATTTTCTAGGACTGGTTGTGGAGTGTATTTGTAGTATGGAGTGTGCTGACTGTGGGCAAGATTAGTATTTTGTGCAATTTTCTTATGTTGTGATGTTGTGATGATTTTTATGTTGTGACTATTATTGTATTGTTATTTTGATTGATTATATGTGTTGACTACAGCACCGAATTGGTTTAGCTGTAATGGTGCTGTAAGTTCTGTTTAATAAATAAATAAATAAATAAATAAATGTCAAAAAAAAGCGGCGGACTATTGACCATGTGTCTATCACGACTAATTTTTGCAGAGTTATGTATGTATTTTTATTGAGATCTAGTGATTTTGAGGCAAGACTAAGTGTTTTTGGTATGACACCAGTAGATGAAATTATTTTGGGAATGATTCTGACGGTTTCCTGGTGCCACATCTGCTTGATTTTGTCTACTAGCTGAACATATTTTTGAATTTTCTTTGTGTGCTTCTAAAACAGAAGTTTATTGTTACTTTAGGTTATAGCAAACTATATCTCAGGCTAGACCTGGTATTAAGACCTAACACGGGTTGATACCAAGTGCTAGATCGTTTAAAAATTATTCGGTATTAGTGACGTCTGTCGGTCCATCGTTATCTGAAAAAAGTTGTAGGAATTGACGGACAATTGTACATGTGTTTAATGTGGCGGCTTTTTTTAGAGTTAAATAAGTAAATTCCGGTAAACTAAAGATGTTTAGTGATTAAAAGAAAAATAAACAGACATATATAATTGATATTTAGGTACGACATCAGTGGAAGAGATTATTATTGCCACGTTTTTCATTTTCCAAACTCTTTAAAGTTCTGCCTGAAGCTCTGTGTATTTACGTATTTTTTCGCTAATGGCTGTTTGCAAATTATTGGTGTTAGGTACGGAAATTTCTATTATATATGTCTGTTTATTTTTCTTGTCAACAAATGTTATATCTGATCTGTTATTGTATATAGTGTGATCTGTTAAGATTGTCCGGTCGTAATAAAGTTTATTTGACTGATTTTCTAGGACTGGTTGTAGAGTGTATTTGTAGTATGGAGTGTGCTTACTGTGGGCAAAATTAGTATTTTGTGCAATTTTCTTATGTATTTACTAATTGCTCCATATGCGTCGCCGCCCCGCTTTGTTGCTAGAGCCTACTTCCAGGACCAACCTGTCCACGAATTCTCCCATGTCGCGCGCTGTTAGGATTGTCAATTTTCTCTCACAGCATATTGATATATTTCATTGTGACCAGCCGCGGTTCACAGAGGCTGCTTATAGATACATCGAGATGATGAATGTTTGAATTGTCACTTGTGTTAAATTATTTCTTATGTTGTGATGTTGTGATGATTTTATGTTGTGACTATTATTGTATTGTTATTTTGATTGATTATATGTGTTGACTACAGCACCGAATTGGTTTAGCTGTAATGGTGCTGTAAGTTCTGTTTAATAAATAAATAAATAAATATTTACGATATACTTATTTCGAGCGTTAATCACATGGATTTCGTTTTGTATTGCTAAATGTTTACTATTCCTTACTTTTAATATCGGAACATTTTAGTGATGTGCGTAATTTTCGACAACCCTAGGCGCACCGTCTGCGATCGCGACTTGCCGGAACTCGATTGTCCGGGACAACATTCTTTGGGAATGCATTCCCGTCACTACGCACCGGTCGTTGACTTTAGCAATGCTGGATTTTTTTAAATGTCCTTTTCTTCATTATATTGTATATAGTATACACAGATACATATATACTGACGAATATATTTTCGTTAACCGAAAACATATAAGCCGTGATAGTCTGTGTTCAGTCGGTCGACTCAAGTTGCATAGTAAGCTGGACTCGGTCCAATCAGATGCCGGCACCAATGAATTTGCTGTTGCAATTTTATGTGCTTATTAACCACGCGCTCGGCGGTGAAGGAAAACATCGTGAGGAAACCTAAATGTCTTAGAAAATTTTTCTACGACATGTGAAGTCTGCCAATCCGCATTAGGGCCGCGTGGCGGACTATGCCCTTATACTCTCTTTACAGAGAAGGCCTCTGCCCAGACATATATATAATTGATATTTAGGTACGACATCGGTGGTAGAGATAATTATTGCCACGTGGTTCATTTTCCAAACTCTTTAAAGTTCTGCCTGAAGCTCTGTGTATTTACGTATTTTTTCGCTAATGGCTGTTTGCAAATTATTGGTGTTAGGTACGGAAATTTCTATTATATATGTCTGTTTATTTTTCTTGTCAATAAATGTTATATCTGGTCTGTTATTGTACATAGTGTGATCCGTTAAGATTGTCCGGTCTTAATAAAGTTTATATGATTGATTTTCTAGGACTGGTTGTGGAGTGTATTTGTAGTATGGAGTGTGCTGACTGTGAGCAAGATTAGAATTTTGTGCAATTTTTTATGTATTTACTAATTGCTCCATATGCGTCGCCGCCCCGCTTTGTTGCTAGAGCCTACTTCCAGGACCAACCTGTCCACGAATGCTCCCATGTCGCGCGCTGTTAGGATTGTCAATTTTCTCTCACAGCATATTGATATATTTCATTGTGACCAGCCGCGGTTCACAGAGGCTGCTTATAGATACATCGAGATGATGAATGTTTGAGTTGTCACTTGTGTTAAATTATTTTTTATGTTGTGATGTTGTGATGATTTTATGTTGTGACTATTATTGTATTGTTATTTTGATTGATTATATGTGTTGACTACAGCACCGAATTGGTTTAGCTGTAATGGTGCTGTAAGTTCTGTTTAATAAATAAATAAATAAATAAATAAATAAATGTCTATGTCTAAATACGAAAGAAAATTTTTACTTTATCTATATCGGAATTCGTTGGTCGACATTTTGCTTATAATATATAAATATAAGCAAAATGTCCTCCCAGCTATGACCGACGGTGCAGAGACTTGGACTCTGACCGTTGGACTGGTCCACAAGCTGAAAGTCGAACAACGATCGGTGGAAAGAGCTATGCTCGGTATTTCTCTAAGGGCTAAAATCCGGAACGAACAAAGGTAATCGACGTAGCTCTAAAGTCAGCAAGTTGAAGTGGCAGTGGGCCGGCCACATATGCCGAGTCAGAGACGGCAGATGGGGGAGGAAAGTCTTGGAATGGAGGCCGCGCATGACGATGATGATATAAATATATAACTAAGTAACACGAACGAATACATTTTCGTAAACCATAACCGCATGTACTTGTTGTATATCCTTAACTCAATAGGTTTGTAACATATCACACAATAAATTTATCAATTTGTTCCCGGGCGCTAGACTGATGACCTCATAGTTTATCGAGGGCGAACGCCTGGGGCCTCCCGATGTGTTTCACATGCGACGCCAATTTTGTGCCAGTTCGCTTCATAACACACTGTTCAATTAATACGATTTAAAAAAATAGGCGTGTACTTATGCACACGAGTGAGTTCTTTAAAAATTGTTTTTAATTGCATGCAAATAATAATATAAAAACATCAATAGCCGGTACTGTCTGCCAATCGTAAGGTCGCAGTTACGCCATCGTGATTATTGACGTGAACCATCTCCTAGCTTAAGCGTAGTTGGGATGTTGAGAATGCGAGTAATTTTTGTGAAAAAATAATAAAAAATTGTTGCCAGTCTTTTTTAAGAAAAAATCGGACTTGGCGCCCTAAGCTCTCTAGATTTGGAATCGAAGCACAAACTACTTGTGTTTATGTGTAAGGCAGATAATGTAGCGATCTCGTTCAAGATGTTTACTGCTAAATACTGCAATGGACCATAACAAGTTTACCCGCATTACCTCCCGCGTCGAATCGAGTCACGTTGTGTACGTACCGATAGCTATTTCTTGCCTTATTTCGTTTAAATCGCTGCATACAAAATGCGATACAATACTAGGTTTCTTTTTTCAATCGACTTCAAAAAAGGACAAAAAAATGAGTGTGCTTTAAACTACACGGTTGAAGTAAAACTTCTTTAGTTCCATCCAAATATATGTTTATATTAATTATTTAAATAAATTATGATATTATTTATTTTAGTTTATTTTTGACTCAATAATATATTTATATATGAAATTTTTTCATCTATTATTTTATTGTATAAAATATATTTTAATCTCATAACTGTTTTATTCATGTATCATATTTATTATACTATTATTGTCTGTATAAATTCCATATAAAAGTAATATTGCACGCGCACGTCTTTAGGTAGTCCTGGCACCGCTGAAAATCAGCGCTGTCGCATCTTTGCGACAGCATATGCTGAGACGGTGTCCGATATTGGCATCATATGTTTTGTATTATTTGTCCGTGTAACTTTAACTGTGTTTTGTCTATTTTTCATTCTTTTTTAATGTGTGTTATATTCAGTCTGTGATGTGTTTTTGTATTGTGATGTCAATAAATAAATGTCTATGTCTAAATACGAAAGAAAATCTTTTACTTTATCTATATCGGAATTCGTTGGTCGACATTTTGCTTATAATATATAAATATAAGCAAAATGTCCTCCCAGCTATGACCGACGGTGCAGAGACTTGGACTCTGACCGTTGGACTGGTCCACAAGCTGAAAGTCGAACAACGATCGGTGGAAAGAGCTATGCTCGGTATTTCTCTAAGGGCTAAAATCCGGAACGCAGAAATTCGGCGGAGAACAAAGGTAATCGTGGTAGCTCTAAAGTAAGCAAGTTGAAGTGGCAGTGTGCCGGCCACATCTGCCGAGTCAGTGACGGCAGATGGAGGAGGAAAGTCTTGGAATGGAGGCCGCGCATCGGTCGGAAAATCGTAGGGCGCCCTTCCTCCAGATGGACTAACGACCTCATAACGATAGTCGGAAGTGGTTGGATGCGGGAAGCGGAGGATCGTATGTGGCGGAAGGCATTGGTGAAGGCCTATTTCCAGCAGTGGATAGACACAGGCTGATGATGATGACGATGATGATATAAATATATAACTAAGTAACACGAACAAATACATTTTCGTAAACCATAACCGCATGTACTTGTTGTACATTTAACTCAATAGGAGGTTTGTAACATATCACACAATAAATTTATTAATTTGTTCCCGGGCGCTAGACTGATGACCTCATAGTTTATCGAGGGCGAACGCCTGGGGCCTCCCGACGTGTTTCACATGCGACGCCAATTTTGTGCCAGTTCGCTTCATAACACACTGTTCAATTAATACGATTTAAAAAAAAATAGGCGTGTACTTATGCACACGAGTGAGTTCTTTAAAAATTGTTATTAATTGCATGCAAATAATAATTTAAAAACATCAATAGCCGGTACTGTCTGCCAATCGTAAGGTCGCAGTTACACCATCCAGGACTATTGACCGGAACCATCTCCTAGCTTAAGCGTAGTTGGGCTGTGTAACCAGAATGCGAGTAATTTTTGTGAAAAAATAATAAAAAATTGTTGCCAGTCTTTTTTTTTAAGAAAAAATCGGACTTGGGGCCCTAAGCTCTCTAGATTTGGAATCGAAGCACAAACTACTTGTGTTTATGTGTAAGGCAGATAATGTAGCGATCTCGTTCAAGATGTTTACTGCTAAATACTGCAATGGACTATAACAAGTTTACCCGCATTACCTCCCGCGTCGAATCGAGTCACGTTGTGTACGTACCGATAGCTATTTCTTGCCTTATTTCGTTTAAATCGCTGCATACAAAATGCGATACAACACTAGGTTTCTTTTTTCAATCGACTTCAAAAGGACAAAAATGAGCGTGCTTAAACCACACGGTTGAAGTAAAACTGCGTTAGTTCCATCCAAATCTATGTACTTATATGTTTATATTAATTATTTAAATAAATTATGATATTATTTATTTTAGTTTATTTTGACTCAATAATATATTTATATATTATTTTATTGCATAAAATATATTTTAATCTCATAACTGTTTTATTTATGTATCATATTTATTATACTATTATTGTCTGTATAAATTCCATATAAAAGTAATATTGCACGCGCACGTCTTTAGGTAGTCCCGGCACCGCTGAAAATCAGCGCTGTCGCGTCCTTGCGACAGTATATGCTGAGACGGTGTCCGATATTGGTTGGCATCATATGTTTTGTATTATTTGTCCGTGTAACTTTAACTGTGTTTTGTCTATTTTTCATTCTTTTTTAATGTGTGTTATATTCAGTCTGTGATGTGTTTTTGTATTGTGATGCCAATAAATAAATGTCTATGTCTATATGCATAATATATACATGATTATCCAAGAGAGAAGGAAAATGTTCACTCACTGCTCTTGCTCCTAGTGTGATACAGAAAAAAGGCCCGCACCCTTCTAGATAAACGTCCTGAAGTGGCACTAAAGTCTAACTTTTGCATGTCCTTAAGATTATCCGTGAAATAGCAACCTACCGAGTCGTGTTTCGACCCTCTCGGGCGCCGGATCGGAATGCTTACGCGTAACATAGTAACCGTCCAAGCCGAGGTTTACCCTTACCGGGTGGACCCTTGTGTCGAGTTACTAGCGATAGAGGTTTGGACTAAGCGGCCTAAGAGCTATGCCACCTCTCAATCCGGTGAAACAGTCAAGGCCAGCTTCTCTGGCCAATCTGTGTAGTTCGTCATAAAAAATAGATATACGAATCGTAACTAATGGGTTTGTTCATACCATCTCACTGCACATTGATATATTTTGTTGCACAGAGTCTGTGTTTATCGAAACTGCCTACAAATGCGTAGAAGGTGTTTGACTTTATTATATTTATATATTATTGTCAATACATAAAGCAGCTTTTTATTTGTTTTAATTTTAATAATATATATTTAACTAAGTTTTTATAACATCATATTGGTATTATCTGTAACGGTGTTATAATTTTTGTTGATTTAAATAAATAAATAAAAACTCTCTTTCTATATCTATTTTTTCGTAACTATTATTTCGTTATTCGTAACTATCTTTACTCATTTAAATCTCTCAATCACACTTTTCGTAACGTTCATTCACCAGATTATTCGCCAAGTCGAGCGTGCGTAAAGAATTACTTCAATAACAAATTATTAAATTTAAAAAAAAAATACGATAAATTTCCTTTTTCCTTTTGTGAATACAAAAAGTAGACAATTCCATTTTCAGATATATATGAAATATGTCATAGTTACATTTCAATGTCTAATCGAGCAATAATCAGGCAATTCCAAAGTAAGCGTTCACATCACATATAGAATAATTAATACGGTTCATTAAAGCTTTCTCTAAGCACCTTTAGGAGCGCGTGCTGGCGAGTAATTATTATCAGTAATAAGGGAAAAAAAGTTATGGAAAAAAAACACGGGGTTAAAATGTCAGGCAATGTGCGCGGGGGTTATTGTACCACACCTTAGACATTAATCTTGGGGTTCAACTCCAGGTGAACACCCTCGGACCTTTGTACTGGGAAGAATGGACAGGCTTTTTTAAGGTATTGGGTACTACTATGTGAATTCTATAGAAAAATATTACGCAGCACTCTTTCTACAAATACTCACACGCGTCACTCACTCGGGTACGTAGAGATTCTAATACTTTTCTCGATTCATCATTCAGGGAAATATTTGGTGTATCAAATCTGTTGACAATGACAATATATATATATATACATAGTTTTCACTCCTTTTTAACCGACTTCAAAAAATGAGGAGGTTCTCAATTCGTCTGTTTGTTTTTTTATGTTTGTTACCTACCTTTCCATTGGGTGAACCGATTTCGATGATTCTTTTTATTTGAATGCTGGTGCTTCCAGTGTAATGATTTGGTCCAATTCTGGTGGTGGCATCCATAAGAAAGCCATAAGTTTTGTAAATTAAGTAAATTTGCATCAAGTATGTGCTTTACAAATGGACAGCTTAATATCACGCCGATCGATTTCGATAATAAATTATTTTATTGGAAAGGATGTACGTAGGATGATCTACGTAGAAAGAAATCATGCCTGCGGAACATACGAGAGTTGACCGGATTTGCTAGTGCCGCCCATCTGTTTCGCCTCGCAAGAGACAGAAAGAGATATGGTGAACTGATTGTCAACCTTTGCTATTCCGAGGGGCACTTTAAGAAGATCTATATAAGATTTTTAAAAACGCTATATTTAAGCCTTAGCCTGCTTTAACCACCAAAGGTTAGAAGAAGATGCTACATAGCATTAAGCACGCCTTTGTACCTATATTTTGGTGCAAAAAAGGATTTATCTATCTATCTATCAATTAAAAAGAAAATTAAAAGAGCATTAAACCGACAGAAAGAGACGGCTAACAATTTTTTTCTGTAGTTTAACGCCACTTGTATTCTATCGCGATCGTAATCACTAATGCCAGGGGGGAAGCAGATGTCCCTTTATCCCTTGCGCCCCACCTTTATACCTATCCTAATGACCTCCGTGTTAGTTGATGTACGTGGAAAATGTATTCATGCTTTTACGAATGTTTCACGCGACGTCTCAAGGTGTTATTTTTTTTTTAATTTTCAACACGAGTCAAAGACAGCTTAGCCATCTGCCTCTCTCCTGTATTTTAATTAAACAATATTTCGTATATTTATCAGCGGCGACACGAGTAAATAGAGCTAAACAACTATTTCCCCCACCTAAAGATCGCAATTTTGTATATATGTATAACATATAAAATTTTACTCACTCTTATCATCATCATCATCATCTCAGCCGTAAGACATCCACTGCTGGACATAGGCCTCCCCCAAGGATTTTCAAAAGGACCGGTTGTAAGCGGCCCGCATCCAGCTGCGCCCTGCGACCTTTATGAGGTCGTCAGACCACCTTGCGGGTGGACGTCCTACACTGCGCTTGCTGGTCCGTGGTCTCCAATCGAGAACTTTTCGGCCCCATCGACCATCTGTTCTACGCGCTATGTGCCCTGCCCATTGCCACTTCAACTTGCTTATCCGGCGAGCTATGTCGGTTACCTTCGTTCGTCTACGGATCTCCTCATTCCTGATTTGATCTCGTAGAGATACTCCGAGCATAGCCCTCTCCATAGCTCGTTGTGCGACTTTGAGCTTGCTTATGAGGCCCATACTCATTCTTATACATTGTCTTAATTATATATACAGCCGTGAGCAAAAATGAATGGTCGGTTAAGAAAGTTTGAATATCTCGGAAGATAAAGACGCTAGCTAACTGAAATAAATTGTGCATGATAGACTTTTAAAATATCGTCAAAATAAAATAGAATATTTTTATTAATTTTCTTGTATAATACAGTATTTTTCATTAAATTTTATTTTTATTTAAATTTTGGTACTTTAAGTTACTAGTAGATAAGTACTAAAATTTACATAAAAATAAAATTGATTGTATTATCCAGTAGTAATCCAGTTTACGTAAGATATCCTTTTCGTTTAAGTTTATGTTTTTAATGAAATATAAATATTACGCTTGTTTAAAAATAAATATTGTTCTTGTAAAGTTGTTGTCGGCATTGGTCAATAGATTCTGAAGAGAGAATACACGGTAAGTCATGAAAATCGTTTACAAATAAAGTAAAAAAAAAGTTACTATTTTGATAATAGGTAATGGTTAAAACTTTGCACGTGTTCAAGATGTGTCATCGCTAGCATGTGGTCGTAGTTTGGCCCGAACAAAACTCGAGATAAAACGCGCCTTCCCCTCGTTTAGTTAACAAGTCGGAAGTCGCTTCCAGATTTTTTTTTGCCACTGATCATTTTTTCAGAGGTCACACTTTTGCGCTTGTTTTTTTTCGTGTAATCTGTCGCTATGAATATACTTTATTTCTTTCCGAATCTTATCCTGCAAGTAAAACAAGGGTAAAGTAACAACCTAAATTTCTCTAAAATTATCGGGCTGGCGTATGTATGTGTGTATAGATATATGTATGAATGTATGATATACAGGGTATTAGGAGACTGCTTCCGAAAACGGAGACGATAGTACTAATGACACCTTTGATGACGGGCCGGAGAGAAATGGATCCTAATTAAAAAAACAATTTTAAAACGTTTTATTACCATTTTATATGTTCCATCATGTTAGTATAGCTAAATGAAACGATAGTTTCATAAAAATGCATTACTTTACTAAAAAAACAGCAATGAACCACAAACTCACAAACAGCTGATTCTCGGGTCAACGAACGCGGGGGATATGTTTCATTGGTATTTTATTAAACATATAACATTTTTTTTAATCAGGATCGATTTTTTCCGTCCTATCTTAATCTTAAAAGTGCTATTAGTAGTATCGTGTATCTTCTTTTTCGGAAGCGGTCGCCTAACATCCTGCATACATGTATGTACATATAAAATTTTCTATAAATATTTTCAATGATTATTTTCACTATCGGATACATCAGTGAAAGAATGAAAATACACGCTTCTATTTCGTGCCCCTACAATAATATGCCAAACGTATCACTCGCTCCCTCTTTCTATCTTCACTAACTTATATCTCCCTCTCAACTTCGGTGCGCGTCGCCCGATTCCACTTTCCGTAACGCATTCACCAGGTTACTACCCAAGTCAAGCGTTTTAGTTTTACTTTAAAAAGGTTTTAAATGTCATTTTAATATAAGGATTCGTTTCTGGCCATTTATGCTCGGTTATGCTTAAGTGGAAACTTCAGTCTACAGCCCTAAGAAGCCCCGTCTTTATAAAAACAAACAACCCGGGAGGCATTCCGGAGCAGGCATCTCGGCCCTCGGGTTTTCTTATCAATAAAGAAACCTGAATCCCACGTGTACCAACTTCGTAATTATAAATAGCATAGGCGCTACGCGTGAGAAAATATCACATATAATAGGCGAAGCTTATTCGCATCACTACCCCATTGGCTTCATCTCTATTGTGCTTGTTGCGATGGTCATAGACAAAAATTAAGAGGGTAGTTAAACCTGTTTCGTTAACGCGTCGTATTTACTTTATATTAGAAGGGAGAGTTCTAATAGATAATTCTTAAATCTTTGTGCATACGCTTGGACAGTTTTTTTTTGTTTAAAATTTCCATGGGAAACCATATGCCGTAGCTATGCATTCGATTTCATATAAACGTTCCACGTATATCCTATAAGAAGCAGTTGGAGCTTGTGCTTTAACCGATTTTAATCTGTATTGTTTTAATAATGTTTCCGCCTTCATAGCGCCGTCCTTTTTTGCACATCGGATGCGGAAGGCCGAGTCACCGAACTGTGACTCGGCCTTGTGACATTTGCCAAGTGGTGGACGATGTGCACCACATATTGGGGGAATGTGCCAAACATGAAGCGGAAAGAAAGTCATTAATACATAGTCTAAAACTGAGGGAGCAACATGTGGGGGTCTTCTTAATGCTGCTGTCTGACCCGACCTCAGAGGGAGCGAGGAAGCTGGTGGCTATGGCCATACAACATTGATGACTTTCTTTCTCGATTCATGCGACCAAGGTGTGTATTCGTAGTTTAGGGTATGATGGGGCTGACATGCCCAAAAGGGCAAAAGTCCCTAAAAAAAAAAAGAAAAAAAAAAAGGGCCGTCATGTATGATCGCCGATTTCGTTTTAAAAGTTTTGATTTCAATTAGCTTCCATATGAATTTTCTTGAAATAGGACCTTGGGCGTCTATCCACTCAAGTGCACAAGCGGATACTTAAGTTCTTTGGGCATGTTAGCCGACGTATGCAGGGCAAAGTGGAAGGGACTAAATCACGAGGCAGATCGCCAATGCGATGGACGGATCAGATGCACCCCTAATGTGCCCGATAATCGCCAGCAGGCGGAGGTGGCGAGACGTGATGATGGCCACGACCACTCTGACAAGAGTGAGGCGACCGAGAAGAAGAGGACCTTTGGGTCAGAAGGATATACCTAAAAATCGTATAGAAGTACTCTTGTGGATTGTAGATCCTTTTCGGTTCATGCGTCTAATATCTTATTCATAGTGTAAAGTAGTCATACAATGGATTCCTATCATGGAATAGATGTGAATAAGTATTTTGATGCAAAAAACGACACGGACGCGGCTTTAAGTCATGTATAATCGGTAATATAGGCCACACACACATCTCAATGCATGTATTAGCTATTAGGGTTGTGTGTCATGTAGTTAGAAATAATTCCTCAGCAATTCAGGTCTATTACACATTATATATGATTTTTCGCGTACAGACTTCCATAAAAGAGAAATAAAATCTTTAGATAATACTTAATATTAAAATATATGTTTCTGGTCATCAATGATTCAGTGAATTAGTGTTTTGTTTCATATATAAATGTGTTTGTGTCTGTTTGTGTGCTTATAGACAAGTTTTCTTTACATCTTAGGGGGTTTGGATTATGAAATAAAAAGCACTTCCTAATTGGAAATATTCTGTCCGCTGAAAATCTCTTTCATCAATTGAATAGTCGACGATCAGGGTCTTTCCGATCGACTCGACCCTCTGAGTCTGCGAAGAGATGTCGGTTCTCTTTGCATCCTGTATCGCATTTACCATGGGGAGTGTTCTGAGGAATTGTTCGGAATCATACCAGCTACCGATTTCCATTACCGCACATCTCGGCAGAATTCCAAATTCCACCGCCACCATCTTGATGGTTGGCGTTCAACGACTGTACGTTTTTCGCGTAACTTTCTCCCACGCACTGTCAACTTGTAGATTCAACTGTCGCCAGCGGTGTTTCCGAACGTTTACGATTTAGGGACCTTCAAGAAACGAGCGTATTCCTATCTCAAAGGTCAGCAACACACCTACAGCTCCTCTGGTGCTGTGGATGTTCATGGGCGACGGTGATCACTTAAGATCAGGTGAGCCGTATGCTCGTTTGCCACTTTTCATATAAAAAAAAAAAATTCATGCAACATCAGAAATTCACCATTTTGATATTTTATCCTTATGATAGTTATCCGCTATCTTATATCAAGTACATTAGTTTTAACCGACAACAAAAATCTAGAAGGTTCTCCTTCCGTCAGTATGTTTTTAATCTCTGTGCACTGTCTGTGAAACTTTAGTTAAAAGCGTAGGTTACGACTAGATTTAACTTTGTAGTCCGATGATGTACCAGCGAATTCCTCAAAATATGGTAAGAATGCTTTTCAACCGACTTCAAAAGTAGGAGGTTCTCAATTCGTCTGTAATATTTTTATGTTTGTAACCGAGAGCCGTGGTAGCTCAGTTGAGAGCCGTGGTAGCTCAGTGTCCGGGCGGTTGGCTCTTGTTGCATAGTACGCTAGCAAACCGAGTTCGATCCCGGTGCCGGCACCAATAAATTTGTTGTTGCAATTTTATGTGCTGATTAACCACGCGCTCGGCGGTGAAGGAAAACATCGTGAGGAAACCTACATGTCTTAGAAAATTTTTCTACGACATGTGAAGTCTGCCAATCCGCATTAGGGCCGGGTGGCGGACTATGCCCTTATACTCTCTTTACAGAGAAGGCCTGCGCCCAGCAGTGGGACGTATATATTATATATATAAAGGCTGTAACTTTAACTTTAACCTAATAACTTTCGACTGACTGGGTGAAATGATAAAAGTGGCAACCCTAATTCCGTTATCTATCATTGAATGTCTCGCAAACGTGAAACACTTGAATAAATGGCTTTATTCTTATCGGGTGACGTAATGTTTTGCTCTTAAATTATTTCGCGGCTCCATTAGTTATCGAAATAATGACACACCGGAGACCTTGACTTATGGCGACGCTATACATGAAGATAATTACCACTTAAACAGTACTACATAAATAGATGCATCTTAGTATATAAGCCTTGCCGAATGGAATACGTCCAGAAACATCTATGCGCAGTACATAGTAAACATACATATACGAGCTAAACATACATAGCATAGAAATAATAATATAATAGGTATTTTATAAAATGTTTACAAAAATGTAACTGTGCCCAGAAGGCTGGTAGCATTGCAACGTTGTGTGGCAATGCTTAGCCTCTGTGCAAGGTACATTTAGAACAATTAGAGGTTCAGGCTAAGCGACCTAAGAGCTATGCCACCTCTCAATCCGGTGAAGCAGTCAAGGCCAACTTCTCTGGCCAATCTGTGTAGTTCGTCAATAAAAAAAACATACACACGAATTGGGAACCTCCTTTTTTAAGTCGATTGAAAAATAGTTTTTATATGTTTATATTAACTGTATAATTTAAACTAAAATACCGGTCTATTTTTAGCGCGAATTATATTTTTGTAAGGCAATGCGACACCGGAACATTGCCATATGAAAACTCCCTAGGGAGCGGCTGCGCTGTGGCCGCTTTTTTCGTAACCCTATCCCGTTCACTGAAATGGAAGTAATTATTTTCATCCTTCAAGCGAAATTGAGAAGAACAAAAATATAACAAACCACATACGACCGCGACAAAAAACCCGTCCTTTGCTAAGTGTTGCGTTCGAGCCGTTCCCAAAAGCATTACCAATTAAAATCTCCACCTCGTTGCTGCTGTATCTTTACTCATTAAACTAATTGCTAATTAAAATCAAGGTTTCACTTCTGGACATGTGAAAATAATTCACTTTTAAACCGACTTCAAAAGGACGTTCTCGATTCCTTTGTACGTTATTTTATGTTTGTCACTTATATTTTTCGACTGGGTGAATCGATTTGGATGATTCTTTTTTTATTATGGGTATAAACTAGTGCTTGACCACGATCCCACCTGGTGTTAAGTGGTGATATAGTATAGTATATTATAGTTTAGTATAGTGTAGTTTAGTAAGTGCCTATTCACTCTTCTCTCGAAGGCTCCCACGTCGTACTGACGCCGGCAACTTGTTCCACTTCTTTGCTTGACGCAATTTGATATAAAAACTCTTTTTTTAAATATAAAGGCTAGGTATCTGTGAAGCACTATAGAAGTGAGCCGTAGTAGCTCAGTGTCTGGGCGGTCGCCTCAAGTTTTGCAGTAAGCTGTAGTGTAACAGCAGCTGCAACCCGAGTTCAATCCACGGTTTTGGCACCGATGAATTTGTTTGTTGCAATTCTCGTGTACAATTTATATCTACTTGAATCATCGATGTTCAGGAACTTTCCGTGAAGAGATTGGGGCTTGCATTGTCCCATGTGTTCAGAATCATCCCAGCTACCGATTTCCATTACCGCACATCTCGGCAGAATCCCAAATACCATCGACACTATTTTAATATTTAATGTTTCACATTTTTCGCGAATGACGTGACGAACTACAAAAATTGGCCAGAGAAGCTGGCTTTATTTGCTTCACCGGATTGAGAGACGGCATAGCTCTTAGGTCGCTTAGCCTGAACCTTTATCGCTAGTAACTGGACACAAGGGACCCCCCGGTGAGGGGTAACTTCGGCTTGGACGGTTACTTTATTACGCGTAAGCATTCCGATCCGAGGGAGCCCGAGAGGGCCGAACCACGACGCGGTCGGTTGTTATTTCACGGATAATCTATTCAAAAGCTAAACTAACTTTGAGTGCCACTTCGGGAGGCAAGACACGAGTCTACTCCCTTTTCAAAGGCCAGCAACATCTGCAGCTTCTCTCGTGTTGTAGATGTTAATCATTTAAGATCAGATGAGGCGTTAGCTCGTATGCCCCTTTTTCTTATAAATAAACATGTGTTCACAACTATGCGAACTATATCGTATGTCGCGGTTTAACTAGAAACCAAGCTACAAGATCACATCGCAGAAATATGCAATATATTACCAGCATTAAGTGGAATTCATCCTAGGTTCTCCCATTGCATATATCATGTATCCGACTGTGAATACATCATCTGAGAGTTCACTGGTGTTTTATGCTGTTTGTATATACGGTGACCGGATTACCTTAATGGTAAATAGAGATATGATTGCTGAAATTTGTTTTTTCTTTATTTATGTAATAAAGACTATTCGATTCTGCAGTGATTATCAGAGCTGTCTATAGAATCCCTCGAATTCGTTCCCCCGACATGGTCTGTGACATCAGAATTCTCGTTTACATTTTTCTCCAACAGTAGTCACATAACTCTCTTCAATCCTAGTATAAGTATGTATAAACATTCACTAATCTACAAATAGTTTTTTTTTATTAGTTAATTTTTAATTTCAGAGTTAGTTTTATTTTTACTTTTGTGTTCTTTTTATTTTTATCTTAACATTGTCACTCGCCAATTAATTGCTTGCAGTCTACGCCTATAACTGCGATGGCATTAACTTCACAACTTTTCACTGTTCTATGTATTGTTTGTTAAAAATGTTCATTGTGTTGGTGTAATAAATAAATAAATTAATTAATTAATTTCCGTTCTCTCTTCTATTTTTATTTTAAAATTTTCTTAACATTTCTTAGTACTACTTTGTTTCTGAATTTTTACATACCTTGTTAAGCTATTTTACTTTTTTTATAACTAACTTTATAATAAAATATAATAAAAGTTAGCTTTTCATTTACTTTTATTTGGATTTTATTATATCGCCACATGGAGGCAACACTAAGTACTGGAATTTGCCATTGGGCGACAAGGGGGCCTTTACTGTCCGCCAATGTGGACCCGGGAAGAAGGCGACATCGTCTGGCCCGTGTCGCCTTGCACTGCGAGGTGCACGGGAGGGGGGGAGGGACTACCCGGGACGTGCTCTCCTTGAGCACAGTGAAGAGGGGCTCCGGTGCGTTCCACTGGCTCACCATACACCGAGGAAGGGCCACCGGAGAGGTTTTAGTGGGTAAAAACCCCACATAACCGCCGAAATTCTGAAATTTAAATAAAAATAAAATTTAATGAAAAATACTGTATTTTCCAAGTTAACGTAAGATATCCTTTTTCGTTTAAGTTTATGTTATTTAATGAAATATAAATGAATAAATATAAATATTTAATTTTAAGGATATTTAATTGTTTATCATTCACAGTTCAGTTAGTTAGCATCATTATTTTGTGATATTCAAACTTTCTTAACCGACCGTTTGTTTTTGCTCAAGAATTTTGTGTAATATTCTTGGTGTACCTTATTAAATAAATAAATAAATGTTCTACTTAATAAAGTTTGTACACCTCAAGAGTCTCCTCCTGTTTTCGAAGTCGGTTAAAACTTACGAAGAATTACTTGCGTATAAAGAAATTAGAAAGCGTCTCGTATGTGCTAACAATAAGGTCAAATACGTGGGGGACTTAGCCGGAAACACGCAGGATGGCCGGCCTAACAGGACACTTCCTTACGATCCCCCAACTCCTCGACTTATGTTTTGTTACACGAGGAAATTGCCATTTGACTCCCACAATGTGACCCCTAATTATTATGCTGTAATTACAATTCACTATAACGTACGTATGTACAAATTGCTCAGTACTTTGCGGAGTGGAAATAGAAAAAAAGGAAACACATCCTTTAACCGCTTTCCGCTTTTAATTGTCGCATTGGTTCCCATATTTTACTTCGCATACTGGACATAAATTTAAGTTAGTTCTTTTTAACCCGGTCTACCCGGGCACGGTCGGAACGGAATGCTTACGCGTAAAAGTAACTGGGTTACCACTCATCTGGGGGACCCTTGTGTCAGGTTGCCTATCATAGAGGTTCAGGCTAAGCGACCTAGACCGGTGAAGCAGTCGCGGCCAGCTTCTTTGGCCGACACGCATAGGTTCGTGACAAAAGAATCTTTTTAATCGATTTAAAAAATGAGGTTATTTGCTACTGCTGTAACTTTTTTGTGTTACAATATAGTGTTGCGTAATAGTTATTATACTTGCTACAATAACTACGTGACGTTACATTTTGCAGGCTTTTATTATTTTGTAATTTAATTTATTGTGTCTTAAAAAATAATTTCTCACATTTTTTTAACTATAGCGGGTAGGCAGCATTGGCATTTGGATATAACATACCAAAATATACATAAATTAATAGACTAATCAATTGAAATTGAAAAAAAAAAAATTAGTCGATTACGGTTTCTGACACAGTACTAATTGAACGGACTTAGGTTGGTTTCATAGTGAAATATCATCGGAAAATGGAAGACTCGGGTCTTGAAGGATGTGTACTAATTTGTGTTATACGTTAGCATCCTTATCAAACGATGCGTAAATTATCAAGTACCAAGTACATCCGTTCCACGAACAATCACTACTCGAAATCGGGATTGTCAGGGAGGGTGGTTTGAGGACAGGTGGAAATGACCCTTCCCTTTACATTATTTTAATTACAAAATACCAACTGCGCCTATTAAATTTTATTAACAATTGCCTATTCAAAAACATGGCTGTAATGTGATGCCGTCATTTAACTACGCATAATACGAGACATCATTTTGACTTGATAATGTGATACATGCTTTAGTATACTATGTACTATATATTGTACAAGCTGCGCCCTGCGGTGTTACTCGCGATTAAAAAATATTTATTTATTATTTTTTAAAATAAAAGCCTACTCATTATATGATCGATCTGCCAGTGAAAGTCCCGTCACAATCGGTCCAGACCGACAGACAAAAATTGTAAAAAATGTCATTTTGGGTGCATGTAGTTCAAAGCGATTATTTTATTATTACAAACAGGCACTCCAATTTTATTTATTTATTCAGTTTTTTTTTAATCACCAACTACACAGATTGGCCAGAGAAGCTGGCTTTGACTGCTTCACCGGATTGAGAGGTGGCATAACTCTTAGGTCGCTTAGCCTGAACCTCTATCGCTAGTAACTCGACACAAGGGTCCCCCCGGTGGGGGTAACCTCGACTTGGACGGTTACTATGTTACGCGTAAGCATTCCGATCCGAGGGCGCCCGAGAGGGCCGAACCACGACTCGGTCGGTAGCTATTTCCCGGATATTCCGTTTGTTCAGATTATATCATACATTGTATTGGAAATGTAATGTATGTATAAGAAATGTAGACAAACCTCATAAGCGGTGGTCTGATGACATTAAAGATGAAGTAGGAAGAAACTGGATGACTCCAGGAACAGGGAAAACTGGAAAAACAAGAAGGAGGCCTTTACCCAAAGTAGGTTCCAATATCTAGGTGCTAAATTTAACAATACTTATATAATAATAAATAATAATAAAATCTTTATTTTCAAAAACAAAAAAACATATAAAGCAAGTATACAATGTTTGGATCTTCTTTTAAGTATAAAATATACTTGTGCCAGAAGATCCAGCTCTTCCTTAATCGTATCATATATATTTTTTTGTTTTATAGTCAATTAGTATAAAGTAAGTATATGTATGTATGTGTGTGTGTGTGTGTCAGCGTGTGTATTTATGTGAGATTACAATAAAAATGTACAAAAAGATATTATTGAAACTGGTATCGTAATATTGCCTATAAATGTAAGATTCAGATTTTATTGGTAACATAATAAATTACAAGTCAATTATTTACTACAAATTATTACAAATTATTAGTATTACAAATTACATTAGATTATTAAATAGAAAAAAAATATAATGAATAAGTAATAACTAGCAATACTAACAAATACCATACTACTGTTTAAATTTTTTTTTTTTATAATTTCTAAGCAAGTGCTTGACTACGATCCCACCTGATGTTAAGTGGAAATGCAGTCCTGGATGGTAAGGCGCACTAGCTTAGTAAATGCCTATTCACTCTACTCTTGAAAATACCCACATTGTAATCGGAAGGAAAGACAGACGCGGGCAAACTATTCCAGTCCTTTGCTGTACGAAGAATGAAAGACGAAGCAAATCGCTTTGTTCGGGTTTGAGGGATGTTCACAACAAAAGGATGAAATCCCGCAGTTCGTCTAGAAGTCCGATGTTGGAAAGGGGATGGGGGAATTAGATCATGTAGTTCCTGAGCACACTCTCCAAAATGCAATTTGTAGAAAACCGAAAGGCTAGCTACCTTACGCCTGTGCTCAAGACTGAGCAGATTGGACTCAAGACTAAATACTGTGTTAGATATGGAAATAAACAAGGTTTCATTATTATTATATCATTCATCTTCTTATACCTTCAATTACAACCCTAGCTTGGGCGGTTATTCTAATCGTGATATGATTACGATCGATTACTCTAAGGGATAAAATCGAAAGCAAGAAATTAAACGGTGAACAAACGTAGTTGACATAGCAGAAGTCTAAGAAGAACGTAGTAGAAGTCTTGGAATGGGTCGGAAAAGCGGGGCGCTCTCCAGATGGACGGACGACCTTATAAGGATAGCTGTGTATATACAGATGACTGTGACGACGCCACAGGAGACTGGTGACAAGGGCAACGTTCGTATCAAAAGATAAACTAGACTACAACCTAAAAATGGCCATGAGAAACAGGGACGCAGCGCTCGCAGAGAAACTAATTACAAGCAACGGGGCGTCTACAACGCGTGAACCGTAGCATACAACACCACCTTCAAAAATCAGGCATTGTAAAAAAAAATAGTAACTGTAGAGGTACCACTTTTATTAACAAAACCAAAGTAAACAATTAAAGTACATTAGAAAAGAGTACGGACACAAGTCTGTGGTTGCGCTTTATTGAAAAAAAAGGATAGCTGGAAGTGGCTGGATGCAGAGAACGGAGTATGGTATATGGTGGATTGGAGAAGACCTTTTTCCAGCATTGGATTGACACAGACTGATGATGATGTTGGAGGAGAACCTCCAATTTTGAAGTCGGCTATCGGCGGTCGATAATTGTGCAATTTAACACAATGCACACACACGACTTCCTGCATACAGATAAACTTAGTTCCGTGAAATGGGTGTTATAGGGCAATGTCAGATACCAAACATTGGCTGATATAGTGATAAGGGAGACGTTTTTCATCGTTCATCGCAGTTACGAAATGTGAGGGACGATAACATGCAGAATGTTTAGAACTTATAAATTATCTACGAGAATTCATCGAACGGTTTTTGACAATAGTTTACATAAATACACTCGTGATCAAAAATAAAGAGTCGGAATAAAGGGTCGATTAAGAAAGTTTTTAATATATCTTCGTTATTAAATGTAAAAAGTAATACAATAAATTTTTATTCTTATTAAAATGGAATTACATATTTTGTGGATTACATACACAACCTAAAATGATCCAGCCAGTTTGTCTTTGTCTACTAGAATAAAAAAAAGTAGTTAAAATATTATAAGTTATTATAATTAAAATAATAATAAAAAATTATAAAACCAATTTAAAATTAGAAAACATTTTAAACAAGAAAAAAAATCTATACATATAGCCGTGAGTAAAAATAAAGGGTTGGTTAAGATAAAGACGCTAGCTAACTGAAATAAATTGGGCACGATAGACAATTAAATATCATTAAAATAAAATATTTTTAATAATTTATATATTATTATTTCATTTAAAAATATATACTTAAACGAAAAAGGATATCTTACGTAAACTTCGATAATACAGTATTTTTCATTAAATTTTATTTGCATTTTATTATATCGCCACACTAAACCACGTTACAACTTATCTCAAAGAAAATGTGGGATACACCACAGCTGACTGACATTTGCCATGTGTGACCACTCGAGGTCGCGGTATGCAAAAACGAGAGCCCCCTCTGGGTTCGAAAATATCTCAATATCCGCTATTTGGTGCCTGTGCATGTTATTTTTTGTTAGCCGCCATTCAAAGTACCGTTCCAATGTAAAAACAGTGGTCGGAAACCTTTCCGTATTTTGTTAGTAATTATAATACACTAGCGTACCCAGCCCGCTTCATCGGGTAAGATTTTTCTTTATTTTATTTAAACAATAAACTTACATTATTATATATTAAATTATTAATTTCTCTCCAATATACTATTCAGTAAGGATTATGCCAATGAACTGTCGTTTTTTAGGTTTTAAGTACAAAAAATCACTTGTCCCTGTCAACGCTGCTAGGGTTAAAATATGTGATATTGCTTATTTTTGTAATTATAACAACTTAAACTAAGGACCACAAGGCTAACTTAATGTCTTAATGACTTTCTATTCAACCAATCAACATTTTCGTATTCTTAAATACAAAAATCTCACTTGCTTTACCTCCTAGCATCGACCTAATAAGTTTTGATCCAAAGGATATCTTAAATCGCCACGTCTGTCTACTGCAATTAATTTAAAAGTATTTTGTATATGCGAGTTCGTCAGTCGTAGTTCTCTATCGTTGTATTCTTTAAGAAATGGTTTTATATCTATACGTATAAAAGAGAATGTGTGTGAAACGGCCGGACCGATTTCAATGAAACTTTCAGGGAATCTTCGGATTGTCCTGGCGAGTAATCATGTATGGTTTAGTGACGATATGAGCACTCCTCTTTTTGAACTGTCAAACAAGCCTTTACTTTTATTTCTAACACCAACTTGAGCCTGATAAGTTAATAGCTGATAAATACAATATTGTATTTACTGATATGTACTTGGGTGTAGGATCGAGGTAAGATCAATATCTTCACCGGCTCGAGAAGAGAGTGAATACGGAGAGAAATTAATAATATAATATATTGTGAGAGTTAAATTAAATTTTTGATGATGTAAGTTTATTGTTTAAATAAAATAAAGCAAAATCTAGCCCGAGGAAGCGGGCTGGGTACGCTAGTATATTATTTTTACCAATTAAAAATTCCTTAAATAATGAGGTTTCTTTACTTTCATGGGCGATATCGGCTAGTGGTAAAATTGTACCTAGTAAATAAAAAAGTAAACTGTACATAAAAAGTATGAAATTGATTTTCTTTGTTCTTTTCCCATGCATGTTCTTTACACCTGCCTGCTTGCGTCACATTCCCACTGTAGGGACTTTTGTACCTGATCGTCCGTCTCTTTCGCTCCCTTTCTCTTCTTATTGTTGTCCTTTTTTCACTGTACGGCAGTGCTGTAGCGTCCCTTACAGTTTTTATATTCTTCACCCTTATTGGGACACGTGTATGCGTTTCGTGTAGGTGTGTGTGAGTTTGTATGCACGTAACTAATGCTAGGGTTGCAATAATTTAATAAAATCGATACAATAATATCGATAAAATTCAAAAACGCCGTATTCGAGTAATCGATTTATTCTATTTTCCCTGTATTATAATATATTTTACATGACGATAATCAGCTTTACAATGCTATGCATTAGATTTGCTTTCTAGCGTATACTAAGAGTTTTGTATGTCCATCTCTTAAGTACAATAAAATTACATAATAAAAATTGAGACCGGAGTAAGGGGGGTAGTCACATAAGTGACTAAATAAGCTAGGTGAAGAGCGGGTAGCCGTTGTTAATTTTTTTTTAAATATCATGTAATTACAGTATGATTTTTCTAATACTTTGCCAGCAAGTAGTTGACATAATCCCACCTAATGTTAAGTGGAAACGCAATCCTGGAAGGTAACGCACTAGGTTAGTAAATGCCTATTCACTCTACTCTTGAAAATACGTATATGGTGTTATTTTTATTAATATAATTTTAACGTATTACCAGTTACATTGATACTAATTTAATAGATATATATACAAAGTAATACAAATATCGATATTTCATATCGATATTTCCATAACTTTGCATCACTGATTAGCGAGTTGGGGATTAAAACTTTTGCTTTGTCAGTGTGCTTTCGACCCTTACAGTGCGTGGGTCCTTTTTGAAATAGACATGTTGTAACTTGGAAATATTTTGGCGGGGAAGTACGGAGCTCGATTCGTGCTATTGTTTTGTTGTGATAATATTATGTTGGTTTTAGTTATGTTATTGTGAATATGGAGTGTTGGGCAAGATCGCTGGCATTTGTCTTTAGTTAATCTGACGTGATGTTATA
Source organism: Meandrusa payeni (assembly GCA_029286785.1). Classification (NCBI taxonomy): domain Eukaryota; kingdom Metazoa; phylum Arthropoda; class Insecta; order Lepidoptera; family Papilionidae; genus Meandrusa; species Meandrusa payeni. The sequence continues at coordinate 4,034,635 of JAGSMX010000016.1, read as the reverse complement.
TGAGTGAGTAACTTTTTATTCTGCTAATTGATTGGTTCACGACGCAAAGAGAGTTGGCACAGTTTTTGTTCTAAAAAAAGAAAGCACGCAATATTTTTTTTTGTTAAATATTACTAACATTCATGTTAAACATTCCATATAAGCTTAATCTTCTGTTAGGAGATGGTTCACGTCAATAGTCGAATGGTGGATTCGAACCTACGACCTTACGATTCGTAGACCGTACCCTAAACCATTAGGCTATTGACGCTTTCTTGAATTTTTAGTTAATTGCAGGACTGGGTGGCTTCACCAAGTCAAGGGCTTTTTTTTTTTTTTCCGCGAGGAGGTAAAATCCCTTATGGACCCTGGGCAGCCCGTACTGCCAAGGAGTGTCCGAGTCTCACGGACTAAAAACCCTCCTCCTCCCTCACATCAATGTTCCCACCTTGCGGCCTACCATTAATGTTTTTTGTCCTAATTACTCTTTTATTCTGTGTCTTGTCTCTCACTCTGTTCTTTGTTTTCGTTTTTTTCCTTCTGTGCAATTATCCTATCCATAAACGTATTGATTATCATCCAGTCCTCTTTGCTTCTTATCATTAAGTCAAGGGCTGTAGAGCTAAAAGTAGAATAAGTTAATCATTGTTATGTTTTAAAGAGTACTGCCCATAAAAAGCAAGGACTTCTGATTGTACTGACGGTGCGGAAGTCGAAAATCTTGTTCTATTTTTTCCATTTTTTTACGTAAGGGGGAATTTAATATTTTTGGTCTGTTATACAAAATTAATGTTTTCTCTTTTGTGCTGCTTTAACTATTATCTGTATTTATATATCTTAAGTCGAACTACGTATTTATACTTATCTATTATTCTATTATTAACTAACAATCATACTGTGTGTGCACTTATCTAACAATTGAAACTGTTTTGGTTAATCATTGTTGGGTGATATCTCGCTGCCGAGTGTAGTTATGCCGTGCTCGACGGAGAGAGATCGTGGCAGGCTATGGTCTCCTTCTGTGAAAGGTGATGACCCAGAAGCGAATAAGGGAGAGCTCCTCGACATGAGAACCGCTCCGGTGCAGGCGAACAAGGCCAAGGAGAAGGCAATTCGCCTTCCTTCCAGTAGTGGGGCTCTTTTGCCAACTGTGTTAGCTATGTAGTTAATTACATTGTTATTATAAATAAATAAAATAATTAACGACGCAGCTATGAGGTAATAACTAATGAAAAAAGAATATATATACAATTTATTAACCTCCTTTTAAGTTGTTAAGAAGTGCAGACGAAAAAAGACATCTTTGTTTGAAGTCGGTTAAAAATAAAAAGATTTTGTTAAACTTTGAGTACCCTTATATAGTGGACCTCAAGGAATTTAGAGCTATATTTGGTTATCGTTATGTCACGATTGTTATAATTGTAGGATTTGTAGAATGAAATAGTCCAATCACTAGTACACTCGCTTTATTGAGACAGCGTAACGTTGTACAAGGAATTATTTTAACGAATACCGTCACAACTGCGCGTCCCCATAATCTTTATACAAAATTAATTAGAAGTCAGATTACAAACTAATAAAGTTAAGTTATTTTTACAATGCCAAGTTATTGTGATGTTCAACTTAATTGTTAATTTATGAATTAAAGATACAATAAGGTTCAGGTCACTAAGATATCATTGGAAGTAGTTATTACGCATAACAATCACTGGGTGCCATCTAAACACAATGTTATTTGCCTACGTCGTCTGTCCCATTCAATACATTGACATATTGAAAAGTATTCCACACGGCCGCCGTCGAAATTGCCAATGAATGACTTGGCAAACTTGTTTCGAATCAGCTGATAGCCACGCCGGTATGCATAAATTACCTTAAACATTCTTATTTCTATCCTTACCTCATCGGGTCTCGGACGCTGGAATTATTATTGGGTGTTCTTAAAACCGGTACGCGCTACACAGTATATAAAACCGGTCCCCATTCATATCAATCAGTTTTGAACGCTACCTTCATTGTTATAAAGTTTTTATTCCATTGCCATTGTGCGTTAGGGCTTTTACAAAGCGTCATAGTTCTGGGAATGATTCAATACGTCTACAAATTGAAGAATGATTGGCGCCATACATTTTTCTCAGTCTTGCAAATCGGAGATTAGTGCGAGCGACATTGACCTTCGGGGAATGCCGCCTTATATACCCTTTTATAATATCAAGAGGGGCGCAATAGTCATCTAGTCTTTATGTGTTTGTGCTATTGAATGTCCTGATACTTTTATAAATAATAGGTTAAAACTAACGATCGATACGTCCTTAGGATCGGAATTCTATAGCGAATACAGTACCGCAAAGGTCCCCACTCGGAGGCCTTTATGTTACTCCCTAAAGAGGTTCAGACTAGAGCTGTGCCACCTCTCGATAAATAGTGTTAATGTAGATGTCGATGTTACTATTCATATCGACTTTTAGAGTCGGTAAAATAGTAAATCCCTCTTGTTATCCGAATTTACAAATTTTCTTATAAATAGTAACAATAGTAAACCATTCCAATTAAGATTAAGCTTGTACTAGAAGATTGTTCACGTCAATAGTTAAATGGTATGTTTGAACCTACGATCTTAGATTTCACAGACCCTCATTAGGCTATTGGCGTTATTTGAATTCCAGCTGATATATTTCATAGTTTTTTCAATTGCTTTTACATTTTTAAATGCTGTTTTATCACGCGGTCGGCGGTAAAGGAATGCAAGTTTTTCTACACCCTGTAGGTTTCCTCGCGTTGCAAAATTTATCAAACGGCACTAGGGTCGCGTGGCGGATTATGCCCTTATACTCTTATGCAAGATCTGATCCTATAACTTCAATTTTATTTAATAAAAATATATGATACCTCGTGTCGTTTTAACCCTAACGGGGTTGATAGAGGCAGGTTCCACTGCCTTGTCGTCCGCCAAAGTGGAACCGGGAAGATGGCGACATCGACTGGCCCGTGTCCCCTTGCACTGCGAGGGTACAAGGGGGGAGGCATTGACCTCCCCCGGGACGTGCTCTCCGAGAGCACGGTGCATAGGGGCTCCGGTACACCGAGGACGAGCCACCAGTGGGGTTTTAATGAGTAAGAACCCCACATAACCCCGCCTTTCCACCAAAAGGCGACAGAAGGGAAAAAAGATTCTGCTGCCTGCGTCCACGCTATGTGATATATTAATCATATATGTGACAGGTGGAGAGGCCATCGCCATACACCGGGCACAAACGTTGTTTGCACTTAAAAAATCTAAAAAACGGCAATTCATTGATATAATCCGGCTAGGAGACGATATACTTATAGTATATAGCTTGGGAAATATATTTATAGATAGGTATAAATGTATTATTCCGCTGAAAATCAGTGCTATCCTTGCGACGGCATATGCCGAAACCGTATACAATATTGGCATCATGTCTTATGTCCTATTTGTCCATTTTTTTCTTTAACTGTATTTTTTTGTCTTATTTTTTTCTGTTTCATATTTTGTGCCAATAAAGAATATGTCCATATCTATATAGCTTGGTAAATAAATATGATGTGATATACAGTCTTTAAAACAAATTTAAAAAAGGCAGAGTTGTTCTGGACAAAACGTTTTTGTTGGTGGTCTCGCGTTGTACAAATGAGATAAAGTCATTAACATTCGATCTTTGAGATAAGGACAAGTTTTGCAATCTTTTTGTCTGAAGAAAAAAAAACACTTGATTATCAATTAGGTAGTTTTATATTAATAATTTTAATTAGTAAATTTATCCTGATAATTATGTCTTTTTTGTCGTCCCGTGTCTCGAAGAGTAGGCGGAGATTACTCTTCTTATTTATCTCCCACTTCCACATCTCTACCACCTTTATATTTTTTTGTTTTATGTTTTTATGAATTCCATTTTACAATAAGGAAATGATACATAATTTAACGCTATATAAACCGCAGTAGTTTGTCACTAGCGTTAAAGTGACCGTCTTGCGTTCATAAGTAATATTTTAGGTTGCGCTTAACGTTTTTGAGTTACACATTTTATTAAACCTGAGGATAGTTCGTTAATTAATCTTTTTATTTTGTTAACGGGCAGGAAATCTTCAAAAAGATACCCCGCCTTCTGGGGAAAAGGCGGCGGTTATGTGGGGTTTTTACCCACTAAAACCTCCCTTGTGGCCCTTTCCTCGGTGCATGACGAGGGGCTCCGGGATCTCCAGTGGATCGCACCGGTGCCCCTCTGCACTCCTGGTTACTCCCTCCCCCACTGTGCCCTCGCCGTGCAGGGCGACCAGCCGATGTCGCCTTCTTTCCGGATCCACCTTAGCGGACGACAAAGGCCTCGCTTGTCGCCCAGTGAACCCGAGGCCCCTTTTAGTCGCCTTCTACGACAGGCAGGGGATACCGTAGTCTTATTCTTGGGAGCCCAGAACTACAGGGCTGAAATGGTGATCTGAAAATGATAATCTAAGCTAAACTAACCTATTTGCCTCTTCGGGAAGCGTTGGCGCTGGGAGAAGTGGCCGAACAGCAACCTCGATGTCACGACGGTCGCGAATGGACGCTTTGAGTAATTGTAGCTCTGTGTGGATTTGTGTTTTATCAATTAATAGCAATATATTTGTCCCCAGACGTAGCGGCAATGAGACGGAAACAAGCGAGTACTCAGACGACTCGACGGCATATGATGACGCGCTGGCTGCAACCAAAAGCTCTGGGCAGAGGAAGAATATCAACAGAGGCCGCTGGACGAAGGAGGAGGTGAGAGTCAACACATTTGAGATTGATATCTATCGATTTCTTCCAATGTTTTTTTTTTAAATATTAACTAGTACCCATAAGCTTTATTAGTCAGGAATTTGTCTTCCATCATTTTAAATCGAATGCTTTAATTTCAACTGTCTCTTCTCTTCAAAAGGATTTTTTTTTACTTCTTCTTTGTCGTTCCCTCATTTTTCAGGATCGTGGTCATTAGAACCCCCTCAAGTGGAGGAATAATGGAGTAATCTCCTCTAAATTTAACATTTTAGTCAATGAAAAATGTCTCGTTATTTTAAGGATAAACGGCTCAAATCGTGCGTGAGGATGTACAAGGAGAATTGGGACGTGATCGCTTCCCAATTCCCCGACCGGTCGGACATCCAATGCCAGCAGAGGTGGACGAAGGTCGTCAATCCGGAACTAGTCAAGGGTCCTTGGACCAAGGAGGTAAGAGTTCATTTTTTTTATGACGAACTACACAGATTGGCCAGAGAAGCTGGCCTTGACTGCTTCACCGGATTGAGATGTCGCGCACCTGAACCTCTTGTTAGAGTTCAGTTCATATAAATGTACCTTACATCTCTATAGTTCACAAGTATATTTACAAGTGAAAACGAAAACCGTCTTCAAATCGAATCAAACTTACGTTAACGTTAAACGTTATTACGCGCGTCCGCGCTCTTTGTATTTTCGTATTAACGAAACCAAACTCATCGCACTACCCTTGAATTACTATAAAAATGTAATCTACGAAATTAGCGTAATATTGCGTCCATTTGTAGCGCACATACTTGATGCGAGTATAAGAAATATGGTTTCTCTCATGGGTGCCGTTCTATATAATATTTGAAGCGTCAATAGCCTAATGGTTTAGGGTACGGCCTGCGAATCGTAATGTCGTGGGTTCGAATCAACCATTGGACTATTGCCGTGAACCATGTCCTAGCACAAGCTTAAGCTTAGTTGGAATGGTTAACAGGATTGTTAGTAATACTTCTGAAAAAAAAAGAAATATTGCTAGCTTTCTTTAAAAAAAAAATGGAAGCACCAGCTTTTAAAATTGAAATTGAAAAAACATTTATTCGGCTCAAGAACACAGAAACAACAGGTAAAACAAGACAAAAAACAACATAAACAAAAGTAAACAGAAACAACATAAAAAAAGAACAAAAAGAAATTGTGCCGAAAAGGGGTTGGCTCAGCATGTGCTGTGCTCACACATGTAGCACAGCGCTGGTTTTCAGCCAAAAAACCTGTGAAGACTAAGGCGGACACCATTCGGTTGTGTATTATTATAGTGTGCAATACATAAACTTTCATAAATATTATATATAAATGTATATATAAAAAAAGCAGCTATAGATACATATATATATAAATATATAGTTATATACATATATATATAAACAAATTACATAATAAATAACATAAATATAGTGTTATATAAACGATTTGTCGTAATTGATGTTGGCGTGGTTACGTTGAGACTCGGTTAAGAAACTTTTTAATGTTTTTTTTTTTTTTAAAAGAATCATTCAATCGGTTAACTCAGTCGAAAGTTATGAGGTAACAAACATAAGAAACCTCCACCTTTTTTTAAGTCCTTCAGTCAACCTACCAATATCGTAACCAATGAGCATGCTTCTATGCCACTTTTAGGAATTCCCTACTATAACTTCGGAGCCCAAGATCCTATGCGAATAAAGTTGACATAGGGACTTAAATGAAACTCAATCAATAAAACAATCCGTTACTAAAATACGACGGTATATAATACAAATACAGATGCATTGAGAATATTCCTGTTTTGAAGTCGGTTGAGAAATAGTTTTAAAACAACTACGACAATCTTTCGAGTCCGGGAGTCAAAGAGAAAGCTACATTCGATACGTACAGGTTTCGGGGATACGTGTAGATGAAAACGGGTCCAAAAGTTTGTCTAAAACCCGTTTATTATTTTACAATACGCAGCGGTATGGTGTAGTATTGCGTTATTCACTAACATACAACGAACGATGTTTTTAAAAGCACAAGGGACAAATGTGCGTAAAGTTTATTTTTAACTTCAAAAAAGTAGGAGGTTCTCAATTCATATGTATTTTTAACCGACTTCAATAAAGGAGGAGGTTCTCAAATCGTCTGTATGTTGTTTTTCTATGTTTGTTACCGTATAACTCTGGAGTGGGTAGATGATTCTTTTTTTTGTTTGAAATCTTAAATTTGGTCCAATTCCGCCAATGGCATTAGAAAACAATTGCATCAAGTATGTGCGCCACAAATGGACGAATAACTTAATATAACGTCAAGTTCGATGATTCATATTTTATTGGAAAGTATTTACTTTAAGAGTAGTTTTTTTTTTTATTTATTTAATTTATTTTACATATAAAATTATACACATTAAAGAGCATCTTAAAAACCTATTTAAGGTTTGTCTGGAGCTGTCAGTTCTCGTACAATTTCACAATATTTTTCTAGGAAAAAATAACTTATTTCAAATTAAAAAATTAAATCTTAATATGTAATCAACATTTGTTTGGAGGGTGGGCGTTAATAGCGGCGACACAATATCCTTTTTATTAATTTTGCTATCACTGTATAAACTTTGTTATAGTTTTAAATAAAGATTTTTATTATTATTATATTATTATTGTAATATAAGTAGTATCGACTGTGAACACCGTAACACGTCGTCACGAGTCCTCGTAGGCATTTTTTGCAAATTAATAAAGTTTAGTTGGGTTATTTATTTATTTATTTATTTAAATCAACAAAAATTATAACACCGTTACAGATAATACCAATATGATGTTATAAAAACTTAGTTAAATATATATTATTAAAATTAAAACAAATAAAAAGCTGCTTTATGTATTGACAATAATATATAAATATAATAAAGTCAAACACCTTCTACGCATTTGTAGGCAGCTTCGATAAACACAGACTCTGTGCAACAAAATATATCAATGTGCAGTATTAACAAACCCAACCGCGCGTGACAGCTATTTTTAACAACCCAACAGCTATTTCTTAATTATCCTACAATAATTCGTAAATACAAAGAGGGCGTTCGCACGTTTTGTTTATGCTCGAAAATATACTTGTTTTCTATATTTCAGCAATCATAACGCTGTGACTTGATGTGGTTCAAAACCGAGTCGTCTTGTACAAATTAAATGCTGTTTTTTCGGCTAAAAATTTGTTTATGCGTTAAGCGTCAATAGCCTAATGGTTTAGGGTACTGCCTGCGAATCGTAAGGTCGTGGGTTCGAATCAACCATTGGACTATTGCCGTGAACCATGTCCTAGCACAAGCTTAAGCTTAGTTGGAATGGTTAACAAGATTGTTATTAATATTTTTGTAAAAAAAAATTACTTAGCAACTATCAAATATGACCTAGTAAACTTGGTGAGAAGTGGACAGCTAAGAGTGAGAGCTTATTTATATTATTATTAATACCCAAAATCTCCTTTTACTTTTACGTTCATTTTCCTACCTAGAATAAATCCCTGCATGTTCCCAACTGGCCTTGATTTCTTAAAGAAATCATTTTCTAATTTTTTTTACAACGCGATTCTACGACTTAAATGTGTTTGTGACCCCTTAATTTTTTTTAAATTTAAGTACCACTGCATTAGCTAAGAAACATCGGTAGAAGATAGGCCAAGTAAAAATCCCTTCGTAAAGAAAACGTAAATACAATTCTGATGTCAACGACCCAAAATTTGTTTGCTCTGCACTCCTAAGGTATTGCAAACACCGTTATCATTTAGCGGCGCGATCACAGACGTGTGAAAGTTGGGTAATAGATTCAAAGCTCGGGAGAATTACGTAATAGTGAAAGAATTTTGAAGCGTCAATAGCCTAATGGTTTAGGGTACGGACTGCGAATCGTAAGGTCGTGGGTTCGACTCCACCATTCGACTATTGCCGTGAACCATGTCCTAGCACAATCTTAAGCTTAGTTGGAATGGTTAACAAGATTGTTATTAATATTTTTGTAAAAAAAAATTACTTAGCAACTATCAAATATGACCTAGTAAACTTGGTGAGAAGTGGACAGCTAAGAGTGAGAGCTTATTTATATTATTATTAATACCCAAAATCTCCGTTCATTTTCCTACCTAGAATTAATCCCTGCATGTTCCCAACTGGTCTTGATTTCTTATAGATTATCTATTTTTTTTACAACACGACTCTATGACTTAAATGTGTTTGTGACCCCTTTATTTTTTAAACTTTAAGTACCACTGCATTAGCTAAGAAACATCGGTAGAAGATAGGCCAAGTAAAAATCCCTTCGTAAAGAAAACGTAAATACAATTCTGATGTCAACGACCCAAAATTTGTTTGCTCTGCACTCCTAAGGTATTGCAAACACCGTTATCATTTAGCGGCGCGATCACAGACGTGTGAAAGTTGGGTAATAGATTCAAAGCTCGGGAGAATTACGTAATAGTGAAAGAATTTTGAAGCGTCAATAGCCTAATGGTTTAGGGTACGGCCTGCGAATCGTAAGGTCGTGGGTTCGACTCCACCATTCGACTATTGCCGTGAACCATGTCCTAGCACAAGGTTAAACTTAGTTGGAATGGTTAACAAGATTGTTATTAATATTTTTGTAAAAAAAAATTACTTAGCAACTATCAAATATGACCTAGTAAACTTGGTGAGAAGTGGACAGCTAAGAGTGAGAGCTTATTTATATTATTATTAATACTCAAAATCTTCGTTCATTTTCCTACCTAGAATTAATCCCTGCATGTTCCCAACTGGTCTTGATTTCTTATAGATTATCTATTTTTTTTACAACACGACTCTATGACTTAAATGTGTTTGTGACCCCTTTATTTTTTAAACTTTAAGTACCACTGCATTAGCTAAGAAACATCGGTAGAAGATAGGCCAAGTAAAAATCCCTTCGTAAAGAAAACGTAAATACAATTCTGATGTCAACGACCCAAAATTTGTTTGCTCTGCACTCCTAAGGTATTGCAAACACCGTTATCATTTAGCGGCGCGATCACAGACGTGTGAAAGTTGGGTAATAGATTCAAAGCTCGGGAGAATTACGTAATAGTGAAAGAATTTTGAAGCGTCAATAGCCTAATGGTTTAGGGTACGGCCTGCGAATCGTAAGGTCGTGGGTTCGACTCCACCATTCGACTATTGCCGTGAACCATGTCCTAGCACAAGGTTAAACTTAGTTGGAATGGTTAACAAGAATGTTAGTAATATTTCTGAAAAAAAATAAAAGAAATATTGCTAGCTTTTTTAAAAAAAAAAAACAAACTTTTGTTAGCTTTCCTGCGCTTTCATGTCTATCTTTATACCAGGCGTTCCCAAACTTTTAGTACACAACACCTATTTTAAATCGACCAACTCCTTCCATAACTTCTCATATTCCCATCATTTATTTTCTTATAATAATAATTTTGTTAAAAAATGTTTCAAAATAATAAAATTATTATTCAAATTACATAATAATAATAACTTTATTTCAAGCTAACAATTTTGCTCATAATTTTGTTATTATATAACTTAATAACTATGTTAGTAACAATACATAAATAAAAATATTTTTGTTTTATATACAATTAAAAAAACAAAAAAATATTCTAAGACACGTGCAGGCTTAGGCATTGATTGATATATTTACAATCTAATGCATAAACCCCGAGAAATGTATTTACAAAACGTAGTAATCATTCACATTTTTAATTAATGTTTAAGAAAAATATCAGTCTGTGTCGAATAGTGGCGAGCACATGACGTGACGCACCATGGCGCCCGCGGGCACGAGTTTGGGAACCTCTGTTTCATACGAATAATTTAAATTGACGTAATGTCACAGGTCTGTGTATCAATAAATAACTTATCACGTCGTTGTAACCATAGCGACTTGGACAGAATACGGGTACCAATAACGCCTTTTTAACCGACTTTAAAAAAGAGGTTCTCAATTGTTCTGTATTTTTTTAATGATTGTGCACCGATATTTATAAAGCGATTCGTGTTTAAAAGTGTTTAGTTGCAATTGGTTTGTTTGAATTTTGTTTGCTAAAGAACCGAAAATACACCAGCGAACTCCTTAAATCGTATTGAACATGAGAACAATAACAATACACTAGGTAAGTCTTTCATTCTGCCCAGCACACCTTGGAGGTGTGCCCGAGATGGGCAGCACAGCGTCACGACTTGGCATCCGCCATCGGTGGAGTAGACCTGTCGCTTCCGAGCCTCGCACTTGCGGAGGTACGGAGCGACAAGTCTTAGGCGGCGGTCGCCTCCTTCTGCGAGACAGTCATGTCCCAGAAGGAGGCTGACGAGCGGGTCAGGAGGGAGCCGTGGGGCTCCCTCCCTCCGCAGGCGACGAGTCGGGGTGCGTAGGGGAAACAACAATCAAACGTCTCCTCTCGCTGCCGATAGCCGTAATCCGAAGCGGGGCCAGGATGGGAACCTGGCCCCAGCATGCTTCGGCGTCGTCGGGACTCCTCTGAGTGCCGGAGGAGTCCCCTTTGAGGGTGAAGTCCGGTCTTTGCAGGGACCGGCCGGTCGTTGGGGCTGTCCTGTCGCTGACAGATCTGGGACACCCGCTCATAACGGTTGATGGCATTCGCGGTAGGTTTAGTGGGTAGGGGCTGCCCAGGCCGAGTCCCACACATCCCTCCGGGCCCACCCAGGGTACCGGAGGATGGTTAATAAAATTATTCCCCGCGTTAACAAAAAAAAAGGTAAGTCTTTCATAACCACGAATTTAGAAGAAGAAAGAGAATGTAGACGCCAGAATGTTGTAATATAAAAGCTTTGCGTTTTTGTATTTACTTGTAAATATACTTGCTTTTGCTATGGTTGGTTGTCCTGGTACAGTCACCAGCCAAATCATTAGCGCAAGGAAACCAGTTGACATTAGGGCGAGTGTACCAAAGTGCACAGTTAATAGTACGGCCCGACCCACACCTTAGAGTTGCCGGTGCGTCTATCATTGTAATGTTAGTGACTCAGAGGGCATTGACACTGATGCATACAACGCATAATGTGTGCCCATTCATTGTTCATATAAACTATGCAAATTATCCCCATCTTCCTCTGTGTATTCTTAAATATTGAACATCCCCTAAACAACACAATATCAAAAGTGTTTCATGGCGTTCATGTAAACTATGTTTATTTTCTCAGTCTTCCTCGTTGTTAAATGTTGAACCCAATCCTCAAAAATTTCCCCCATCCCCGTTTTTTTTAAGGGTTTTCCCCGGAGAGGACATGTTTTTGCCCTTTCCGGGAAATTCTATTTTTTCTCTGACTGGTGGGGGTCAGAGATTGTTCAAACTGGTAGGTATTTATCTTCTTATCTCAATGATTTTTCTTTTTTGATAATTTCTATATTCTAAGTATATTTATTTTGTATTTATATATATGTGTAAATAGTATATATATAAATATAATATTTATCTTTTTTCTTTATTTTTCTCTCTCTGTATTAATTTGTTCCAAAATCACTAAATCACACGATATAAGTAGATAATTCCCCCATCTCCGTTCCACCATCGGATCTCAGTAGTGCAGGATTTCATCCTTTTGCTGTCAACATCCCTCAAACCCGAACGAATTGAACCCGGAATGGAATAGTTTGTTCGTATCTGTCTTTCCCTTCGATTACAAAGTGGGTATTTTCAAGAGTAGAGTATATAGGCATTTACTAAAGTAGTGTGCCTTACGACCCAGGACGGCATTTTCACTTAACATCGTGGGATCGTGGTCAAGCACTAGCTTTGAAAGTAATAGAAAGTAAAAAATGCATAAAAGTGGAAGAAGAATTTAAGATAGGCGCCAGAACTTCGTAATATAATGATGATACTTAGGAAATGTGTGATTCTTCACGTTTCATTGAATTTAAAATATACTGTTTTTATATATATTTATGGACGTACTATATAGTTGGCCAGATAAGCTGGCATTTACTGCTTCACCGGATTGAGAAGTGGCATAGCTTTTAGGTCGCTTGCGACAAGGGTCCCCCCGGTGAGTTGTAACCTCGGCGTGGACGGTTACTATGTTACGCGTAAGCATTCCAATCCGAGGGCGCCCGAGAGGGCCGCACCACGACTCGGTCGAAAGCTATTTTTTTTCTAATATATACTTAAATTTCAAAAAATTTCCCATTCATACTTCGATAACGCCTTTATAAACAACACACGCTGCAAATGACACATTCTCACAAATAACTATCGGGGCCTTCTAAGATTTTATGAATGAATCCATTGTTGGTCGTTTCGCTTCGTGAATTTAAAGTTGGCTTCGTGCTAGGGCAAGCGACTAAGTTCAATTTCGGAATTTTTATACGGTAACTTTGACGTGAATATTTACCGTGTATAAAATGTCACTTTTAGCTAGTTTTAGTAATCTAGTACAATTGTGCCACTCTGGTTTTCCAATGGCATACCACCTGACACTCAAATATTGTTTCAATTATTGCTATTTGTTAATCTTGTATATAATGGCGTCTTCCAAATAAGCGGATATATTTCCATTAATTAATTAATTTCAAATAATTATAAAAAAATAAATTAAAATTACATATGAAAAAATGTTATTAGTAGATTACGGTTTATGGCAAATATAGCCGTGAGCAAAAAGGATCGGTTAAGAAAGTTTGAATATCTCGCTATAAAGACGCTAGCTAACTAAAATAAATTGTGCATGATAGACAATTAAATATCCTTAAAATAAAATAAAATATTTTTATTAATTTGTTTATATTTCATTAAAAAACATAAAGTTAAACGACGTAAACTTAGATAATACAGTATTTTTCATTAAATTTTATTTCTATTTAAATTTTAGTACTTAGTGTTGCCTCCATGTCGCGATATATTATATTAAAATCCAAATAAAATTTACCTACTATATTTTTGCTCACGAGTGTAGCAGATTCGTCCTAGTGCCTTGGCAACAGTTACGAAAGTATTATAATTATAAAAGTATTATATTACACATAAATTGTGATTTAAAATGATTTTTTCTTTTTAATTATGTTATTTTAATAATTGCCAGCCCTTGTGAAGCTATTTATAACAGAGCTCATTGTGTCATAGAATAGCATTTGTCTTGTAGTATGTCTGATAATTTTTAAACAACGTCCTTGGCTCTATGGGTTGACGTAATAACAGCTGATTAAATCACTCTTATTTATTACGCATTTTTGCATTTAAATAAAGTCTGAATTTCTGAGTTGACGGGACGAATGTGTTCACTGGAACAGCCATGCTCTTGGGACTGACCTTGACCTTCATAGAAGTGAATAATAGAATACTTCTAGTATGTGAGTGAGATGGTAACTTTTTAAAGGCGACGTGGTAAACGGGCATGCGACTCAAAATGGGCAATGCCTCCCTGCGAAACGCAGATGTACAGTGTACCGCTGCCGGCTGTTATTATGTAAGCGATGTCGTCGTACTTCCCTGATCGTGGCTGCTGATTCCTCCACCAGCTGAAGTCTCTTTTTTTGTTGACGGAGGAAATCTTCAAAGATATAGGAAGGCGGCGGTTATGTAAGGTATGACTCAATAAAAGCCCGGTAGGCCTCTTTGATTAATGTCCATTAGATTATCCGTGAAATAGCAACCGACCGAGTCGTGCTTCGGCCCTCTCGGGCGCCCTCAAATCGGAATGATAAGTTTGCAAATGCTCGTTTACCCCTCATCGGGGGGACCCTTGTGTTGAGTGATTGTTGCGATGGTATGGCGAGGGGTCTCCAGTGGAACACGCCAGAGCCCCTCTGCATACCCTTAAGTATGTATGGAAGAAGGTAATTTAAGATTATGCCGAAGCAATCATGTCCAAATAACACTTAAAAAAACCCAACATCCGCAGTGATGTCACATCGAAGTGCATTCCAGATTATAGGACGTGAGAACGCGTAGGTGTAACACATGCCTTTTCAATATATTTGAATATGCTACATATTTGTGTTAACCATAAGTCACATTTATGTAAATTCACATCGTAAATCATTTTATTGCCTTTTTATGACACATGTGTTATATATAATTAAAATTCAGCAGTACACGTGCGGGCTAAGGACGAACGGTTACTTATTGCTCACCATAGACATTCTTATTCCTCGTAGGTAGTAGGATAAAGATCTGATAATGGTTATCCATAAAAAACATACGACACCACATTACATAATATTGCATTTTTTTTTAAAATTACGAACAACACAGATTGATTGCTTCACCGGATTGAGAGGTGGCATAGCTCTTAGGTCGCTTAGCCTGAACCTCTATCGCTAGTAACACGACGCAAAAGTCCGCCCGGTAAGAGGTTTACTTGTCTGGGTCGGTTACTATGTTACGCGTAAGCATATATATTCGAGGCCACCCAAGAGGGCCGAATCATGACTCGGTCGGTTGCTATTTCACGGATAATCTAATGGACATTAATCAAAGAGGCCTACCGGGCTTTTATTGAGTCATACCTTACATAACCGCCGCCTTCCTATATCTTTGAAGATTTCCTCCGTCAACAAAAAAAGGGGCTTCAGCTGGTGGAGGAATCGGCCGCCACGATCAGGGAAGTATGACGACATCGCTTACATAATAACAGCCGGCAGCGGTATACTGTACATCTGCGTTTCGCAGAGAGGCATTGCCCATTTTGAGTCGCATGTCCGTTTACCACGTCTCCTTTCGTTCACTACCTCTCTAAGGGACATTCGAATACTAAACTAACTTTGACTGCCACTTTGGGAAGCGTTGGCGCTGGCAGAAGAAGTGGCCGAAGAAACTCCAGAATGATATCGGTAATATAAGCTCTCTCATTTGTTGTGTCACCGTTTATCATTTAGTGTATCATTTGTACTGTAATAAAAATTGCTAGTCCATGTCGCGATATATTATATTAAAATCCAAATAAAATTTACCTACTATATTTTTGCTCACGAGTGTAGCAGATTCCCTAGTGCCTTGGCAACAATTACGAAAGTATTATAATTATTAAAGTATTATATTACATATAGATTGTGATTTAATTTTTTAATTATGCTATTTTAATAATTGCCAGCCCTTGTGAAGCTATTTATAACAGAGCTCATTGTGTCATAGAATAGCATTTGTCTTGTAGTATGTCTGATAATTTTTAAAAAAATAAATTAAAATTACATATGAAAAAATGTTATTAGTAGATTACGGTTTATGGCAAATATACGTGAGCAAAAAGGATCGGTTAAGAAAGTTTGAATATCTCGAAGATAGAGACGCTAGCTAACTGAAATAAATTGTGCATCATAGACAATTTAATATCCTTAAAATAAAATATGTTTATTCATTTGTTTATATTTCATTAAAAACATAAAGGTAAACTTAGATAATACAGTATTTTTCATTAAATTTTATTTCTATTGAAATTTTAGTACTTAGTGTTGCTTCCATGTCGCGATATATTATATTAAAATCCAAATAAAATTTACCTACTATATTTTTGCTCACGAGTGTAGCAGATTCCCTAGTGCCTTGGCAACAATTACGAAAGTATTATAATTATTAAAGTATTATATTACATATAGATTGTGATTTAATTTTTTAATTATGCTATTTTAATAATTGCCAGCCCTTGTGAAGCTATTTATAACAGAGCTCATTGTGTCATAGAATAGCATTTGTCTTGTAGTATGTCTGATAATTTTTAAACAACGTCCTTGGCTCTATGGGTTGACGTAATAACAGCTGATTAAATCACTCTTATTTATTACGCATTTTTGCATTTAAATAAAGTCTGAATTTTTGTGTCTCATGTGTCGAGTTGACGGGACGAATGTGTTCACTGGAACAGCCATGCTCTTGGGATTGACCTTGACCTTCATAGAAGTGAATAATAGAATACTTCTAGTATGTGAGTGAGATGGTAACTTTTTAAAGGAGACGTGGTAAACGGGCATGCGACTCAAATTGGGCAATGCCTCCCTGCGAAACGCAGATGTACAGTGTACCGCTGCCGGCTGTTTTATTTAAGCGATGTCGTCGTACTTCCCTGATCGTGGCGGCTGATTCCTCCACCAGCTGAAGTCTCTTTTTTTGTTGACGGAGGAAATCTTCAAAGATATAGGAAGGCGGCGGTTATGTAACGTTTGACTCTATAAATACCCGGTAGGCCTCTTTGTTTGATGTCCCTTAGATTATCCGTGAAATAGCAAACGACCGAGTCGTGCTTCGGCCCTCTCGGGCGCCCTCAAATCGGAATGATAAGTTTGCAAATGCTAGTTTACCCCCCATCGGGGGGACCCTTGTGTTGAGTTATTGTTGTGATGGTATGGCGAGGGGTCTCCAGTGGAACACACAAGAGCCCCTCTGCACTATGCCTTTAAGTATGTATGGAAGAAGATAATTTAAGATTATGCCGAAGCAATCATGTACAAAAACACAAAAAAAAACCCAACATCCGCAGTGATGTCACACCGAAGTGCATTCCAGGTTATAGGACGTGAGAACGCGTAGGTGTAACACATGCCTATTCAATATATTTGCATATACTACATATTTGTGTTAACCATAAGTCACATTTATGTAAATTCACATAAACCGTAAATCATTTTATTGCCTTTTTATGACACATGTGTTATATATGATTAAAATTCAGCAGTACACGTGCGGGCTAAGGACGAATGGTTACTTATTGCTCACCATAGACATTCTTATTCCTCGTAGGTAGTAGGATAAAGATCTGAAAATGGTTATCCTTACAAAACATACGACACCACATTACGTAATATTGCATTTTTTTAAAATTACGAACTATACAGATTGATTGCTTCACCGGATTGAGAGGTGGCATAGCTCTTAGGTCGTCTCAGTGAGGCGTAATCTCGCCTTAGACGGTTGCTATGTTACGCGTTAGCATTCCGATCCGAGGGTGACCGTGAAGGCCGAACCACGGCTCGGTCGGTTGCTATTTCACGGATAATCTAATGGACATTAATCAAAGAGGCCTACCGGGCTTTTATTGAGTCATACCTTACATAACCGCCGCCTTCCTATATCTTTGAAGATTTCCTCCGTCAACAAAAAAAGGGGCTTCAGCTGGTGGAGGAATCGGCCGCCACGATCAGGGAAGTATGACGACATCGCTTACATAATAACAGCCGGCAGCGGTATACTGTACATCTGCGTTTCGCAGAGAGGCATTGCCCATTTTGAGTCGCATGTCCGTTTACCACGTCTCCTTTCGTTCACTACCTCTCTAAGGGACATTCGAATACTAAACTAACTTTGACTGCCACTTTGGGAAGCGTTGGCGCTGGCAGAAGAAGTGGCCGAAGAAACTCCAGAATGATATCGGTAATATAAGCTCTCTCATTTTTTGTGTCACCGTTTATCATTTAGTGTATCATTTGTACTGTAATAAAAAATTGTTAGTCCAAGTACCTCCAATCGTCGTAAGTAATGGCGTCCAATGAACTATGAACCTCTTATTAATTGACTAAATGTAATTGAATTGTACTCTTAATTAGTTCAAGGGCAGACATTAGATTTTTTGCCTGATAGTCGTTGCTCGTAGATTCTGTGTGAAAATAATAAAAATCACGTGTTAATAGATTTTAAATTGCTCGTCGACGTTGTTACAATTGCCTGGCGATTCCTTCAGCCTTAAAACCAGATGGCAATTATTTTCTCTAATTGCTCTGTGATCTGAGATATGCGACCCCATCTCGCCCCAACACGCCGTACGACGGTTCATCAGTTATTCCGATAGAAGTTGAAAATATTACTTTAAATTATCAACATCAACAACGTCAATAATTATTTACATGTTTATATAATATTAGGATGTCAGTGACGAGAGAAGCTGGTCTTAACTGCTTCACCGGATTGAGAGGTGGCATAGTTCTTAGGTCGTCCCAGTGAGGCGTAATCTCGCCTTAGACGGTTACTATGTTACGCGTTAGCATTCCGATCCGAGGGTGACCGTGAAGGACATTCAGAGCTACTGTTAGATAGCAACACATAACACCCAGCGATTGTTATGTATAATAACTACTTACAATGATATCTTAGTGAACAATTTAACTTTATTAGTTCGTAATCAGACATCAAATTAATTTTGTATAAAGATTGTGAGGACGGGCAGCTGTGACGGTATTCGTTAAAATAATTAATTGTACAACGTTACGCTGTCTCAATAAAACGAGTGTACTAGTTTTGGACTATTTCGTTTCACATAACACTATTACACTACACTAACTTTGAGTGACACTTCGGGAAGCGTTGGCGCTGGGAGAAGTGGCCAAAGAAGCCAGCGGTCTTAACATTCAAGGGGTGGGGCCTATAAAATAATTCTTAGGTCCCCTGTTATAATTTATACCCAGCTGATCGCGGATTCATTTTTTTCCCCCGCCCACAAACCGGCTCACCTTGTTACATAACGTATTTTCGCACGCCGCAAACGATGTCTCTCTTAGTTTTTTATTGTTCCCAATAATTATTATTATTGATTTCGATTCAATCGATTATGTCGAGGCGCGGTTGAATCGGTGTGTGGAAAATTTTCCAATATTAACACGATTATATTCATCGATTTACATTAAGAAGAATGCTAGGTGTGACTCGGTGATGGGATTGAAAATTGTGATTTTATTTGTACATAATAAAAGTGAAAAAAATTGGCGGACTTAATGCCAGAAGGCATCCTTTTTTTTGTTAACGCGGGGGAATCTTTTTATAGACCATCCTCCGGTACCCTGGGTGGGCCCGGAGGGATGTGTGTGACTCGGCCTGGGCAGCCCCTACCCACTAAACCTTCCGCGAATGCCATCAGCCGTTATGAGCGGGGTGCCCCAGATCTCACAGCGACAGGACACCCCAGAGCGATGCCAGAAGGCATTCTCTGCCAGTCTACCTTAGGGTCGTGTAGAGATAAAAGACAAAATCAAGGGTGCAACCTTAGAGAAAAAAAAGTAAAATAAGACAAATATAATAATATATTATATGTAAATAAAAAACATACCATATGGATAAATTAATAGCATAACCACAATTATTATGAGTAGCAATAAATTTACAAAAATACAAAACTACATAGATTCAAATATAGATAGATATAGGGAATGAAAAGGAGAATTCCAGCTGTACGTACATTCGATGGCCTTGCATTCAAGCTTTAATATTATAAAATTAAAGGTAAAAGAATTGTTTAAGAAGTCAGTGTAGCAGAGAGGAATATGAAGTGTATTAGACATAGACATAGACATTTATTTATTGGCATCACAATACAAAAACACATCACAGACAGAATATAACACACATTAAAAAATAATGAAAAATAGACAAAACACAGTTAAAGTTACACCGACAAATAATACAAAACATATGATGCCAATATCGGGCACCGTCTTAACATATGCTGTCGCAAGGATGCGACAGCGCTGATTTTCAGCGGTGCCCAGGACTACCTAAAGACGTGCGCGCGCAATACTACTTTTATATGGAATTTATACAGACAATAAATTACTTGATGTGATGTGAATGATAAGTTCATCCTTTAATCCCAGCGGGATAGACAGAGGCAGTTTTTGCACTCCCCTTTCGACCGAGCTTATTAGGTCTCTGTGATACGGGTGAGCACACCGCCATATATGGAGTACAAATTTTGAAGATATGACTGGCTGAATCTGAGACGACTTGGTGTAAGTTTAATCAATTTCAGCCATGTAGTTCTGGGCTCTCAAGAATAAGACTACGGTATCCCCTGCCTGTCGTACAAGGCGACTAAAAGGGGCCTCGGGTTCACTGGGCGACAAGGGTGGGGGCCTGCGTCGTCCACCAAAGTGGACCCGGGAAGAAGGCGACATCGGCTGGCCCGTGTCGCCTTGCGCTGCGAGGGCACAGGGGAGGAGGGAGTAACCTCCCCTTGGGACGTGCTCTCCTTGAGCACAGTGCAGAGGGGCTCCGGTGCGTTCCAAGTGAGATCCCGGGGCCCCTTGACATGCACCGAGGAAAGGGCCACCGGGGAGGTTTTAGTGGGTAAGATCCCCACATAACCGCCGCTTTGCCCCCAGAAGGCGGGGTATCTTTGTGAAGATTTCCTCCCCGTCAACAAAAAAAAAAAAGTTTAATCAATTTATCCGACTTCACAAAAGATGTTCAATTTGTCTTTTTATTATGTTTGTACTACCATAACCCCAATCCAATATTGTTTCATTGTAAATAATGACGTATCCCAAATATGCCGATGAATTTCAATCGATTATTCAATTGAACAATACATGTCAAAAAATTTAATTTGTAGATTTTGGACCTCTACGAATTATGTGACGATCGCCCTCCACCTGTTGTGGTCTTTAGCGGTGTGTCATGCCTACACCTAATGATTGTATGTTAATAGGGTATTTATTGATTACAGGAAGACGAAAAAGTCATGGAATTGGTGGCGAAATACGGTCCAAAGAAGTGGACACTTATAGCTAGGCATTTAAAGGGAAGGATAGGAAAACAATGCAGGTATGGTTATCTTTTCATTACTGAAAACTTATTCAAGTTATAGTAAAGTTACGTAAATATAAATGTCCCACAGACCTTCTTGAGAATAACTTGCCTAACTTAACGATTTTAATTTGGAGAAATTACAAAATAATACTGGCTGAATCTAAAATGAGATTGGTGGAAATCTTTTGTAAGCATAATCAAATTAATTGACTTCATAAAAGGGAGGATTTTGATATAGTTTGTATTTTTTATGTTTGTGCAGTCATAACTTCTTCATTTATTAACCGATTATGATTTTTTTTGTTGGAAATGGGTAACTTTTAATCTATATATATATAAAAGAGAAAGTGTGTGGGTATGTTCAATATAGGCTCCGAAACGGGTGGACCGATTTCAATGAAACTTTCAGCGAATCTTCAGATTGACCTGGCGAGTAATCCTCGATCGAAGCGTTCCTCTTTTTGAACTGTCAAACAAGCCAAACGCCATACTTTTATTTTGCATCAACTTGAGCCCGATATGTTTTTGTTTAAATGATAAGAATGATGTTGTTTTTACTGATATGTACATGGGTGTTGGTAATGATCTTCACCGACTCGAGAAGAGAATGAATACGGAGAGAAATTCTCTCTCTCTAGTGTCGGTCCCTCATGTCTGAGGATCGTGGTCACCATCAGGGTTGCACCTGGAGCGGATGATTTGCTTCCACCGGCTTCTGTCCAGTGCGTCTCTTACAGCACTGTAAAATTTGGAGGACGACGAGTCTTTTACTTGATCGGACCACCTTGTTGGTGAACGGCCGCGAGATCTTTTTCCTGCGGTGTTCCCAACTACGATCAGTTTATCCAGACTTTCGTCGCCTCTGCGCATTGTGTGTCCGAAATACGCCAGGATTCGTTGTCGGCGTATGGTGGAGAGAAATTAATAATTTAATATATTGTTAGAGTTAAATTAAATATTTAATTATGTAAGTTTATTGTTTAAATAAAATAAAGCAGAATGTAGCCCGGCTGGGTATGCTAGTTTTATTATAATTTTGTTATCATCAAACCTTGGGTTTGTTTGTTGACTGAGACATTGCTAGGTTTGACCAATCCACAGCCCTGTTCTGTGCTCTCAAGAATAAGACTACGGTATCCCCTGCCTGTAGTACAAGGCGACTAAAGGGGGCCTCGGGTTCACTGGCCGACAAGGGTGGGGGCCTGCGTCTTCCACCAAAGTGGACCCGGGAAGAAGGCGACATCGGCTGGCACGTGTCGCCCAGAAGGCGGGGTATATTTCTGAAGTTTTCGTCTCCGCCGACAAAAAAAAAAGAAGATTTGACCAATCCAAGTCTAAATACAAGGAGTCCTGAGTTCTGGATCTACGACAGTGCGGAATGAGAAATATGATATAGATTATAATGATATATATTAATTAATTGTCATGTATAATTCCAGAGAGCGATGGCACAACCACTTGAATCCATCGATAAAGAAATCAGCGTGGACTGATCATGAAGACAGAGTTATATACCAAGCACATAAGCAGCTTGGCAACCAATGGGCAAAGATAGCCAAGTTATTACCTGGCAGGTGAGTTGAATTTCATTAACCATAGTATGTATTTAGTATAAAATATAGTAGTAAAGTATAAAATGTTCACCCTTACTTAAAGAATTCCAACAAGTTAAGATTGATTCCAAACACTTCTGTTTGGAATCATAAACTCGGAACAGCCTAAATATCTGTACGCCAAGTTGAAATGGCGGAATGAAGATACTAGCTGTTAATTAGAGCTAAAAACTGCATTTTACAAATTCCGCTACACCGATCTGCTGCGTTCCGCGGCAGTTTCACATACATGACCACCAAGTGTTAGAATAACTTGCCACCGCCCGTAAGAGACAGTAAATCTGTAAACGCATTTAAAAATAAATTAAAACACCTACCAAAGTCACAAAAGATAATATCCCCGTGAAAGATAATATATCGGTGGCTTGTTGTTTCCAATATTTTCAATATTTCATTATAAAATATAAACTTTATACGTTTAATTATCATATTATTTATTTTATTTTTGACTTAATAATATATTTATTTATGATTTTTTTTATCTATTATTTTATTATATATTATATTTATTAATCTCATAACTGTTTTATTCATGTATCATATTTATTATACTCTTATTGTCTGTATAAATTCCATATAAAAGTAGTATTGCGCGCGCACGTCTTTAGGTAGACCCGGGCACCGCTGAAAATCTGCTGAGACGGTGTCCGATATTGGCATCATATGTTATGTACTATTTGTCGGTGGAACTTTAACTGTATTTTATTTATTATCATTCTTTTTTAATGTGTGTTATATTCTGTCTGTAATGTGTTTGTGTTTTAGATGCCAATAAATGAAATTTCTATGTCTATGTTTAGTTTGCCCTCGACTGTTTTTCCCTTCGATTTCTGTTTTCAAGAGCAGAGTGTATTTACTGAGCTAGTGCGCCTTACCATCCAGGACTGCATAAAGTTAAAGTTACAGCCTGTATTATTTATATAATATATATGTCCCACTGTTGGGCGCAGGTCTTCTCTGTAAAGAGAGTATAAGGGCATAGTTCGCCACGCGGCCTTAGTGCGGATTGCCATACTTAACATGCCTTAGAATTTTTTTTCATATTCCATCATCAAATGTGGCATTAGTAGTATCGTCTGTCTTCGTTTTCGGAAGCGGTCTTCTAACACCCTGTATAGCTTTACCTTGTGCAAAAGATTTATGACTATCTATGGAAAAACGAAATTGTTTATTTGAAACCTTTTTTTTTCTGACTCATGAGATAAAGCAATCATGATACTTTTTAATAAAAACAGAATAGAATTTACTTTAATGTTGGTTGAAATCTAAAATTACAGGACAGACAACGCAATAAAGAATCATTGGAACTCAACGATGAGGAGGAAATACGAACCGGGAATCTTGGACAGCTTCGAGAACATTCGACGGAAGCAATCGCGGGTAAAGCCTGGCAGGGTGGTCGCGTTATATACCAATAATAGCAATATTAACGTCAATAGCGTTAATAGCGTTAATATCAAACGCGAAATACCGGAGAAGAGTGTACAAGTCGCTTATAACGATGTTAGTTGTTTTGCTTTTTTGTGTTTTTTTCTTCATAGAGCGATTATGAAACATATTACAGAAATATATACCTTATTACACACCAAAATCAATTAATTTAAAAGCTAAAGTATATTTTTCAATACGTAGAATAGTTGGCGGGAAATAACGTTGACCGTTAATGCACAGAAGTCGAAAGTATGGTATCAGAGGGGAGTGAAGGGGGCGCGGGCAGACAGTGGCATAATTACATAACAACAAAAATGACATAAAAACTAAATAAATCTTAAATTTGCATTAAGTATATGCGTGACAAATGGGCGAATAACTCAATATTACGCCAACCGTTTTCGATGATTCGTTTTTTATTAGACATCCTGTATTTCAAGAGTCAAAGGTCTCATCAAAATGAGATTTTGGTTAGGTTCCGATTAATTCTATTTCCTTATATTCCTACGATAATTCTTAAATACAAACAGGATGATCGCGTTTAACGTTTAATTAGATATGAAGTCGTTTTTTGTTTTTGTTCGTTAATATACTTGTATTGTATTAAGTTTCGCCTCCTAAGTTCTCTTTCTCCTCCCAAAAAACCAGTTGGAAATGTAGCCTTCTGGTTTTCTGGCTGAGCAACGTAATCATTAGACGTAAAAAAATCATATGACCAACATGAGACATAATTATATAGGACACTTGGTGTTACCGCATTTTATGTATACAGAACGTTCCGCATTTCAACTTCCAACTGTGAGGTTATAGGTGACTGTATGACAGCCGCACAGGGTCTGATGATTGTTCAGTAAAATGCTCATATAAAAAAATGACATGACCCACTCACAGTTGGATGTTTAATTACGAGACATCCTGTATATCCCATTTTTTATGTATCTCTTACATCATCATAATTGAGTCATGAAGTTCTGGATACCTCGTTCATAATCGCTCTAATAGTTTTGTTTTTTTTTTGCATTTTTGTGTAACATTTTTTGTGCTATCTGTCTGTTTTTTAAATATCTGTTTTTATTGTTTCTGCTAGTGGATTAAGGCCATACACACAACTTCATCTTTAAGCGTCAATAGTCAATATATAATAGTGGTAGGTTCTAATCTATCATTCGGCTATTGACGTGAACCATCTCCTTTTTTTTGTTTACGAGGAGGAAATCTTCAAAAAGATACCCCACCCCGCCTTCTGGGGGGTAGGCGGCGGTTATGTGGGGTTTTTACCCATTAAAACCACCTCGGTGACTCTTTCCTCGGTGCATGACGAGGGGCTCCAAGATCTCCAGAGGATCGCACCGGAGCCCCTCTGCACTGTGCCCAAGAGCACGTCCCGGGGAGGTTTCTCCTCCCTCATAGTGCAAGGCTACACGGGCCAGCCGATGTCGCCTTCTTCCCGGGTCCACCTTAGCGGACGACAAAGGCCCCCACCCTTGTCGCCCAGTGAACCCGAGGCCCCTTTTAGTCGCCTTATACGACAGGCAGGGGATACCGTAGTCTTATTCTTGAGAGCCCAGAACTACAGGGCTGAATTAATCAGAACTTAAGCTAACTCTTATCAAACTGCGTTTGAAGTACATTCTTTCCAATCAAAAAATAATCATCGAAATCACTTGGCGTTTTCTAATTCCAAATCCAATATAATAATTTGGTCGTTTAAAATCCTCTTTGGTAGTTGGCGAACGCTAGTCGCCACATGATAACCTACATAGTGGAGACTATGGAGCTTTGTTGTGATGTCAAATAGAAGATGTCATAATTTAATTTGGACGATTTAGCAAAAGCAGGAATAAACTTTTAATGTGCTTTCTTGAATTACAGAACAACACAAAGATTTTTTATTATTATTATTATTCCGTACACGTCTTACGTCTTATCTATATTTCTCAAAAAACATAAAAAATACAGAGTAAAGTTCGGTCATCAAAGTCCTTATTTATTAACTATTAATATATGCTATTATACTATACAACTATGCTATTATTACTATTTAATTATTAATATTTGATCTCTTAATATATTAATAAAACTAATAATTGTAATAGCTCCATCTAATCTTTACAGAGTTGGCATGACCCATTCAACGAATCACAACAAAGCAACACATCATCGAACAGTCAGCCGGCGTCCAAGCAAGTGTTGCACTTCAGACAACTCCTCAAGGATCAGCTCAGCAACCTCCAACAGCAGACCAAGATGAGCCCCATGCAGAAGTCACCGGATAGATCCGGTCTGATCCCGGCTGATACCGTGGAGATTGTAGATTCACCTTTTAAGTGAGTGTTTGTCTTTCTTTCTAACAACAAAAACGATCTATTTTTGTTATAAACTCGTTTGCAACGGGCTAACTGAGTAGGCTAGTTTGTTGAAGGTCCCTAAATCTTACAGGTTCGGAAATACAGCTGGTGACAGTTAATTCCACAGGTTGACAGTGCATAGAAGAAAGTTACGCGAAAAACGTACAGTCGTGGTACGCTAACCGTTAAGATGGTGTTGATTTTACGTGAAATAGTAACCGTCCAAGCCGTGATTACCCCTCACCGGGGGGACCCTTGTGTCGAGTTACTAGCGGTAGAGGTTCAGGCTAAGCGACCTAAGAGCTATGCCACCTCTTAATCCGGTGAAGCAGTCAAAGCCAGCTTCTCTGGCCAAGATGTGCGGTAGCTTATTTTCGAGTAAAAACAAAAACCGACTTCAAATCGATTCAAACGTTAATTTGCTCCTAAGAACTGGATAATTCTAGTAATAGTAAGTGTCTTGGATCCCATAATCAAAGACTAAACTCTCATGACTTTTTCAAACTACCCTTGAAGTACGCATTTTACATTAAAAAATCATCGAATTCCATTTTTTTTTTAAAGAAAGCTAGCAATATTTCTTTTTTTTTTTTCAGAAATATTACTAACAATCTTGTTAACCATTCCAACTAAGCTTAAGCTTGTGCAAGGACGTGGTTCACGGCAATAGTCGAATGGTGGATTCGAACCCACGACCTTACGATTCGCAGGCCGTATCCTAAACCATTAGGCTATTGACGCTTATTCATCCATCCAGTCTATTGGCGTAATATTGATGACGGCTCCAATATGAAACCTCAATCGAGGTCATTATATTGTTGCTTGAGGTTTTCTGCAGTAGTAGCGGATCCAGCCTCAACAGAAGATTCTGGAACATGTGACGGCGCCAAAGTATCCTGGCATCCCATACTAAAGGCCATCCCATCTTCCAGGGTATAAGAGTCACACCGTCTGGTCTCTTACCATCACTACGCAATAGTCCATTTGGCTCCAAAGTTGATGGAACATTAGCGGTGGAAAGATCCCGACGGATGATGTCGTTGAGGTTGGAGTGCCATGAAATGAGTCCTGATGATCGTATTAAATAAGTGACATTTTTTAATGACGAGCTACACAGATTGGCCAGAGAGGCTGGCCTTGACTGCTTCACCGGATTGAGAGGTGGCACAGCTCTTAGGTCGCTTAGCCTGAACCTCTATTGCTAGTAACTCGACACACCCCGGTGAGGGGTAACCTCAGCTTGGACGGTTATTATATTACGCGTAAGCATTCCGATCCGAGGGTTGTCCGAGAGGGCCGAACCACGACTAGGTCGGTTGCTATTTCACGGATAATCTAAGTGACATTCAAAGCTAAACTAACTTTGAGTGCCACGTCGGGAAGCGTTGTCGCTGGGAGAAGAAGTGGCCGAAGAAACTCCAGCAACGCTCCTGACATCTAAGGGGTGGGGCCTAACGCGCGAGGATTATTCGCAACCTACGACGATCGCGAATGGACGTTTTGTGGATTTGTAGAGATCTAGCCTGTGCAATGGTAATCGCGTCGACCGAATCGTCAAGAACGTGTCTCGGCCTCCGGGCGATAATAAGTGACATTTTAATATCCATTAATATGGAGCTATTTGAGAAAGCGCCTATAAATACGAACTTTATACACTATACTTGCGAGAATATCAACCATACAAGTATTTAAATATTTTCGGATAGTTCATTTTGCTCATGTTATTTATATAAATAAATAAATTGTTACAGATATGTCGACATGGAATCGCTGCAATCTGAATCACCAATGAAGAACTTTTTATCGCAAACCGTCAATTCTGAAGATAACCAGAGTACATGTAAGTTAAAATTGAATATTTGAATTATAATTAATCAGAACTTAAGCTAACTCTTATCAAACTGCGTTTGAAGTACATTCTTTCCAATCAAAAAATAATCATCGAAATCACTTGGCGTTATATTGAGTTATTCGTCCATTTGTCGCGTTTGTTTTTCCTCGAGGAGGGGAAATCCGTTATGAACCCTGGGCAGTCCGTGCTGCCCAGGAGTGTCCGACTATCACGGACTAAAAACCCTCCTCCTCCACCACATCAATGTTCCCACCTTGAAGCCTACCAGCAATGTGTTTTTTTTCCACAAGGAGGGGAAATCCGTTATAAACCCTGGGCAGCCCGTGCTGCCAAGGAGTGTCCGACTATCACGGACTAAAAACCCTCCTCCTCCACCACATCAATGTTCCCACCTTGAGGCCTACCATCGATGTGTTTTTTTCCACAAGGAGGAAATCCGTTATGAACCCTGGGCAGCCCGTGCTGCCAAGGGGTGTCCGACTATCACGGACTAAAAACCCTCCTCCTCCACCACATCAATGTTCCCACCTTGAGGCCTACCATCGATGTGTTTTTTTTCCATAAGGAGGGGAAATCCGTTATGAACCCTAGGCAGTCCGTGCTGCCAAGGAGTGTCCGACTATCACGAACTAAAAACCCTCCTCCTCCACCACATCAATGTTCCCACCTTGAGGCCTACTATTGATGTTTTTTTGTCCTACGTAACCCTTTTTATTTTCTGTTCTCTCTCTCTGTTCTTTATTTTCGTCTTTTTCCATCTGTTCGATGATTCTTTCCATAAACGTATTAATTATGGTCCAGTTCTTTCTTCTTATAATTAAGTCCACTATGCTGTCCACCGTCACGTTAGTCCTTAATTTAGCATTCGTATTTTTTCGTTCTCTCACGGAACGACCGCATGCGAATAACGTGTGTTCGGCATCATGTATCGCGTCTTTACAATACATACACAGTGCTCTCTGACGTTTGTCAATCCTTGTTGTGTATGTCATAAAGACTCCATGGCGCGTCAAGCATTATGTAATCCGGTAGTTCACGTCTCCGTGCTTTCTGTTTGTCCAAGTCTTTATATTTTTGATTAATTTGTCGCGCACATACTTGATGCAAATATGAGAATTATATTTGTTCCTCATGGACCACACTGGAAACACCAGCTTTCAAATAAAAACAACAATCATCAAAATCGGTTCTTCCACTCGAAAGTTCGTCGAGGTAGCTCAGTGCAGCTCGCCACAAGTTGCATAGTACACTAGTTACCCGAATTCGATCCCCGGTGCCGGCACCAATAAATTTGCTGTTGCATTTTATGTGCTGATTTACCACGCACTCGGCGGTGAAGCAAAGCATCGTGAGGAAACCTACATGTCCTAGAAATTTTATCTAAGACATGAGAAGTCTGCCAACCCGCACTAGCGCCGTGTGGGGGACTATGCGCTTTACAGAGAAGGCCTGTGCCCAGCAGTGGGACATATAAAAAGGCTGTTACTTTAACTCAAAAGTTGTGAGGTAATAAACATACACGAATTGAGAACTTCCATTCCTGTCAAAGTCGGTTGAAAATATCTGTCTTATAAATCGTTCAGTTCTATGTAAATTAATAAGATGTATCTCCTCAGCAAGCTACGTACTGCAGACAGATGGAAGTAAAGAGATAGTGGTGCCATCCGTGTACGTGTCGCCTAAGAAGAAGACAATGGACTCCAGCAGTCCACCCCCGATCCTGAGGCGAGGGAAGGTTAAGAAGTCTCTCCTTGCGTCCAGCTCTAATGTGAGTCAATGTATTGTATCCAGCTTATTATTTATTAAAAAACTACTAACATTCGTGTTAACCGTTCCAACTAAGCTTAAGCTTGTGATAGAAGATGGTTCACTACAATAGTCGAATGGTGGATTCGAACCCACGACCTTACGATTCACAGACCGTACCCTAAACCATTAGGCTATTAATGACTAATGGTTGAGGGTAAAGCATTTCCTGGCACATCTCAGTTGAAATAGTTACTAACTATCCAGCCCTCTAGTTCTGAGCTCGTAGAAAAGACTACGGTATCCCCTGCCTGTCGTAGAATTCGAATAAATAAAGTATTCAATATATAGTATTAGGTATAATATAGAATAATTTTTATTTTATTTAAGGAAGACCAACACAAATCTTACAAACTAGGTATGTACATATAAGATTAATATAATCACACAATTATTACATATATTGTGTAAATGCAATAAAAAACGAGTGTGCTTTAGACCACGCGGCAGAAGTTAAACTTCTTTAGCTCCATCTATACATGTACATACAAATATGTTTATAAAAAAAATGGTTATATGTATAACATATACACGATTCTTCAAAAGAAAAAAAAAGTGTGCTCTCATCTCTCTTTCTAGCCCCTACAGTAATATACGAAACGTAATTCGTTAGAGGTTCAGGCTAAGCGACCTAAGAGCTATGCCACCTCTCAATCCGGTGAAGCAGTCAAGGCCAGCTTCTCTGGCCAATCTGTGTAGTTCGTCAAAAAAAAACGTAATTCTTTCTATCACAGACTATATCTCCATCTAAACTTTCCTACACCTCGCCCGATCACAATTAACGTAACGCATTTAGCTTACTCCCCAAGTCAAGTGTGCGTTAAGAAGTCTTTTTTTTAAAAGTGCAAAATGAATATTTCCATCAACTCGCTCTGGTCACTGGCGTGAACAAGAACCTGTATAGCTTTGTAAAACCTTGCTAATCGTATTTCAGACGTGGGACGCGATACAGAAGGCGCTGGACTCCAGGGAAGCTGGCGTGACACCTATTAAGGCGCTGCCATTCAGCCCGTCGCAGTTCCTCAACTCTCCAGCCGGCATCTCATTCCCCCACTTCGATTCTACACCGCTGCGGACATGTGGCAAGGTAACATACCATTACCACTTACAATGAATGAATGAATAATGAATAAATGTACTTTATCCTCTATATATAATTTATATTTATATTATTATTTGTCTCGGCTAATCACTGGAACGTTTAGGTCGCTTATAACGGGACTTTAACTAACAGATAGCTGATGTAATACGCAGTAACATAGGCTATTTTTATTTTACAAAATTAAAATATATAGTTTTTAAACGCTGGTAACACTGCGAGACGCAGTTAGTATATATAAATCAATATGTTTCAGGAATGGAGCGCAAGTCCGTTGTTACAGACGCCAACTCCCGCCAATATCACGCCCGGTGGCAGTCAACTGCGCAACATAACACCCAAGTAAGTATATACCCTTTTTTTTTGTTAACGGGGAGGAAATCTTCAAAAGATAGAAGGCGGCGGTTACGTGGTATATGGTTATGGTGAAGACATTCAAAGCTAAATTAACTTTGAATGCCACTACGGGAAGGGTTTGCGCTGGGAGAAGAATCCGAAGAAACACCAGCAACACTCCTAACATCTAATCTTATGTAATACTTTCTACCATCCCCAATTTTCAGAACACCGACCCCATTCAAAATGGCAATGGCAGAGCTCGGCAAGAAGTCAGGCTTAAAGTACGAGCCGTCGAGTCCCGGGCTTCTCGTGGAGGATATCACTGAAATGATTCAGAGAGAGGAGAACTCGGATAGCACGATGCAACTTAACGACTCCATGTTATCCTCTACCGCTGAACAGGATGGTACTGGTCAGGTAAGTTAATACAGCTTATATGTCCCAACCATGTAGTTCTAGGCTTGTAGAATAAGACTACGGCGGTATCCCCTGCCTATAGTAGCAGGTCACTAAAAGGGGCCTCGGGTTCACTGGACGATAAGGGTGTGGGCCTTTGTCGTTCGCCAAAGTGGACCCGGAAAGAAGGCGACATCGGCTGGCCTGTGTCGCCTTCCACTGCGAGGGCACAGTGGCGGAGGGATTAACCTCGCCTCTCAGCCCAGGACCTGCTCTATGAAGAGCACAGTGAAGAAGGGCTCCGGTGCGTTCCTCTGAAGATCCCGGAGCTCCTTACCATGCACCGAGGAAGGGCCACCGGGGAGGTCCCATCAGAAGGCGAGGTATCTTTTTGAAGATTTCCTCCCCGTTAACAAAAAAAAAGATTAATTAACAAACTACCCTCAGGTTTAATAAAATGTGTAACTCAAAAAAACGTTAAGCGCAAGCTAAAATATTACTAATGTACACAAGACGGTCACTTTAGCGCCAGTGACAAACTACTGCGGTTTGTATAGCTGATGACCCCGGAGCCCCTCACCATGCTCTGAGGAAGGGCCAACGGAGGGTTTTGTCAAAAAAAACCTATATGTCTTCTCTGCATAAAGAGCATTAGAGCATAGTCTTCCATGCAGCCTAAGTATGGCAGTAATCTACTAATTTAATGACGATCGTATATCACGAGATTAGAATTGAAACAACTGAATGTCAGTGGTACGGCATTAGAAACCCATAGTTGCGCCACTGAACAAGTATAGTGCCATAACTATATTTGATAGTAAGAACTAAAACTACAGCTACGTATGTGAACTGCCCTGTAATTCCCTCATACAAATGTACTCAATTTATTCTTCTCTCAATTCAATATGACAGTAGCAATTGTTAGTTTATGCTTTAGTTTGATTTAGTGTGAATTGATGCTTTCGCTTCAAGCCTTATCATAGCTTTTGCTTGATTTTTAATCCTCTATTCCACCCATTTATCAGCGATAGGATATAAAAGAGATAGGATACTGGAATTAGGTTATCAACTTCACGTTAGGCTAACGTACCGCGTTTCTCCGACTATAATTATAACCATCTAAAACGTATGTAAGCTTATTTGGAATGGTTAACAAGAGGAGGAAATAAATTTGTAAGCATTTTTAATAGACTAAGTACCAATCCAATTGAAGCTTACCACAGTTGCTCTAGAGGCGTATACAACGTCCGTCTTTCTAAATATAACGTCCAAAAACTTGTTAATATCTATGCCCAGTGTAGGGCGTACCATATCTGAAAATGTTGAGGTCATATTACCGTACTAGTATAACAATAATGTAACACGACAGGTGAACGATTCGGGTATAGGCAGCGGTAGACGTGGGAAAGAGAACATACCGTCGCACAAGCGTGCTAGGAAAGCGCTCGCGACTACATGGGGCGCGGTCACCAGCACGCCGCACGCAACGCACACGCACGCCGCCAACGGGACACACGGCATTGTGCCTGATGTCTCCTTCATCGTGGAAACCCCGGTGAGAAAACCACACAAATTGACTCACTTGACTCGAAGAGATGCAGTCTCTTTGCAATATCTATCATATTCACCTCGAAGGGTGTTTCGAGGAATTGTATGAAATCATCCCAGCTGCCAAATTTCCGTTACCTTACATCACGTCAAATCTAAAAATTCAATCAACATCTCTCCAAGCTAGCCATGGTTGACCCTGAGCCACTAGACTCGAAGAGGTGCAGTCTCTTTGCAATCTCTATCGCACTCACTTCGTGGAGTATTCCTAAGAATTGTACGAAATCATTCCAGCTGCCAAATTCTGATACATCACGACAGAACTAAAATTGCATAAATATCTTGATGGTTGTCATCCACAACTTCGCAGCTTTCTTCCACATCTAACCATCGTATGGGATCACATGTTACCAGCGGTGTTTTTGAACCGATACGACTTTGGAACCTTCAAAAATGAGCCCACTCCTTTCTTTAAGGCCAATTCTGGCAATGCAGTATTGTGGATGCTGTTGAGAGACGGTGATCACTTAAGAGCCATAAGCTCGTTTGTCCCTTTTTCTATATAAAACAAATAAATATTCATACATCAATGGCATGAAACAGAGATTGTTAAAACCAGCAGTGAATCTATCGGGTTATTAATGCACTATTAATTACAATATTTCAGACTTGAAAGAGCTTTATGTCCATATAAATTTTTAATTAAATATCAAATTTCAGTAAAGAATGTTATGTAATCAAAATATATAACAAGAAACGCATTGTTTCAGAGCAAAACGCTAGCCGGAGACAGCTCTGTTCTCTTCTCCCCGCCATCGATTGTAAAGAACTCCATTCTAGAAGAATCCACAAGTCTCCACAGTCTAATGAGCACAGAGAACACGCCTGAGAACATTAAATACGACGAAATCGACATTGAGTCCGTCATCACAGAAAAAACTAAGGTACAACACCGGTCCATCCCCACTAATTCCACCCCTAACACCTACAACCCTTACGAGATTTACACAAACGAACTTAACCCTAATCCCCACGTATTTAGGAACATCACCAATCTAGAATCGCCTAGAACATTCGCTCGTTTGAATGCAGAGAGGTTACGCACTATAACAACTTCTAACGAATTAGCGTGTGATAACGGGAATAGATCACTAATAGCACCTAAACAGGTGCTTGCTAACGCGTTAGCTGATCACATATATAAAGTGACCAATCAAAAACCATCGACAACGCGAATAGATGAAATATTGACCAATAAAGTGATGACTAGAACGGATCATAGACAAAAAGAGAATCAATGGTGGCATGATAAGGATTCCGGTAACGATGAAATGTTTTCCAATGATTATTTTATGTTCTAAATGTTATGTGCTAGAAGTAGCTTAGCAGGTTCTAGGTAATACGTTAGCCGACCACATATAAAAGTGACTAATTAAAAACCATAGACAAAAAGAGAATTAATGGTGGCATGATAAGGATTCCGGTAACGGTGAAATGTTTTCCGATGATTATTTTATGTTCTAAATGCGCTAAAAGTATATATAAAAGTGACTAATCAAAAACCATCGACAACGCGAATAGATTAATTATTGACCAATAAAGCGATGACTAGAAATAATCATAGACAAAAAGAGAATCAATGGTGGCATGATAAGGATTCCGGTAACGATGAAATGTTTTCCAATTATTATTTTATGTTGTAAATGCGCTAAAAGTATATATAAAGTGACTAATTAAAACCATAGACAAAAAGAGAATTAATGGTGGCATGATAAGGATTCCGGTAACGGTGAAATGTTTTCCGATGATTATTTTATGTTCTAAATGCGCTAAAAGTATATATAAAAGTGACTAATCAAAAACCATCGACAACGCGAATAGATTAATTATTGACCAATAAAGCGATGACTAGAAATAATCATAGACAAAAAGAGAATCAATGGTGGCATGATAAGGATTCCGGTAACGCTGAAATGTTTTCCAATTATTATTTTATGTTGTAAATGTTATGTGCTAGAAGTAGCTTAGCAGGTTCTAGGTAAGGTTGTTTATTGAATTAACGAATTAACTATTGACTTATAAAATAAGAACAAAATGGCGACTTAAGTCAAATAGGTGACACGAAAGGTTTTAGATAACCGCAGCCCTGTAGTTCTGATATAATAAGACTACGGTATCCCCTGCCTGTCGTAGAAGTCGACTAAAAGGGGCCTCGGGTTCACTGGGCAACAAGGCAAGGCGACATCGGCTGGCCCGTGTCGCCTTGCACTGCGAGGGCACAGGGGGGAGGGATTAACCTCCCCCCCCTGGACATGCTCTCCGAAGAGCACAGTGCAGAGGGGCTCCGGTGTTTTCCTCTGGAGATTCCGGAGCCCCTCACCATGCACCGAAGAAGGGCCATCGGGGCGTTTTAGTGGGTCGTCAAAAAAACGCGTATAAATAAAAAATTGTCTTTTAAAAACATTATACGAGACTCAAAGAAGGCCAGATATGTCATCCAATGTGCAATTATCATTTTAAGGAGTTCCAGCTAACATCTAGGTCATATACACCGAATAATCAATTAGTTGAGAGCCGCGGTAGCTCAGGGTCCGGGCGGTTGGCTCAAGTTGCATAGTACGCTAGCGACCCGAGTTCCATCCCCGGTGCCGGTACCAATAAATTTGTTGTTGCAATTTTATGTGCTGATTCACCACGCGCTCGGCGGTGAAGGAAAACATCGTGAAACCTACATGTCCTAGAGCATTTTCTGAGACATGTAAAGTCTACCAATCCGTATTAGGGCTGTGTGGCGGACTGTGCCCTTATACTTGCAGCCTTTATGTATATTATATTATATATATTATATGTTATATATTATATATAAAGGCTGTAACTTTAACTTAAATTAGACATGTCCATAGTCGAAATGAGAATTAACGGTCTCAAGTTATTGAGACTTGATCTGTGCTTCATATTAGCATATATTAAAGTGATTATCGAACCAAAAACTAACCACGAGTATAGTTGAAATTATGACTATTTTAGTCAAAAGGAGATAGGGTGAAGAGAAGCGACAATGTTCTTACTGAACAATTATCAAATGTTATAATTTCTGAATCATGTATGGATTTTTAGTTTTATTTATAGATGTTATACGCTTAAATGACTGTGAAATAATTAAGAATTTTTTTTCAAATCGAATCAATTTTCATTCTAGCAGTTTCATTCTTAAGTACATTATTATATACTAATGTAACGAATACGCTCTGATAGAGCCTGAAGGATATGTTTACGAGGAGTGTACGATATATATCGATATTCAAAAAACATCGATATAAGAACGCGATATATCGCTCCAATCCGACATTAACGTCAAATATATTTGATCTGATAACCAAATACTGCATGTAATATTGTTTATAGTTACAGTCTTACTCTAAGCGATGGCAATTGTATAATTTTATAATCTGCGCCGCGTTTTTTATACTGAACCTATCGAAAAATTTATACAACAATATATCGCATAATATCGATACAATATTACAATATATTTTTACGTGGACATCCCTATTCCATTCTAGCTTTTATTTGTGGTTGACTAATTGAATGAAAACAAAACGTAGACACCTTTACTTGTGCTGCCATCATGAATAGTGTTGTATGTTATTACACTCCTACTGTCCGCGATGGCATCTCGGCATTAAGGAAACTGCCGCGAGTAGAAGTCTGAGTGCGTGTAAGAGCCGACCTCAGAGGGAGCGAGTAACTATTGCCATGGAACATTGATGACTCTCTTTCTCGTGTCATGCGATCCTTTTTCCGGCATGTATCAACGTTAGGGTACCCCCATCGCACCCAAACCTTAACCATCGTAACCTAACGTGCCCCACGCCCGAAACGGTTGAAAGTCCCTAAAATTAAGAAAGTCCCGAGGCTGCTAAACCAATTGTGTGCAAAATGAACGTTCATTGGTATCATAGTTTATCGACCACACTAGGAGGAGAATATTAAAATACTTGAAGATTAAATCGACAAATTAGTGATTATAGTGAATTAATGACTGAATGAAGTTTTTTTTTAAGACGAACTGCTTCAACGGATTGAGATGTGGCTTAGCTCTTAGGTCGCTTAGCCTTGAACCTCTAACGCTAGTAACTTGACACAATGGTCCCCTCGTGAGGGGAACCTCGGCTGGGACGGTTACTATGTTACGCGTAAGCATTCCGATCCGAGAGGAACCGGACCATGACTCGGTCGGTTGCTATTTCACGGATAATCTAAACTAACTTTGAGTGTCACTTCGGGAAGCGTTGGTGCTGGGAGAAGAAGTATCCGAAGAAACACCAGCAACGCTCCTAACATTTAAGGGGCCTGCCCATAAAATAGCGTTAACGGGCGAGGATTATTCGGAAACTCCCACGGTCGCATCAAAGCATTATTTAGTTCACTTTAGGTTCATTGATTTAAGGCTAGTCAATGAATTTTTTTCATGTATCATTGTTTTCGGTTCGTTTTTTCGTATAGCACTATTTTTTTTTAAATTTAAGCGCACCAAAATAATTTAGCGTTTAACGAGATTAGGACGTTAAGGCACCAAAGATGAATTTTTCATCAAATGAATATTCGTTATGAATTCTTAATATATTCGGTTTACATAGCTATTAAACGGATTAGGTTTATGCGTAAAAAAGGATACCTCAAGTTTACCATGCACCAAATTGTTTTAGTGTTACTAGGTTTAAAAATTAAATTATAAGCATTTTACAAGTATTACGATTAGGTTTAATGAGCGTAAAAAAAATTAAACGTAGTACTAAGCTTGAAGTATTAGAATTGCTTGACTAACATCCCAGTTAGGTCTCCCATCCTTTCCTTTATTATATTTATTATAGAGAACAATAAGTTTTTTTTGGTATTTGCTTTGTAATTTGCCTGTAAAGTTATTAACATTAACAGAATAAAACGTAACAAAGACTCCAGTCATCGGTTGTGGATTGTGTAATCTAATTACGAACTATTTATTTCTATAACTTTTTTTTTGTTATAATTATAAACAATTTTAATAACAAATCGGCAACTATACTTAAGTACTTTATTTGAAATAATTAAATGACACCCATCCCCACTTCATTTGTCATCCCTTAAACCATTCCTATCACAATATTGACAGGCCTGTGTTGAATCTACATTTTTTTCTTATTTAAGAAACATATTTATTTATCTTGTTGAATAATTGTTTTTTTTGTTACTAATTTATGTTTTTTTAATTGTTTTAATTTACTCTTATCTATAGCCGTAGATGCTATTTATGGCAACATTTTGTAAACGATTTGTGTTTTTTATATTGTAGTTTTAGAGTCACTGTCAATATTGTTTGTATTCCATCTCCAATCCAAAATGATCAATCCGATGTCATTTTTATTTCAATAAATGTATTTTTCATGTAAATTATGCTTTTTTTTTCCACCTCCACTTAACAAACAAGATCACAGACGTTGTTTATCTGTCCTAGTAATCTAGATAAGAAATATATTTTTTTATAATTTATAAGCAATTGCATGACATTGATAATAAGCTCTCACATCCTTTTCAACCTAATTATAGGATAGACAGAAACAGGTTGTTAGAAAAGCGTTGTTAGCTTTTCATTTTTTGCAAAATCTAACATTTCACTCCTAACTTTGAAGTGGTAGCTTAGTGTCGTTCGATATTCTAATCAGAGGTCTGAATCCAAGCTCGCTTGTACCCATGAGTTTTTTTTTTTTTGGTATTTGCTTTGTAATTTGCCTGTAAAGTTATTAACATTAACAGAATAAAACGTAACAAAGACTCCAGTCATCGGTTGTGGATTGTGTAATCTAATTACGAACTATTTATTTCTATAACTTTTTTTTTGTTATAATTATAAACAATTTTAATAACAAATCGGCAACTATACTTAAGTACTTTATTTGAAATAATTAAATGACACCCCTCATCCCCTCCCCACTTCATTTGTCATCCCTTAAACCATTCCTATCACAATATTGACAGGCCTGTGTTGAATCTACATTTTTTTTCTTATTTAAGAAACATATTTATTTATCTTGTTGAATAATTGTTTTTTTTTTGTTACTAATTTATGTTTTTTTTTAAATTGTTTTAATTTACTCTTATCTATAGCCGTAGATGCTATTTATGGCAACATTTTGTAAACGATTTGTGTTTTTTTTATATTGTAGTTTTAGAGTCACTGTCAATATTGTTTGTATTCCATCTCCAATCCAAAATGATCCGATGTCATTTTTTTATTTCAATAAATGTATTTTTCATGTAAATTATGCTTTTTTTTTCCACCTCCACTTAACAAACAAGATCACAGACGTTGTTTACCTGTCCTAGTAATCTAGATAAGAAATATATTTTTTTATAATTTATAAGCAATTGCATGACATTGATAATAAGCTCTCACATCCTTTTCAACCTAATTATAGGATAGACAGAAACAGGTTGTTAGAAAAGCGTTGTTAGCTTTTCATTTTTTGCAAAATCTAACATTTCACTCCTAACTTTGAAGTGGTATCTTAGTGTCGTTCGATATTCTAATCAGAGGTCTGAATCCAAGCCCGCTTGTACCCATGAGTTTTTTTTAGCAATTTTCAAAAGGGCAAAAGTGCTTAAAATAAAGAAAGTCCCGAGGCTGCTAAACCAATTGTGTACAAAATGAACGTTCATTGGCATCATAAAATATTGACAACATTTGCTGCAGTTTTAGTATTCTTTAATTGAAATATGGCTTAAAAGAGGATATTTTATCAAGAATCAAGGATGAATGAGAATGACAAATAAAAGTGAAAAGGAAAGTAAACAAAATTAATACGGCTCGAAGGACCAATGGTCGGGGTAGCCCGAAGCGATAGACTGTTAGTACTGATATAAAGAACTGAATAATTTTATAGAACTGACATTGTGACGTACTAATCAGATACAAGCACGTGTAACTTGGAAGGCTGTATGCGCACTGATTCCAAACATCAACCTTCACTCTACTGATAAAAAGTGCAATAAAGCATTAATGTATGTGCTTGCTCGTGCAGTAAGGTCTGTAGAGGCTGCCCTAGATGGAGCTATATCTACCAGACAACGTATTAAAAAGGATTTTAAAAAAATATCTTTAGCCTCTCACTTATCAGGTAAAACGCAGCAGTTATAATATTCTATAATTGTTAACAATGTCAAGGTAATGTGATGAATAACTAAATTATTAATTATGAATTAAGACACAATAAAGTTCAGGTAAATCACTAACATATCATTGGAAGTAGTTATTATTAGTATTAGTAGTTACATGTGTCATGTGTTGCCAACTAACATGCTATTTAGCATTTTCTTTCACCTAACCTTTGGTACTTATGAACAGTCTAGAGGTGCCGTTATAAATTCGTTTTAGGAATGTTATAAAGACAAATTTCATCTAAATACACAGACGACGTCTTTATAAAATATATGTTTGATAAAAAGTTTTCATCCCCAACATAAGGAATCCTAATGAGTGATAAGTTCAAAGTGCTTTTTTTTTATTTAGATTTGAGTTTCTAATTAAAGGTTCGTCGGTTATCCGGGGAGCCGATTGTGGTGAAGAAATCGGCTGTGAGGTCCATCAAGTTCGATCAGGCGCCGACAGAGTTTCCAGACGAAAAGCCAACCTTATTACTGGTTCGTATTAGACCATATAGGCCCTAGTCTCGGGCGCCCTCGGATCGGAATGCTTTCGCGTAGCATAGTAATTGTCAAAGCCGAGGTTACCCCTCACCGGGGGACCCTTGTGTCGAGTTGTTAGCGATAGAGGTTCAGGCTAAGCTAAGTCAAAAATTCGACAGTTCGAAAATCGCTCTAAAGCCAAACCTTACAAACTTATAATAATTTGTGGATATTTAAGTCACCTATCAGTGACTTTAGAGATACGCTAGCGACCCGACTTGAAATTTTAAGCCAGTTACGAATTTATGGTTAAGATCAATGTATTGATTAGCAGTTCAAGGTTTTCTTAAAATTTGATGGAAATATGAGGGATACATAAGACGAAATACATATATCTATATAAATAAATATAATTGTAGTGTCTATTTGTAATATTACAATAACTGCTTTTACCTACATGCATATGATTGTATGTATGTACGGTACATATGCCATAATTTTGTACGAGATTCTTTACATTTTTGTCTGTTTGTTCAGGCTAATCTCTGGAAAGGGTCTACCGACTATGACGAGACTTGCTGGCAGATAGCTAATGTAATAAAGAGTAACTTAAGTTACTTTTACTTTAGATCAATTTAAATAAATACTTTTTTAATCACGGATGACACCGCGAGACTGCTAGTAGACTATATTGCAAGTGCAAAATGTCAGTCAAAATAATTCTAAGTATCATGTTTTTTCGCAGGCTAATAATAATAGATGGGAGATATTCGCGTGTGGCAAGACTCAGGATCAGTTGGACTTGACAGTCCTAGCGCATCAGTACCTGAGGAACACGGCCTTAAAACCTCGCTCTTTGAACTTTTAAAGTTGGAAGAAGTGAACATTTGCAAGGCATTTAGTGGACGTTAATTTATGCATAGCAACACAGTGTGATTTTAGTTGTAAGTGTAATTTATAGTTTTGTATTGTAGTTCATTTTTAGCATGAGATTTTAGGTAAACCAACAACAATTTGTTAGCTGTTATTCAATCTTAATTAAGCTTGATATGTAATGGTACATACCACTACAGTTCGAAGTTAGGTCACTAATATCAAGCCCCGAGTCTGCTTTTGCATATTGCAATTGTTTACAAAAAGAACGTTCATTGGTCTTTTATACATATCATAGTGGTCTGACGTTAGAATTTGTGCCTTCCATTATGTTCATACTTCGTATTTCTTTTAATGTAATTTCTGTCGATACTTAAGGACGGATAAAGTTAGAAATATTATGTTGTATTGACTGGAAATATTAAATTTTAAATCTCAGTTCTCTGTAATAGTTCTCTTTACAGGACAAAATTTCGATTAGACTTTTTATTAATTTTATATATCTCAATCGAAGTTGGTCCAAGAATGGTGCCTTGTGGTACACTTTATCCTTTTTCAGCACTATTGCTTTTACTATTTTGACAACGAACTTGGAAATTGTTTCTTATTATTTAGATTTTAATGAAAACTGTCATGAACCACACTTCTAAAACCTGTACTTTTAAGTATTAGGAATTAAGGCTAAGAGACCTTCTCGAATGCTTTATGTAAGTCTGAAAAAATACAATCATTTATTTTTCTATGTAATAAAGGGACGTCGATCAAAAACAACTAAACCATGTTAGTTGTCTCTTTAATTATTTTTTTAATATATTTTTATCGCATCACAACGATTTGGTATAACACGAATGTGAGAGAAATACGTATAATAATGTTGGAATGTTGGTACAAATGCCATTGAGATCCTAATTAACATTCGTGAATTGCGCCTAGCTAGAAATGGATGGTTTTTTTTGGTATCATACAAACATATTGGCTTACATAAAATCTTATACCAAAATGAACAGCTAAGTGCTGTCATAGTTAAGGTAATTAGGTTTATTTTATAAAGATTAATAAAAACGGTCAATAATTTGTGATCATTGTAAGTTTTGCCATATATAATTATTAATCTGTCAAATTTATTAGAACGTCTCGCCTTTGTCTTGTATCGTGTTTAATATATTGCTGGCAATAATATTTGTAAGTTTATAGTTTTAAGTGATCTTGTAACGTTTTATAAGCATGTAGTTTTTTATACACATATTTATTTGTCGTCTGTTCGTATCGTTGTACGTAAAAGGGCTAGTGTAGTAACTAGAGTAAGCGATCTTCAATAAAACTACGGGGACATTGTTGTTCAGTCAGATGGTACCAATTTGTTCAACTTTTTTCGGTTTCTTGTATAAAAATCATTTATTAATCTTCTAGCCGTCACATATGGGACCCAAAAAGCTTGGTGACAACTAGATTGCGAATGCTGTCTCTGTATGACACAAAATAAGCCTACCTGTTGTGGTATCGGGTATGAGTTTGTATATGTATTTATAGTTAAAATTTCAGGCTAATTCAGATACCTCTTGTGAAGTTATCCGTTCAACTAAACTTTTCGCTCTAGAAAATTCTGTAAAGCACTGCCCATAGTGAAGTATTTGTCTTGTTATTATAAGTAGTGTGTTCTAGTACTCATAGACAATAAGGTTTTTGTGTTATTTTTTTTTACAACAATGACACCAACAACGTGATTTAGTAAGTAAGCGGCAATAATATTTTGTGAATCATGAACAATACGTGTGTAACAGTAAGATTGAACGAATGGATTCACGAAATTAATGAACGAGTACATATGTTAGTGAATTAGTAAGTTTGAACGAATGAATGAACGAGTAACGTGTAAGTAATACGTTGAATATCGTAAAGAGAGTGTTATTTTTGTAATATCTATCTGTGTAAATATTTCCATTCGATGAATACCTTCTCAATAGCAACTCCCTGAATCTAGTAACTCTCTCGTATCTAATAGTTTGTTGTATGTAAATTTAAACGATGGTGGTGAGAGAGAAAATATCTTTGTGTATGAAAAAGTGTCCGTTTAAAAGCAATCAATTAGAGTGGTGCTACAGTCTATATAGTCACAAAAATATTACACTAAAATTAGCACTCTAAGTGTTCAAATCTACGTCATCATCAGCCTGTGTGAATCCACTGCTGGAAATAAGCCTAAATGACCTCCCCAATTCCTTCTATCGTATACGGTCTTCCGCTTACCGCAGCCATAAGGCTATCCTCATAAGCTCGAACCATGCGCAGCCTCCATTCCAAGACTTTCTTTCCCCATCCTGCGTCAATTACTCGACAGTTATAAGCCCCCTGTTAATTCAATTCGCTTCCTTTAAGGGTTATGATAACTTCCATTGT
Source organism: Meandrusa payeni (assembly GCA_029286785.1). Lineage (NCBI taxonomy): Eukaryota > Metazoa > Arthropoda > Insecta > Lepidoptera > Papilionidae > Meandrusa > Meandrusa payeni. The sequence goes on along the minus strand of JAGSMX010000016.1, from coordinate 3,990,045 downwards.
TCTCCGTTGCGTTTGAATTTCTACTATATACTCCTTTTCCAACTACTTTTGACTCTTACATAAAATGCTTCTCGTTATCTATACATATATATACATTCATAATTTAAAGCTAATAAAAGGAATGGAAGAAATACAGAGTCAAGTTGCTTAGTACGCTAGCAACCCGAGTACTGGCACCAATAAAGCGCTCGGCGGTGAAGGATAACATCGTGAGGGAACCTACATGTCCTAGAAACTTTTTCTGAGACAAGTCTGCTAATCCGCACTAGAGCCGCGTGGCGGACTATGCACTAATACTCTCTTTACAGAGAAGGCCTGTGCCTAGCAGTGGGACATATATAAAGGTTTTCATCTTTAACTTTAAATTTTGTCAACTCAAAAAATTGTCATTTTCCAAAATTGGATTTTAACTCTCATCAGGGTGACTTTTACGATGTTTAATTATACCACAGTACAAAGTAGATGTAATTTTGATATAGGACTGTAGATGGCGTTATTTCAAATATAATAATTAGGGTTCCGTTGGTTATCAAGGTAGAAAATTTTAAAAATTTAAAGAATAGAATAGAATTGAAAAAACATTTATTCGGCACAAGAACACAGAAACATCAGGTAAAACAAGACAATAAACAACATAAACAAAAGTAAACAGAAACAACATAAAAAAAAAGAACAAAATAGAAATTGTGCCGAAAAGGGGTTGGCTCAGCATGTGCTGTGCTCACACATGTAGCACAGCGCTGGTTTTCAGTCAAAGCAATACTCTATGTATGTTTTGCCGGTGGTAGTTTTTTTCTCCCTAAAAAAAAGGCTCCAGTACTTTTCGATTTCTTTTTTTCTTAGATCATTGTTACATAACATCTCTTCTTATAACCTTGTCCTGACACATTTATCTTATTTTCAACTGACTTCACACAAGGAGGTTCTCAATTCTTCTGTATGTTTTTTACCTCACATCTTTGGACTGGGTGAACCGATTTTGATGATTCTTGTTGTATTTGGTAAGCTAGTGCTTCTCGTGTGATCCAATTGATCAATCAAGAGCTATCCATGAGAAAACCATATAGGTCTTATTTGCATCAAGTATGTGCGCGACAAATGGACGAATAACTCAGTATCACGCCGACCGATTTCGATGATTATTTTTTATTGGAAAGGATGCACTTATTGGGTAATTTTAATAAGAGTTTAGTTAGGTTCTGATTCTATTTCGCAGTAATCCTACAATAATTCGGAAGTTAAACGAAGTTCTTTGTACTCGTAAATATACGTCAATATGAAAAATTATAGATTATAAAAAAAATATAGGTCTTATTGGATTTCTTTTCTGATTTTCAATCAATCTTCACACATTAATGCTCCCATTCTGTGATGATATCTATCTAGCGTCTGATTGATACCTTCTTAATTCTGGTGACCTGAACAGACAGACAGTTCGTATCCCCGTGGGCTTGTACCAATGAATTGAGGTTTTTAGTTTTTTTTAATTACAGAAGAAAATCGCTTTGGTGATGGGCTATTTATCACATTTAGGGACATAATAACCTTGGTGAAAACCCCGCTAGAGTTAAAGGGACCTTAGTGTTTATTTATTTTTTTTAATTTCATGATTTCGACGGCATGGTAATACACGAAGTATACTATCCTACGGAACCTCAATTGATTTGAATAATTCTCGCTTTTATTTTGTTTGTGTTGTATGTATAGAAAACTATCTTGTACCCTTATATATAGTTAAAGTTAAAAATATGTAAGAATTAGGAAGCATTATTTATATATCATAAGTTAACCCTAAAATCTATGTCTATAATTTGTTTTTAACTTGTATTGTCTATTCGCGTATTTAATTTTTTCTGACTTTTATTTAAGTTTTTAGGGTCCAATTCTTCTCTTTCTTAATCTATTATATTCTTGCAGTGTGTTCTTAAACTTGAACTACAATTGAAATGTATCGTAGAGTTAATCACGTTAAGATTTTTTTTAATATTGTTTTTTTAATATTAAAGTACCTACACACATGATTGTTTATTGTGAAAATATTCAATGACAATGTTTCATGATTTCATTTAGAACTTAGTGAGCGATAACAAACGCAAAAATGATTAATAAATTTGTTTAGATTGGTAATTTATTAACTAATTGCTATGAAACGTCAGTACGTGGTCAAATTTAAATATTTTCTATTGTATAGTAATTTTTTTTATTTTTTTTTTATGCGTGTAAACTAGCGCTTGACCATGATCCCACCTGGTGTTAAGTGGTGATATAGTCGAAAGATAGTACGCGCTAGTTTAGTAAGTGCCTATTCATTCTACTCTTGAAGGCTCCCACGTCGTACTTGGACGGAAAGACTGACGCCGGCAACTTATTCCACTCCTTTGCTGTACGCACGATGAACGATGACTCAAATCGCTTCGTTCGGACGCGCGGAACATCGACTATAAAAGGGTGGAGACCCGCCGAGTGTCTAAACGTCCGAAGGTAGAATGGGGATGGGGGAATTAACTCGTGTAATTCCTGTGCACACTCTCCAAAATGTAATCTGTAAAACACCGAAAGGCTGGCCACCTTGCGCCACAATTCTACTATCATAAGGAAAACTTTGGTTAATGTTATTCATTCATTCACGATTACGATGTTCTGCCTACGTTACGGTTCTATGGTTTTAAAAAAAATTCAAGCCGTTTAATGGTGAGATGTATAGACAATATATATGGTACTTTAATGTCTTCTTTGTATTATCTGTGGTATCTTTCAATAGTTTTTAAATAGCAATGTGCGTTTTTTTAAACCAGGACTTAACCAACACTCGTTTTGTATTTTATTCGTGTTAAATAGTTTGTAGAGATATGTTTTTTTTTAACTTGTGACGACAAAATTGTGTCTATTGTAAATAATTAGTGTCAAGGGTTTTTGAAGTGAAATAAAGAACTGGGCAATACAATATTTTTGGTTTGTACATAATTTTATTACTAAAACTAGAAAATATAACTTAAATATGCATATAAAACAATATATAATACTAACTAAAAAAAGAAATATTTACAATTTAATAAATATTTAACAAAATATTTACAAAAAATATAACTGAGCCAAACCAAGTGCTTAGCAGCGTGCCCAGAAGGATGGTAGCATTGCCACGTTGTATGGTAATGCTAAGCCTCTGTGCAAGGTATTACCGTCTGGTCACCGGATGTGTCGAATTTCTCAGCTTTTTGTTTTTTTTTCTTCTTTCCTTCGCTTTGGATTCAATGAACCGCCCGTAGTTAAGATTTGCAGACAATTCGATTCCTAGTAACTGTAGGCTGTCGGTAGATTCCAGAGATACTGAAAAGTCGGAGCTAATGTGGACTGGCTCCTTTTGGCGGTGAATAAACATGATTGCGTTTTGGTGGCGTTGAACTGCACAAGATTGGCTTTGCCCCAGGCGGAAGCTGCCTCGAGAATGCAATTTGTACGCTCTACCATGGCCTCGCGTTCGGACTGTACTTGATCCTGACTGGTCCGCCCTACCGGGAGATATCTCTCTACAATAGTACTGTCGTCTGCATACCCATAGATGCCGGGCGTCAACAGATCGTTTATGTGCAGCAGGAAAAGTATTGCAGAGAGGATGAAACCTTGAGGAACACCGGCATTGGTCGTCATGGGTTCTGATGTAGATCTGTCGATGACGACACGAAGCGATCGTTCACTCAGGAAGCTCTTAATCCACTCAATCAGACCCGGGGACAAGCCATAAGCTGGAAGTTTGCTAATTAGGCTTGCATGCCAAACCCTGTCAAATGCCTTTGAGATGTCGAGGGAGACAAAGCTTTCACATTAAATGTGCACTAAGACCCCACGGACCCAAAGTTTCTATCCCAAAGTTAGATTTATGGTTTAATTAATCAAACATTAACGTATATTGGTACACACACATACTCGTAGCATAGCATTGGAATTGATATTACTATATCAACGATCTGTCCGTAATTATTTGCCATAGTTACTTTTATAATTGTAGTACTTGTGGAATGAAATAGTCCAATAATTAGTACACTCGCTTTATTGAGACAGCGTAACGTTGTACAAGGAATTATTTTAACGAATACCGTCACAACTGCGCGTCCTCATAATCTTTATACAAAATTAATTAGAAGTCAGATTACAAACTAATAAAATTATTATGTACAATGTCAAGTTAATGTGACGATCAACTAAAATATTAATTATGAATTAAAGATACAATAAGGTTCAGGTAAATCACTAAGATATCTTTGGAAGTAGTTATTATGCATAACAATCGCTGGGTGCCATGTGTTGCCAGCTAACATTATAACCGTTGTCAAGCAACCATTTAACAACCAGTACATTTGACACAGCACACAGAACACAGGTGTGACGGATTTTGAAAAGACCCGTCTCATTGATCTAGACCCAAAACGCCACGAAAGGAAATCTCGTACCAGGTCCTCCTATAACTACACCTATAATGTCACCGGTCAGTTATGTTGTGCCACTTACGACCGAGTATTCCAGAGGAAGTTCAGGTTCACAAGCCATACGAGGGTTCATGCCCGAAACTAGTTAGGGTCACCGTCAACCGTGTCACCGTGGACAACTATATTACAGATGTAGTGAGAAATTATTTAAAAAAAATCGGATCTCTATCAGACATCATTCATTCATACGATCTTTTTTATGACGAACTACACAGATTGGTCAGTGAAGCTGGCCTTGACTGCTTCACCGGATTGAGAGGTGGCATACCTTTTAGGTCGCTTAGCCTGAACCTCTATCGGTAGTAACTCGACACAAGGGTCCCCCCGGTGAGGGTAACCTCGGCTGGGACAGTTACTATGTTACGCGTAAGCAGTCTGATACGAAGGCGCCCGAGAGAATGAACCACTCGGCTCGGGGTCGGTTGCTATTTCACGGACATTCTTAGCCACTCAGAATACGATGACACTGGAACTGTCAAATGAATTATTATATTAATATACTGAACTTTATTGTTTAGTGTTAAATGACAAAATGAATAATGTCATTATATAATATAGAGATGTTACAACCATAACAATTATTTTTGGTATATTTTTAAATACCTGAGACAGTTTATTAAATAATAGTAACCGTACAAACCGAAGTTACCCCTAACCGGGGGGACCCTTATGTTAAGTTACTACAATAGAGGTTCAGGCTTGACCTAAGAGCTATGCCACCTTCCAATCCGGCGAAGCAGTAAATGTCGGCATCTCTGGCTAATCTGTGTAGTTGAATACAAAAACAAATAGTCTAAGGAATTTATTTTTTTCCTTTCGTATATAAAAATTTGTTCAAATGTTGGACGAATAAATTGGACGATTTTATTTGTCTAGATTTGTAGATGACCTCACACGTCACGTTTGAAATAACCTGCGCGCCGAACACTGATATGATCTGAATCAAAACAAGATAAATGGACGGCCTACATTGCGCCAAATTGCGATGACCTAAAAGGTTAACTATTTCTAGTAAAATTGGATCGTTCCTTTTGTATGACAATAAAAAGCTTATTTTAACCCACATCAAAAAAGAGAAGCTCAATTCGTCTATACCGTGGGGTATAAATAAACTAGCGCATACCATCTTTCGACTATATCACCACTTAATGTCTATATTGTCTACCATATGACGCCAACGAATTTTGGCGTATATCGGACACGCAATGCGCAGAGGCGACGAAATTCTAGAAAAACTGTTCGTAGTTGGGGACACGGCAGGTAAAAGATTTCGCGGCCGTTCACCATGAAGGTGGTTCGATCAGATAAAAGACTCGTCCTACAAATTTTACTCTGTCGTAAGAGACGCGCTAGATAGAAGCTAGTGGAGGCAGATTGTCCGCTCCAGATGCAACCGTGATGGTGACCACAAGCCTCTGAAATGAGGGACCGACACTAGAGAGAGAGAGATATTATAATACTGTAACAGATTACTATATTATTAAAATACTGCCAATTTTTTACTTGGGACGTAACACGGGTGAAGTTTTTCTTTTTTATCTTTCTTTATTTTCTACGGACTTTTGCCCGTTTGGCATGCCCCATCATACCCTAACTTAGTAAAGTACACACGCATCATCAATGTTGTATGGCCATAGCCACCTGCTTCCTCTGAGGTAGGGTCAGACAGCAGCATTAAGAAAGCACCCACATGTTGCACCCTCAGTTTCAAATTATCTATTAATGACTTTCTTTCCGCTTCATTTTTCAAACATACCCCCATTATGAGGTGCGAAGTTTTCCTTATATGCCAGCTACAAACATACTGGGAATCACCGTGCTATCGCCAATGAATGAATCATATTTTATGATAATAACGGGAAACATTCGCCGAATCGCAGACGCTATCAGCGCTCACAATTAATTGCATACAGGCTTGAGATGAACGCACGGGTAAGGGGAAGTACATTTGGAGTATGGTGGTGTGAGTGCGCAGGAAGTCCCGAGCACATCCCGGCGCACATAAATACAGAGTTAATGTAACTGCAAGTATCATTCAGCAATTGTTGTCCAGAAGGTGAACTACTGCTGCGATAAATTTTCTATACATAATCCGCTTAATAAATAGTCGGTAAGTCTTTCTATCATTATTATTTTTAGCAATACGCTCCTTCTCCACGTATTATGTGGCGGACGATCGCTTCCCACTTGTTGCAGTCTTTAGCGGTGTGAAATGCCTTGTGGACTCTCCTGTTGGTGTCGGTGCTAATTTGGTCTGTCCAACGTATAGCGCTCCTCCCTCTTGGTCGTTTTCACTGTACTTTGTCTGTGACCAGGAGTGTTTCCAAAGTATCGATTTTCCTGGCTATGTGACCGAAGAATTCGAAAACACTACGGAGACAGACCATTGACAATCTGATGACACCCACTTCCCGGAGAATTGACGCATTTGTGCGGTGGGCCAAGGTGTTCGCAACATTCGTCTCCAGCACCACATCTCAAATGCGTCAATACGTGATCTATCTGTCTTCTTGAGGGTAAAAGTGTCCATACGAGAATATTGGGAACACCAGAGATCTTACCAGATCAATCTTTTCAGGTTTTTAGTGAGATTGATCTATCTGTCCAAATTCTGTTTAATCGAGTCATCGCGTAGCAATAGGCTGAATTCCTTTAAACGTTATGTCATCAAATTCACACACTTCTAAAAGAGATGACATTTTTTTATACATAATCCGTTCAATAAACAGTCGCTAAGTCGATCTCCAGCTATTTTTTTCGCAATAACCAGCCTAATCCATTCGCAAAGAGGTTTTACTATAAAAATATTTTAAATAAGAGTAACGCATTTAAGGCACTTTTAATTTCCTATAAATTTTTTTAATTCTTTTTTTTAATTGTTTTTAATACGAAGTACATTCTTAGTTAACACTGAAAAAAAATGTTTTATATGATGTAAATCTATAAAGGCTTAGATTTGGAATACGTGACCGAAATATTTAATATAATTCATTAGCTGTTGATTTTGTGAAATAAACAAATTAATTAATTTTTGTGTTTATGTTACAGAAATGCAGTTATTGTGTGTATTATTTGCCGTGTTCGCCGTGGTCGCCGGTCAATACCATGACTATCCAATTCAGCCTCAGGTCATCCCCGACAGGTGGGTAATAATTTAATTTAAAAAAAACGATGTGATGGCATAGGACACCGGGTACGAACAAAGTTCCCTCGGATAATATAGAAGCATACAATTTGCAAAAACAATATTCTTGATTTTTTTTTTGCTAATTGGTTAAGTGATTGGATAAGAAATCAAACAGAGAAATAATTATAGTAATTCAAATTAATAAATAAAATAAAATAGCCTGTAATATTATAAAATTATATAGAAAAAATTAAATATTTTACGTCTAAATGCATACGCAATGGGCGATCTCATATTAATAGCAATTTCTTCAGACAGAAATTTGTTTCTACAAAGGATTTAAGTGCCGAGGAAGGTTGAGTCCCGTGTGATTAATTACTTTATTGTGTTCTCAGATATCCTGAATGGTACACCATGAGAGGTCTTCAAGACCAGGCATTGAGGTACCGCCGTGACGTCACATTCGATCACAAAACCGACAACGGTCGCGTGTTCGGTACACTCGGACAGAACGACGCGGGCTTATTCGTGAGTACACCCTTATTTAATATCAAGTTACTAAAAAGTATATAATTGTTCTTAGCGATCTTCAAAAAAGGACGATTGGTCTCTCCAATTGGTCTGTAAGTTTTGAACTAAAACTTCTTTACGCGCTTGACTTGTGGAGTAAATTAGTGTTACGAAATGTATGATCGGGAGTTGAGAGGGGCTTAAAGATAGAAAGAGAGAGTTACGTTTTGTATATCTAAGATACAGTGCATGTCTATTTTCTGTATCACACTGTAGGAGCAAGAGAAGTGCGTGCGCACATTTTCTTTCCCTCTTGAAGGATATTATAAATATATATATCATCATCATCAGCCTGTATCTACCCACTGCTGGATATAGGCCTTCCCCAATGCCTTCCACCATATACGATCCTCCGCTTTACGTATCCAGCCACTTCCGGCTATCCTTACAAGGTCGTCGGTCCATCTGGAGGGAGGACGCCCTACACTTCTCCGACCCATATATATATATATATACACCTACGACGAATATATATATATACATAGAAGATGAAGTTTTACTTCAGTCGTGTCGTCTTCTTTTGTGTACTTATAAGCATTATATCAAATGATTTATACTACTGACAAGAACTGGGTGAGTGTAACTCAACATCGTGTTTGTATTCGTGCATTTGGGGTGGACGAGCAGAAATACTGTTTTTTTTTCTTTTTTTTTAATTTATTTATAATAGTATACACAACAGCTAATTTCATCATACAGTTACATAGGGAAATATAAAACAAGTAGACACAAAACAGATAAATTAGCCAACAGGTGCATAACTGCATTATCAGAGACAATTTATGAAAGTCAAGTTTACAAAGTTAGGTAAGTACTTAAATTATGAAGCGTCAAACTTAATTACGTTGTTATACATTTAAGTGTTTATACTTACTTACAGCCTTTATATATATAATATATATGTCCCACTGCTGGGCACAGGCCTTCTCTGTAAAGAGAGTATAAGGGCATAGTCCACCACGCGGCCCTAGTGCGGATTGGTAGACTTCACATGCCTTAGAAAAATTTTCTAAGACATGTAGGTTTCCTCACGATGTTTTCCTTCACCGCCGAGCGCGTGGTTAATTTTTTAAGTTAAGGTAGTTAAGGTTTTAATTTAAGTGTTTATTTAAATTAAATTAGACTAAGTACATAAGTGATTTTATGTTTAACCCTTATCGTGGCAAGATTGTTTTTTGAAGAACAGTAAAAAAATATATAGTCAAAAAATATCAAAAAAACACATTAAAAAATCGTGATGTGAATACACGTGATAAAAATACGTATTTTGGAGAACCAAGATGTTCACTATTCTATACACGTTATACACGTACGTTACGTACTCAATACGTATAGCACATACGTACTAAGAACGTAACGTACGTACTAACAAGCCTAAGCTTATTTGGAATGGTTAACAAGAACTTTAAATATATTTGCGAAAAAAAATTATTGTTAGCATTCTAAAAAAAAAGTCCTTATTCCAACTCCATCTCTTTTATAATTATAAATGTCACGACACTGACAATTGTGACATTAAATATTAGAATAATTATTATAAAATACAATTAACGAATAAATTTAAGTAAATAGATTTTATATATTTACTTTACATGCATGTTATGCTATACATTGCTATGTTTAGGGTTAAAGTTGCTTTTCGATAGATGAAAAATATCTACATCATTGTACAGGTGGGGTTATCTTTTTGAATGGAACTGATGACATGATGATTTCTTCACAGGGCAAAGGAGGGTATGAACACAAGTTCTTCGACGACCATCGCGGCAGGCTGGACGGACAGGCGTACGGCACGCGTGTGCTGGGGCCCTATGGAGACTCCAGCCACTTGGGCGGCGCTCTTAACTGGCACAACTCCAACGCGGCCGCCTCTTTGGACGTCAGCAAGCAGATACACGGACCCTCATCGGTGAGTACAATCCCGTAATCAATATTCTTGGCATAATTGGCATAGAAGGACTCTTACCGAGGAGTTGTCTATTTGGTGGACATCGGACAGTAGAGGCTGTCTCTGTCTATCTCTCTATATTTCGCGGTTAAGAAGTCATGAGAGCTTATGTTATCACGATCACTTCCGTCGTCCAATATTCATTGCTGGACATAGGTCTACCCCAACGATTTCCATAAGCTGTAAAGTGGTCTGGCAATTTCATAACCGCTTTATGAAGATTTTATGAAGTTGCCAGATTACCTGGCGTGAACGTCGTACGCTCCGGTTGCCAGTCTCAAGAGCTAATGTAAAATATTTTAAAATCTATGCAAATAAATAAAATTGGAGTGTCTGTTTGTAATATTAAAATAACTGCTTCTTACTCGTACTTCATGCATAGTAATGTATATTGTTTGTTTGTCTGTCTGTGTATTCCGGCTAATCTTTGTGTGACGGGACTTTCACTTGCAGATAACTGAAGTACATCATTACTTCCGCTATTTAGTAACTAAATTAGAAAAAAATTAAATGGTTTTTAATCGCTGGTAACACCACGGGGCACAGCTAGTAATATATATATATTTGTCTTCAGATAACAGCTGGGGCTGGTGGAAGGTGGCCCGTTGGCAAGAACGGCGATTTCTCCCTCCAGGGAACGTACGGGAAGACTTCCGGCTTCAACTCCGACTACGGCGGCAGAGCTAACTTCAACTACCGTTGGTGAATGGAGAATTAAAAATAATTGTCTGAATCTCCGATCGTTACATATTTACACTTTAGTCTATAAACTCGGACTTAGGTACAACATCTCCCTAATACAGGCTATAAATTAGTCTAGCAGGGAGATGTGTACCGAAGGACGAAAACTAAGTGAGAAAGTGTTTATGGAATTTGTTATATAGTATGTGTTTTACATTTGATAATATGTTTCCAATATTTTGTGTGCATGCCGGTAATTTAAAATGTGTGTGTAAAAAAGTAAAATAAATATTTCATTTCATTTCATATTTGAAGCAAACAATTGGGTGTCGAAATTATCGATGTCTGTCTAGTCTCTTGTAATAAATGGTATTTAATTCCAATAAATTTTTTTAATATTCAGATTTTTTAATCGACTTAAATAAAAAAGGTGGTTCTCAATTCGTATGTATTTTTTAAATGTTTGACACACTCGAGCGCCGTTATTTATGTACGGTGTTTGAATTTTTTTTGTTAATTTAGTTTCAATTGGATCCCATATTGGTTTTGATGACTTTGGACCTTGGATACCGAAAATTAACCAGGGTACTCCTAAAAATCGTATCGAAGATTGCTTGTGAATTGAGGTATTGGTATGTTCATGACAATCTAAGACTAAGGCATATATTCTTTAAAGAAGAATTAATCAACTCCGTAATATACTAATTTACTTCGGAATTAAAAGAGAATAGTATGAGAGAGAGAGAGAGAGAGTAAGTCCCTGCGTTGTATAGATTATTGCTTGATTCGTTACGTTTGATTTGATGAGATTTGACAAGAAGAGAATTAATACGGAGAGAAATGAATCATTTAATATATTGTGAGAGTTAAATTAAATTTTTTATGATGAAGTTTATTGTTTAAATAAAATAAAGAAAAATCTAGAAAGATCTAGAAGCGGGCTAGGTACGCTAATAGCTAGAACGTATAAGATTAAACGTATAAATTAATATATTTCGTGGTTCACAAAGAAATTTAATACACTTAATGAAGACCTCGAAGTTACAGAAGTTTGTACTTCGTTGATAAGGAGCCGAGACTTTACTTTCACGGTTGTTGTAGTCCGTAATTACAATACCCGACAAGTAGTGACGTAAGAAGTACTCAAATTTTAATTTGTGACTAAACTGGCTTCTGTTGTTGTACAAGATTTGAGAGGTGACAGAGCTTCATCTAATCAAATAGGCATAAGGGCTCCCGAGTGAGTTCGGCTTGGGCGGTTACTGTAATTACGTTAGCATTAGTGCAAGGGGCCCCAGAGGGCCGTACCACGACTCGGTCGGTAGCGTTTATCGGAAGACATTCAAATAGAACCTAAGAATACCACTTCCGAACCAGACTTTTTGTTAACATGGTGAGGTGCTCCGGTATTTTCAGTGGAGCGCACCACAGCCCCTCTGCAACCGGCCGAAGAACAGCTCGGGTCGGTTGCTACTCCACGGATAATCTAAGGGACATTCTAAAGCTATATTATATTATATAACTTTGAATTTCACTTCAGGAAGCATTGGCGCTGGGAGAAGCGAAGAAACTCCAGCAACGTTTCTGATATTTAAAGAGTGGGGTCTACCCATAAAACGATGGTATTGTGATAAATAATTAATTTGAAAATTCTTAATTCCTGTCTACCTTCCTAGGTTGACGGGAATTACTGCTGTTATTTTTTACTGACAGTCTCTTTGTAAATCAGACGGCATAACTGCTCGAATTCCTCGATCCAAATGCAATTCGCGTTTCCACATATCGACAAGGCTTTAGTCGCTTTGTTGATATCGGACATACTCCGAAAGCCGGGGGATTACGTCAGTCAATCAACTCGACTGATTCATCCATTCCAGAGGTCGGCAACCCGCAGCCCGCGACCTGCATGCTGCTCTTGAGTCCTGGGCCACGGCTTTTCTGGCGAATGTTTGAAGCATATATTTATAAACTGTTTATTATTAACATTTATATTGAGAAAAAAAAAACACGGAAATAAGCAGACACTTGCAAACAAGAGGCCTTATTGCTAAAGCGATCTCTTCTTGTCATCCTTTGGATGGAAACGAATAAGAAAAAGAAACTGTGGTAATGAGTAACAATATATTATTCTTAATTACTAATCTATCTATATATATATAAAAGAGAAAGTGTGTGAGTATGTTACATATAGACAACGGCTGGACCGATTTAAATGAAACTTTCAGGGAATCTTCAGATTGACCTGGCGAGTAATCCTGTAAAGTTTGGTGACGATCGGAGCACTCCTCTTTTTGAACTGTCAAATACAGATTTACTATGATGATATCCTATTGTTTTTTAACCCAAATTTGTATTGACACATGCATTGTGTATATTGAAGTATAATAAAGTATACTGAAGTATATTAAAGATAATAATTAAGGATTTTGAAGTATTCAAAGTAAGTTATGGCGCCGCGAATGTATCCGTTTACTGATACTGCTGATATGTACATGGGTGTAGGTAATGATCTTTACCCGCTCGAGAAGAGAATGAATACGGAGAGAAATTAAAATTTAATATATTGTGTTAAACTAAATATTTTATGACCTAAGTTTGTTGTTAAAAAAAATGAAGCAAAATCTATCACATTCAAACATACATACATAGATAATAAGTTATATTATGAGACACACTTATCTTGCCTTGTAGGATATGAAAAATTTAGATTTCTATGATTAAGACTTATTTGACAAAGGTTTACGAGTGTAATTGTTATCGTTATATGGTTTTCTATTAAAAAAGTTATGATTCAGTTTAAAAGTTGCCTTTTTTTATACATTTGGACGGAAAGGTTGCCGATCTCTGATCTATTCTGATGGCTTCGAGCTTTTTTATATTTTTTGTATCATTGTCCTCGGCGGTTGAGCTTCCAGTTAATAAAATAATTCTATTGATAAAACAAAAGAAAAAAAAACAATTAAAATCTCGTATGTGACGAAGCTAAGATCAAATGCTACAACACGGAAACGCTCTGGCCGTATCTTGACTATCAAAGGTTAACTGGAAGATAATGCTTAATAACATTAAGTTCGTCTTTGTACATGTATATTGGTGCAATAAAAAAGTTATCTATCTATCTATCTGTCCATTCGGTATTTCCCAAGGGTTGTTTATCGATATATTTTTCTCGACACTTCAAAGACAAGTTGATGTTTATTCAAACAGCGTAAACGTTTCCGGGTCAATGAACTTCCTCGCTGAGTCTACACAACACGACTAGAATATTTTCATAGGATTTCGTTTGCTAAATATGATAAATAAAAAATCTTTACTTTTAAATTTCGTAGAATACGATTCAGATTCAAAAAGAATGGCAATAAATTTTTTTTAACCGACTTCGAAAGAGAAGGAGGTTATCAATTCGTCTGTATGTTTAAAACTAAAAGCGAGTGGGGGGAAAGGATTAAACTCCTCCCGGGACGTGCTCTCCGACAGTACAGTGCTGAGGAGCTCCGGTGCTTTCCGCTGGATAAGCACCCACATAACCCTGCCTTCCCCCCGTAAACATAAAATAAGGTTATTGCTGCAAGAAATAGCTAAAAATAATCTTTGAAGCGAGTTGTATATCGTGTTAAAATCGATACAGAACTGTTTTTCAAGGGGACACAAACAAAACATAGATTTTATAATTGATTCCTCATAGAATCCTTACAAACATTTTATTTTAAAATGTTACATTCGCGCGAAATTATTACGTACCAGCATTACACCTCGTAGCTATCAATTAGGCAGTGAAGTTAGTCAAGAAATATTACATTTCATAACAAGCCGTATCGTTTCGTAAGTTCTTACTTCAATTGAAACTTTCAATCGGTGTAATTGAAATGAAACTTATCAAGTTGAAGTCAAGTGGAACACTAATTTGATTTCGCAACTTTTGCACCAATTAGGTCTCTAACAATTAATTGAATTAAATAATTGAATTTGATGCGAACGATTTGTGTGTGCAAGTTTATTAGTTACGCCTTAATCTGAGAGGTACACTAGAAATAAGTTACAACGCTGATGTCGCGCATCACGCACATAAGGGACCTAGGCTTAGAGATGGTCAGGAACTAAACTTTCGTGACCATATACGTACCGTGTGCAAAAACATTTCAAAGACTTGGATTTATCCTCAGACAATGTAGGGAATTTAATAATATATATGTCCTAAAAACTTTGTTCAACGCGCTGGTACGCAGTCAGTTAGAAACGAATGATTTTATCTGGAATTCCCTTGAAGAAAAATACAATATAATGGTAGAAAAATTCAAAATAAATTTTGTAGGTTTTATACTATTAACAGTACGGCGTGTATCCCTCCTTCCCACTGTTGTATCCGAATCTCTTTGTACTGGGTATGGTCGGATACAGCAGGCTGCAGGTGAGAAGAGACGTTGCGCTTGTTCAGTACGTATGGAGGGTGCTACGAAGCTGGGTGCACCATCCGGAAGTGCTGGCCGCGTTGCTGTTGCGAGCGCCAGATAAATTTCTTCATATGCGTCGCCGCCCTGCGTTGTTGCTAGAGCCTACTTCCAGGACCAACCTGTCCACGAATGCTCCCATGTCACGCGCTGTTAGGATTGTCAATTTTCTCTCACAGCATATTGATATATTTCAGTGTGACCAGCCGAGGTTCACAGAGATATCGAGATGATGAATGTTTGAATTGTCACTTGAGTTAAATGATTTTTATGTTGTGATGTTAACTATTATTGTATTGTTATTATTTGTGTAGACTACGGCACCGAATTGGTTTAGCTGTAATGGTGCTGTAAGTTTTTCTGTGTAATAAATAAAAAGAAAGTTCTAGTTAAAGTTTAGTTAGCCTATATACGTGGCACTGTTGGGCACAGTAAAAAAATAATATAAGACCATACTTGTCTCCTGGCCTTATTACGGGTTGCCTGGCTTCACATGTCATAGAAAATTTTCACGATGTTTTCCTTACACGTCCACAAATCAACACTTAAAATTTCAACAAGCAGTTTCCTTGGTGTCGTCACCGAACATTGAACTTGTGTCGTACAACTTAAACTTGCGACTCTATATGGTTGTTATATAGTGTCGGTACTAGAATTAGACATAGACATAGGCATCCTTATAAACACTTCGTACAGTCAGACAGTCGTAAAGTAGACAAAGATGTAGAAATTTTCAGCGGTGCCCAAGACTACTTGATGTCGTGCTCGCGTATTACTATAATACTATTATTTTTAACCTAATATTTGGTCCTCTCGGGCGCACTCGGGAATGCTTACGCGTAGCATAGTAACTGTCCAAACTGCGGCTACCCCTTTTTTTTGTTAACGGGGAGGAAATCTTCAAAAGATCCTCCAGGGAAGGCGGCGGTTATGTGCGGTTTTACCCACTAAAACATCCCCGGTGGCCCTTTCCTCGGTGCATGACGAGGGGCTCCGGGATCTCCAGTGGACCGCACCGGAGCCCCTCTGCACTGTGCTCAAGGACACACGGGCCAGCCGATGTCGCTTTCTTACCGGGTCCACCAGACGACAAAGGACCGTGGCTACCCCTAGGCTATGCGACTCAAGAGCTACGCCACCCCTCAATCCGTTAAAGCAGTCAAGGCCAGCTTCTCTGGTTAATCTGTGTATTGTCATATTACATATGCCGATAGTCTCACCACCTTTTTATAGTGTGGAGGAATTGACAAATCAAATTAGAAATTAATAGCACATTTTATTTGTTTGATGTACTATTGTTACATTATATTATCTTGTTTAATTCTATCTTTATACAACTAATTTAATTTGTAAAAATCCTTTTATAATTTTTTTTTAAAGTTTTTGAAATAGTATATTTTTTATAGTATAAAGTAGTTATATAATTTAAATTTATTACTATTATTTCCGGTTGTTCTCATCTAGCTAATGGTGAGAACTTGCACAGACATAATCTCGTAGCCAGAATTATTCACCAGCAAATTGCTCTTTGATATGGTCTTGTGGAGTCCGAGGTGCCGTACTATTAATACACACCGGCGCCAGTTCTCGAAAATGGTCATGCAACGCTCTATTGGGATCGATCTGTCATCACAGACAGGACTATTGTTGCCAATAAGCCTGATATTGTGCTGACAGATCGGTCAACGCGACAGGCGGTGCTCGTCGACATTACCATCCCGCATGACGAGAACCTTTGAAAGCCGAAAGGGAAAAATCACTAAGTACCTCGACTTAGCTCACGAGGTGACCGCCATGTGGGATGTGGATTCGAGGATCATTGTCCCGATAGTCGTTTCTGTAAACGGTCTCATAGCGAAAAGTCTCGAACAACATCTTAAGAGACTTTCGCTAGATGGCTGGATCAAGGGTCAGATACAAAAGGCAGTACTACTGGACACGGCACGCATTATCAGGAGGTTTCTCTCTATGTCGCCCTAACCACCGGTTGCTTGAGCCCTGCTTCGTTGCCGGTGGCACACACTAGGTTAGGTTTTATAATGTTTTGTATTTTGTATGATATTTTTGTGTATTTTACTTTTATATAAATATTATAAAAACTTAACGTAAGGATTCAAAATAAATTTATTACTTATTATTATTTACAGTATTATGTTATATCATGAAACTAACTACAATTATACAAACTTACTGATAATACTAACTTAAAAAATAATATTAAATAATATTAAAACTAAAAATAATACGTAAAACTATAAACCAAACTAAAAATAAAAATAAATTATGTTAAAAATCGTAATTATAATTTATTATAATTACCAATAAAAATATGAATCCGAATGTAGCTAATTCTCCTGGTCGTCGTCTTTTACGTGAGAGATTATTTATTTGTAATGTTATAACTTTATGTGTACTATGCAGTAGTGAATTGAACTTTGCTCTGTGAAATATTTGAGTATTGCCCGTGGGCACGTGCAATCAATATTGATATTGGATACATTAAGCCTTTGAGCTGAAGCTTTCACATATATTGACTATTGGAAGCGTATAAATGACTCAAAGCGTTCATTTGTATGTTAAAGTTGTTGATGGAATTTATAAAAAAAAGAATTCTGCAACTATCAATAACTTATTAAGTTCAGATATATTTACTATTAAAATATAAAATGGACTAATCTAATGAAATTAAATGAGAGGTGTTTTTTTTATAAAAGAAAGCTAGCAATATTTCTTTTTTTTTGTTCCTGAAATATTACTAACAATCTTGTTAACCATTCCAACTAAGCTTAAGCTTGTGCTAGGGCACGGTTCACGGCAATAGTCGAATGGTGGATTCGAACCCACGACCTTACGATTCGCAGGCTGTACCCTCAACCATTAGGCTATTGACGCTTCGTTGCTACACGCCGACGCTCTCTTTTGTTTCCGAAGTATATTTATTACAATGTTCTGGCGCCTGTATTGTATTTCTTTTTTTCACATTTATGTTCGTGTTGTAATCTAGGTGTACTTAACTCTATCTCTCTCTACTCACTCACTCTATTCGCTTGCTCTTTAAGGTGTACTAAGTCTTAGATTATCATAATCCTACCAATATTTCAATCAATACGCATTCTTCCATCTAAGATCTAACATTCTAAGATTTTTAGGAGTTTATAGGGATATGTTTTAAATGTTTACTAATGTTAGATTTTAGTTATTAAATTGAACGCGCGCGGTCTCGGGCGCCACGCTATGTCAAACGTTATCGTATAACGGTAAGCTGCTCGGGCGCAATCGGGCATCCACGGCTGAGTTCGGTTTCACCGCGCCCACCAGTCGATACAACGATCCTGTGAACGAACTTTGTGTGGCAACAACTATTATGGCTTCTTACGTGATCAAAAAAGAATTAAGAGCTTTTAATCGTTTGCAGGTTAAAAGCAATTAAAAACTCTAAACACAAAGTCGAAAAATTCCACTCGGGATAGCATATTTTTAGGGCTTTAACAAAATGGTTGCTACTCGACGACTACTGGGTGTAGAATGATGATTTTATTTGACCTCAAGGTTATCGCTACCTTCTGGGATAACCTGTATATACCTTTGATGTGCCAGAACTGTACCGAATATAATATGCACATGCAGCTCTTCGGGTTATGTGGATATTCATGAGCGACGGTAATCACTTAAGATCTTGGGAGCCGTAAGGTCGTTTGACCATTTATCCTCTAAAAAATAAAAGACTCATTTATCACTGTTAACTCCACAGGAACAGTATTTTCAAACTAAGTTCGCTCACTTAGTTCCTTAACTTTAATTGAAGTCATTACTCTCTCAAACGAACCAAAATTCAAGCTACATTTAAGCAATAGTTCCCGGGGGAATTGAAGCCTTATTCTGCGCTCAAAGTGAAAAGTCGACTGAAAGTAAATTGTGTCATGGTAGAAACAGAGCTAGTTAATAGCTACGAAAACCATTACAGCTAAGTGGTTAGGAATTACGCTTTCGAATGTAACGGTCTAAGGTCAAATCCAAGACGTCATGCAACGTATACTAAGTAAGAAAATACAGAATAAGTTATATGATGTGTGATATATGTGTATGACGTACAATCGCTCTCTTTTAATACCGAATTATCATAGTCATATACGAAGTACTGGCGCCTATATGCTTTTTGTTTTCCCTAGTTTTTCTTTCTTCTGTTTTTCCTTCCTTTTTGTTCTTACCTAAGCATTCTTTATACGATTTTTAGGTTTTCTATTTGATGTTTTCTAATTGAAACGAAACCACTGTTAAAACATTAAAACGGCGCTATGATTGCATAAACAAAAAGTAAACGCACGAATTTATATCTCCTTTTTTTGATGCCGGTTAAAAATAACTTAAATTATTTCCATAACATGCATTACGGTTAATTGAAAATCGTAGTAACTTATTCATCATAATAATATCATGTTAACGCCCATCATCACATGAACGAAAAACAAAAACAGTGTTTTTATGACGAACTACACAGACTGGGAAGCTGGCCTTGACTGCCTCACCGGATTGAGAGGTGGCATAGTTCTTAAGTCCCCCCGGTGAGGGGTAACCTCAGCTTGGACGGTTACTTTGTTACGCGTAAGCATTCCGAACCAAGGGCGCCGAACCAAGACTCGGTTGCTATTTCACGGATAATCTAAGGGACATTCAATTCAAAAGCTAAACTAACTTTGAGTGCCAGTTTGGGTGTTGTGGGACACGAGATAGGATCGAAGTTCCTTATTATAAAAATATTTCTATTCGAGGTATAAACGAAATGGTAATTCTAGTATACATTTTTATCGTAAAAACTTTTTACAAAATTAACATTTTATTCATTGATAAAAATTATATTCATAATTCTCCGCGCCATCTATCTAAACCAGTCGGCACAAAAAAATCTTACGTTTTTATTTAACGTTACGGACGTATAAAGAACTTCGTTCCGCTGTCGGATCCTTGCTATAGCATATGCTGAGACGGTGTCCGATATTGGCGTCATATGTTTTGTATTATTTGTCCGTGTAACTTTAATTGTGTTTTGTCTATTTTTCATTCTTTTAATGTGTGTTATATTCTGTCTGTGATGTGTTTTGTATTGTGATGCCAATAAATAAATCTATGTCTAAATATGGTAGAGATTTATTCGTGCGTAAGAAATCTGAACATTCAAAATGGTTGTAGGGCTTTTATTTTTATGCTCTAGTACTTTCTTTCAGCGTTCGAACTCAATTTTATATTTGATATTTTCATATTTACCCGAACGTTTGAGCGTCTTAGGATTTTCTCTTCGATGTAATCCGATATTTCCCCACGGGGCGCTTTCCACGTTTTTGGCTAACACACAATGAATATGCGATGCGCGGGAAATTGTCTTATGCTCATATGTTTCCCGGTGATTGTCTCTTATGTAATTTTCAATATGTTTTATTTTACTCTAAGGAAATTGTTTGTTTTCTAAATCTAGGGTTTAGTTTGTTAAAGTGTCATTAGTCTAACGGTTTAAATGTTTGCGAAACGTACGTCTGTAGCTTCAATTTATTTATAGGTCTCATTTAACATGGCTTCAACAAAAGGTTCAGGTAATACATGTGATTTTTTAATACTTTCTAAGCAAGTGCTGGACTAAGATCCCACTTGATGTTAAGAGGAAATGCAGTCCTGGATGATACGGTGCACTAGCTTAGTAAATGCCTATTCACTCTACTCTTGAAAATACTCACATTGTAATCAGAAGGAAAGACAGACGCGGGCAAACTATTCCAGTCCCTTGCTGTACGAACTTCAACCACTTGCAGAAGTAGTCATAATACGGGACGTGTAAAGTGGGTTCAGAAAAATTAAGTCTTTCGTTTCATGGTTATCTCTCCCGCTAACTACCGCATAACGGTAATACAGTCGTGAGAGCTCAATTCTTTTTTTAAAGAATTTTGTTTCATAACTATTACTAATATTCTTGCTAACCATTCCAAATAAGCTTAAGCTTGTGCTAAGAGATGGTTCAAATTGTTGAATGATAGATTTGAACCTGCTATCTAACGTTTCGTAGACCGTCCAACCATTATGCTGTTCACGCTTCAAAATGTTAGTTAACTTCTTGTGGCTTCATTACCATTATGTTGATTAATAAAGCGACCAAACGCTTGCGGTCCATTCGAGCGTATAAAGCTAACGCGCAAGTCAAACTTTTGAAAAGTTTCAGGGGATCGTAATTAATTAAGACCAGAGAATTCTCTGGAGAAAATGAACCGGCCGGTATCGTTACAATTTTCTAAAAAAAAATATATAAAAATCAATAAATAACTTTGTGATATTTTTGTAATGCGACCCTGGAAGTTTTTCTTATATTACTCATTAAATTAAACGAGCCTACTTCTTTTTTTAAAGAACAGCAACTGCAGCCAGTATTGCGGATGTTTATGATAAGTTTAAAGAAAACCGGTCATTTTTACAGAGCGGGACTCGGGATCCGAATCAATCGGTTATTCAAAAGTGAGATAAAATCTGTAAAAATAGTTTTATACAATTATTCAGTTGGATGTTTTTTAGGAATCCTCAACAATTGTCTTACACCAGGTTCGAGAAAATGTCTTATTTATATGCAAATTTATATGAAGTAATCTACTCTCAGTCTATTTACTTTAGTGCTATACTTCTGACGAGAATCGAACCTAGTCCCTACTGTTCACTAAACAATAAGTCCTTACTTAGTCTATATACAGAATGTTGTAACTAGAATTAATGAAGCGGAAAGCGGACCTAACGTTCGAATGAACCCTTTGGGAGAATTTACGTTATTACTGTGGTTAACTGCTAATTAAGACAATGGAATGGAAGCAATTAACGTCATCCAATAACGTTAACGTCAAATTGTCTGCGTGAAGTAGAGGGTACGTGGACACAACGGCGCACGTAGCATAGTTTTTCTTAATTTTCGAGCACATATAATAACATAATTTTACAGAAGGTTGGCCCTTTCAACCCACTTCAAAATAAGCAGTTTCTAAATTCGTCTATATTTTTTTAATGTTTGTTACCGCATAACTTTCGATTGGGTCAACCAATTTTGATTATTCTTTTTTTATCTGAAAACTGGTCCTTTCCGCGCGGTTACATTTAAATTTGGTCCAATTCTGACAATGGGATCCATGAGAAAACCATTTAAGACGTCCATTGCTGGATATAGGCCTCCTCCAACAATTTTCAAATTAAGCTTCTTCACTTCACTTTCAGGTCACTTATTATTAAAGTCAAATTACTTTTAAAATATAAATAAGTCACCATCATTATGTCTTGTGTCCAGAGATTATTTTTAGTAGTATACATTTATTATGTGTGATAGGAGACCACCGTTAACACCTCAATTCCCTGTGATAAATTGGGATACGAAATCAAAACCGGTAGCACGTTGACCAAATGTCGTTAACTAATTCAAAGCGTCTCGACTCCAGTAATCAATGATGTAATTGCGAGTTCCAACGTTTGAATATGGATGCCGATGTTAGCTCAATTCCGCTGTCAGAGAGCAGCTGAGCATTATGTCATCGAATAATTAATATAATAATATCGATACATGTATCTAGATAAGAAAACGTTTTTTAACTTTGTTACGTAACTTAGTTAATAGCTGATAAAACTAAAGAAGGGTTTGACATGATCATAACATGTTACGGAAGTTAGATTTGGAAGGTTTAAAGGTTTTACCCGTTCCGTAGTTCCGGGGGTTATAGAATAACTATGATTTGCCTGTCGTAAAAGGCGACTAAAAACCTCGGGTTCACGGGCGACAAGGGTGGGTCGCCCATCACAGTGGACCCGGGAAGAAGGCGACACAGGTGTTCCCATCGTCTTAGCACTTGGGTGTTAGGTGCGAGGAAGTGACCTCACCGGGACGTGCTTCAGAGCTCAGTGCAAAGTGGCTACAGTGCGTTTCACTGGAGTTCCACCCCTGCTATGCATCGAAGAGAGAACCGGGAGGGATTTAAGTAAGAGTCTCACATAACCCTGCCTTCTTTCTGCGTATGTATATTGTGGTATATTATTGAAAATTTCCCCCTGTCAACAAAAAAAATTGGTAAGGTTTAAAAATTTTGCTCAGTCTTGAGCAGAGGCGTAATTCTGTTCTGTACCAGTTTGCATTTTGGAGAGTGTGCTCTGGAATTACATGTAATTAGCCTAATATGCCTGCAAATGCTATTAGTGTATCTAATCCTGCCATCAAACATCAAACTTCAAAACGCATTGCATTTTCAACCCTTTGTTTTCTTCCCATTGACATCCCTCAAAACCGAACGAAGCGTTTTGATACGTCTTTTATTACCAGTACTGTAAAGAAAATTTAAGCTTTCCCGCGTCTGTCTTTTCCTCCATTTGAATGGGTATTTTCAAAAGTAGAGTGAAATAGGCATTTTACCTAATGCGCTTTACTAGCCTCACTTGCTCAAAATATTGTGTACGGTTATAGGCTCACCACCAGTCGTATATGGGACCTAATAACCATTGTGAAAGAGCTGGCAACGCTTATTGTCACTGTCTACATAATTCGTTTTAAAACGACCAACTTGGGCATTGGTTTTCGGTTTCCCCTATCTCTATCTCTATTCAAAGATAATTTAAATTATCCAGTACATAGAACCTATTAAAGTACTATAAACTTAGTCATATATATATATACCAGCACAATAATGCTATGACACATACTATAAAACTTGCGTAACAAGTGTAATGGGCAAAGTTAAATCATACTTGTGTTACAGGCAATACCAATTTAAGTTTATAGAAAGTTTCAACTTGATATAAATCGAAATTCAAAGTGAGACAGCATTATGTTTGTTTCAAAACTTATTTTATTTCTTTATACATATATACAGATTCGCAAACACCTCAATGCCTGAAGGCAAAAGTCTTCAACCAGTGCGTCCTCCCAGCCATGACCTACGGTGCAGAGACTTGGACTCTGACCGTTGGGCTGGTCCACAAGTTGAAAGTCGCACAACGAGCGATGCAAAGAGCTATGCTCGGCATTTCTCTAAGGGATAGAATCCGTAACGAAGAAATTCGACGGAGAACGAAGGTAGTCGATATAGCTCTTAAAGTCAGCAAGTTAAAGTGGCAGTGGGCCGGCCACATCTGCCGAGTCAGCGACGGTAGGGGAGGAAAATCTTGGAATGGAGGCCGCGCATAGGTCAGAGAAGCGTGGGGCGCCCTCCCTCCAGATGGACCGACCTTTTTAGGATAGCCGGAAGTGGCTGGATGCGGAAAGCTGAGGATCGCATGTGGTGGAAGGCATTGGGGAAGGCCTATTTCCAGCAGTGGATAGATACAGGCTGATGATGATGATGATGATATATACAGATGTAGTGAGAAATTATTTTCCTTCGGGAAAACTCGGATCTTTATCGGGATACGTTGATACCCGAACTGTTAACGAATGATCGTATTATCTGAGTGACGTTATCATATCCATTAAAAAGGAAATATTTTAGAGTGCACGATAATTACGAACTTTTCCGAAAAATTACGAAGGAAAATCTTTTCTCAATATATCAATACTTCTGTATTACAAGTACTTCACGTACGTGGTCTTCAAAACATTGTCTAGAGATTGAGATCATTGTCAGATCATTTTAGTCAATGGACGACAGACAGATAGTCGTTTCTGCGCACAGTCTTACATCGAATTCTCGAACAACACCTCCAGAGAATTTCGCTAGATGACTGGGTCAAGGGTCAGATACATAAGGCGGTACTCCTGGACACGGCACACATCGTCACGAGGTTTCTCTCTATGTCGCCCTAACCATCGGTTGCTTGGGCTTGTTTTGCTACCAGCGGCTATTTTTGATAAAACTTAATATACACATATATTTGTTGTAAAAAATTAATCTAATAGTTAAAAGATAATTAATGGATTTAATCATTTGTACTTTATTTTTAAAAGAATCAGTCTTTATTAGACTTTAGTGACAGTTTTTAAGGGCAATCGAATGTTTATTGAAAGGAAATGAATCGAAATATTGGAAATCGCTTTCGATGATTGATTTCGGTAAATTTATTTCCTTAGTCTCTAATATGCAATGTTTATCGAAGCTTCCAAGTTATATATAATAAAATAACTTATAATAACGTTAACTATAAGCAAATGAAAGGTAAAATAACAAAGCCTTTGTTTGTGGGTTGAAATTGAAGGTGGGTTTGTTGTTGTGTGTGACGGACAGAATGTATATGCATGATGTCATGTATGTGTGTTGAAAGGAAAGAAAAGAAAGAAGATAGGATGTTCTCCTTACATAAAACTACAACAAAGAAATAAAAGTATCCAGAACTACACCAGAAATTCCATTTCTAGTTACAAAGTATTACGGGTGCTTACTCTTGTTAAAGGGAAAGTTTTAAGTGCGAAAGTTTGGAATGTGAACACAATAACTTTCAAACTATAATAAGAAATATGTTAAAGTTTTCAAATACAATTTCATACAATAAGCTGTATGGTATCTACTACGTCTATCTGATAGATTATTTATCTAGATATAGATTTACGATCTGTTGGATGAGCGTTCGATTTTTTAACTAACTACACAGATTTGCCAGAGAAGCTGGCCTTGACTGCTTCATCGGAACCTGAACCTCTATCGCTAGTAACTCAACCGAAGGGTCCCCCCGGTGAGGGGTAATATCGTCTTTGACGGTTACTAGGCGCGTTCGAATACCAATCGGTTTGTTCGAATGAATTGATGTTGTTTTGTTTTTCAACCGACTTCAAAGAAGGAGGTGGTTCTCAATTCGTCCGTATGTTTTTCTTATGTTTGCTACCTCATAACTTTAGACTGGATGAGTCGAATTTGATGATTCTTTTTTTTTTGAAAACTAGCTTCCAGTATGGTTCTTTTGTTGAAATTTTGCTTTTCTTACCTATTATAACATTAATAAGTTCTTTACATATAATATCCATTTTCCCTGGTTCCAGTATGCCTCTGACATTCCATGTTCCCAACCTGATCTTCTTGCGGAGTTGTAGATTTTTAGCTTCGCCTGGTGTTAGGTGTGATAGCGTGTTGTTGTCACCAGTAGCATTATGTACACACTGAGCCTGATGAGTCGCTCCAGTGGACCCAGTAACATATTTCACACCATGTGACCTGGACTCAGCATGGCGCCGGGTGGTAGCCGGTTTGCACGCCATCGCTCTCTCAGTATTTTGCATGTTCATGATAAGTTTCATGGGAGATTAGTGCAGTAGTTTCCCCTTGCCTTCTGCACCGCAGTGATGTTATGCGTATAGCAATAGCGCCCTGCTGCCAACGCCTTGAATCCGGACTGAGTGATATATTAGATCCGGACCCCCAGTCCCATCTGCTTGTCGACCTATATCTCCACAGGGATTAGTTACCACACTCTTGATTATAGGCTACTCGACGTAACAGGGTTCGCCACGAGTAGGCTGGGAGTGGAGTTGGTTGAGATCTTGATTACAAGTCATGTATTGCGCATCATCCACCCCTAAACCCTAAGTGTGACAGTGTGGAAGCAGCTCGTCGACGTCTCGGTGACGCTTTCACTTTCGCTCCACTTTAGGATAAGCAGGACCTTCAGAAATGAAGAATACGATGAAGAAGATAACATTAATATTAGTAGTAGTAGACCGCTTTTCAGTACATTCATATGAATGTATATGTTAACGGAAGTGTATGTAATCCGTCATTGTATACAATTCCTAGGAAATGTATGTAATTCCTAAAATTTGGCTTTGACTTTGACTTAAAACTTTAAAATTTGGATTTGGCTTTTTTTTTATTTGACTTTGGGGTCATTAAGAATATTATCAAACGCCAAAAAACACTGCTTTGATTGAAGATGAACTACGGCAAAAACAACTGCTAGAAAGACTTCTCGTAATTATTGGTTATTGCGGCGATACGACGTGCTATTATTTTATATAAAAATAATGTATATTATTGTTATTTTACGGTATGACTGTTACCCGATTGTCTCAATAAGTGTTATAATAAAATAAATATTATTACACATATCCTAGGATTTGTATACAATTCCTAGATTTCATACATTTTCGGTAACATATATAACTGACAGAAATAACACTAATAAAAAACCACTTTATCCTCATTCCTTATTGATTTTATGTTTAATTTAATTTTAAATACTTATTAAAATAAAATATTGTCTTCCGAGAGAGCTTTTAAGCTATATTAATTAGTACGCATATTTAAATAATTGAGCTATTAAACAACGATCCTGCATTAATTACTCTGCCTGTATTATAGATATAAATATGGTCTATGTTAATGACTTTCAGCTCGATTCCCATTACTCAGAGTAATATAAATAATAAGAGCTTTATCAACTCAAAGCTTGCAACTACGTCGATTGGCGGTTCGTGTGTGGTACATTTTCTACAAGAGAAGGAGAAAATATACTTTCAATTCACCGTCTAGAAAACCTTTTTTTGTTGACGGGGGAAATCTTCAACAATATACGTTCTGGGGAGAAGGCGGGGTTATGTAGGGTTCCTTACCCACTAAAAACCCCCTCGGTGGCCCTTCCTCGGTGCATGGAACTTCCCGGATCGCCAGTGGAAATCCCTCCCCCTCTGTGCCCTCGGTGTGCAAGGCGACACGGGCCAGCTGATGTCGCCTTCTTCCCGGGTCCACTTCAGCGGACGATAAAGGCCCCCACCCTTGTCGCCCAGTGAACCCTAGGAAGCCTTCTACGACAGGCTAGGGATTCTTTTTTTTTGCTTTCAATAAAGCGCAACCACTGACTTAAGTCCGTGGTTTTTTGTAATATTCTTGAATTGGTTGCTTTGTTTTTTTTTTTAATAAGGGTGCTACCTCCTCAGTTACTACATTTTTTTTATTATAATGCCTGATTTTTGAAGGTGGTGCTGGAGAATGTTGTGGTTCACGCGTCGAAGACGCCCCGTTGCATTGTTATAAGTTTCTCCGCGACCGCTGCGTCCCTGTTTCTAACCTATATGTCATTGAAAATTATCTCAGATGTGGTGAAGTTGTCCAATCCGCATTACATTCGAGTGGTAGAGGTGCTCTAATACTCTTTTAAAATGTGCCAACAGTGGGATATGCACTTTTCTTTAAATTCCGGCACTTTTATACCATTAACACTCAAGTGAGACTGTAACAGCATTGTGTATGCTAAATGTAATTCTTTTATATTGTTTATTGCCTGGAAAGCCACGCAAATGTTATGTCCTGGGCTTTAGAAGGTCACTTAACCCTAAATTATGCATGTCTAAATTGCAAACGCTCTATATATAATGGCCTTTCGGGATTAATTTTACTGCCGGAATTGGGAATTAATTCAGATACGGTCCAGCTTAATGCTGGCCACTGAATTATTCTGCTTTGGGCGGATTAAAATATCTATATGGAAACTGATGATAATTTACTTATGTTTTTTTTACATGAATAAAGGTATAATTAAAAAAAGAAATAATAGAGAAAATAGAAGAATAGAGTAGTCGAGGAACGGAAGCTGTGCATTGGTTAGAGAAGGTGAGCTCCTTCCAGTTGGAACGATAACCTTTTAAGGGAAGCGAAGTGAAGGGATGGGAAGGGAAGGGAACGGAGCGGAGCGGAGCGGAACGGAACGGAACGGAACGGAATGGGACGGGACGGGACGGAACGGAACGGAACGGAACGGAACGGAACGGAACGGAACGGAACGGAACGGAACGGAACGGAACGGAACGGAACGGAACGCAACGGAACGGAACGGAACGGAACGGAACGGAAAGCAACGGAACGGAACGGAAAGGAAAGGAAAGGAAAGGAAAGGTTTCTTTACGTTCCTTTCCTTTCCTTTGAAAGGAATGGAACGGAACGGAACGGAACGAACGGAACGGAACGGAACGGAACGGAACGGAACGGAACGGAACGGAACGGAACGGAACGGAACGGAACGGAACGGAACGGAACGGAACGGAACGGAACGGAACGCAACGGAACGGAACGGAACGGAACGCAACGCAACGCAACGCAACGGAACGGAACGCAACGCAACGCAACGCAACGGAACGGAACGGAAAGCAATGGAAGCGATTACTGAGACTATATTTTGGCTTTGGTTTCATAATTTCTATTTTCATTATATTAAATATAATTTTAATGAAACAATTCAAAACTGTGTTGTTATGATGATAATGTTAGCGCCAACGCTTCCCGAAGTGGCACTCAAAGTTAGTTTAGCTTTTGAATGTCCCTTAGATTATCCGTGAAATAGCAACCGACCGAGTCGTGGTTCGCTCCTATCGGGTGCTCTCGGGTCGGAATGCCTACGCTTACGTAGTAACCGTCCAAGGCTTGGTTACCCCTCACCGGGAGGCCCGTGTGTTTAGAGTTTCAGGCTATGCGACGAAACGAAAAATGACGCACTTCAGTATTTTTATATAAAGGCAGATTAAGACAGTTGTTATTATTGTCTAAAATATCTAAAAATATATTTGCACAGCTTCCAATTGCTCTTGAATCAGATATGTTGACAGATGAGTCAAACGATCAGTTTCGTTTCATCCAATTTATCACCGTCAGCTGTGACAAGGCCGATGGATTTCTACGTAATTTTCTTTCCGTTTGTATTGCTTGCTGTTAAGTTTTCCTAAGTACGATATGTCACAGATTAGAATTCAAAATTAAGGATGGATGGATAGACCTGAAAGGTTCGGTGGTAACTATTTATTTCACCTGATAAATTTCGACTTGTTATTCGATTTTGATGATTTTGTTTTTATTTGAAAAGTGGTACTTCTCGCCTGGTCGCTTTTACTTTAATTCTGACTGATTCTGAGTCTTACATTTGCATCAAGTATGTACGCGAATGTGTAACTTAATATCACGCCAACTGATTTCGATGATTCCTTTTTTATTATAAAGAATGTACTTCAAAGATAGTTTGTTATGAGTTTGGTTATGTTCTTATTAATTCTGTTTCGTAATATTCTATACTTCTTGTAAATATACATATGTATACAGAGAAATTTATTACAATATAAACTAATTTTAACGATAGATTATCCACTTCACTATTCATAACTAAAACAATAATTTTAATATTTAAAACTAAATAATAGGTAAAACTACAAACCTAACTAAAAATAAAACTAAATAATGTAAAAATCGACCCCAAATCACTTCGCTCGCAGGGCAGGGTGCCCGAGAGGCTAGCGGCATTTCCCCGTTGTATGGCTAGGCTCAACCTTTGTCCGAAATGTGCGCCAGCCCTTAGATCCCCTGACGCGTCGATGAGGCGTGCGGAAATCTCCTTGAACAGCTGACTAGCTTCCGCACCCCAAGGCCCCAAGGTCTCGGCAAAAGGCATAAATATATACGGCTCTCCCAAGGCCGCATATTTATGCCTTTTATTGGTTTCGGCAGTCGCCGCAGCTGCATCGGCTTTGCGAGCGGTCGCTCTCACGTGTGATGGGGCAACAGTGTCCACGCATGTGGCATCCCACACAAGTGACCGCCCGTTTTTCCACGGGAAAAATGTATTTATGTATAAATTGTATTATTTTCAAGTTTGAAATGAAAACAGAAGAATGTGTATGTGTATTTTATTGTTACAACAGTTGCAAATATATTACACAAGAGGAACACTGTAGAGAATTTTGCACACAGAGATTTAAATAAAGCAATCCTCTTCGGAATACCACATTAATATTTTCCATTGCGCAGTTTGAAACTATAACATGAGCGTGAAATACTTTGCGAAACTAGAACCAATTCTCATTATGTAATTTGCATTTTCATATTTTCAATTTTTCAAAGAGTTTCATAAAGCGAAGCAATTTTTTTTTTCAACTAAGCTGTGCTTCACCGGATTGAGAGGTGACATAGCTTTTCCCATGAGTAAGCATTCCGATCCGAGGCCGCCCGAGAGGGCCGAACCGCGACTCGGTCGGGTATATAGGCTATTTCACTGAATAATGAGCGAGGCGAGAATTTTCCTTTTATTTTATTTAGCTTTTCAGTTTATCATAAGTTTCTAACCGACTTCACAAAATGAGGACATCTCTCTCTCTCTTACTTGCTATTGGTCCCATATGGTTGGTGGGGTTAGCTGATTTTCACTTGCCACTTCGCTCTGTGATTGTTTTAATAGTTTCATAATACTCCGTTTAGTGATAAAGCGAAGCAAGAATATTCCATTTATTTTATCCAGCTTTTCAGCGTATGTTTTGTGCTTTATGTTGTAAACAATAGGATGATAGATGTTAGAATATGTCGAATATGCTATCGTGCTAGAGAGGACTGTTTCTACGAATGTATTTATAATCGTTCTCACATTTTAGATCTGTTTAATGTCCTCTTTCATTAAAAGAAACTTCGTTGATATTTCTATCTTAATTTTTAAATGCAGCGGATATCATATCATCTGTTTCTGTAAATCCATTGCGCTCTGCCACAAAATCTGATAGTGAACCAGGATTCTGATAAATTGTTTTAGAAGTGTGACGACGTGATCGTGGTACGTGATTCTGTTCGAACAATTTCGCTCCGTCTATATTATCTTGTGGCTCGTCGAATACCGTTACGTACTGGCCGTCATTTGTTATATAATATGAACTGCCGTAATCTTTTTTTAATAACGGCCAATTGTTAACACTGACAACTAAAATTGCAAGAATAAATATTTCGTATCTAAACATTTCAATTCGTAGACAAAGAAGAGAAGACAAGACAGAAAGACTTGGTTGAAGAAACAGATAATGACGGTTTGTTAGTAAGAATTAAGCGTATATGATTCTGATGGATGTTTCGTTGACGTAATAAATAGAATTGAATCTACGTTCCGTAGTGTATCTGTAACTAGATGTGGCTGTTATTGTTGTGATGTTTTTTGTAATATAATATATCTTACGCTCTCAATAACGTCTATGGAGTTTTATCCAAAAATTCATTTGTTCCAGATTTGTTTGATTTGGCAACAACTAGATTGGCTTCTTGCGAGGTCAAAACAGAAGTAAAACCTACAAACAATTGAAAAATCCACATAGTAAGTTTTTAGTGTTTGAAAAAAATACAGCCGTGAGCAAAAATAAAGGGTCGGTTAAGAAAGTTTGAATATCTCACAAGATAAAGACGCTAGCCAACTGAAATAAATTGTGCATGATAGACAATTA
Source organism: Meandrusa payeni (assembly GCA_029286785.1). Lineage (NCBI taxonomy): Eukaryota > Metazoa > Arthropoda > Insecta > Lepidoptera > Papilionidae > Meandrusa > Meandrusa payeni. Next base: position 3,957,629 of record JAGSMX010000016.1, on the reverse strand, counting down.
AATTTCCGTAAAATAAAATATTTTTATTAATTTATTTATATTTTATTTAAAAAAACATAAACTTAAACGAAAAATGATATCTTACGTAAACTAGTGCTACAGTATTTTTCATAAAATTTTAGTACTTAGTGTTGCCTCTATGTGGCGACACTAAGTACTTTTTTTCAGTTTTTCATTGCGTCTTTATCAACCTATATTATTAACTTACGCTCTCAATAACGTTTATGGAGTTTCCACCAAAAATACATTTGTTTCAGATTTGTTTGATTTGGCAACAACTAGATTGACCGCTTGCGAGGTCTTGATCTACAAACAATGTCGAAAAATTCCAGTCCTCATAGTATACTTTATGATAAGGAAGTTTCGTCAACTAATGTCTTTAAATCGCGTGTATCAGAATACTTTCTACTCAATGAAAAATTACAAACTGGTATATACATATTGTCTTTTATGTATTCTATATATATGTATATTATTATATTTATATTGAAATATCTATGTACATGTAAAAGATTATTTATTCTTCTATATAATATTTTTAAAACGCTATTTTCAGCGGCACTACCCCGAGCCTGCTCTTAAGCATTAAAGGTTAGCTGGAAGAAAATGCTAAATAGCATTAAGTTCGCCTTTGTACATAAACTTTGGTGCAATAAAGGATTTATCTATCTATCTATGTTTTTGTATTTTAATAAAATGGCTGCCACTTGACTACTGGGTCTAGAACGCTGATTTATTTTGACTGGCTCCTCTTACATAAGACTCTAAAGACTCATAGACTAAGACCAGGGGGTCTTATGCCCGGTGCGAGGTTTAAATTCTGACAGCATGTATAATGTTGCCATTGTCCCGGAGTAGTCGGATAGCAAGCAATGATATTAATAAACATTATAGACCCTTCCAGTTCGGGGCTAATTCAACGACGAGTATATAACAACGGGTTGATAAGGGGACTTTACATGATAATTATCTCATTACAGACCATCCGATCACGGGTCACACGTGATCAATTTGTAACTGGAGTACTTATCTCAATTAATGAATAACATTCAAGTTACTGATAAGGGTAAAACATTAATTTCCGTGACTAAGTCTCGTGAGAAGTTATAGAAACTTAGGTACATTACCGTAGTTCGAGAATCTAATGGCTAGGTGGTTCGGCTTACGGTCTGATAGTTGCGGATTCGAATCCCACTTTGGCCTGTATGTGAATAAAAAAATCGCTTGCTAAAAATTTGTCCCTGGTAAGCTCATCACTATGTGGTGATTTTTTTTTTGACGAACTACACAGATTGGCCAGAGAAGCTGGACTCGACTGCTTCACCGGATTGAGAGGTGGCATAGCTCTTAGGTCGCTTAGCCTGAACCTCTATCGCTAGTAACTCGACACAAAGGTCCCCCCCGGTGAGGGGTAACCTCAGCTTGGACGGTTACTATGTTACGCGTAAGCATTCCGAACCGAGGGCGCCCGACAGAGCCGAACCTCGACTCGGTCGGTAGCTATTTCACGGATAATCTGAGGGACATTCAAAAGCTAAACTAACTTTGAGTGCCACTTCGGGAAGCGTTGGCGCTGGGAGAAGAAGTGGCCGAAGAAACTCCATCTAAGGGGTGGGATATGTGGTGTAACATATGGGAGGTCATCGCTTGGTGAAAAGTGGACAGCGTAAGCTTATGGTTATAATATTCTTAACATGACCTAACCAGTACACCTAGCTGTAAATTTTGTTTGTTCCAATTTTTAACCGACTTTAAAAAAAAGGAAAAAAGTAAGAATACTTATGATTATTTCTTATGTCCATTCTTTAATAGATCTGAGCTAAGGTTAAAGCAAAAGTAATTTAAGGTCACGATGTTTTCCATCAGCACATAAAATTGCTACAACATATTCATTGGTGCCGGCACCGGGGATCAAACTCGGATTGCTAGATTACTAAGCAACTTGAGGCGACCGCCCGGAAACTGAGGAAATTGAAAGTATATATGGAGATATGTATTTATAGGTAATGTATATAGAGTATCATTAAAGAAGGTCGATCGTTGGCATGCATTATTCAGTTTCATTTTCTCGAAACCCCTCAGGCAACCGTTCGGATGGGCTCTTTTATTCATTCATTTCAATTGCTTATTCACAATACTATGAAGCAACGTGTAGTTAAAGTAGATTATATTTTCTAGTACTTTTTTTACTTCAGTACTTCACTTATCAGCTACAAATAATTCCTAGGCTGTAAAGAGGTTCCTGTTTGCTACAGCCGCTTACAAGCTACACAATGGCTCTATGAGAAAATAAAATTATGGAATTCTTTTTTTCTATACTATCTATGATCTCACTTGATGTTAATTAAAATGCAGCCGTAGATGGTTAGGCCCTTACCAAATGCTTAATTGGCTCTTAACAACACATAGTAATCGGAGTGAAAGATGGATGGGCAAACTTTTCCAATCCTTTGCTATACGAGTTAATCCAGCCATCCAAGACCTCTGAGGAGAAGGAGCCAATTGCAGTAACCATTCTCCACTTTACAGCTTGTATAGTCTGCTGATTTCTTACTATGTCACACTTACTATGCCATATAACTTACTACTTAACACTCGGTCTACCCACCACCTTACATGGCCCCACTACTAGGGTACGCGTAGTCTGGCCGTGTGGCCCCACTTGGATTGGCCTTTCTCCACCATTTGGAGCTCTCTGCCTAAAGGGGCTCTACGACATACCAGTACGGCTCGCTAGACGGCGCCATACGACTTTTCTAGCAGGTCCTTCTTTTGTGCCAAGCGTGAGCAAATTCCCGCACTTGGTCTCCAGGTCTCGTGAGCGCTTCTTAATCAAATAGTTCGTCGGCCGCGAACCTCGAACCTTCTATAATAAATTTCTAACGTTCCCCGAATGTCACACGAATTTTTATGGCAATTCATTTAACAGTATAGCTAAAAAACTCTGGAATAGCTTGACGATTGACATTAGGGAGGCTGTGTCAACTAATGTCTTTAAATCGCGTGTACTTTCTACACAGTGAAAAATTACAGAAGTCTTGGCACAACTCTTTCACAGTCATTTATTTGCGGACATACATACATTTTTCTATTACATGTACTCATGCTTTGCTAAAAATTGTGTATACTCTGTGTACTACAGCTGTTTGCTTGCTACAAAATAGCAAGAAGAGAAAGAAATAGAGGAAAGAAAATTATGAGAGAAAAACAATAAATTGAAAACATTTATTATCATTACTACTTCATATTTACAACGTGTTAAATAACACGGCAAGTTGTGCCTGTTGGAAAACTTTTCTCCCAGTCCCGAAGGAAAATAAAATTGTAAATCAAAATTTACGCTCCACTAACCCTCTTTAATTGGCATAGCTGGTTCATAATTTAAGGAAAACATGCGAGCATGAGTTATGACAGTTTGGGGGATACGAAATTTGTTTTGGAGCGAAAGATTTATATCGTAGCGTATTTTGGTTTCTTAGAAATCTGGTCACAATAGGAGGGTGGATGCAAAGGTACAAATTAAGTTATAATTTTGAATATATATATTTTTATAATATTATTTATATCACAAAAACAAACATGTTACATCTACAGGAGCTCTGTCCCCTTGAACTAAGTACAGTGTACCTCAGCCCTGTAGTTTTGGGCTCTCAAGAATAAGGCTAAGGTATCCCCTGCCTGTCGTAGAAGGCGACTAAAAGGGGCCTCGGGTTCACTGGGCGACAAGGGTGGGGGCCTTTGTCGTCCGCTAAAGTGGACCCGGGAAGAAGGCGACATCGGCTGGCCCGTGTAGCCTTGCACTGCGAGGGCACAGGGGGAGGGAGTAACCTCCCCCCCCCCCGGGACGTGCTCTCCTTGAGCACAGTGCAGAGGGGCTCCGGTGCGTTCCACTGGAGATCCCGGAGCCCCTCGTCATGCACCGAGGAAAGGGCCACCGGGGAGGTTTTAGTGGGTAAAAACCCCACATAACCGCCGCCTTCTCCCCAGAAGACGGGGTATCTTTTTGAAGATTTCCTCCCCGTTAACAATAAAAAAAAGTACAGTGTACCTATCTCTTAGGAGACAGTGCCTTCTAGAGTCACAAACAGTTAGTCCTGCGTACAATAAGTTTTTAATATAAGTTAAGTAAATTAAACGATTATTAATAATTAAAAATATATGAAAAAAAACAAAAATGTGTGCAATAGGAAAAAAAAGGAAAGAACTACAGTCATAGTCGAGAAGTTATGCAAATGTGTAGTGTGTTTGTGTGAGTGAGTGTGTGTTTGTCATGAGGTTAATAATATATTCAATTTGGGTGTATTCCTGATTCTGCGACCATTTTAATAACAATCCCTTGAACTTACGACTGTTAAGCCTTATATAATAAGCATATAATATATATATTATAGTCCACACCGTGACCGGTGACGGCGAACTTGACTAGCTTCGGGCATGAGCCCTGATATGGCTTGCGAAGCCGAACATGCTCTTGAATGCTCGGTTGCAAGTAGCGCAATATAGCTGACCGGTGATATTGTACGTGTAGTTGTAGGAGGACTTGCGGCGAGATTTCCTCTCGCGGCGTTTTGCGTCTTTTTTTTTTTTTGTTTACGGGGAGGAAATCTTCAGAAAGATACCCCGCCTTCTGGGGGGAAGGCGGCGGTTATGTAGGGTTCTTACCCACTAAAACCTCCCCGGTGGCCCTTTCCTCGGTGCATGACGAGGGGCTTCGGGATCTCCAGTGGAACGCACCGGAGCCCCTCCCTGTGCCCTCGCAGCGCACGGCGACACGGGCCAGCCGATGTCGCCTTCTTCCCGGGTCCACTTTGGTGGACGACTCAGGCCCCCACCCTTGTCGCCCAGTGAACCCGAGGCCCCTTTTAGTCGCCTTGTACGACAGGCAGGGGATACCGTAGTCTTATTCTTGACAGCCCTATAGCTGCGGGCGTTTTGCGTCTAGATCAACGAGACGATTCTTTTCAAAATCCGTCATAAAATATAATATAATAAGCATCTTTAAAAGGCCTCCTTATACGAATAAGGACAGATTTCGTGGTGTACATATTACATATTTTTCTCAGCAAACGAAACTCTTTGTATTTGCAAACGTTAACACTCGAGTGAGCTGTTATAAATTGTTGAGCGCTTTCGCATGTGAAGTGGAAAGCTTAACGTTTTGATGCTCTTTTCAAGCTTTATTTGCAGTACGAATAAAACTTTTTAGTACCTTATACGTAACTTTCAATAGAGCACCAGTTGTACATAGCCTCTTGCATTATGCATTTGAAAGCGGGATCAGTACTTCGTTCAGTTACGTATTGTATCCTGCCCACCGTACAAAGGCGTCAAGGCCGGCGGGCCGCGGATGTCTCTCTGTTCCCGTGGCCCTGCCACCATACCACCATACGCGACCGTGGAGGAACACCTGTGGGGTTTAGTCGGTGAGGGCCCGACATAACTCGTCCTTCAGCGTTTACGCGGCTAGGTACGTTCCCTACAGGCTAATAAAAAAAGGAGACAGTGCCTTCTAGAGTCACAAACAGTAAGTCCTGCGTAAAATAAACGGATTTTTTGTTTTCAAATTAGATTTTATAAAACCTGATTAAAGGAAGCCAAGTTTTAGCCAACGATTGACAATAAACAGACCGTACGTCATATCATAAATGTCATCATAGAATCTTGTCCGGTTCAAATCGAAATCTCTTTGAGGTTCTACTACTAACTAATATATAAAAAAAAACTAATGCCTAATTAAATAAACATTTAATTAAATTATTAATAAATATATATTTTTTTATTTGAATAACAAAAGTTACACAGTTATAAATTGGAACCTAAAAAAACAATCTAGTTGCCTATGGAACTAACCTCGTTATCATGTTGCTTGGTTGTGTTGATTTAAGCATTCAAATCTGCAGCCGTCTAGTTCTGGGCTCTCAAGAATAAGACTACGGTATCCCCTGCCTGTCGTAGAAGGCGACTAAAAGGGTCCTCGGGTTCACTGGGCGACAAGGGTGAAGGCTTTGTTGTCCGCAAAAGTAGACCCGGGAAGAAGGCGACATCGGCTGGCCCGTGTCGCCTTGCACTGCGATGGCACAGGGGGGAGGGATTAACCTCCCTTCCCCGGGACCTGTCTCCGAAGAGCACAGTTGACTGGATATCTCGGAGCCCCTCACCATGCACCGAGGGGTTTTAGTGGTAAATTCCCACATAGCCTCGTCTTCCCTCAGAAGGCGGGTATCTTGTTGAAGATTCCCCCCCCATCAAATAAAAAGCTATCAAAACTGATAAGGTGGAGAGAAAGAGAAATAGTTTAAACAGAATTAAAAAAATTGGTAACAAGAAGAGTTGGTTAATACGCTCAAAACATAGTGTTTGAATTGAGATGCAGACGATGCAAAAATTTCTGTCAGCTTTTCGTTTAAAAGATAACTAGGCGCCGCAGACGTGGAAAATATATATAATTATTGATTTCCTGACCAATTACCCGGGTCCCTTATCCACATATAAGCTGGTAGGTAGGTGCTAGAAGGTAAACATAAAAATACAAACTATATATGTATATAAATATATTTGATTATATATATAATTATAATATTTGCTTTTTATGTATATATATATTTATGTATAATATATATAAAAGTGTATGTTAAACCCGATTTGTGTCCGCCTTAGTTTTCACAGGTTTTTGGGTGAAAATCAGCGCTGTGCTACATGTGTGAGCACAGCACTTTTCGGCACAATTTCTATTTTGTTCTTTTTTTTTAATTTTTCACAATTTCAATTACTTTTCTTTATGTTGTTTTTTTGTCTTGTTTTACCTGTTGTTTCTGTGTTCTTGTGTCGAATAAATGTTTATTCCATTCTATTCTATTCTAAACGTAAATTCTAAGTGTAATAGATTATTTTAGAACTATCCATTGGCGTTGTAACGGGGGAATAAAAATTTTAGAGTTTGGCGTGAAATTTACGAGCCGCCTTGGTTGTTTATTTACGATGCAAACGTGATTTAGGATCCCGCTACAGCCAGCCTCCCGGCGGACTCAACCCATCGGGTCTCTAAATATCTTAGTCTTTCTGAATAACATGATACGTGACGAAGAGTTAAGTAAAAGTTTACATGTGACTTTTATCAAAGCTGTCGTTCTGCATCGCGTCTGAGTTGAATTCGACAATGGTGGAATTTACATACAATTTACACAATACTCTAGAAAAACGATGAGAGCTTATTTTTTTCACTTTTCATATTTATTTATATCAGATATGGTTTATTTATCTTTTCTAAACTAAAATAGCGATAGAGCCTTTAGTTAAAGTTACAACCTATATATAACGAACTGCTGGGCTCAGGCCTTGTCCGTCAAGAGAGTATAAGGGCATAGACCGCCGCGCGGCCCTAGTGCGGATAGGCAGACTACACATGTCTTAGAAAAATGTTTTAAGACATGTAGGTTTCTTCACGATGTTTTCCTTCACCGCCGTGCGTCGTCAATCAGCACATATAATAGTTATTGGTGTCAGCACCAGGATCTAACTCGGGTCCCCCGAAGGGTTCTCGGCTTGTCGTGCCGGGGGGGCTCAGTAGCCGTGGTCCGCCTCCCCACGGTGAAGCTAAGAGGAACCCACCCGCCGGCCCGTGTGAAGGGCTGGCATGGAGGGGCTGCAAGGCGGGCTCCAGGTTTAGGAGCCTGTCCATTGCGGCTACCGTAATGAGTCGCGGGGAGAGGAATGTTGGTGTATCGTTGCCACTCTCCTATCCCCGCGACTCAGCGGTGCTGCACCGCGAACGCGGTGGTGGGCCGCAGCGGGAGGGGCGACTCTCCTGCTGCGGCCGCTGGAAGGAGTCGCGGGGAGAGGAGTGTTGGTGTCGTTGTCACTCTCCTATCCCTCGCGACTCAGCGGTACCGCACCGTTAATGCGGCGTGGAGGGCTGCGGCGGGAGGGGTGACCTCCTACTGCGGCCGTCTGGCTAGCGGCGGGGCCAAACATCTTGACCATCGCTGGGGCTGGGTGGACGAGGTCAAACTCGCACTCCCGGCCCCATGGACTCCAGGTGACCGACTCGGGGGTTTGTCACCCGCTTGCGGAGGCCTAGGGAGGAAGGCGCGCCTTAGGTGTGCGGGTGCGCCTTGCCTTGCCGCCGAAAGGCGTCAAGTCGCGGGCGGGGCCGCGGAGGTCTCTCTGTTCCCGTGGCCCCGCCACCATACGCGACCGTGGGGAACACGGGGAGGGGTGTTAGTCGGTGAGGCCCGACACAATTCGTCCTTCCGGGCGTTTACGCGGCTAGGTACGTTCCCCACAGGTAAAAAAAAGGATCTAACTCGGGTTGCTAGTGTGCTACGCAACTAGAAACGGCCGCCCGGACACTGAGCCACGGTTTTAACCTTTAGTTAATAAGAGTCAAATGAAGACACTAAATTCCTATTACGTGCGAATTTTTCTCATCATAATCATCTCTTCCTAGGCCTTCCCCAAGGATTTCCAAAAGGATCGGTGAAGGTGAAACTCAAATTCTACTTAACAAAAACTCGAGTGAAATCACAATGGAATCATATCATTGAAGCGTCAATAGCCTAATGGTTTAGGGTACGGCCTGCGAAACGTAAGGTCGTGGGTTCGAGTCCACCATTCGACTATTGCCGTGAACCATGTCCTAGCACAAGCTTAAGCTTAGTTGGAATGGTTAACAAGATTGTCAGTAATATTTCTGAAAAAAAAAGAAATATTGTTAGCTTTTTTAAAAAAAAAATCTAAACAGAGAATAATTTTATATTTATCTTATCTATTCCTGACTGACTAATATAATAGTACCTAGTTGCTAGTCAACTAAAGTACTTTTATCGGTCGTCAGCAACCAAGTCCGGTTCCGCTTCCGTTTTGAAAGACATGCCTATACTAGAAATTTAGGATAAAAAGGAGAGGACTCTCTCTGTAGACAATTAGCGTACAGTTTAGAATATGTGAGTTATGCTGGAGGGAAAGCCCTTTACAAGTGAACCTCTGAAACAAAGTCAGTAAGTATTTATTAAATTACCTCTAAAACTCTTGATGTTTTGCTAAAATCTGTCAATAATATGATAAAATATTTATACTACATGTTGTGTGCGATGTTGACCAAGAAAGCTCACACACAGCCCTGTAGTTCTCGGCTCTCAAGAATGAGACTACGGTATCCCCTGCCTGTCGTACAAGGCGACTAAAAGGGGCCTCGGGTTCACTGGGCGACAAGGGTTGTCCTGAGTCGTCCACCAAAGGGGACCCGGGAAGAAGGCGACATCGGCTGGCCCGTGTCGCCTTGCGCTGCGACGGCCTCTCCCCCCCCCGGGACGTGCACTCCTTGAGCACAGTGCAGAGGGGCTCCGGTGCGTTCCACTGGATATCCCGGAGCCCCTCGTCAAGCACCGAGGAAAGGGCCACTGGGGAGGTTTTAGTGGGTAAAAACCCACATAGCCGCGCCTTCCCGCAGAAGGCGGGTATCTTGTTGAAGATTCCCCCGCCAACAAAAAAACAAAAGGAAGCTCACAAATGCATATGTATGTTTGAATAGGAGAATAGGAATAGTTGTTTTTTTTTTCAAGCTTTCATTCATTACTTTGTCTACGTAACCCTCAAGGTAGACTGTATCACAATGCCTTTAAAGCTAACTGATTATCGTTTCATTAAAAGAACTCACATGATATGTACAAATCAATTTATTCTTAAAATATATTACAATTCGTCTTCATACTAATCAAAACCACTTGGTGAAGGATAGTCCAGCAGACGGCTCCCATCTGCTACTAGGGATATACGGCGATACAGACTTGCTCATACCAGCGTTGAAGTCCAGGAGGAGTCAGGGCCTTTGAACAAGTCTGCTACCCATCGCCGAGTAGTCTGTCTTCTTGAATAGATCAGTTTGCGCCATGCCTAATGAAGCTCCAATTTTGTCGCTGGAAGAGGTATATAGGTTTTAGATTTTGGTGGAATGCTTCCCTATTTACTAGCGTACGTTTTCTATTATTTTTATTATTTTATTTAAACAATAAACTTACATCACTAAATATTCTACTTAACTGAACCATAACAATGTATTAAATTATTCATTTCTCTCCGTATTCATTCTTTTCTCGAGCAGTGAAGTTCATTACCTACACCCATGTACATATCACAAATACAATATCATTCTTATCATTAATACAAATACATATCGGGCCTGCTAATGTCAGAAATAAAATACGTCGTACTTGTTGGCTTGTTTTTGAACTGTCAAACACAGTTCAAAAGAGGTGTGTCTGATCGTCAAAGTTACATATTTTTATATATGATGTACTTTAGGATTTGAATTAGGTTTTATTTTTTGCAGCCCTGTAGTTCTAGGCTCTCAAGAATAAGACTACGGTATCCCCTGCCTGTCGTACAAGGCGACTAAAAGAGGCCTCGGGTTCACTGGGCGACAAGGGTCGTCCTGAGTCGTCCACCAAAGGGAACCCGGGAAGAAGGCGACATCGGCTGGCCCGTGTCGCCTTGCACTGCGAGAGCACAGGAGTAACCCTCCCGGAAATGCAGAGGGGCTCCGGTGCGTTCCACTGAGATCCTGGAGCCCCCTCACCATGCACCGAGGAAGGGCCACCGAAGGGGAATCTTCTTGAAGAAATCCTTCCCGTAAACAAAAATTTTTGTTTTTACTCGTAAGTATACTTGTTAAAAAATAGTTTTAATGTTTAAGTTGAATACATACTTGTAAGTGTACCCTACTTTGCCTCCGTAGGTGTCGAAGTTAGGTATGTTCGGGTTGCTCGGGAAGTTTCTTGTCGCGAATGCGTTGGCGGTAACATCGTGCTTGTCGTTGTGAAACAGATTAGCCTTGGCAGCCGCAGTTACTTGGTCACCGAAGCCGGGAATATGTTGACCGGTTAAAGTTGCACCGTGGCGATTTCTGAAAAGAATATAAAATTAAAAAAAATTGCCTACGATACTTATCGCATTATATTTGCACGACCCTAGAATAGTTTGGCCAAGAAACGTTGGTTGTCGCAGGTAAATTCGTAGCTATATTCAAAGTTCCGACGCCTATTCCACGTTCTTGATCGAAGTCATTAAGAAGTACTTACAGACTTTACTTAAGTACAGAGCCGTGGTAGCTAGGAGTAATACTCTAGCAACCTGAGCCTGATCCCTTGCGCTGGCATCAATAAATTTGCTGTTGCAATTTTATGTGATTGATTTAGCACGCGCTCGGCGGTGAAGGAAAACATTGTGATGAAACCTACATGTCCTGGAAAATTATTCTAAGACATGTGGAGTCTGCCGATACGCACTAGGGCCGCGTGGTGGACTATGCTATCTTTACAGAGAAGGCCTGTGCCCAGCAGTGGGACATATATAAAGGCTGTAACTTTAAGAATTACTTACTCAGTCTTGGATTGTTATAAATCTACCAGTATCTCGATCAACAACCTTCAGGATACCTATGCCCTATTCTGACAAAAGTAATAATAAAAATAAACCTTATCAAAGCGTTAAAATAAATATCAAAATCGGTTCATATATATATATATATATATATATATATATATATATATATATATATATATATATATATATATATATATATATATATATATATATATATATATATATATATATATATATATATATATATATATATATATATATATATATATATATATATATATATATATATATATATATATATATATATATATATATATATATATATATATATATATATATATATATATATATATATATATATATATATATATATATATATATATATATATATATATATATATATATATATATATATATATATATATATATATATATATATATATATATATATATATATATATATATATATATATATATATATATATATATATATATATATATATATATATATATATATATATATATATATATATATATATATATATATATATATATATATATATATATATATATATATATATATATATATATATATATATATATATATATATATATATATATATATATATATATATATATATATATATATATATATATATATATATATATATATATATATATATATATATATATATATATATATATATATATATATATATATATATATATATATATATATATATATATATATATATATATATATATATATATATATATATATATATATATATATATATATATATATATATATATATATATATATATATATATATATATATATATATATATATATATATATATATATATATATATATATATATATATATATATATATATATATATATATATATATATATATATATATATATATATATATATATATATATATATATATATATATATATATATATATATATATATATATATATATATATATATATATATATATATATATATATATATATATATATATATATATATATATATATATATATATATATATATATATATATATATATATATATATATATATATATATATATATATATATATATATATATATATATATATATATATATATATATATATATATATATATATATATATATATATATATATATATATATATATATATATATATATATATATATATATATATATATATATATATATATATATATATATATATATATATATATATATATATATATATATATATATATATATATATATATATATATATATATATATATATATATATATATATATATATATATATATATATATATATATATATATATATATATATATATATATAAATGACTATATATATACCAGTTTATACTTTTCATTGTTTGAGTAGATAGTATTCAGATACAAGCGATTTAAAGACATTAGTTGACGAAGCCTCCTAATCTCAATCGGCAAACTATTCCATAGTTTTATAGCTGTGTACAGGTCAAAGAATTGCCATAAAAATTCGTGTGACATTCGGGGAACGTTAGAAATTTGTTATAGAAGGTCACTCACATATTATCCCAAGCCACACCGGCACCGGCCGCCTTGAAATCTCCATTACCAGAAGCCCCACTGACTGTTCCTATAGCACTGAATCCTGAAACATGTCGTCAGCCGGCAAAAGGAATTTTTGCAGCGAAGTTGACGATCCATCTGGATTAGTACTCAGACTGCCATGTGCTTGACGGCGCGCTCGTGGTACATGCTCTTCAAGCAATTACTGATCTCCTTGTACATCTTCTAAGCTGAATACTCTGACTATTGGACCGTCCTCTACCAGCAAGTAAGGTGCGACATGATCTTCTTGGTATAAATGTCTACTATAAACACAAGCAACCAGAACTGTCAACACAATCGTCATTGATTGATACATCTTTGGTGACGATATTTTTGTTTTAAGATACAAATAAGATCAACTCTGTCTGTCTCTCCGTCTCAAAGACTGTATCACAATGCCTTTAAAGCTAACTGATTATCGTTTCATTAAAAGAACTCACATGATATGTACAAATCAATTTATTCTTAAAATATATTACAATTCGTCTTCATACTAATCAAAACCACTTGGTGAAGGATAGTCCAGCAGACGGCTCCCATCTGCTACTAGGGATATACGGCGATACAGACTTGCTCATACCAGCGTTGAAGTCCAGGGAGGAGTCAGGGCCTTTGAACAAGTTCAAGTTACCCATCGCCGAGTAGTCTGTCTTCTTGAATAGATCAGTTTGCGCCATGCCTAATGAAGCTCCAATTTTGTCGCTGGAAGAGGTATATAGGTTTTAGATTTTGGTGGAATGCTTCCCTTTTCTATTATTTACTAGCGTACCCAGCCCGCTTCGATTTTTCTTTATTTTATTTAAACAATAAACTTACATCATTTAATATTTAATTTAACCCAAACATACAATGTTTTAAATTATTCATTTCTCTCCGTATTCATTCTTTTCTCGAGCGGGTGAAGATCATCACCTACGCCCATGTCCATGTCAGTAAATACAATATCATTCTTATCATTAATACAAATACATATCGGGCCTGCTAATGTCAGAAATAAAAATACGTCGTACTTGTTGGCTTGTTTTTGAACTGTCAAACACAGTTCAAATAGAGGTGTGCTCCGATCGTCAAAGTTACATATTTTTATATATGATGTACTTTAGGATTTGAATTAGGTTTTATTTTTGCAGCCCTGTAGTTCTGGGCTCTCAAGAATAAGACTACGGTATCCCCTGCCTGTCGTGGGTGGGGGCATTTGTCGTCCGCCGAGGTGGACTCCGGGAAGAAGGCGACATGCCGCTGTCGCCTTGCACTGCGAGAGCACAGGAGTAACTCCCCGGAAATGCAGAGGGGCTCCGGTGCGTTCCTCTGAAGATCCCGGAGCCCCTCACCATGCACCGAGGAAGGGCCACCGAAGGGGAATCTTCTTGAAGAAATCCTTCCCGTAAACAAAAAATTTTTGTTTTCACTCGTAAGTATACTTGTTAAAAATAGTTTTGATATTTAAGCTGAATACATACTTGTAAGTGTAATTCTACTTTGCCACCGTAGGTGTCGAAGTTAGGTATGTTCGCTGCTGGGGAAGTTTCTTGTCGCGAATTCGTTGGCGGTGACATCGTGCTTGTCGTTATGAAACAGATTAGCCTTGGCAGCCGCAGTTACTTGGTCACCGAAGCCGGGAATATGTTGACCGGTTAAAGTTGCACCGTGGCGATTTCTGAAAAGAATATAAAATTAAAAAAAATTCGCCTACGTTATCTATAGCATCATATACTTGCACGATCCTAGAATATTTTGGTCACGTTGCCAAGAAATGTTTGCTGTCGCAGGTAAATTCGTAGCTATATTCAAAGTTCCGACGCCTATTCCACGTTCTTGTTCGATGTCATTAAGAAGTACTTACAGACTGTACTTAAGTACAGAGCCGTGGTAGCTAGGAGTAATACTCTAGCAACCCGAGTTCGATCCCCGGTGCCGGCATCAATAAATTTGCTGTTGCAATTTTATGTGCTGATTTAGCACGCGCTCGGCGGTGAAGGAAAACATTGCGAGGAAACCTACATGTCCTGGAAAATTATTCTAAGACATGTGGAGTCTGCCGATCCGCACTAGGGCAGCGTGGTGGACTACGCTATCGTTACAGAGAAGGCCTGTGCCCAGCAGTGGGACATATATAAAGGCTGTAACTTTAAGAATTACTTACTCAGTCTTAGATTGTTATAAATCTACCAGTATCTCGATCAACAACCTCCAGGATACCTATGCCCTATTCTGACAAAAGTAATAATAAAAATAAACCTTATCAAAGCGTAAAAGTAAATATTCTTCTAGGGAACCTGATTTTTTGAAGTCAGTTAAATATTGATAGATAGATAAATCCTTTGTTGTACCAAAGAATATATACAAAGGGGAACTTAATGCTATTTAGCATTTTCTTCCAGCTAATCTTTAGTAGTTAAGAGCAGGCTAAGGGTAGTACAGCTAATATACATTTACATATACATAAATAGATACTTCAAAATAAATATAATAATATATATATAAATGACTATATATATACCAGTTTGTACTTTTCATTGTTTGAGTAGAAAGTATTCAGATACAAGCGATTTAAAGACATTAGTTGACGAAGCCTCCCTAATCTCAATCGGCAAACTATTCCATAGCTTTATAGCTGTACAGGTAAAAGAATTGCCATAAAAATTCGTGTGACATTCGGGGAACGTTAGAAATTTGTTATAGAAGGTCACTCACACATTATCCCAAGCCACACCGGCACCGGCCGCCTTGAAATCTCCATTACCAGAAGCCCCACTGACTGTTCCTATAGCACTGAACTTGTTCGCGTCGCCGCCGGCAAAAGGAATCTTTGCAGCGAAGTTGGACGATCCATCTGGATTAGTACTCAGACTGCCATGTGCTTGACGGCGCACTCGTGGTACATGCTCTTCAAGCAATTCCTGATCTCCTTGTACATCTTCTAAGCTGAATACTCTGACTATTGGACCGTCCTCTACCAGCAAGTAAGGTGCGACATGATCTTCTTGGTATAAATGTCTACTATAAACACAAGCAACCAGAACTGTCAACATAATCGTCATTGATTGATACATCTTTGGTGACGATATTTTCGTTTTAAGATACAAATAAGATCAACTCTGTCTGTCTCTCCGTCTCAAAGACTGTTACTGTATGAAGCAAAATTATTCTTATATACTCCCTAACGCGGAAAATGTAAATCCCCGATGCGTTGTGTTGGTCTTGACGTTTACTAGAATAGACTAAGGAATTGTTTAAATTTGTTATCAGATAAAAATCCGTTTGTGGTCTGTTTAATTTTTGGTCATGAAATAAAAGCAATTTTGGGTATTTCTCTGATACTCTATTTTCACTGTAGTATATTTTAGCAGGGTGGGCAGAGATAATTCAAAGCGTCAATGGTTAAGGGTACAGTTTGCAAATCCATAAAGTCCTGGGTTAGAATCCATCATTCGACTATTGACGTGAACCATTTCTTAACACCAGCCTAAGCTTATTTGGAATGGTTAACGATAATGTTAATAATATTTGTGAAAAAAAATTGATAGCATTGTTAGCCCTGTGGGCTGTGTGGCGGACTAGCCACTCATACTTTCTTTACAGAGAAGGTCACAGAAGAACTTCTTCTTCATCGTATTCTTCATTTCTGAAGGTCGTGCTTATCTTGAAGCGCCTTTATCGAGATGTCGACGAGCTGGCTTCACACCGCTTCTCTCATTGCGGTCGGAATGTCGAGTCCCACTATGTTTTTGATTTGGTCGCACCATCGGATAGGTGTCCGGATAGGGTTTTTCCCTTAATCCTCCCTACAAAAACCATTTTTTCCAAATTATCTGGTTGCCTTCGGGCAAAGTGGCCAAAGTAGCCGAGGACTCGCCGGTAGCAGGTAGTGGACAGGTGGGTGGTTATCTTAAGTTGGCGGAGAATGGACTAGTTAGTTCTTTTTGCTGTCCATGGTAAACACAACATTCTCCGCAGAAGAACATATATATCATCATATATAATATATAAGCCGTAACTTTCAATGTAAAAAATAATTATATATTATAAGGATTCCTACACAGAGGCACATTTTTTTACTTGTAAATATAATTATTTATTTATTAAATACAGGAAAACTTACAGCTATTCAATACTTCTTACATAATTTACAGATAAATCACTTGTTTAGTAGATAACAAGTTTTCAAATAATTAGTAATTTAATAATGTATACCGCTTAGTCATAAATACTCAGAATTTTCCTTAAGTTATTGTTTAGTTACGGTAATTATACAAGTTTTGTTATGTTAATTGTTACATTTTGTATTTTACGATTTTGTTCTTCCCCTCGCTCTCAAGAAACGTGTTTCGCTTTATCTTGTTACTACAAATTGTTAACGCTCTTGCAGTGATTTTACTTACAAGCGAACAAATCTTTTGTATCATTTATAAAACAATGAAACAAATTCTTTTACAACAGGGGTTAGGGACTTTTGTTGGTTTGGAATGTGAGACTTAAAAAGGTGTATAAAGCATATTATTAATAGTTTAAGACTATTATTATTTCTTTTATAGTATCTAGATAACCGAGCTGTACTCTGTACTATATTTTTTGTTTTTTTCAAACCTAACACTCTTTGATTTACTGTTGCTTAGCAACACCTTGTATTGAACTAATAACTGGGTACACGCGAATTATCTAGATTTATCGCCCCCAAAACCTTCTGCACACAAAGTTTCTGAGATGGTTAGAGCGACCTCCTGACGATGCGTTCCGTGTCCGGAGTACAAGTCGGTCTGTGTTTTACCGGCTATTTATTATAAGAAATCCATAAAAGTCTTCAATTTGCATTATGTACGTGCACGACGATTGGACTAATAGCTTATTATCACGCGAACCGATTTCGATGATTCATTTTCGAGATGCAGGAGAGTAAGTTGCGAAATGAAGACGTAAAGAGGAGATCGCCAGTCTACGCAGGGAACCTGGTGCTTTCCCTTCCCGGTGTAAGATCTAGGGGAAGACCCAGGACAAGGTGGGAGAGTGTGGTATCTAGAGACACGAGGGCCTGCAGAATGCGAAAATCCGGAAAGTTGACTGTGGGTTAACCACCATGTGGGACCAATAGTTCGGAAGAGAGAGATTTTCTATTAGAAAGAATATACTTCAAGTGTAGTTTGATGAGAGTTAACTCCCAATACATTCCTACAATAATTCGGAAATACAATACAAGACGTCTGCGCGTAATATCGTTTAACGTTTGATTGGAATTTTGTTTGGGATTTTGTTTTTACGCGTTAATATACTTGTAATAAATGGGTTTGTATAAAGAAGGTTGTTCAGTATAAGCAGACAACTCCAAGGATGCGTTCACAGGCATGCATTATTCAGTTTCATTACTTCGGAACCCTCAGGGAGG
The DNA here is from genome assembly GCA_029286785.1 of Meandrusa payeni. Classification (NCBI taxonomy): domain Eukaryota; kingdom Metazoa; phylum Arthropoda; class Insecta; order Lepidoptera; family Papilionidae; genus Meandrusa; species Meandrusa payeni. The sequence goes on along the minus strand of JAGSMX010000016.1, from coordinate 3,939,235 downwards.
CAATCGAATGGCCTACTTTATTTATTGCCATCCATTTCTTATTTATAAAGGGTAAGACGCAACTCTTACCTTGAAGTGCGCACAATGTTTTTGATAGCAAAGAACTAGTATGTGTGATTTAGTTCTTTCACACAATGTTTAATAGTTCCTTGGTGTATCTCCGGAAGCCTCACTAAAGCCTAAGAACCCTAATTTCAGAAGCATTACTAACAATCTTATTAACCATTCCAACTAAGCTTAAGCTTGTGCTTGGACATGGTTCACGGCAATAGTCCAATGGTGGATTCGAACCCACGACCTTACGATTCGCAGGCCGTGCCCTAAACCATTAGGCTATTGACACTTTTGAAGTCAAATATTTAAAAAATCGAGTCGTAAATGACAGCGCCATAAGTGCATAAACATTTTATACAAATATATTTAAGAGTAAAAGAAATCTCGTCTTTAAATCGAATCGAACGTTAAACGCTTTACGCGTGGACGTTCCCTTTGTATTTCCAAATAATCGTAGGAAAATTATGAAATTGTAATTCCATTTACTAAGCAGAACCTAGTCAAACTGTCATCAAACTACTATTGTAAGTACATCCTTTCCAATAAAAAAAAAATGAATCATCGACATCGGAGTGACATTGAGTTATTCGTTCATTGCTGCTAATTTATATCGTTCATATATGATATATATACTTAATGCAAATTTAAGACTTACATGGTTTTCTCATGATTGACTGTGAATTAACCCATATTTAATGGGACCACGCTGCAAGCACAAGCTTTTCAATAAAATCATTAAAAGTTATGAGGTAAAAAATTAAAAAGACATAGAAATGAATTGAGGAACCTCCTCCTTATTTTGAAGTCGGTTAAAAACCGACTTCAAATGAAGACTATGAAGAGTAGAATGTCCGACATATTGCTAAGTTTACATTTAAGTCCATTTATAGCATAAGTAGGTTTACATCAAGACATCCCTGTAGTTCTGGGCTCTAAAGAATAAGACTACGGTATCCCCCGCCTGTCGTAGAAGGCGACTAAGGGGCCTCGGGTTCACTGGCCGACAAGGGTGGGGCCTCTGTCGCCCGCCAAGGTGGGCCCGGGAAGAAGACGACATCGACTGGCCCGTGTCGCCTTGCACCACGAGGGCACAGGGGGGGAGGGAGTAATCTCCCCCCCGGTATGTGCTCTACTAGAGCACGGTGCAGAGGGGCTCCAGTGCGTTCCACTGGAGATCTCGGAGCCCCTCGTCATGCACCGAGGAAGGGCCGCTGGGGAGGTTCTAGTGGATCAAACCCCACATAACCACCGCTTTCCCCCCAGAAGGCGTGGTATCTTTTACAGATTTCCTCCCCGTAACAAAAAAAAAGGTTTACATCAAGAAATATTCTTACACGATTTTATGTAATTTAGTTTTCCTATTTATTAATAAGATAAGAAAATATAATAAATAGTAAGTTATATGAAGATGATAATATATAATAAATGGGTAACAGAGTAGAGGATTCCCCTTGGTAAACAACAGATGTTTTGAGACTGGCCTTAGGTCACACGAGACTGATAAGAAATCAACAAAGCGAACGTCATAAGCTTGTATGACTCTATACATTCAAAGCAACAACCTATTTATCTGCAAACTCCGGTCGGGACTTTTCTCTTGATAAGATTAATATGTCATTTCTCTAATGACGTTAATTCCTGGAATAATAAACTTGAGTAAAGTAAATTATTGAAGTACTTAAGGATTACGTCTATCCTTATTTAGGTATAGGCCGCGGGTGATCGGTATGACCCCATTACTCGGGTAATCAACGCAGGGGGCGACTGCTCTCCTCGTCATAGGTATCGTTTAGGACGAAGATTTAGGAATAACTATTTTTACGTCGAAGCTTATCCCTTAAGCGCAGCCACGACTAACTACGCCTTCCCGACCTCTTGGTCTCGGTTGAGACGTAGGTCGTGAAGGGCGGGAGGGGGGCGAGGAAGCCTAACTGTCCAAAAGTTCCTATTAATAAATTTCTAATCTTCCCCGAGTGTCACACGAATTTCAATGGCAATACATTTACTTGTACAGCAATTAAACTCATAATAACTTGTTGATTGAATTAGGGAGGTTTCCTTCACCGCCGCATAGTAAATCATGTGTATCTGAATACTTATTGGTTATGTGGAAAAAAAAATGCTAAATAGCATTATGTTCGCCTTTGTACATCTATCTATTAGTATCTGTCTTAAAAGGCGACTAAAAGGGGCCTCTGGTTCACGGGCAACAAGATCGGAGACCCTTGTCATCTGTCACAACGGACCCGGGAGGAAGGCAATACAGTGAGGTCCAATGTTATCTTACCATTACGACAGAGCTGGGAGATGATGCGGATGTGTTTCAGCACAGTGTCGAGGTGGGTCCCAGAGCCCTTCACCTTGCATCAATGATAGCCATCAAGGGGGTTTTAGTGAGTTAGAACCTCACATAACCGCCGCCTTCACGCCAAAAGGCTGGGTATCGTGTTGAAGAATTGCCCCCTGAAAAAAAAGGTACCCTCACCAAAGAGATCGATAGACACATTCACCCAACGAAGGGATTTTAGCAATGACAAATTTTAGTCAATACTAAAAATTGAAATATTTATTTGTGGTTCTTAGTGATTTAGCGATGTGAATGAGTGAGTGTTTTGGTTTACGTACTTATAAATGCGTATGTGTTTGTGAGTTTAAATTATACAATAATTTTATTATTTATATTTATCAACTTCTTCCATTAATAGAAGAACTGAAGAGGTTGTATACTTATTTACATTTCATAGCATGATTTATAGCATGGTTTTAAAAGTTATAACTAAAGAATAGACAAATTTGTTAGTATTATATTAAGTTGTTTTGCATCAAAATGAAAATACTGTACTCTTAATCTACGTAAACCTTCAACTTGGGCACGGAATCAGATAAAGTGTTCGTGATTATGCAAATTTTACTGAACATTGTTGCGAGATATATTTAAATATTTTGAGTTTTAAGTATTTTGTTATTATTCTTAACTTATAATTGTTATTATATAACTAAGATCAACTTCACATTTTAAAATAATAACAAAATACTTACCTAAATCTCAAAATATTTACATGGAAATCGCAATAAATAGCCGATATATATACGAAGCGTCAATACCCTAATGCTTTAGGGTACGGACTGCGAATCGTAAGGTCGTGGGTTCGAATCCACCATTCGACTATTGCCGTGAACCATGCCCTAGCACAAGCTTAAGCTTATTTGGAATGGTTAACAAGATTGTTAGTAATATTTCTGAAAAAAAAAAGAAATATTGGTAGCTTTCTTTATATATACACCACTACAAACTAATAAATAAAACGAGTTTACCAAGTCGGAAAAAAGAAGAAATATTGCTGTCTTTCTTTAATTAAAAAAAAATTGAAATTGTTTTATATATGCGAATCTGCGTGTGTGTGTGTGTAAGCTTGCGTCTGCTGAGATGGTTTTAAAATGTAATGTTTAAGTATATTTAGACTTAGAAGCCACTTTGTAACTCTATTATAAATTCTAGTTGGGAAATGGAGTAAATATGTAGATCTTGTTTACCCTAATTTAGATAAATGGACTTAATAATAATTTCAATTTGCAACAGCTAGAACATGGCTATGTTGGTATACAGCCACATAAATCTAAATTTTGATAGATAGAGGCAGAAAAAAGTAAATTTAAAACTATTTTTATAAATATTTAATATATATATATATATATATATATATAAAGGAGAATGTGTGTATGTTTGATCCGTATAGGCTCCGAAACGACTGGACCGATTTTAATGAAACTTTCAGGAATCTTCAAATGGTCCTGACCAGTAATCCTGTAAGTAATCCAGTTTGGTGCGATCGCAGCACTCCTCTTTTGAACAGTCAAATACAGCTTTTATTTACTATGATGATATTCTATTGTTTTTTAACACAATTTTTTATTGACACATGCGTTGTGAATATTTATGTCATTATGAACCGTATTGTAGTAAAATGAAGTACAATGAAGTTTATCCCTAAATGATAAGAATGATATTGTATTTACTGATATGTACATGGGTGTAGGTAACGATGTTCACCCGCTCGAGAAGAGAATAGAAGAGAATGAATACGGAGAGAAATTAATAATTTAATATATTGTGAGAATTAAACTAAATATTTAATGATGTAAGTTTATTGTTTAAATAAAATAAGGCAAAATCTAGCCCGGCGAAACGGGCTGGGTACGCTAGTAATTAACATATCGTTTCGTAAATATGAACAAAAACAAATGACCCGAGTTTGTTTACACTGCATCACGTGTGCATGTCGGGGATTCCTCAGCGCAAAACAGTCATTGATTCACTTCAGAGCTGGAAGTGGCAAAGCAAAAAAGATAATAATAACGTTAATATTTTATTAAAATAAGGGGGGGAGGGAGTAACCTCCACCCCCGGGACGTACTCTCCTTGAGCACAATCGAGAGGGGCTCCGGTGCGTTCCTCTGGATATCTCGGAGCCCCTCATCAAGCACCGGGGAGGTTTTAGTGGGTCAAACCCCATATAACCGCTGCTTTTCCCACGGAAGTTCGATCGGCTAGGAGGTATGACGCATCGTTTGATTGCCTTGGGGGCGGACTTATTGCTAAGTTCGATCGGCTCGGAAATTAGAGATAGCAGCAGATTGAACACAACACATATTGTCAGATATATCATATTATAGGTATATGTATTTATCATTAAATGAATGCAATACTTTAACTGTGATGTAATAAATTATATGTTCGTTGTTATTATGTAATACATGCATATTGTAATTCCATGCCGAGTGCCCATTGTTCTAGGATTCGTTGTCACGATTTTAATATACGAGCGCTTTGCGCTTAGAGACCTGGAATTTTTTCAAAATGCACTAAGCAAGTATTGGCCAGTGATTTTGACTCGAAAAAGTAACTCATTGATACAAGTCGACTTAGAAGCACTCTTCAACACATTCAACCTCTTACACAAACACACTCACCCATACACACTCGATTAAACTGAATTACATAAATGTTTTTAATTTTACTAAATTTGTATTTGTATTTAATTGTTTGGAGATGGGCGTTAATAGCTGCGACACAGTTTTTACTACTGCGGCTATTATCGAACTAGTTTGTACATGAATTTGTGGTTTGAAATAAAAATGATTATTATGTTATTGTGTTATGTTAGGATTCGAACCCTTGCAAGACCATAAATAGAACCTTTAGCGTATCACTGTTATAGCTCTTTAATAATGTTCAACACATTTAACCATTGTGTCACTTCTAGTAGAACTAATGCTTCGTTGCAATGTCAAGAGGTCGTAGGGGAATAAAATACGTAGCGATTGCACTGTATAAATACGGTTACATGCGTTTGTCTGAATATCAGTCACTAAACAGTACTTCGATTGGTCTGTTGTTTAGTTTCCGTACGGTAAAAGTGATTAAATTCCTTTTAAAATGTGTACCACAAAGATAATCGTATTCGCTGTAATGCTGGTCAGTATTAACTGTCGCCATTTAATAAAAGAAGAATATAGAAGGCCATATTTGATCGTTGAAGATGAAGACAGCATCAGACTCTACGAAATAGATCATGCTTCTTCGGAGGAAGCAAATGTGTTTGAAGAGCACCTAACTCCAAGAGTGCGTCGTCAAGCACACGGTCAGATGAACACGAACCCAGACGGTACAGCAAACGTGGCAGCAAAGATTCCACTGACCCATACAGACTCGAACGCGTTGAGTATTCTCGGCACAGTTGGTGGAGCTGATGGCAAGGGTGGTTACAAAGCGGCTGGAGGTGGTTTGGCATGGGACAATGTGTGAGTATTATATATATATCTAATACTTATAAACGAGCAATTTTTGTACATTTATATAAGTAAAATCTAAATCTCTCTTCTAAGTACAAGCAGGGAACGATCTTCTCATCCTCTAGTATTGTAGATGTTCAGTGGTGGTTGTGATGATTAGAGGAGTAGTATCTTAGCAAGGGCCATGGGTGCTCAGAGTCGGTCTGTCAGTGCTGGCACCAATAAATCTATTATGGCAATTTTATGTGCTGATTTACCATGCCCTTATATATCCCTCTTTACGGAGAAGGATATATATATATATATATAAATTATTAAAAAACTCAAAGTTAAGTTATAAATATGTATATATATATTTAAATATATATATACCCGCAAAATATGTTTCTAATGATAGATCTAGAGTTTGAATTTAATGTTTTGTTTTCAGCAACGGACATGGAGCATCTTTAACTGGACAGCATATTCCTGGCTTCGGTGACCAGGCAACTGCGGCCGCCAAAGCCAATCTATTCCACAACGACAAACACGATATCACTGCTAACGCGTTTGCAACCAGAAATTTCCCCGACAAACCTAACTTCCCCACCTTTGACACTTACGGTGGAAATGTGGGATACAAATATAAGTAAGTACGAGTACTATTGGAAGTATCGGTGTGACAAGTTTCAGAAATGCTCGTTAGAATTAATTATGTGTCAGATAAAATTGAACCGTTGCCAAGCAACCGTATAACATCCGTGTGTGGATGAAACACGTGGTAGTGTGTGTATTGTTTTTTAAATTGATTTAAGGTATATTCAACTGAATTTACTTCTAAAGGACGAAGTCTTCAATTCTTCTGTAAGGTTTTTATGGTTTTACCCCCATCTTTACTTTCATCTAGGTGAACCGATTTTGATGATTCTATTTTTATTTGTAAGCTGGTGTTATTTGGTGCAACGCCTGTCGTAGAAGGCGACTAAAAAGGGCCACGAGTTCACTGGGCGACAAGGGTGAAGGCCGTTGTCGTCCGCCAAGTTGGACCCGAGAAGAAGACGACATCGGTAGGCCCGTGTCGCCTTGCTCTGCGAGGGCACAGGTGGAAGGGACTAACCTCCCCCCCGAGACGTGCTCTCGGAAGAGCACAGTGCAGAGGGGCGTTCCGGTGCATTCCACTGGAGATCCCAGAGCGCTTCACCATGCACCAAGGAAGGGTCCGGCAGGGTTTTAGTGGCTAAGATCCCCGACTTAAACCCAGCGGGGTTAAACGTTTTGTAATTCCGACTCGATTTGAAGTCGGTTTTTTTACTCGTAAATATACTAGGTATATTTGCATAATTATACTCCTGCATATGAACTATAAGTGTGGGATATTTCATATTCCTCCATCCGCGAATTTTTTGTAAGAAGAGATACAAAATATCTGCTTATCATTTAATGTAATGATAAACATTTTTTTTGCAGCGACAAAATTGGCGCCACTCTAGGCATGGCCCAGACCGATTTATTCAAGAAGACCGACTACTCGGCGATGGGCAACTTAAACTTATTCAAGGACCGCACTTCATCGCTGGACTTAAACGCTGGCTGGAGCAAGTCGGTATCGCCGTACATACCCAGCAGCAGATGGGAGCCATCTGGTGGTATTTCTTACACCAAATGGTTTTAAAATGTATTTTGTGTAACTCAAAGTGATTATTATTAGATAATAAATAGATCATAGTGTATTACATGACTTTTATTTGTGACTAGCTAAACTTAATTTTTCTATACATATAAATAAAATGAGAGAGTCCGTTTTTTTTTATTAAAATCACCAATTACGTCATGCATATGAAGGTATATAAGGTACATATATTATACCAAAGTAATTTTTTTTACAACAACAATTTCTCTCTGTCTTCTATTTGTTCCGGCTGGAACAATTTAAATGGGATTTTTCTATCCACCAAAATGGGACCAAATTTCATCTAGATCCGTTTAGCAATCCCAACTTTCACTTTTATAATTTTAAAGGTATTAGTGGGATGATTTATAAACACAACTAAATTATCCAACTACTTAATAATTCACAGTGTACCTGACCAATAACCACTTTTTTTGAAGTCGGTTAAGTAAAAAGTAACCTAGGTCACTGCTTATTACATCAGCTGTCAGTGAAACTCTTAACAGCGTTCGCTGCGTCTGTCCTGTGAACGTGTCGCGTAGCGGGGAGCATTGTATGACACACTATGCATTGTTGTCAGATACGTTTCTAGGCTCATACGACGGCCCCTATGCCATTACATATGATAAAATATAAATAATATAACAACACTTAAAAAATTAGGATAGTGCCTAAATACTAGGCTAAGCTGACATGAATTTTGGGTGCAGTGTGTGTGTGCACTGGCAGAATATTAAAACTGATTCAACCAAAAAAAAATTGCCTAAAAATTTTGAACTATATTGATCATCATTTTCATCATTTCAACCGTAAAACATCCACAGCTGGACATAGGCCTCCCCAACGATTTCCAAAAGGACCGCTTGTAAGTGGCCCGCATCCAACTGCGTCTTGCGACCTTTATGAGGTCGTCAGACCACCTTGCGGGTGGACGTCCCACACTGCGCTTGCTGGTCCGTGGTCTCCAATCGAGAACTTTTCGGCCCTATCGGCCATCTGTTCTACGCGCTATGTGCCCTGCCCATTGTCACTTCAACTTGCTTATCCGGCGAGCTATGTCGGTTACCTTCGTTCGTCTACGGATCTCCTCATTCCTGATTTGATCTCGTAGAGATACTCGTACTATTTTGATATTTTTAATTTAATTTTCCTAGTTAATTGTGAAACTTGTGAATGTAAATCGTATACAAATTCAAAATGTTTCTTATGATAAGCAGGGTACGATTGAACAACACACTCTGTAGAGGAGAATGAAACTTGACCAACTAGATCTTTGAGATTATGAAAAATTTACAATTATTCTATTGTGTTATACAAATAGCCTAAGAACAAAAAAAATAGGAACGTGTGTAACAATATTTTCGATTAAATAGTTAAAATTACAACCTTTATACATAGCCTTTATCTAAATCCCACTGCTGGGTACTGTACCTTCTCTGTAAATAGAGTATAAGGGCATAGTCCGCTACGCTGTTCTAAGACATGTAGGTTTCCTCACGATGTTTTCAACACTTAAATTTGCAACAACAAATTAAAAATAACCTCCACCTTTTTTGAAGTCGGTTGAAAAGAAAGGAATCTTTAAAAAAAAATTCTTATGTACAAAAAACATTGAGATTTGTGTTTATATATGACAATGGATTCATGACCTTTCATATGTGAGATCTATTTTGGTGAAAAGGTGACAGTGATCACTGTTTCTGTCTACCCCAATTACGTTGAAAGGTTACTTTTAGTTTATCTAAACTTCAGTTATCCTGCGCATATAACTTTAATAGCAAAAGTTTCGAACGCTCGCTCTAGCTTAAGTTATTACTATAGAATTTCCTTACAGCAAGTGTTGTCACTCACCAGAATATTACTTTAAGTAAATATAACTTAAAGTAGAAGTATTACTGACAGACGACACTTCCTATATACTTTTTATTTTTTCAAAGCAAGCGCTTGACCAGGTGGGATCTGATGTTAAGTGGAAATGCAGTCCTGGATGGAAGGACACTACTAGCTTGGTACTCACATTGTATTCGTAGTCGAAGGGAAAGACAGACGTGGACAAACTATGTCCATATGGAAAAGACGGTCTTTTAAGAAAGTAGACGCTAACTAACTGAAATGAATAGTATACAGTATTTTTCATTAAATTTTTGTACTTACTGTTGCCTCCATGTGGCGTACGTAAGATATCCTTTTTCGTTTAAGTTTATATTTTTAATGAAATTTAAATAAATTAATAAAAATATTTTATTCTATTATAAGGATATTTAATTATCTATCATGCACAATTTATGTCAGTTAGTCTTTCGTCTTTATCTTCGAAGATTTTAAAACTTTCGTAACCGACCCTTTATTACTCACGACTCTAAATCAATCCTTTGGTGTACGAATAACGAAAGACGAAACAAAACGCTTCGTTACGTGAACAATAAAGATTTTGTCATTCCAGATTGGACCCTGACTGACATATAAGATGATGTCATTCGGTAGAATTAATTAAAGGAAAGTTTGTTTTAATAAGTAATAGTTAAGATAAAACAGAGAGGCAGACAAAAAGAAAGCTCACAATAGATCTATGTCACAATGGAAATATTTAGAGGCCTATGTCCGAAGACAAGCTAACCAACTAAAAGACCAACGGCGGGCGGTTTACAATACCATAACGTGTCCGGTTTTTACATACAACATCCATTATATTATTACTGTAACTTGTCAGCAATAAAGGCTATATTATTATTAATATATTACTAGTTAAGATAAAAATACGAGTATTCTATGATAGAGAGCAATATATTTTCTAGACAAATATTACTAACATTCTTGTTAACCGTTCTAAGTTTAAGCTTGTGCTAGGAGATGTTTCCCGTCAATATTCGATCTTACGACCTCACGACCACAGACCGTACCCTAAACCATTAGGCCATTGATACTTAAATATATTATGTATAAATGAACCGATAATAACAATAGTTTAGAATTTAAATTCAATGGAAATTCGTGAATTTTAGGAGTGATTTATAATGTGCAAGGTCGTGGCTATTTGAATTGATTTTTACCGACATCAAAAAGGAGGCTATTGCCGCTTAAAACATTTCTCTTTTAACTTTTGTAGGATACTTATTTTGTTGGCATCAAACCCTGCGTTCGAAACATACGGGGAAAGTTTTGCAAATGGTAAAATACTACTATCGAAGGTTGTATGTCAATCAGAAACTGTGGCATGGACTAATGTGTAAGAAGAAAGAGGATAAAGGAGAACTTCCTTTTTTTTGGCAACCTACGCTGTTTGGCTAGAGCTGGGCTGCTCCTTAGAACGTCGTAATGTGACAATTATATATCGAAAATAAAAAAAACTGACCGTGCGTAGTAACTATTAATATTATTTATTACTTTGAATTAGGTATTGTTTTTCGTTGATTTAATATTTACTTGTGCTAAATTCTATATGCCTATTTGCATAGATTTATTTACCTAAATATCAACTTGCCTGGATATCTTTGAACTTAGTTTGGTTTCGAACATATCCAGGGTTTCCCTAAAAATCGTGTAGAATGATGGCTGCCAGAACTTCGATAAGCCCAAACCAATCTTTGACAAACCCACATATTACGAGTATATTACATTTTGTCGGTCACTTTACAATTTATAGCCGTGAGCAAAAATAAAGGGCCGGTTAAGAAAGTTTGAATATCTCGGAAGATAAAGACTGAAATAAATTGTGCATGATAGACAATTAAATATCCTTAAAATAAAATATTAAATTAAATTATTTATATTTCATTAACAAACTTTAACCTTTATTTTAGATCAGGAGTGTAAAAAAAATCGAAGAAATTATTGACCGTCACAGCTTGTCTTAGTCTGATTAGTTTAAAAGTAAACTGTGACCTAAGTTCGTTTACATAGCATCTGTGCGTGTCGTGTGTTTATCTCGGGGAATCCTCTGCGCAATTAATAAATCATTGATACACTACTCAACTGGAAGTGGCAATGCAATTTTTTTTTATTAGGAAAACTATATTTAATACAGCTAATTAAAAGTTTTCACATATAAATACTTAGAATAAGGTTGGTAAGGTCACAACCTGCTTGGTGTAAATAAATGTAAATAAAAATTATATTTATTAAAGTATTTTTACACAATATGTTTTTGCCGCATTTGGCAAGGTGGCAAAAGGATCTATATCTGTACCAAGCGAATTAATATAATTGGCAATTCTGAATATAAAAAAGTTACTTCTACAGTTCGTAACAAAAGAAAAAAAGGAATCTTTTAAAAGTAAGTTCTACACTTCTAAACGTCTTAAAGCTTGGCTCATCTCTCCAGAAAACAATTGCTATCTGCTATTTCAAGGACTTAACAAGTATTGCCAAGCAGCGATAACTTGGTAAGCTTTCGACTTACGTAGGGTTGAATGCCAGTCAGATTGTAGTCGAGTTTCCGTTTATGTGGTATTTTCAGATACACAAATATATGTGCTTTCATTACCAACCTATTGTACTGACTTTAGTGTACTTACTAGGCGAAACACGGATGGGTACTATCTTTACTTAACGCCAGTATTCTACAAGGTCTTGTATTACTTCCCTGATTGTGAACACCAACGAATGGTTCTAATTGATGCGACTGCAAAATTCGTTGCAGTGGCTCTACAAAAATTTGATGGATTTTAATTTTTCAACCGACAAAAACGTAGTAGGTGACTTCGAAACCTTCGACTAGGTAGATCGATTTTGGTGATTTTTGGTTTATTTGAAAGCTCGTTCCATGTAGTTTCATTTAAATTTGTCTAATTGAAATAATAGTAACTATGAGAAAACTATATAAGTCTTAAATTTGCATTACGTATGTGCGTGATAGAGCCGTGGTAGCTAACAACCCGAGTTCGATCCCCGGTGCCGGTACCAATAAATTTGTTGTTGCAATTTTATGTGCTGATTTACCACGCGCTCGGCGGTGAAGGAAAACATCGTGAGGAAACCTACATGTTTTAGAAAATTTTTCTACGGCATGTGAAGTCTGCCAATCCGCATTAAGGCCGCGTGGCGGACTATGCCCTTATACTCTCTTTACAGAGAAGGCCTGTGCCCAACAGTGGGACATATATATAAAGGCTGTAACTTTAACTAACTTTATGTGCGCGATAAATGGACGAATAACTCAATATCACGTCAACTGATTTCGATGATTCATTTTTTATTGGAAAGGATGCACTTCAAGTTTGGTTAGGTTCTGTTTAAGTCTATTGCGTAGTACCTACGATAATCTCAAATAAAAGGTCCGCGAATTAAAATAGCGTTTATCGATGGATTCGATTTCAAGTCGATTTTTGTTTTTGTACATCAATATACTATTTAATTATTATTCTCAAAATGCGAACGAAATTCAATTTTCAATAGTCGAATGGTGTTGTTTTGAAATAAACAATAACACACATAAAGAGTAAACATTCAAACAACATTCATATTATCTGAATGAATGATGATGAAATGAATCGCTTCCAGCATAATTAACTTCTCGTTGCAATGTCAAGGGGTCGTCGGGGAATTAATGTGCTCTGCGTTTGGTCTGTATAAATAGAGCAAGCTGCGTTTGTCTGATTATAAGTCACTAACAGTACTTCATTTAGACTGTTGCGGAGTTTCAGAACAATAAAAGTGATTAAATCCCTTTTAAAATGTATACTACAAAGATAATCGTATTCTCTGTATTGCTAATCAGTGTTAGCTGTCGTCATTTAGTAAAAGAAGATTATAGAAGGCCATATTTGATCGTTGAAGATGAAGACAGCATCAGACTCTACGAAATAGATCATGCCTCTTCAGAGGAACCAAATGTGTTTGAAGAGCACCTAACTCCAAGAGTGCGTCGTCAAGCACACGGTCAGATGAACACGAATCCAGACGGTACAGCAAATGTGGCAGCCAAGATTCCACTGACCCGTACAGACTCGAACGCGTTTAGTATTCTCGGTACAGTTGGTGGAGCTGACGGCAAGGGTGGTTACAAAGCGGCTGGGGGTGGTTTGGCATGGGACAATGTGTGAGTATTAAATAGATTTTTTATTTTAATCATTTGTCAGATTAAATTTATCAAGTGTGAAATTGGAGAGTAGAAATTATTAAATGCAAGTTGAATGTTTTATGACTAAAACTAGAAAATAAAATTTAACTATACATATTAAAGAATACATAATACTAACTAAATAAAAGAAAGAAACATTTACAATATAATTATTAGATATTTACAAAAAAATATGACTGTAAAAATATAAATATAACTAAACTGTCGTCGTTTGCCAGCGTGCCCAGAAGGCAGGTAGCATTGCCACGTTGTATGGCAATGCTTAGCCTTTGTACAAGGTATAAGCCAGCCCTATGGTCACCAGATGTGTGGCCAAATAAGCTATCACATTAAAAAGGTGGTGTGCACTAGGACCCCACGGACACAAAGTTTCTACGGTTCAAATATGAAACATATTTTCGCACCTTTGCCTTTCCAATTTATTTTAACAAAAATATTTGTAAAAGATATATTATAGACAAATCTATATCGATATATGTGATGTGATATATTTCATTTTCAGCAACGGGCACGGAGCATCTTTGACTGGGCAGCATATTCCTGGCTTCGGTGACCAGGCGACCGCGGCCGCCAAAGCCAATCTGTTCCACAACGACAAACACGATGTCACTGCTAATGCATTTGCAACCAGAAATTTCCCTGACAAACCCAACTTCCCCACCTTTGACACTTACGGCGGAAACGTAGGATACAAATATAAGTAAGTACTGTTAAAATTTTGATTAAGCTAGTTTAAGGAAAGGTTTTTCGACTTACACGACTTACATTTTCGGTCTACATGCGACGATGGTGGGACGTCTGGCGTTTTAGTCCGTGCAAATAAACATCTTTTTGTTTTCTTCCTTCTGGGGGGACGGCGGAGTTATTTATTTATTCTTTATTTGCACACAATACAAAAAAGGTTCAAATGGGCGGACTTAATGCCAGTAGGCATTCTCTGCCATGTACCTACAAAGTAACGGGTGCAAGCTATGTGAGAAAATAATAAATAAAAGAAAACTATAATAAATGCATGCATATATAATATACATACCTACTTACAGATAAATTAAATATTTAAACATAATAATTATATATAATAATAAATAGATACATATATAAATACATATATATATATAATTATAGATGGATAGGGACAGCAATTGTCAAACTATTCCTTGCTTAGTAAAGTTATGTGGGGTTCTTACCCAAACGCAACCCAAACCTAAAGGGGGGTTCCCTTTGGCCCTTACTCGGTGCGTTGTGATCTCAAATGAAACGCACCGGAGCAAAATATGGACTTAAGTTATAATAAAATGTTTTTTGCAGCGACAAAATTGGCGCAACTCTAGGCATGGCCCAGACCGATCTATTCAAGAAGACTGACTACTCGGCGATGGGCAACTTAAACTTATTCAAGGACCGTACTTCTTCGCTGGACTTAAACGCTGGTTGGAGCAAGTCAGTGTCGCCGTACATACCAAGCAGCAGATGGGAGCCATCTGGTGGTATTTCGTACACCAAATGGTTTTAAAATGTATTTTGTGCAACTCATAGTGATTATTGTTAGATAATAAATAGATCTTAATGTATTCTATTTATACTTTTATCTGTATAAATTCCATATAAAAGTGGAATTGCGCGCGCACGTCTTTAGGTAGTCCCGGGCACCGCTGAAAATCAACGCTGTCGCATCTTTGCGACAACTTAAGCTGAGACGGTGTCCGATATTGGCATCAAATGTTTTGTATTATTTGTCCGTGTAACTTTAACTGTGTTTTGTCTATTTTTCATTCTTTTTTAATGTGTGTTATATTCTGTCTGTGATGTGTTTTTGTGTTGTCATGCCAATAAATAAATGTCTTTGTCTATGTCTATTCCATGACTTTTATTTCTTAGTGACATGTAACATTCAGCATTATATTTTACGATCATTTGGTAGGGTGTTGAGATTAGTCAGCCGGTACTAAACAGTTTCTGTTCAAATCCGATTTTTCGATCGGAATTTCTTCGTTGTATTTCTTTTATCTGATCTTAATGAAATATTACTCAGAACCTAACTAAACTCAAGAGCCGTAGTAGCTCAGTGTCCGGGCGGTCGCCTCAAGTTGCGTAGTACGCTAGCAACCCGATTTCGATCCCCGGTGCCGGCACCAATTAATTTGTTGTTGCAATTTTATGTGCTAATTTACCAAGGACAATATCGCGAGGCAACTAAATGTTCTAGATTATTTTTCAAAGAGATGTGAAGTCTGTCAATCCGCACTAGGCTCCGCGTTTCGGACTATGCCGTATTCTTACTACTGACTATGGCGTATTATTACTACTGACTATGGCGTATTATTGAGTTATTCGTTCATTTATGGCGCACATACTTGATGTAAATTTAAGACTTAACGACTTTCTAAAAGATACCGTTGTCGGAATTGGACCAAATTGAACATGGGACTATACGGGAAGCACCAGCTTTCGAAAAAGTCGAAATTTATGCGGTAACAAACATAAAAAAAGAAAACGAATTGAGAATTTCTCCCTTTTTTGGAGTCGCTTGAAAAATGCTGTGAGTCATAGTGTCTCTCTTTGTACACCAAGAACATTTCTGCGGATTCGTTGGTAAGCTTATTATTTGAAATCACGAAATGTCCGTTCATTTTACTCAAGCAATATTCTTGTGAGTGACATCATCTTAATTTGCTGAGAGAAATGTCTAAGTGTAATAACTTAAGTTTAAGCGAGCGCTCGAAACTTTTGCTATTAAAATAATATGCGTAAGATAGTACTGTCAAGGAGTTGATACATAGTACAGGTAATATCTATGTCCATGTATTTTCTTATTGACGTAATTTAAGCGTCAATAGCCTAATGGTTTACGGTACGGCCTGCGAATCGTAAGGTCGTAGGTTCGAATCCACCATTCGACTATTGCCGTGAACCATGTCCTAGCACAAGCTTAAGCTTAGTTGGAATGGTTAACAAGATTGTTAGTAATATTTATGAAAAAAAAATATTGCTAGCTTTCTTTAAAAAAAAGGGTATACTTTTAAAAAAATTGGTCCAATTCTGACAGTGGCATCCATAAGAAAACCATATGTCTTAAATACAAAGATGCTTTTAGTGTAGAAGCGTCAATAGCCTAATGGTTTAGGATAGGATCTGCCAATCGTAAGGTCGTAGGTTTTGAATCCACCATTCAGCTAATGACGTGAACCATTTCCTAGCACAAGTATAAGCTTAGTTGGAATGGTTAACAAGAATGTTAGAAATATTTATTATAAAAAAAAATATTGCTAGCTTTCTTTAAAAAAAAAATTCTTGTTTAAAACGAATTGCAAAGTACCTTAAGGACTGATTTAATTTAAATTTGATAATTATTTTTAAATTAATTAATTTATTTATTTAATTTATGATAAATAAAATAGGACATAACTTGAGGTTACTTTTGAGTGATTGTGCATTTAAATCTTCGTGCATTGTTGTTATATCTTTTTTTTTTCCTCCCCAGCGGCCCTTTCCTCGGTGCATGACAAGGGGCTCCGGGATCTCCAGTGGAACGCACCGGAGCCCCTCTGCACTGTGCCCAAGGAGAGCACGTCCCGGGGGGAGAGGTTACTCCCTCCCCCCCGTGCCCTCGCAGTGCAAGGCTGCACGGGCCAGCCGATGTCGCCTTCTTCCCGGGTCCACCTTAGCGGACGACAAAGGCCCCCACCCTTAGTGAACCCGAGGCCCCTTTTAGTCGCCTTCTACGGCAGGGGATACCGTAGTCGTATTATTGAAAGCCCAGAACTACAGGACCGTTGTTGTTATATCTTGTATCATTATAACAATCGTTGTTAATCTTATTATATGAACATCTTCGCTAGGGTGTATGTTATGTGTATGATCCCCTGTATTTAAAGTAAATTAACAAGCTATATATTATCCACTATTGGACGCAGGTCTTTGTTAAAGAAAGTATTAGAGCATAGTCCATCACGTAGCCCTTGTGCGGTTTGGTAGACTTCACATATCTTCGAAAATTTTCTAACATTATAGGTGATTGTAAGTACAATTAAGAAATGTCAACGATTAAGGTAATATTGACGAAGAAAAAAAACCATATGCGTGTGTAATATTTTGTCAAAGGCACGTTAAAAGCATTAATGACGTTTTTAGGGCACCATCCATCAAAGCCGACCCTTTTAATGTCCACTACACGCTGCGGGAATGATACATTGCGGCGTAATGGCGACAACATCCGATTTTATCTCGGCAAGTAATAAAGACTAACTTGCTATAGCTTCTGAAGAAAATTTAGCTATTTGAGATAACAATTACTTAGTTGTAAGTATCGTATAATATTGAATTAGACAAAAAGAGAAATTAATCAGGGATATTGTTTTGTAAGAATATGTGTCAATGTGTATGTATGTACTCGTAATTATACAATGTGTGAATGTGTGTTGGTTAAGAGCAGACTAAGGGTAGTGCCGCTAGAAATAACTTTTTAAGAACCTCATATAGATATACATTTACATACCATATATACATAACTAATTATACACTCGAGAGCAAAAATAACGGGTCCGTTAAGAAATTTTGAATATCTCGGAAGATAAAGACGCTAGCTAACTGAAATAAATTGTGCATGAGAGACATTATACATATATAGACAATATTAGTACTTAGTGTTGTGAACTGAACCTTGAGGTCAGCAATATTAATGTAGGCAATACATAATTGAAATTTATCCAAAGAGCCATTTTTCAGCACACACATTTCAATTCACACAATTTGATTTTTTTAATCATCAAATATGTCACCAGTTCTATTGTCTGTCTTTGTTTTCGGTTGTCTAATACCCTTGAACCGTTGATGATCAAGCGGTTTTTTTTTGATGACGAACTACACAGTTGGCCAGAGAGGCTGGCCTTTACTGCTTCACCGGATTGAGAAGTGCCATAGATTTTAGGTAGCTTAGCCTGAACCTTTATTTTTTTTTTGGTGACGGGGGGAAATCTCTAACAAGATACTCACGGGGTTATATAAGGTATCATAATCTGCAGAGGAACGCACCGGAGCTCCTCTGCACTGTGCTCTTCGGAGAGTTCGTCCCGGGGGGGAAGGTTAATTCCTCTGCTCTCGCAGTGCAAAGCGACACGGACCAGCCGATGTCGCCTTCTTCCCTGGTCTACTTTGGCGGACGACAAAGGCCAGTCGCCCAGTGAACTCCGACGCCCCTTTCAGTTGCCTTCTACGATACGATAGGCAATGGCACAGTAGTCTTATTCTACGAGCCCAGAACTACAGGGCTGTGAACCTCTTTTAGCCAGTAAATGAGGGATAACCTTGGTTTGGACGGCTACTATGTCAGACGTAAGCATTTCGATCCGAGGGCGACCGAGAGGGCAGAACCACGACTTGCTCAGTAGCTATTTTATTAATTTAAACTATTAGGGATAATCTAAGCTAAACGAACTTTGAGTGCCACTTCGGGAAGCGTTGGCGCTGTGAAAAGAATTGGCTGAAGAAAATGATCAAGCGGTCTTTTTTAACTTAGATAATTAATGTTCAAAAAGTCAATAGCACATCCAGTTACAAAAACAAGTTACTGAGTAAAAGTAAGCACAACTACAATTTCATACTTTACTCTCTATAATTAAGATGCAGAGAGAAGTTGGTAATTAAGCAACGAGACGAAATTTCTGTTTTTATTTGTATCACTTAAATAAGCTTAACTTAATTTATACAAGAAGTTTGAAGTAGGAACTTTTCGTTCAAGCTTTGCGTTTTTTCAAGTGTTAGCTTGAAGACGGCAGCTCTTAGAGTTTTTAGCTTAACGAAGAAAAAGTTCAAGATCACTTAAGAATGGGCGCTTTATATTATGTTTCTTCGTTACTGTACAAATTGTGCTTGTACAATGTTTTTATTTCTCAATTTACATTATTTCTTAAGTTAATTTCATTCTTCTCAAATTAAAGCGGTGGTCTATTGCATAGTGCGTCTCAATCCGAATTCGATCCCCAGTGCCCGGACTAATGAATTTCTTTGTTGGAATTTTATGTGCTGATTGCACGTGCTCGGCGGTGAAGGAAAACATCGTGAGCAAACAATTACAAAAATTAAAAAAAAAATTCTAAGACATGTGAAGTCTGCTAATCTCCACGAGGTCTGCTTGACGGACAATGCCCTTATACTCTCTTCACAGAGAACGCCTGTGCCCAACAGTATATTTATTTGTATATATAGCCTGTAACTAATTCATGTGTCTTCAAAGTCACTGGCTTACAAACCTCTATAGGTAAGTAAATGAATATGGTTTTAAATAAAAGAACTTTACATCGTGCTCTAAGGTATGGCAAAGGAAAATTTGAGTCGTAAATTATTTCCCGCATTGCAAACAGATGTAGCGAATGTTTTGCTCCCTACTGCTTGTAACGACATTGCTATAGTTGGTTTTGTCTTGTCTAAACGGAGTTTACGTGTTTATAAATTGCTAAGATTCCAACTTACGGTCTAACAGTCAGTGGTTTGAAACCAAAGAGGAATTGTGCTGATTCCGCTTGTAGTAGTACTTTTTAAACGCAATGCAAATTGCATCAGATACTATAAATTGGCTTACGTCTGCCGTCATATATTTCTACAACTAGTTGGAAGGGTAGCTGTCTTAAAAAAAACTCGGCTTGGACGATTACCATATTACGCGTAAGCATTCCGATCCGCGGGCGCCCGAGGCGCGAGAGAACGACTCGGTCGGTTGCTATGTCACGGATAATCTAAGGGACATTCAAAAACTAAACTAACTTTGAATGCCACTTCGGGAAGCGTTGGCGCTGGCAGAAGAAGTGACCGAAGAAACTCCAGCAACGCTCCTAATGTCTAATGGGTGGGGCCAAGCCATAAAATATCAGTAACGTGCGAGGATTATTCGCAACCTCCAACAGTTAAATGATGACGTTTGCAGTGAAAAGCAGAGAGTAAATGCCATCTGTGTTAACATCGCTAAGGTTAACAGGTTGAAAGTTGTTAAAATACCTTGTCCTTCTTCGAATTATTTTTAAAATTGTAATGTTATGAGATAAAATTCGACAGTAAAATAAATGAATCAGTGAATAAAAAACCCGATCCAATAAAAGCAATATCGGTATAAGCATACAGTCCCAATGCTATAGAGAGGATTATTATTTTATCAAATCGGATTTTCCTGTTTGCGCCAACCTAATATTACTTCTCTTTTATATCGGCGGGTTATTAGAATAACGCTTGTGTAAATTCGATATAAAATATTCGATAGATAATTACTTATATTACATTCAATAATAAACAGAAAAACAAATATACTTATATTCAAGTATATTTTGTTGAAGCGTCAATAGCCGAATCCACTATTCGACTATTGATGTGAACCATCTCCTTTTTTTGTTGACGGGGGGTAAATCTTCAACAAGATACCTCGCCTTCTTAGGGGAAGGCCTTATGTAGGGTTTTTACCCCCTAAACCAGTGGCTCTTCCTCGGTGAGGGGCTCCTGGATCTTCAGTGGAACGCACCGGAGCCCTTTTGCACTGTGCTGTTCGGAGAGCACGTCCCGGGGAGATTACTCCCTCCCACTCTGTGCCCTCGCAGTGCAAGGCGACACGGGCCAGCTGATGTCGCCTTCTTCCCGGGTCCCCAGTGAACCCTTGTCGCCCAGTAGCCGAGGCCCCTTTTAGTCGCCTTTCATGACAGGCAGGGGATATTGTAGTCTTATTCCTGAGAGCGCAGAACTACAGGGCTGTTAAACCATATCCTAGCACAAGTGAACCATCTCCTAGCACAAGCTTAAGCTTTGTTGGATTGGTTAACAAGAATGTTAGTAATATTTCTAAAAAAAAGCAATATTTTTACTGTTAATTAAAAAAAAAAAACTACGAGTAAAAACAAAAGCGAAGCTACCCTAGCGTAGTAGTAGTAGTAGTAGCTTCCGCTTTTAAGGTCGTAAGTTCGAATACATCATTCGACTATTGACGTGAACATTTTAAACTTAAGCTAAGTTGGAATGGTTAACAAAAATGTTATATAGCTATATATATTTGTAAACGAAGTTCCTTATGGCGTTGCGTTGAACATACAGAAAGACAGATAGAAATTATTAAAACTTTTGTTTGGTATATGTACCGTATTTACATTCATATGCACACATAAAAGTGTTTATCTTGATATTACAAACAGACACTCCAATTTTATATATATGCATAGATTAATCATTTTATTTCAATGAAGAAGTTTATTAAATACTGGCATATAAATATGATAATGACTTCAAAATAAAATTAAAACAGTTTAACTTGGCGTTGTGTTTTGCTTATTTTTGCGTAGACTGCTATAATGCTATTGTTCAACGCTGTGGCTTGACTTGCCTTTCATAAGTCTTTTTTATCGTCTTCTTACGATAGGTGAAGAACAAAGGCACGCCTGAGGTATTTATGGAGTACATTGAGATAATTATTTTCAAGTTCTATGGAAAAAAGTAATGTATAACGAGGTTTATTGGAGGGTAGCAGTGAGGAAAAAGTGGCGAGAATTGCTCTTGCAGCAGCAGGTAGAAGACAAAAAATAGTCTCTTATTTGAGATTTTACTAGCACTTGTTTGTGCAGATATTCTTATGTTTTTCAATCGACTTCAAAAAAGGAAGAGGTTCTCAATTCATATGTACGTTTTCTTTTTTTAATGTTTGTTACGTTAACTATCGACTGAGTGAACCGACTGGTATCCATGAGAAAACCATATTACAAGCGTTAATTCCTCCACCACCCTTCTACCTTCGGACGTTTAGACATTCGGCGGGTCTCCACTTTTTCATTGTCGATGTTCCGCGCGTCCGAACGAAGCGATTTGAGTCATCGTTCATCGTGCGTACAGCAAAGGAGTGGAACAAGTTGCCGGCGTCCGTCTTTCCGTCCAAGAACGACGTGGGAATCTTCAAGAGTAGAGTGAATATGCACTAACTAAACTAGCGCGTACCATTTTTCGATTATATCACCACTTAACATCTGTTGGGAGCGTGATCAAGCACTAGTTTATACCCCTTAAAAAAAGTAAATATAAGTTACCACTATGTATGTGCGCCACAAATGTACTATTAACTCAAAATCATGCCAACCGACTTCGATTATTATTTTTTTTTATTAGAAAGAATGTACTTTAAGAGTAGTTTCTTTAGGTTCTGATTAATGATAATTTTGATCATGAGCCACAGGCTAAAAATTGTTTTAGTAAATTATTTTTTGTACTTAAAATTCGACCTTGCGACCAAATAGATCGTAAGTCGAACTGCTGAGCCACTAAATGTTAAGTATGTAAATGAATTGTTAGGTATAAAATGACAAAGTGAAACGGGCGTATTTCTAGTGTTAAATATAACGGAAGCATGTCTGTGTAGCTATTATATTTCATTTTGGTGTTTTGCTTCCGGAACCGTGACATCTAATAAAGCTTTTAGCGCTGCTTTGTCGTCGTCCATTAGACGAGCGACGAGAGAACGGCGTACACCCTTGTCGTTCTTTTCATAACATCGTTAGAACACAAATTGGCGATTGTACGATATTTGCTTCAAATTGATATACATATAGATTGACATTTATTTAGAATATATTTATTTATTTAATACTAGTGTGTCCAGCCTTCGCTTAGCTTCGGGCTAGATTTAGCTTTATTTGTTTTAAACAATAAACTTACATCATTAAATATTTAATTAAACTGTCACAATAAATTATTCATTTTTCTCCGTATTCATTCACATCTATTCTCTTCTCGAGTGGGTGAAGACCTACACTCATGTACATATCAGCAGCATCAGTAAACGGATACAATCGCGGAGCTTTTTTTTTGACGAACTAACACAGTTGGCACAGGGAAGCTGGCCTTTACTGCTTCACCGGATTTGAGAGGTGGCACAGCTCTTCGATCGCTTAGCCTGAACCTCTATTAGATGGTAACTCGACACAAGGGTCCCCCCGGTGGTAACCTCGGCTTGAACGGTTACCATTATTACGCGTTAGCAGTCCGATCCGAGGGCGCCCGAGAGGGCCGAACCACGACTCGGTCGGTAGCTATTTTATTAACGAAATCTATTGGGACAATCTAAGCTAAACTAACTTATATGCCACTTCGGGAAGCGTTAGCGCTGGGAGAAGAAGTGGCCGGAGAAACTCCAGCAACGCTCCTAATCTTATCAAGGGGTGGGGTTTTCCCATAAAATACTTGTATCGCGGAAGGATTATTCGCAACCTCCGACGGTCGCGGATCGCGGAGCTATAACTTACCTTGAATACTTCAAAATCCTTAATCATTATCTTAAATATACTTCAGTATACTGTAATATGGTTCATAATGACATAAATATACACAACGCATGTGTCAATACAAATTTGGTTTATAAAACAATAGATTATCATAATAGTAAATAATAGCTGTATTTGACAATTCAAAAAGAGGAGTGCTCCGATCGTCACCAAACTTTACAGGATGGTGTCATGTATGAATTAAACAGACCTTGGAAATAAGTATATTAATTTAAACTTAGTAACAAGCGACTTACAATTGTACCAATGCGCGTACGCCATCTTGCTGCGTGAGCAGTCTAGCCAGAGCCAGAGAGAGAGAGAGAGAGAGAGAAAGCGCGGCTGCCCCACAGAGTATGCTAAACAGGGATACCACAGATGGAACATACACACACACTTTCTCCTTTATATATATAGATTTATTTAAAACAAAACCCGACTACTGAATATTACGAAATAGAATTAATCAGAACCTAACCAAACTCTCAACAAACTATTCTTAAAGTACATCTATTTGGAATAAAAAAATCGTCTAAATTGGTTGACGTGATATTGAGTTATTCGTCCATTTGTCGCGTACATTACTAAAACAAATTTAAGACACATAGTTTGCTCATGGATGCCATTTTTAGAATTAGACCAAACTGAATTGGGACCACACTGGAATCACCAGTTTTCGAATGAGAAACGGAATCATCAAAATCGGTTCACCCAGTCCAAAGTTATAAGGTAACAAACATAAAATATGACAAAAGTTGCATAATTTTATGTGTAAAAATATATAATAAGCTTCCAATAGAATTAAAAATGTTAAATAGATCTATATTTAAAACAAGATTGTACAAGTGGCTTAATGCTTTAAATATTTATAATGTTTCCGAATTTCTTTGTTAAAAATGTCTGTTCCTATAATAGTATTGACATATATTGCACAAGTTATTGACTTTATATTAAAAATTACAATAAATTTTATTTTGCATGCTTAATTATAATAAGCGAAACATGTCGGCCTGTCTGTAATTATATGTATAACATCAAGTGATACCATGTTTTCAACAAATAAATAAATCTTATCTTATCTTATTTTAAAAACATAGTCTCATTGGGGAACTCCTCCTTTTTTGAAATCGGTTGAAAAAGGCTGATTTACTGCCAAAAGGCATTATCTGCCTACCTTTGGGTTTGTAGAAACAAAAACACCAATAATATCTACGGTAAAATGTTTGTGGACGGCTGAGTCGTAGGCTCGCTTGTTGATTGTTAAAAAATCTCAGTAAATAAACAACACAGAGGAACAGACGAGACGGGAATAAGAAAAACGTATGACTTCGTGAAGCAATATAAGAACAATTGGAACTGAATAATATATGGGAATTCAATTGTTCGCCGCGGGAAAAGTTATTCTTTATATATTAAAGCTTTGAGAACGGATTCGTTTCAACATCGAGGTTGTTTGGTTATTAAGACTAAGTATATTAACGAGTAAAAAAAAAACAGCTTGAAGTCGAATCAAATACTACTACGTACGGATGCCCTCTATTTCCGGATTATCGTAGGAATATGACGAAATAGAATTAATGAGAACCTAACGAAACTCTCATCAAACTTTTTTTTTTGTTAACGAGGAGGAAATCTTTAAGATACCCCGACTTCTCGGGGGAAGGCGGCGGTTATGTGGGATTTTTACCCACTAAAACCTCCCCAGTGGCCACCGGAGCCCCTCTGCACTGCGCTCAAGGAGAGCACGTCCTGGGGGAGGAGGTTACTCTCTACCTGCCCTCGCAGTGCAGTCGTGTCGCCACGGGCCAGCCTATGTCGCCTTATTTCCGGCTCCACCTTAGCGGACGACAAAGTGACGACTCTTGTCGCCCCGTGAACCCTAGGCCCCTTTTAGTCGCCTTCTACGACAGGCAGGAGATACCGTAGTCTTATTCTTGAGAGCCCAGAACTACAGGGCTGGACTTTCATCATACTAACCTAATGTAAATGAGTCAACGAAATCGGTTGTTACGCATATAATTAATACAAATTTAAGACTTACATGGTTTTATCATAGTTGCCTGTCAGAATTGAATTAAATTGGAATGGGACCACAGTGGAAGCACCAGCTTTCAAAAGAAGAAACAATCATCAAAATCGGTTTACTCAGTCGACAGTTACGAGGTAACAAAGACAAAAAAACAAACAGACGAATTGAGAACCTTCTTATTTTTTGAAGTCGGTTGAAAATTATTAAAATAAGAAGAGCGAGACTTCAAAATAACGTTTCGTTGCTATTTTTTTTAATAATTATTTTATTTCAATTACTCATGTTGTTCCCACCCGTTTGTCGCATAAATCCTTCACGAGTTAGTTAGTTGTAATAAATCTTGTATTATGTAATTTATTGCATTTACAATATAAATAAATAAATAATAAAAATAAAAAAGCCTTATATTTCTTACTACCTAATTACAAATATACAATATACTAATTTCTAATTATTAATAGAACCCCTCGTCCTCTAGAGCTTTCCAGGTCTCTGTGTCTTTTGCAGTTAATGGCCACTGTTTGCCAGCCACGCGCATAATATCGTCTATCCACCGGGCAGCTGGTCTTCCTCTCTTTCTGGTGCCCGATGGACCTTTCCAGGATGTTACCCTGGCTATGTGTCCAGCCCAACGCCACTTAAGCTTTTTGCTGTTCATCAGGGCATCTGTAACTTTTGTTTTTTTCTAATTATAGAATGGGGTATTTTTTGAATTTTGTTGATTTTTAACATACGTCTTTAATACTCTTTGATATATTTATTGAAAAAAACTTATTTTTTAGCAAACCATGCGAGGCGACAGATAAAATTAACATAAATCTGTTACAAGTCTGAAACCGGACGCTGTATATCAAATACTGGATAAGCTGCATATTCATGAGCCAGATTATATATACGGTACAGTTACAAACTATAAAGTACTTGGAACTTGATATGGATTATAAATATTACAGATAACGGCAGATGTGTATTGTCAGCAATTTCAAACCATAATAGAAAAGCTAGCTGCTAAACGAATGTGGGTTATATGGACAACTACAGGGTTTATCGGGAAGGATTGCAAGAAAACGGCATTGGCAAAGAATTAGTTCTTTTAAAGTTAAACACTACGCTGTTTTGTTCATTGTTCAATCCTCAATTCTCATTCGGCCTTGGTTTAGCAATTTTAAAAACATTCACAAACGCTTCACAAGCACGATCTGCAGGTAAGCTTGGGCATGCGTGTACCCCCGTCCATCTGGCTAAGCTACACATTAGAGATAGCTCCCTTTGTGAATGTGAGCTTGACGAAGGGACTCCAAATCACCTTTTTTTCAGTTCTTTCCTTTACGACCTTCCTAATGATATCCCGCGCCCCATAGACTATTCTCCTATTGTTAATATTTTATGTTCATTCATTAACGAAAATAACAATAGACTTTAGTTTGTCTGTCTTTTAACCAACTAACTTTATGTATATATTATGTATGTTTTAATTGTTTTAGATATAACAGTGAGCTACGCGCGGAATTGTATAAGCAGTAACCACCGTTCTTTTTTGTTAGTTTCGATCTTCGTCCGTCACGAAGCCCGCTTTTTATAGCAGTTTAACATTCACACACTCCGACATTGGCGAAATCTACATGATTTTGTTGATGAAACGCCATCAACAAAAAAAATTGAATAGCTGCTAGACAACCGAGGTTGCTCAATCGCCGTAGGCCACTGCTGCTTCAGGACAACGTTAGACCACACACTGCACAACAGAGAGTTACGTAATCTACATGATTTTGTTGATGAAACGCCATCAAGAAAAACAATTGAATAGCTGCTAAACAACCGAGGCCGCTCAATCGGCGTAGGTCACTGCTGCTTCAGGACAACGTTAGAACACACACTGCACAACAGACAGTTACCAAATTAGAAGAGCTTTAATTGGAATGTCTAAGACATCTACCGTACTCCCCGGACCATCTAACAGATTACCATTTTTTTCAAAATTTGGATAACTTCTTGCACGAGAAAATTTCATCTCCGATGGGGCAGTCCGTAGCGCCTTCAAAGATTTTATTGATTCCCGTCCAAATGGTTTTTTTAGTAAAGGGATTCATGAATTACCAAAAGTGCATTGACAGCTAATACTTTGATTAAATAAATATATTTCGAAAAAATTGACTTTAGGTTTACTTCCTTGCAAAACGTCAATTTCATATGTTAGGACCTAATATTTGCCGCAGAATTTTTTAAAACAAAATTAAAAACAATAAATTCTAATGGCTAAGCTTTCGGACCTAAGAGAGAAAGAAAATGTGCGTGAACACTGCTCTCTCTTGCTCCTACAGTGTGATACAGACAATAGACCTGCACTTTGTCTTAAATATTCGGAATGTATGGTTATGAAGGAGAGAAAGAAAATAGGTGCTCGCACGTCTCTCTCTTGCTCCCACAACAGTAATATATTATTATTGCATTCGCCTCACCCGATCACATTTTTCGTAACCGCTTCTCACCAGCTTACTTCCCAAGTAGAACGTGCGTAAAATAGTTTTACGTCAAAATCAGTAATATGATAGAATAAAATAGCGATATTAGTAATGTATGAAATTTTACTTCAACTAGACGTCAAAATATTAGGCCAGATTATAACCATTTGGTCATGTCAAACAGTTTTGTAAGCGCACAACTACACTGCCTATAAGGTGCTCATGAATATTCCACGTATAGTTTCAGATTTATAGCGGTCGGTTTCAGACTTGCTGTGGATTTATGTCATTTTCATATGTACCGTAGCAAGGCTATTTAGAACCAGATTCGAGTCGTCCTTTAACGTCTACGTGCACAGAAATTTTATTAGCGTTTGTCGACGCTTTCAACCGAGATACACAGGAATACGTAGCTCGTGTCGTTTTACTTACCTTTAGCTTGAATTGTCGTTCTTTTTTACTGATTTTCTATTGGTATCTTTCTACCTTACGCTACTATGACAATACTGAATGTAAGACTGAAGGCTTGAGCCGTTGGACTCAGTGTCCAGGCAAGTTCGAAAACATCGCGAGGAGTCGACATGTGTTAAAAAAAAATTGTAAGTTAATTAGAATATATTTGGATAGCGAATTGGAAGGGCTGAAAGAGCATTAATTTAATCCTAATAATCAATTGGGATGAGGAAATGCCATCCTCAGTGTCCGGGAGGTTGACTCAAGTTGCATGGTACGCTAGCAACATGAGTTCGATCCCCGGTGCTGGCACCAGTAAATGTGTTGTTGCAATGAGCTGATTTACGACGCGCTCGAAGGAAAACATAGTGAGGAAACCTACATGTCTTAGAAAATGTTTGTAAGACATGTGAAGTCTGCCAATCCGCACTAGGGCCGCGTGGCGGACTATGCCCTTATACTCTCTTTACAGAGAAGGCCTGTGCCCAACAGTGGGACATATATATATATATATATATATATATATATATATATATATATATATATATATATATATATATATATATATATGTGTTATATATATATATGTGTTATATATATATATGTGTTATATATATATATAAAGGCGGTTAAAATTATAATTTAAATTACTTATAATACCGCCGATTACCTCGTTATATAGGCCCTTTTTCCTTTTCAAAAATATTTATTCTTACATCTCTATAATCGTTCATTATCATTAGAATTTATTGTTTGAATTGATCTGAAAATACAAAGGATTTATTCCAGTGGAAAATTTCACTTGAAAACAATTCAATGTTGCACTCCGACATGAAACGTTTCAGATAACATTGATTTCTTGAAAACTGTCAAATTGTATATTATTTTTTTGTAATAAAAGGATTTTCAATATAAATGCATTGAGCATGGAAATTTAATAAATTATTTTATTTATCGAAAGTTACAATTTTTCAACTGAATTAACAATGCTGCATATTATTTATGTTACGTTACTTATTTCTATAAGACAAACAAGATCCTTTCGAGCCAGTGTAACTTTTAACCGTAAAGTCCATTTACTTTGCCGTCCATACTTTGTGTTTCATTTGATTACCCTTTCATGTAATTGAATTTAATCCCACTTGACCTTTTTAGACTTGCCTTAACGTTTATTTGTTCCATCTCCATCTAATATGTGTTCAAATGTTGTCTTTGATCGTGATAATCATCATCAGCCTTTGTCTATCCACTGCTGGAATTAGGCCTTTTTTTTTTGTTTGTAACAATAGGCATTACTACTGACTTATATCTAAATTCAGAGTTTTATTGCCCCTTGTCCTTTTTAATCTAAGTATAGAACGTAGTATGCCTATGCTATTTCTAGTTCCCCTAACGTGGATAGGTTAGGGCAGTTTTTCTCCCATGCCTTTCCTCTCATCCCTTATATATTTTGCGATCTTACATTCATCTTTTATACAACTTATTTATACTTTCGGAATTAGGCCTTCCCCAACGACTTTCACCATATCCAGCCACTTCCTATAAGCGGTCCTAATAATCATATGCGGTCTCCACTCCAAGACTTTTCTCCCCCACCTGCCGTCCTGACTAGACAGATGTGGCCAAGCCACTTCAAGTTGCTGGCTTTAAGAGCTATATCGACTATATTTTTTCTCCGTCAAATTTCTTTGCTTCAGATTTTACGCGTCACAGAAATGCCGAGCGTAGCTTTTTCCATCACTCGATATGTGATTTAAAGTTTTTGGACCAGCATAACGGTCATAGTAAAAGTGCGTAGGTCATGGCTAGGAGGACGAACTGGTTCAAGACTTTTATCTTCAGGCATATTTGCTAAGTGAGGACGGTATATAGTTGTCCGAATGAATGTTGACGGTGATGGTACATAGTACAATTACCAACTTATTATATTAAGAAAGCAATGCAGATCTTCTGATATTCATACTTGGCCATTACAACATCGATTTAACGTATCTATGTATATATTGTCTGTATGTCGTTAATGGAGTCGTAAACTATGCATAGATATAAAATAGTATAGGTATAAAATTATGCCAGGAGTTAAATCGACATAACAAGGAAGCCGACATAAACATCGAATTCCAGAGATAAGGTTTTATGTAACGTGACCGCTCAAGTTGGGTCATATAAGCCCCTTCTAAGTCTAGCATCTCTAGTCTAATAAATTAAGATATCTAATAGCACACCACATCTTAAACTATTGTAAAATATAAACTAACGCTCGGCGTAGCAAAGAAGCCGCTATACACATCGAGTTTCATAAATAAAGTTATCAGTAACGTGACCCCTCATGTAAGTCCCTTTCATCAAGAATTTTAGTGTAATAAATTAACATATTTAATAAGACCCCCACCATAAGCAATTATAAGACACTATTGTATTAGAATAATATATAAACTAATGCTTAATAAAATAAAGTCAGCCCACAATTGCTCTGCAAGCAAAGAACATCTCTTCTTTTCAAAAGCCTGCCACCGTCACCCGCGACCTAACTAAGGACGTCAAATATTTGTGCTTGCGTAATAAAAACAATGTATCGAAATATATTGAAGGAGAACAGAACATCGGAGCAAGTAAGAAAGGTCAAATTGAAAACCAATCCAATCACAAGAACCACTAATCTGATTGCGCTCACGGCGTTAAAGGGCAAGTAAATGAATTTCACACGGCCCTTTTACTTTAAGAAATGGTAATATATAGTAATAGTAATATTTTAATATAATATATAATAAATAATATATTTATTTATTCTTTATTTGCACACAATACAAAAAAAAGGTACAAATAGGCGGACTTAATGCCAGTAGGCATTCTCTGCCAGACTACCTTGGGGTTGTGAAGAGACAAAGTAACGGGTGCAAGCTATATGAGAAAATAATAAATAAAAGAAAACTATAATAAATGCATGCATATATAATATACATACCTACTTACAAATAAATTAAATATATAAACATAATAATTATATATAAGATACATATATAAATACATATATATATAATTATAGATGGATAGGGACAGCAATTGACAAAATATTCCTTGCTTAGGTAAAGCTTCCATAGTAAATGTTTGAAAGTAGATTTAGTTCCAGCTGTACGTATATTTCTTGGCAGCGCATTTCAAAGTCTTATATATATTAGTAAATGCAACTGAGATAAACGTTGAGGAATATTTTGACTTACCCAATCCATTGCCAAATATATGCCAATACCTCTCACCAAATAGGATCCTACGCTTAACACATCCAGCCCTTTCCGGCTATCCTCAAAGACGTCTAAAAGACAGAAAGAACTATAATCGGCATTTCTCTAAGGGATAGTATCCTAGTTAAAGTTAACAAGTGAAGTGAAGTGAAATTTGTTTTTTTTTTTAAAAAAAAGCTGGCAATATTCCTTTTTTTTATTTCAGAAATATTACTAACAATCTTTTTAACCATTCCAACTAAGCTTGAGCTTGTGCTAGGACATGGTTCACGGCAATTGTCGAATGGTGGATTCGAACCCACGACCTTACGATTCGCAGGCCGTACCCTAAACCATTAGGCTATTGACACTTCGAAATTCGAACGGCATGGCAATGGCAATTCGAAATGGCAGTCGGTCAGCCACATCTTCCAATCAATCGGTCAATAATGGCCGACGAAAGAGGAAAGAAGCGTAGAGCGCTTCCTTCTGAACCAACGACCTTATTCATTTATGAAGGTTACGAATATCGGCATTTATATACGTACTGGTGTGCGGAATTATAAAAGCCCAAAGACATTACGAATTCAATTATAAGCGCGATTAAGTTAGTTAAGCGATAACATTCAAATGGCGAACATTACAGTTAAAGCAACTTATAACTTAAAGAGCCAAATATTAAATTACAATGTTTCCCTTATCTTAAATTCTTTTCCATAATTTTAAAATACGATTTATTCCTTACACTCTTTCTTAAAGAATATAACTTTACGTTGAGCGGTAATATCGTATGCATTTATTCATGAAACAATTTCAGAGCAATAAAAATGAGTAATGTACGGCATTGTAGTAACTTGTCAGTTATTGGGTTTTTAATACATTCACAGTTATTTCAGCAACATATAAATGAGAGCTGTGGTAGCTCAGTGTACCGGCGGTTGCCTCTAGTTGCTGGTAGACCAGCTCGATCCCAGGTGCTTACACCAATGTACCTCTGTCAATTTTAAGTGTTGATATACCACGCGCTCGGCGGTGAAAGAAAACATCTTGAGGAAATCTATATAATAGTAGAAGAATTTTGTAAGACATGTGAACTTGTACATATCTGGCAATCTGCAATTGCAATTTTTATATTGTTACCAGGCGCTCGGCGGGGAAGGAAAACATCACGAGGAAACCTACATATCTTAGAATTTTTTTCTAAGGCATGTGAAGTCTGCCAATCCGCACTAAGACCGCGTGGCGGCCTGTGCCGTTCTTGAAAAAACGGTACTTGAAGAAAGACTTCAAGTACCGTTTTTTTACTTTCTTTTTTCTTTTTCCTAAGTTGTTTTTATATGTTTATGTATGTTTTTATTGTTTTGTTTATAAAATTTGTTTGTATATGTTGCTAATAAATAAAATGTCTATGTGTACATATTTAGCAAAAAGATGATTTTTTTTTAACAGAAAGCTAGCAATGTTACTTTTTTTTCAGAAAACATTGCTATCATTCTTGTTAACCATTCCATTTTTTTTTGACGAACTACACAGATTGGCCAGAGAAGCTGGCCTTGACTGCTTCACCGGAATGAGAGGTGGTATAGCTCTATATGTCCTAGTAAAAGCTAGTTAAAATATAACGAAAACATGCAGGCCTGAACAAACAGATGAAGGATCAGAATTCCACGAGCACGTAGAGCAAAACTTTTTCAACTTTAAGTTAAAGTACGCTTACTTACGAAGCCTTTGAACATGCTTGCAGCGTCGATGTATGTGAGCTACTTCAAGTTGCAGAGCTTTGTGAACTTATAAAACGTTACGGAAGCTGGTTTAAGTAAATCGATACAATTTCAACTTTTACTTTATCTAATGTTATTAACCAAAAGTGATTATGTGATAATTTCTGTAACTTAATTGGTTAATATTTTAAATTTATTTGTATAAACAAAAATTTCAGTCGACTTTTTAATCATAAATATAACTGCTTAAATTTTAGTCATTATATAGGTATAGCAAGTTATTTTGAATTGTTTTGAATGGAACCCCTGACCATAAAATCTTTTTCTCAATTGTTTCCAATCGACTCCATCTTGATAGTAGGCGTTCCACGACTGGACGTTTCCGCGTTACTTTCTTCCGCGTCACCAGCGGTGTTTCCGAACCTGTACGATTTGGGAACCTTCCAGAAACGAGCCTACTCTTGTCTCAAAGTCCAGCAACGCACCTGCGGAGGCCTTTGGTGCTGTGGAGGTTTATGAACGACTGTGATCACTTAAGATCAGGCGAGCTCTAGGCTATAAAAAAATCTTAAAATCGAACGTTAAAATATTAGATTCTGTCTGCCTACCTTGAGATTGGTTCTGCATGGTGGTAGGGTCACTTTTCCATTTAGCTTAGTTATTAGACTACTGTGATATCCCTGTTTAGCATACTCTGTGGGGCAACCGCGCTTTCTCTCTCTCTCTCTGGCCCTCGCTAGACTTCTCGCACAGGAAGATGGCAAACGGGCATTTGTACAATTGTGAGTCGTTCGTTACTAAGTTTTAAATAAATATAATTCATTTCCAAGGTTTGTTTAATTCATATATGACAACTACAACATAAAATAACGTGTTTTAAAGACTGAAGACACACGACGAAAGTTTTGACATGCCAGCCCCTATCATACCCTAACCTTGGTACACACACATCGATCGCATGAAGCGATAAAGAAAGTCATCAATGTTGCATGGCCATATCCACCAGCTCCTTCGTTCCCTCTGAGGTCAGGTCAAACAGCAGCATTAAAAAAGCACTCACATGTTGCTCCCAGATAAAATGCCTGCATTGCATCTTAGATTTACAAATACTCTTTCCCTTTCTATTAACTTCCACTACTCTCCCTTTTAACTTCCATTCGCCTCGTCTGATCACACTTTTCGTAATGCATGATGAATGCATACTCCCCAAGTCAAGTGTGCATAAAGTTGTTTTGCTACAGAAAGAATGAAATATTAATAATGTTTTATTTTTAGCATATCCATTCATTACTCATCCTTGATCTATGTCGTTGATTATTATTTTTTGCCTCGGGTCTATTGAACGCCACGGACAAAAGATCCACTCCAAATAAAACATTGTTTTCTGGACATTGTCTTGGAAAATGTATTTTAACGTAATGAAAACTGTATTCGAATAAAATGTTTTTTTTTTATTATTACGACGTTGACTCGCGAGATCGATCAACGCTGTTTTAGTAAATAAAATTTGTGCTGAAAGAGATTATAGATAAAATGAAAGGTCCATTTAGTTATTACATGTAAATAAAAGTAGAAACACCGTCCCACGTTTCCAGGAGTAGGTAGGCAGAGATTACGGACTTCCATTGAGTCGTGACATTTAGTCATTATTTCCTTTTTTGTCTAATGAAATCTAGCAATATTTCTTTTTTTTAGTAATATTAGTAACAATCTTGTTAACCATTTTTTTTCCTATATATTTATTTATATATATATATTATATATATTTTTAATTATAAATTATCGTATAATTTACTTAAATTAAAAACATATTGTACGCAGGACTTACTGTTTGTGACTCTGGAAGGCACTGTCTCCTGAGATACAGGTACACTGTAGATAGTTCAGGAGATAGAGCTCCTGTATCTGTAACATGTTTGTTTTTGTGATATTAATAAAGTTATTATTATTATTATTCTAACTAAGCTTATGCTTTGGCTAGGAGATAGTTTACGTCAATAGTCGATGGGATTCGAAATCACGACCTTACGATTCGCCGACCGTACCGTTAACCATTAGGCTAATGACGCTTTAACAATTAAAGCCACTGGCATCGTGTCGGAGAATGTGCGGTAGAATTTTATTCGGTCTTAGTCTGTATAGAAATGGATAGTGGGGCGTAATAATTATAATAAAGGACTATTCTAACATTTACTAAAACCATAGTTTTATTTATGCACAACCTCGCAGTATCCGTTTTTCAAAGGTGTGTAAAACACCTTTGAAAAACCAATTATTTGTTGACGGGGAGGCAATCTTCAACAAGATAACCTTCTGAGGGAAAGGCGGTTTTTTCAGCGATTCTTACCCACTAAAACACTGTGGCACTTCCTCGGTGCATGGTGGGCTCCGGGATCTACAGTGTAGCGCACTGGAGCCCCTATGCATTATGCTCTCAGAGAGCACGTCCCGGGGGGGAGGTTAATCCCCTCGCAATACAAAGCGACCCGGGCCAGCCGATGCCGCCTTCTTCCCGGATCCACTTCGGCGGACGACAAAGGCCCCCACCCTTTTAGTCGCCTCCTACGACAGGCAGGGGATACCGTAGTCTTATTCTTGAGAGCCCAGAACTACAGGGCTGCGGGCCGGTCTCCCACCAGCCCGCCTGCGCTATCTCCAGACAGGTCGGCTCTCCCGATCCCGTTCTGCGGTCTCCTTCTGGGTCATTACTGACTCGCAGAAGGAGACCAGCGCCTTCCATTTAGATCTCCCCGCCAGCGCAGCCGCTACTGCCGCCGGCGGGGAGAGGTCTGCCCGATATGCCGCTCCGCCTCCCGCGGAGCACACGATAGCGTGTGCTGCGCGGAATCCCCGGTCACAGCCACAATGGTGGCATTGCGCGGTCGGTTCGCGTCGCCCCAGCCAGGTACTACCGAAGCACCCGTGCCCGGTGAGTACCTGTGTCAGGCGGTATGTGACGTGCGCGTCATTAAAATCGAACGTTAAAATATTAGATTCTGTCTGCCTACCTTGAGATTGGTTCTGCATGGTGGTAGGGTCACTTTTCCATTTAGCTTAGTTATTAGACTACTGTGATATCCCTGTTTAGCATACTCTGTGGGGGCAACCGCGCTTTCTCTCTCTCTCTGGCCTCGCTAGACTTCTCACTTACAGGAAGATGGCAAACGGGCATTTGTACAATTGTGAGTCGTTCGTTACTAAGTTTTAAATAAATATAATTCATTTCCAAGGTTTGTTAATTCATACATGACAACTACAACATAAAATAACGTGTTTTAAAGACTGAAGACACACGACGAAAGTTTTGACATGCCAGCCCCTATCATACCCTAACCTTGGTACACACATCGATCGCATGAAGCGATAAAGAAAGTCATCAATGTTGCATGGCCATATCCACCAGCTCCTTCGGTCTCTGAGGTCAGGTCAAACAGCAGCATTAAAAAGCACTCACATGTTGCTCCCAGATAAAATGCCTGCATTGCATCTTAGATTTACAAATACTCTTTCCTTTCTATTAACTTCCACTACTCTCCTTTTAACTTCCATTCGCCTCGTCTGATCACACTTTTCGTAATGCATGATGAATGCATACTCCCCAAGTCAAGTGTGCATAAAGTTGTTTTGCTACAGAAAGAATGAAATATTAATAATGTTTTATTTTTAGCATATCCATTCATTACTCATCCTTGATCTATGTCGTTGATTATTATTTTTTGCCTCGGGTCTATTGAACGCCACGGACAAAGATCCACTCCAAATAAAACATTGTTTTCTGGACATTGTCTTGGAAAATGTATTTTAACGTAATGAAAACTGTATTCGAATAAAATGTTTTTTTTTTTATTATTACAACGTTGACTCGCGAGATCGATCAACGCTGTTTTAGTAAATAAAAAATGTTCTGAATGAAAGGTCCATTTAGTTATTACATGTAAATAAAAGTAGACACAACGTCCCACGTTTCCAGGAGTGGGTAGGCAGAGATCACGGACTTCCATTGAGTCGTGACATTTAGTCATTATTTCCTTTTTTGTTTAATGAAAGCTAGCATATATATATTTTTTTTTTAGCAATATTAGTAACAATCTTGTTAACCATTTTTCCTATATATTTATTTATATATATATATATATATATATATATATATATATATATATATATATATATATTATATATATTTTTAATTATAAATTATCGTATAATTTACTTAAATTAAAACATATTGTACGCAGGACTTACTGTTTGTGACTCTGGAAGGCACTGTCTCCTGAGATACAGGTACACTGTAGATAGTTCAGGAGATAGAGCTCCTGTATCTGTAACATGTTTGTTTTGTGATATTAATAAAGTTATTAATATTATTATTAATATATAAAACTACTAGGTCCCCAATCGCTGAGTGGGCTCAAGTACTTAATAGATTCTACGAAGTTATCTAATGCCGTAGAGGGATTTTTTCTGGTAGACAATGGGCAATACAGAAACTTTAATTAAATAGACCCTTGCCAAGGGCTTGTGTTTGTTTCTTTTCTTACATATTTCATAGACGTAGATCATCGTCAGATATGTTTGAAATTGTTTCTTTGCTTTTCTTTATTTATTAGGGATTTTTGCCCTGGGCATATCAGTCCCATCATACAAAGGGTATGATGTATGTATTTTGTTAACGGGGAGGAAATCTTCAAAAGATACCCCGCCTTCTGGGAAGGCGGCGGTTATGTGGGGTTTACCCACTAAAACACTGTGGCCCTTCCTCGGTGCATGGTGGGCTCCGCGATCTACAGTGTAGCGCACTGGAGCCCCTATGCATTATGCTCTCAGAGAGCACGTCCCGGGGAGGAGGTTACTCCTCCCCCTGTGCCCTCGCAGCGCAAGGCGACACGGGCCAACCGATGTCGCCTTCTTCCCGGGTCCACCTCGGCGGACGACAAAGGCCCCACCCTTGTTGGCCTTAGTCGCCTTCTACGACAGGCAGGGGATACCGTAGTCTTATTCTTGAGAGCCCAGAACTACAGGGCCCTCATACCCTAACCTAAGTACACACACATCGGTCGCATGAAGCCGGAAAGAAAGTCATCAATGTTGTATGGCCATAGCCACTAACTTTCTCGCTCCCTCTGAGGTCAGACAGCAGCATTAAGAAAACACCCACATGATGCTCCCTCAGTTTCAAACTATCTATTAATGACTTTCTTTCCGCTTCATGATTCATTCCCCAGAAACTGTTTTGTGTTTGTAGTAAGAAGGATATTTATATCGAATTTTGGGCAAATTTTCAAAAGGGTGATTCTCCGATATATATGTATATATTTTATTTAATAAGAGCTAGCATGCTTTGAAACCTTTTTATAGCAGGGTACACAGCTTCGAATTCACTTTTCACTATGTTCAGGTGTAGAGTGGAGATAATGTGGTTAATATGTATTTACTCGTAAAAGTTTTGACAATTTTATTCGTGCAGGCACCGAGATCGAACTTTGACTGCTAAAATAGTATACCGTCCGTATACTTTGTAATTTTATTTATTTAACTCAATATTATATAAACAGCAGCGTAAAAATTCAAAATTAAGCTCTAAAATCGGAAACAGACGTATTCTACCAGTTCGGGGAATACGCAAACCAATCGAATCAATTTGTTTGAAATAATGGCTCTGGGAATTCAATTCCCACACCTGCCTGTTTCAAAACTAACGCAAGTTTTCTTTATAGACAAATATGGACACTGTATAGTATTTATCTATATATATAATAGAGAAAGTGTGTGGGTTTGTTCCTTAAAGGCTCCGAAACGGTTGGACCGATTTCAACACCGGACCGGTTTTTTGACGATCGGAGCACATCTCTTTTGAACTGTCAAATACAACTTTTATTAACTATGATGATATTCTATTGTTTTGAACAATATTGAAGGACAATAGAGTATATTGAAGTATAGTACCTAAACGATAAGAATGATGTTGTATTTACTGATATATATGGGGGGTAATGATCTTCACTAGCTTGAGAAGAGAATAGAAGATAATGATACGGAGAGAAATGAATAATTTAATATATTTATTGTAAGAGTACAGTTAAATTTATTATTTAATGATATGAGTGTATTGCCACGTGTAGTACGTTATTACATTACCCCACCACCTCCCATGGCCCCACCAACCTCGCGGTAATATGGGCCGAAACGCGGGAGGGTAAGCGTGGTCTGGCTGTGTGGCCCTACACGCACCTTCTTGACTCCCTACAAGTTCTTTATCAGGGCCTTTCTCCACCATTCGGAGCTCAACCCCTTAAGGGGCTCTACGGCACGCAACATAATAGCTCGTTCGACGGCGCCAGACGACTTTTTAACGGGTCCTTCGTTTATGCCAGGCGTGTGCAAATTCCCTGAACTTGAGGAAGTTGCCCTCCGAGGAGACCAGATCGCGGAGGTAGACCGGACCCGGACACGTACGTGTCAGATCGTTCAGACGTTATTACATTAATTTTAAACGAAGAAATTATTAATATATTATATTAATTAATTTTATTAATTAATGGTGATGCAATTTGTGGGTCCGTTTTACATGGCCTGTAATTAAAACCTAATGCATTTTACAAAAATGATACATTTTAAAGTTAGTTAGCTAGTTTATATAGTTGGAAAAGATCGCCCTTAGCGGTGAGACCGCCTATTCAACATGCAATAGTATCGTACTAAATAGTTAAAGTAAAAGTTACAGCCTTTATTTATGTCCCACTGCTGGGCACAGGCCTTCTCTGTTAAAGGAGTATAAGGGCACAGTTCGCCACGCAACCCTGGTGCGGATTGGCAGACATCACAAGTCTTAGAAATTTTTTCTAGGACATGTAGGTTTTCTCACGACATTTTCCTTCACCGCTGAGCGCGTGATAAATCAGCACATAAAATTGCAACAGCAAATTTATTGGCACCGGGGATATAACTCGGGTTTGCTAACGTAATATGCAACAAGAAGCGACGGCGCCAGAAGAAGGCGCCCGGACACTGAGCTAACAGGGCTCTTCGTACTATATGAATGTGTAAAATTAGTTTATCTCATGTACGTGTTAATTGTTATGAATTACACTATATTCATTCATTCACTCACTGCCATAGTAGATCAGTGTACCAGCAGGTACATCCCTGGTGTCGGCGCCAAATAAGTATGTTTGATTCAATTTTAAATGATGATTTACCACAGACTGGGCGGCGATGAAAAACATCGTAAGGAATCTTTAGAAGTGTTCTATGGTATATCAAATATTCTAGTATAACATTACAGCAAAGACCTGTGCCCAACATTGGGACAAATGCTGGGATATAAGCTGTTACTTTATTCATTTACTAAATCACTTCGCTTCAGACGCTTACAATCAAATACGACAATTTACTAATAAAACGTTACTATTATAACAGTCATAATAATTTAAAATTATATAACCAGGAAACGTTAATAAAATTCCTAATCCAGTTAAACCAATGTTAGTCTTTCACGATTGTTATTTTCATTCGCTTTATTAGAGAGCATTAAGCTACGGCTTAAGCTCAGTCCTCCATTGAATCGTTTTGAAGGGTGACCATGATTTTAAAAAATATTACAAATATATTAGAGGTGAGAATGATATTTACTGGACCTAAACTTGAATAGCAGACGTTATCTAGTGAACAAATGTTTGATGTTATCAAAGATATATATAGTTTTATTGTACACCAAAATGTAACAGTAATTTACGCTGTGCACGGAAATGAGCAATATTTTGCAATTTTTTAAACAGAGCTTTTGTGCTAGAGCGATCCCTTTCTAGACATTTTTCGGGATGGGGGGAGGAGGAGAAGGGGGAAACTTCAAAAATAATTCTTGAAGAAGGAATGTTCAAGAAGAAGAGGGTATATTGGGTTCTTACTCAATAAAGCCATAGATTTTAATAATTCTTTTTTTATTCGAAAACTGGAATTTTATGTTCAATTACTATAAGTAAATTAAAATTACTAGATATTAGGTTCAATTCTGACATTAGGATCAATGAGATAAGTAAATAAGAGTTAAATTAGCATCAAGTATGTGCGCCACGAATGGACGGATAACTCAATATCACGCCAACCGATTTCGATGATTCATTTTTTATTGGAAAGGATGTACTTCAAGGGTAGTTTGGTTAGATTCTGATTAATTCTATTTCGTAATATTCCTATTCGTAACATACTATAATTCGTAAATACAGATAATAAATAATAATAAATAAGATAGAAGCGTGAGCCAAACGTGAGCCTATTTACTATAAAAAAAAATAAAAATAAAAGCGTTTAACGTTTAACGATTTGAAGTCGGATTTTGTTTCCGCTCTTAAATATACTTGTGTAAAGTTTTGGGATGAGATACGATTACTTTTTTATCTAGTGTAGCTGTCTGCTATCTTCAACAAAAAAATGGGATGTGTCCCATTTGTTACACAACGAATGGATATCCTACACAACAGCCCGGTAATGAAAGGGGATCAAGGCCTCGTTTCAGTAGAAATCACTTTGATTGTAGACGTTCATTTCACGAATCTCTGTTAATTACATCTAGAATGTGGTTGCGTAACGTAAAACATTTGTGATATTTATATAGTAAAGTCCATGGGTATGAAAGGTCCTTGTATGGATCTTCTAGTTACTGTTAATGAATGTTACAGTATTTCTAATTTTGCGCCGTGTATTCTAACCATGTTACGGTGAAGGCCTCTGTAGCTTGTGGAATAAATTGGCCAGAAAGCCAGTTTTCGAAATGCGGCCAAGCTCTTGGTCACTTAGGTAGTTTGGCCCGATACTCTGTTCATGTTAGCATTGTAACCCGAGGCCACCCGAAGGCCCAAACCTACGACACAGTTAGTTTCTTGCATTCAGATTGCAAACCTGTTATATATTTTTTTGTGTTACGGTTAGAAGTAGTTTATGAGGTACAGATAGTTAATGGAAAACATGACGAACGTGGTTAATCCTGGAGTATATTGTATTTCTTGCTATTTTTTTAAAGAAAGCTTTGCAAGCTTTTTTAAACTTCTTCTTTTTTTAGAAATATTACAAATATTGTCAACCATTCCAACTAAGCTTAAGCTTATGCTAGGAGATGGTTCACGTCAATAGTCGAATGTTGGATTCGAACCTACGACCTTGCGATTCTCAAACCGTACTCTAAACCATTTAAATCATGTAAAGGATGGAAATGCACTTGAAACTTTGAATCTCCTGCCTGTCGTTAAAAGCGATTAATGGAGACCAACAGGTGACAAGAGTAGGTAAAAAAGACCTCCGAGGAAGGCAATGACGAGTCATGAGCTTCCATTCAGTGTAGGGAGGAACCGTCCCGGTGGAGATCCCGGAGTCGTTTGTAATGCAGTGTTTTTTTCAATAGAAATCTAACATTACCACCGTCTTATCCCAATACGCGAGGTATCTTTTGAAGGGAGAATCCACCTCAATGATAAATGTTAAAAAGATGGTATTTTTATAATTTTTAAAGATAGCCTATCTTTGATTTCAATAATGACATACTATAACAAATAAACAATTACTTTGAAACCTTCATACTCGTCCCTACACATACAGTCA
Source organism: Meandrusa payeni (assembly GCA_029286785.1). Classification (NCBI taxonomy): domain Eukaryota; kingdom Metazoa; phylum Arthropoda; class Insecta; order Lepidoptera; family Papilionidae; genus Meandrusa; species Meandrusa payeni. Next base: position 3,895,907 of record JAGSMX010000016.1, on the reverse strand, counting down.
CTCTTCAACACACGCAACCTTTTACACACAAACACACTCACACACACAAAACGATTAAACTAAATTACATTATAAGTTGTTAATTTTACTAAATTTTTATTTGTATTTGTATTTAACTGTTTGGAGATGGGCGTTAAAAGCTGCGATACAGTTTTTACTACTGCGGCTATTATCGAACTGGTTTGTACATTAATTTTTGGTTTGAAATAAAATCATATTATTAAAAAAATATATATATTTTCGCCTACTCGGTCCAAACATGTTCGTGGTAAGAAGACGTTAGTTATTCATTACACTGTCGACTAAATTGATAGCTGCCAATTTCGCGATGTCATTAAAGCATGCACGATGAAGCCATAATAGCATTTCGAAACGTCGTTCCGTTCAGACAGTGTGACTACTAATAGGAAACAATCTGACCTATATAATGACAGTTTTAACCCTATTAAAACGGATTTAGAAGCGTACTAGAAAGTAAAAAAAGTATATTCACGAGTAAAATTAACCGACTTCAAATAGAATAGGAATAGAATTAATCAGAGCCTAACCAAACTCTAATCAAACTACCCTTGAATACACAAGTACAAAATGTATAATCGAAATCGGTTTACGCGATATTGAACTTTACTAAAAGAAGAACCACCAATCGAAAGTTATGAGGTAACAAACATAAAATACCTCCTTTTTTGAAGTCGGTTAAAATAGTGAAGCACACACACATACAATGCTTTTAATGGGTTTTGTAAAGACATTGTTCTGTTATAAACAAATGATGATTAACATTTATAAGCAAAGGACTGGAATAGCTTCCCAGCATCTGTCTTTCCCTCCGATTACAATGTAGGTATTTTCAAGAGTAGAGTGAATAGCTATTTACTAAGCTAGTGCGCCTTACCATTCAGGACTGCATTTCCACTTAACATCAGGTGGGATCGTAGTCAAGCGCTTGCTTAGAAAGTATTATAAAAAAGTAATACAATAGACATAGACATTTATTTATTGGCATCACAATACAAAAACACATCACAGACAGAATACGAGTATAACACACATTAAAAAAATAATGAACACAGTTAAAGTTACACGGACAAATAATACAAAACATATGATGCCAATATCGGACACCGTCTCAGCATATGCTGTCGCAAGGATGCGACAGCGCTGACTTTCAGAGGTGCCCGGGACTACCTAAAGACGTGCGCGCGCAATACTACTTTTATATGGAATTTATACAGACAATAAGAGTATAATAAACATGATACATGAATAAAACAGTTATGAGATTAAAATATATTTTATACAATAAAATAATAGATGAAAAAAATTCATAAATAAATATATTATTGAGTCAAAAATAAACCAAAATAAATAATATGATAATTAAACGTATAAAGTTTAAATTATATAATTAAATATTGAAAATATTGGAAACAACAAGCCACCGATATCGCGGGGATATTATCTTTCTGTATCTTTAACATCAGATCAATAGGAATGGATTTTCCATATGGACCGGAACGGTGCACATAATTGGTGGAGATGGGTTATTATTAATATTAATATCTTATCTGGAATAGAATGTCGGTACATCGATTGCTATTTACTACCTCATGATTGTTATTCAATTATTAGAGGAACGAGTGTGTTCCTCTCCTTTTTCGTCCGTGCTTGGGACTAGATCGGGTAATTCATTGCGCTGGCAGAGCTCCAAAGGCTATGTGGCGTGATTGTAGCACGTCCTCAGTTTCCTGTGATCATACTGTAATTTTAATAATAGTAATAATAAATAGAACGATATATAAATATGTCTATGAGGAGTCATGGCGGAGGATGGCTCACCTTGGGAAGTTTTAGTCGGTAGGCCGAGCCCGACATAACTCGTCGAGTATGAATAAACCCATTTCCTCCCATGTAAAAAAAAGACGGACTTGATGCTTAAGTGGAATTCTTTACTGTGAATCCTAAAATCGTGGGTTCGAATCCACCATTCACGACTGCACGAAAGCGTCCAACATGATCTAGTGGCGATATCCCGACACACCGTCAGCTGTGTCTATTATACAGATGACTGTGACGACGCCACAGGAAGACTGATGACAAAGGCAATGGCCGCATCAAGGGAGAGGATAGTGGACTATAACCTAAAAATGGCCATGAGAAGCAGGGACACAGCGGTCGTGGAGAAGCTAATAGCAATGCAGCGGGGCGACTGCGACGCGTGAACCGGTGCGATCTCTGGCCACCTCCAAATTCAGGCATTATTTATAAAAAAAATATAAAAAAAAAAACAAAAAAAAGGAAAATGGTAACTGTAGAAGTGGCACTTTTTTAATAAATGCAGAGTGAACAATTTAAGTGTATTGGAAAAGAGCACGGACACAGGTCTGTGGTTGCGACTATTGAAGTGAACCATCTTTTACCACAAGCTTAAGCTTGATTGGAATGGTTAACAATAACGTTAAAATTAAATGATGCATATTCTTATTTAATCTTTCCTACATGTTAGGGGTTCCATGTAAACCCCTTCCGTCCCGAAGTGTTCTCGGTTTATCGTGCCGGGGTTTTTTTATGTAACAAGGCCATTTTTTGATCATCTGATCATTCAACGATCAGAGACGTTGAATGCTTTACTTTGCTCTATTCCACTCTGTTTCCTTTCTCTCGCTCTTACAATTTATCTACTATAGCTATATTAATCTTCTTTGTCACCTACACTCTTATTTTCTATACTTATCGTAATCTTCTTACAGTATTATTAATGCTTATCGTTTATATAATTGTATATTATCTTATGCATTTCGATCCGAGGGCGCCCAAGAGAGCCCAACCAAGCCTCGGTAGCTATTTGACGGATAAACATCCGACAATAAGCTTGCGCTGTCTTAGATATACGAAACGCAACTGGCTATGATATAAAGAGAGAAAGAAATCATATGCTCGCACCTCTCTTTTTGCCCCTACAGTAATATACGAAACGTAACTTCCTCTTTTCTATCTTCGCTAACATATATCTCTGTCTCAACGCGCGAATGGGATCGCATCGACGGATCCTACTTTTAAAGCATTCACCAGCTTACTCTCCAAGACAAGAGGCCTATATACCTCAAAAGTCGAACGTTTAGCGATTACGTTATCACTGCAAAGATAATCTGAATGAATGAATGAATTATACATGTTTTACCAACGCTGTACAATTACTACTTACACGTGTAACATAACATCTGTTCTCTGATGAATCCTTTGAATATTATGATAATGACAAAAGTTTCAAGCGCTCGTTTTAACTTCGGTTATTAAAACCGTCTCAAATTTACCCTCGACAATTTGCAACCGTTTCATTTACAAGATGGAATATTAAAGTGAACTTCTTTTCTATTAATGAGATGGTAAATGTTCGTTTAGGAAAAGGAAGTAAGGATCCGTTCCCATGGGAATTGTAGGAAACCTTCATCATTGTTCCTCGGGTAATTAAACAAAAAGAGAGACCAATTTTATTACCACCCACCACATATCTGACAGAGACTAATCCTAAGACTAGAAAATAACATCAACCCACATTATACCTGGTATACACCCAGACGGAACCGGAATCCCTCTCCAACCAGGGATACGGATCGGGGGTAGTTTCGCGCAACCTTACCGTGCACGAGGCCCAAGGCCTCACGGATCTGTGGCGGTCATTAGAACTGTGATGAAAAACTGCAACTGTACGATAGCGTCCAACATGCTGTAGTGGCGTTATCCCGACACACAGTTAGCTGTGTCTATTACATAGATGACTGTAACGACGCCACAAGAAGACTGGTGACAAGGGCAACGGCCGCACCAAAAGATAAAATAATAGAATACAATTTAAAAATGGCCATGAGAAACAGGGACGTATTGGTCGCGGAGAAACTATTAACAATGCCACGGTCTCTATGCTAGGTTCATCTCAAGTTTAAACATAAATTTAAGTGAATTCTTTTACCATTTAAAAGAATCGACAATCGGAACTCAACCAAACAACCGTACAATCGTAAGTTCGAAACCTTAACCATTAGACTATCTTAACTGTTAACACGAACTTCTTAAAGTAGCCACTTTGTCACTTTCGAAAGATGGGCCAGATGTAATATTTTAGGAGACGAACACGGAAACGTATTTTGATGTCACGGAAACAAAAGATTTTGCGCATCTTCTTGACGGTATTACGTGTTATTATATCGATACGCGTCCTGACTCGCAGATTGCTTGTAAGAACTGATTTAAACTATTTCCGATTTCACAACTGTACGTTTTTTCTCGAAGAAAGTTTTCCACGCACTATCAACTTATGAAATCAACTGTCACCAGCAATATTTCCGAACCTGTGTTCCTACTGTACTCCTTTCTCAAAGGCAGGTAATGTATCTGCTGCTCCGATGCTGATATGATAGGCATAGACATAGACATAGACATTTATTTATTGGCATCACAATACAAAAACACATCACAGACAGAAAATAACACACATTAAAAAAGAATGAAAAATAGACAAAACACAGTTAAAGTTACACGGACAAATAATACAAAACATATGATGCCAATATTGGACACCGTCTCAGCATATGCTGGATGCGTCGCAAGGATGCGACAGCGCTGATTTTCAGCGGTGCCCGGGACTACCTTAAGGCGTACTAGGCGACGGTGATCTATTAACATCAGGTACCCCGAAAGCTCGTTTGCCCCTTTTTCTTTAAAAACAGTTTTTTTACGCTAGTAGCCTACATACAAACTTATTATTAATAGTGCATTTATTCCCATTACCATTTTCAACTTTATAATTTCAATTTGGTTGTTCATTGTTAATGTTTCTAGGCTGTCGTACGATTTTCCTCGTTTAAATTAAAATTTTACTAAGTGGGCTTATTTTTAAGCTGCTCTAAAACGAAAATTTCGGGTCTCAATACTATTTCAGAACACTATCTACTAAAAGCACTAATTAATTTCGGACTTTTACATGAAGCGATGATAGATTAGTATCTAAGGGTCTGGCGATCTGGTGGTCACGAATTCGAATCCCATTCAGTCGGTTTGTACAAAAAAATCATATGATCAAAGTTTGTGGCGATGGGCGGCCACCTGTCACGTATGGGACGTAATCAGCTTGGTGAAAAGCCTCTATCGTTAAAAGAATGTGAGAGCTAATTTTGTTTTTAATTTATTTATTTGTATTTTTCTGAATAAGAGCCATGGTAGATCAATGTGTGAACGGTCGCCTGAACTTGCACCAATGAATTTGTCAGTTAAAAAATTAAGTGCTAATAACTCAAATTTTTGATTACTTTAGAGATGAAGGAAAACATCGTGAGGAAATGTTACCCATTAAACCCCCGCCGTGGCTCTTCCTCGGTGCATGGAGAGGGGCTCCGGAATCTCCAGAGGAACGCACCGGACCCCCTTTGCATTGTGCTCTTAGGAGAGCACGGTCCAGCCGATGTCGCCTTCTTCTTGGGTCCACTTTAGCGGACGATAAACCCCGCAAGGGTGGATATACGATATTTCCCCACGTAACTTTGTTAAGTTTTGATTAGGTCCTCGCAAAATTAGCTCACAGTATGTTGAGATCATAGTCGTGGTGGTATCCAACCATCTTCTCAATTGAAATTTGGATAATATTAGATGGGAAACTGTGTCCTTTTCCCAGTATGATGTAATAGTGATTGTCAAAGACATGGTAACAGATTGCATATTACCTACATTAGGTTCTAAATCAGTCTTAAGGAAATTAACTTGCGATGCGTGAGGATGACAAGAAATTTGAAGTTAAGAGAGTTCCCGCTAACTCTTAATGATAAAAGTTTTTAATAAGGGCTTCAACTCCGGCCCTTATACAAAACGCAAGCAATCAAGATTTGTCAACTCCGCAAGTCGTAGTGGAAATATTCACTTTAAAATTCAACAAATTAAAACTTAACTACGTAATTTATATTCAAGTAACAAGAAGTAAGAAATAAATAAAACTTTAACGTATTAACCGACACACCGTCAGCTGTGTCTATTATGCAGATGAGTGTGATAACGCCACAGGAAGACGGATGACAAAGGCAATGGCGCATCAAGGGAGAGGATAGTGAACTACAACCTAAAAATGGCCATGAGAAGCAGGGACACAGCGGTCGTGGAGAAGCTAATAGCAATGCAGCGAGTCGTCTGCGACGCGTGAACCGGCCCGATCTCTGGCCACCTCCAAATTCAGGCATTGTATATATAAAAAAAAAGTAAAATAGTAACAGTAGAAGTGGCACTTTTTTAATAAATGCAGAGTGAACAATTTAAGTGTATTGGAAAAGAACACAAACACAGGTCTGTGGTTGCGATCTAAAAACAATATAAAAAAAACGGGGTGGTTGTAAATAGTTTTAACGAACACTACTGTATCACCGATTATTGATTTTTCAATCGACTACAAAAAGGGAGTTTTCAATTCGTGTGCGTTTTTTTTATTTTTGTAATGTTAGTTGTCACACAACCGAAGGGTACCGCAGCGCCTGTCACCTCAATACAGCTAGCGGTCATTATATCCCATACTGGGAAAAGGCTTCTGGAGAGCAAAGGTACACCAGAGAACAGTCTTAGCGCCGTATCAGATACCAATACCTTTTTTTTTGTCGACGGGGAGGAGATCTTCACAAAGATACCCCGCTTTCTGGGGGGAAGGCGGCGGTTATGTGGGGTTCTTACCCACTAAAACCTTCCCGGTGGCCCTTTCCTACGTTTCATGACGAGGTGCTCCGGGATTTCACGTGGAACGCACCGGAGCCCCTCTGCACTGTGCTCAAGGAGAGCACGTCACGGAGGGGAGGTTACTCCCCTGTGCCCTCGTAGCGCAAGGCGATAAGGGCCAGCCAATGGCCTGTGAACCCGAGGCCTCTTTTAGTCGCCTTGTACGACAGGCAGGGGATACCGTAGTCTTATTCTAGAGAGCCCAGAACTACAGGGCTGAGATACCAATACCTAGCGTGAGTTCTGATCGACATGACAGCGGAATGGCATCCCCCGGATGTTCTCAACATATCCATGGAGGCATGGCTGATAAGAGAAGCTGAACCATCAACAGTACCGAAGGCTTAACCGATTTTGATGACTTCCCGTGTGGTCCCCCATTTAAATTTGGTCCAATTCTGACATTAGTTTGATAATACGAAAGTTTGTTTAAATAGACGCATTGAGAGCCTCCCCCTTTTTTGAATTAGGTTGAAAGTAGGAAGGGCCGATCGATAACGATCTCTAGTTAGATAGAAGACAAACGTGAGCTTATTTTGTAATGAAAAATCTTTGGATATTGACGCAAGAAAAATATAAAGATACTGTATACAAAACAATAGCATAAAGAGAGGGTAGTTTTTTAATTTTATTAAACTCAACCAAGATTGATGGCTCTTCGGAATCGACGAGCTTACTGAAGCTACGGAGTTGGAGATTGGAAAAATGATTACAAGACGAAGATTGATGAGCGAATTGTACTTCAGAAACTTTTCTTTATCAACCAGACGAGGCTGGTAGCTCGCTTAAAACCAAATGAGGCAGTCGTAGTAGTAGCGCACAAAAATATTTCTCCTGAACATTTGTATCTTATAGACTAAATATACTTAGTGAAATGCAGACCGATAAATCTGTCTCTTTTTTTTGGATGAACTAACACAGGTGGCCAGAGAAGCTTCACCGGATTGAGAGGTGGCATAGCTCTTAGGTCGCTTAGCCTGAACCTCAATTTTTTTTTTTTAAAAAAAAAGAAAGCTGGCAATATTTCTTTTTTTTTTCAGAAATATTACTAACAATCTTGTTAACCATTCCAACTAAGCTTAAACTTGTGCTAGGATATGGTTCACGACAATAGTCCAATGGTGGATTCGAACCCACGACCTTACGATTCGCAGGCCGTACCCTAAACCATTAGGCTATTGACGCTTCAAACCTCAAATCTGTCTGTACTGTATCTACCCAGCTATATTTAAATGAATGAGATGATGTACAACGTAACTATCACTCCAACGTCTCAATGCGTATTGAGTATTGTTTGCCATTCGTTGATAACGTTACGCCATGTTAGATTGTTAAATATTAGTTTGTCAAATAATCAGTGGCAACATAGGAGCCGATATTATCCGATCTGTGCGTGTTACATCAATTTATTACACTAAACTTGGCAACTGTTCCAAAGCCTCTATGCGTTTGGAATATGTTTCGCCAATTAACAACACAATATTAACAATAGAATTTGATTTACTTTCCAGCCACCTTGTTATACCACTTTATTTGTTAATTAAAATGCATTAAATTCTATACTAGTAAATGTGACCAGTTATATTATATTAATATATATTGCAAAAAACTAAGTATAAAAAATGAACTTATGTTTCCTCATTACCATATAATTTGTTGCCATTTTTATTATTTACTTTTTGACTACGAACAGTCCTGTTAGCACGTACGGGAATCCACAAATCTGTGCGTATCAAACGGGAATCCACGCGATGTAACGTTTGAAGTGGGTCATAAATACTCAACGTGACAGGGACCAACAGTATATCAAATGCTGGACATATAATATTCAACAGTGTTGATTTATTGTACTTCCTTCTTCTTCTCCAATAATCGAATAATTTCTGACTTTGTTAAATGTACATGTGTCTTAATAATCTATTTTGTATACATGTAACGCAACAACTTGGTAGCATCTAAAATCTTAGTGTTTACTTATGTGTAACATTTTATTATGTAACAATTTACCGTAAATGTTGCTCATGCCCATAATTGACATATCTATGTACATACAGATATAGTGAGAAATCATTTTCCTTCATAATTATTCGGAAAAGTTCGTGTTCATCGTTCTCTCTCAAATGGCTTCAGTACCCATCTTAAATCCGTAGGGGTTAAGGCGCATCAGCAGACCAACATATATAAAGGGGATATACGCGATTGAAATATTTGCTACAGTCTTAATCATATAATTTTTCAGATTTCGATTGCATCTCTCTCACACGCAGGTTATTTACTTAGGTACGAAAGGGAAGCTAATGAAATAAAATTTAGGCAGACTTTGTTTGTTATGTTGTTTCTTAGCTCATACTTCCATTAAAAAAACATGAGTTCTTTTAATGTAAATCAGTAATACCTTATATATATTTTGTCTATTTCTACAAGCTGTAGCTTTTATGTAATAAATAAATGATAGACAAGGTAATAAATAATAAATAAATTTAAAAAATATTACAAAAGACTCTGCTAAGTTATTTTTGCTTCCAAAGGCAAAAGATATTTAATAATGACGGTACAGGCATGCTTTATCTCCGTCCATGAGCCGTGCCATTAGTGTACCTCAAACGGGTCCTTAATACTAAAATATTGCTTTTTGAAAATAATTAAAATATCGACTAGGACTTGTGGACGAAAATCGGCACAAATGTGAAAGAAGGAGGAGAACATAGGATCCAGAGCTTCGTAATAAATATATATTACTTTGAAAAAGAGAGCCGTGGTAGCTCAGTGTCCGGGTGGTTGGCTCAAGTTGCATAGTAAGGTGGACCCGGGAAGAAGGCGACATCGGCTGGCCCGTGTAGCCTTGCAGGGCACAGGGGGGGAGGGAGTAACCTCCCCCCCGGGACGTGCTCTCCTTGAGCACAGTGCAGAGGGGCTCCGGTGCGTTCCACTGGAGATCCCGGAGCCCCTCGTCATGCACCGAGGAAAGGGCCACCGGGAGGTTTTAGTGGGTAAAAACCCCACATAACCGCCGCCTTCCCCCCAGAAGGCGGGGTATCTTTTTGAAGATTTCCTCCCCGTTAACAAAAAAAAAACAAAAAAGTTGCATAGTACGCTAGCAACCCGAGTACGTCCCCAGCGCCAGCACCAGGTGAAGAATAACATCGCGAGGAAACCTACATGTCTTAGAAATGTTTTCCAAGGCATGTGAAGTCTGCCAATCCGCACTAGGGCCGCAAGGCGGACTATGCCCTTATACTGAATTTTCAGAGAAGGCCTGCGCCCAGTAGTGGAACTTATATTATATATATAAAGGCTGTAACTTCAACCTTAACTTTGAAAAAAAGGGAACGTCCCTGTGTAGTCCGTTTTTGTTTTTATTCCTAATTACAGTTGTTATAGCAGAAGTAATTTGTAATATTCAATTAAATCGCAAAGCAAAAGCCGTTCAAAACGGTCGGCTGTACAATGATTGTATATGCCCTAAGAACTACATAAAATTTAGACGATAAGTATAATTTAACTTCGATTTTTGGTAATAAAGTATATGGAATGGAGCTTCTTTTGTTTATTTATTCAAGTATATCGTACGTAGAGATGTAAAAAGGGATGGAAAGAGCTTTGATATTTCGCATGTACCACCCTCAAAGTCATCTAATAAGGCTTTTAGCGGCATGCTTTGACACAGTCCATTAGCGGAGCGCAGGCGAACCGCAAAAACGTCTTTGTATTACAATATAGTCATTACCTGAAAAATACCTTCAGACTTTCATATCAGAAGTGATTTATGATTTAGAAATTTTTGTCAGTACTGTAGAAAATACACACAGAGCCGTGGTACGTGAGGCCTTGGGCCTCGTGCACGGTAAGGATGCGCGAGCCTGTCCCCGATCCGTATCCCTGGTTGGACGCCAAATGTTTAAACGTCCGAAGGTAGAATGGGGTTGGCAAAATTCCGAAAACCGAAAACACCGAAAGGCTAGCCACTTTGCGCCGGTGGTGATTCAATGTCTTGAGCATGTTAAATATTATTGTTAATCACTATCATAAATCATATCATTTTGCACGTAATAATCTTGAAAGTCATCAGATCATACTTGTGATACATTGTTACTATTGTAACTTAATTTAAGCTTTCAGAAATTATACCTCGGAAAATTTTATTCCATCTTATTCAAAATGAAACTTCTTATCTAAGCTCGTAGGCCTTATCTTCAACTTAATAGACATTAAGTTAAAATGCCCGAGGTGATTTTTACAACGGTATTTTGTATTTTAACATTTTTTACTGCGATTTTTAACTTTTTAGTTAGGTATATATTTATTACTCCTTGAAATATAGAACCACTTGCAAATTATGACACTGGAAGGCATATCAATGGTTTTAATAGGATACATTTTAAGAATGTTTGTCCTTTATAATGTCAGTGGCCTATTACATTGATGGAATTATTTATCAACCGACTTCAAAAATGACGCAGGATCTCTATTAGTCAGTATGTTTTTTTTATGTTCGTATATAACTTTGGGTTGGGTGACAACCCAATGGTATCTAAGAGAAAACCATATAAGTCTTAAATTTGCATTAAGTATGTGCGCGATAAATGGACGTATAACTCAATATCACGCTTTGGACTCGGTGGAGAGGCGCAGCTGAAACCAATCTGGTCAGTCTTGAGCACAGGCGTAGGGTGGCTAGCCTTTCGGTTTTCTACAGATTGCATTTTGGGGAGTGTGCGCAGGAACTACATGATCTAATTCACCCATCCCCTTTCCACCATCGGACTTCTAGACGCACTGCGGGATTTCATCCTTTTGTTGTGAACATCCCTCAAACCCGAACGAAGCGCTTTGTTTCGTCTTTCATTCTTCGTACAGCAAAGGACTGGAATAATTTGCCCGCGTCTGTCTTTCCTTCCGATTACAATGTGGGTCTTTTCAAGAGTAGAGTAAATAGGCATTTACTAAGCTAGTGCGCCTTACCATCCAGGACTGCATTTCCACTTAACATCAGGTGGGATCGTAGTCAAGCACTTGCTTAGAAATAAAAAAAAACGATCATTCATTTATTATTGTTTGCCGTGTGATAAGACTTTAGTTAGGTTCCGATTCGTTCTGTTTCGTAATATTCCTACGATAATTCGGTAAATAAAGATGGCGTTCGTGCGTAATAGCGTTTAACATTTGATTTGATTTGTTATTATTTAGTTTTTGACTGTGAATAAAGGGTTAAGGAAAGTAGAGCGATTCAGTTACTTCAGTATAAGCAGTGGCGTAGGAACAATGACAAATGACATAGGCAAAGTTCAAGGGATTGTTATTAAAATGGTTGCAGAATCAGGACTACACCCAAATTGAAAATATATTATTAACCTCATGATAACCACACACTCACTCACACAAACACACACACACACACGACACTACACATTCGCATAACTTCTCAACTATGACTGTAGTTCTTTCCCTTTTTTTTTTCCTTTTGCACACATTTTTGTTTTTTCTTTCATATATTTTTAATTATTAATTATCGTATAATTTACTTAACTTATATTAAAAACTTATTGTACGCAGGACTTACTGTTTGTGACTCTGGAAGGCACTGTCTCCTGAGATTCAGGTACACTGTACCTAGTTCAGGAGACAGAGCTCCTGTATATGTAACATGTTTGTTTTGTGATATTAATAAAGTTATTATTATTATATATACATGTAATGTTTGATCTCGGCCCTATGGGTCGGTTTTTAACTGAATCAGGCACGGGCTTACGCCAAGTGTCCTGTTCCAGGTGTTATCATTGTGTGTTTTGTGTGTGCGTGTTGTATGTGTGTATGTATTTGTGCTTGTGTGGATTTGTAGTTCTGCGTGCGTCGTGTTAGGTTGCGTTATCCGTGCGAACGTCTTGGTCATTTTGGAGAGTAAGCGTGGTTGGGTTTAAAAAGCGGCGGACTATAGAGCATGTGTCTATTACTATTGATTTTTGCAGAGATATATACGTATTTTTAGGGAGATCTAGTAACTTTAAGGCGAAACTAAGGGTTTTTGGTATGACGCCGGTAGAGGAAATGATTATAGGGACGACTCTGTTTCCTGGTGCCACATCTGTTTGATTTCGTCTGCCAGCTGGATGTATTTTTGAATCTTTTCTGTGTGCTTCTGCTTTAGGTTATTTGTATTTGGAACTGAAATGTCTATGAGTTATTATTATTAAAGTTAAATGAGATGTCCTTACACTGTTATAAATATATTAATTGTATGATAATATGTTTTATTTTAATTAATTATATTTATATATTACATAATTTAATGTTTTAAGGTATTGAAAGCGCACAGCTAGCGCTACACTTTCAAATTAATTATCACATGAATTTCAAAGAGAAGTATGTATTAGTAATTTCTCATTTTATTTGAGTTCCATCGTAGTAACCGAAGCGTATTAATTTATACCAAAAATTTGCACTAATATTGGCGATACATATATAATTACTTCCTCATGTAACGTTGTCTTATCTATCGCACATATAGTACATATCGTAGTTTTGTCGCATTCTTCTACGGGCTACGGGATTCTCTAACTGTAAACAGTTTTTTTTATCATTAAGCAAAAGCAAGTTGACGCATGAAGCGTCAATAGCCTAATGGTTTAGGGTGAGGTCTGCGAGTCGTAGGTTCGAATCCACCATTCGATTATTTACGAAAAGCATCGCCTAGCACAAGCTTAAGCTTAGTTGGAATGGTTAACAAAAATTATAGTAATATTTTTGAAAATAAAAGAAATATTGCTAGCTTTCTTTTTTTTTAAAACAAAGAAAAGTGTATTAATAATATACATATAGAATAGAAAATGCGAAAACAACCAATGGCGGAGCCGTTATAACCAGGAGCTTTATGACCTCTACCAGGAACTGCACGTGGCTGGGCACATCAAATTAAACAGGCTTAGATGGGCTGGTCATGTGCAGAGAATGGATGAAGCTAGGATACCCAAGGCAGTGATGACGAGGAACCCCGAGGGTCGAAGAGGTCGGGGAAGACCAAAGCTGCGCTGGATAGACGGTGTAAATCGAGACGCCAAAGAAATTGGCATAGGAACCTGGAGGAGTGCGGCCATGGATAGACCGAGGTGGAGGATGTTGCTTGACCAAGCCAAGGCTCACAAAGGGCTGTAGAGCTTATAGAAGAAGAATAGAAAATGAATATTGTATTTCCTCTGTTACTGTATGTATGGTCTCGGGCGATGACCTCAGTCAAAATTTCTACGATTAAGTTATTAAGTATTATTTTTTTAGAAATCATTACTTTAGTCTTAAGCACATCAACAATTAACATAACATCATTTGCTTGAGTAAATCTTTTGCTTGATTACTTTCACTTGGGGAGATAATTTCGATTTTCCCTGTTACATATACATAGAAGAGCCAATTAAGATAATGCCTTACGGATGTAAGAAGATCGCTCGGGCGTATTTTAATTAATTACGTTATGTAATTGATGTTCTACGGAATGTCAAAAGATATTTGTGAAAATTCTCATCATTTTAAATGTGACAGAGAGCGTACTTCTTACCAAGAGGATTGCAAGTACTTTAAATTACTAACATTGTACAATAGAAGGCTTCTATTAGAGATGAGTTTGCTTTATGATATCTTTCACAATTTAGACCACCCTACATTACTAGGGCTACTCTGACCGTTGGGCTGGTCCACAAGCTGAAAGTCGCACAACGAGCGATGGAAAGAGCTATGCTCGGCATTTCTCTAAGGGATAGAATCTGAAACAAAGAAATTCGACGGAGAACGAAGGTAGTCGATATAGCTCTTAAAGTCAGCAAGTTGAAGTGGCAGTGGGCTGGCCACATCTGCCAAGTCAGCGACGGTAGATGGGGGAGGAAAGTCTTGGAATGGAGGCCGCGCATAGGTCGGAGAAGCGTGGGGCGCCCTCCCTCCAGATGGACCGACGACCTTTTTAGGATAGCCGGAAGTGGCTGGATGCGGAAAGCTGAGGATCGCATGTGGTGGAAGGCATTGGGGAAGGCCTATTTCCAGCAGTGGATAGATACAGGCTGATGATGATGACACTACTAGGACGTATAACATTTTGTGCTCCTAAGAGATGTACTAGAAATACAGGATTTTTTTTATAATTTCTAAGCAAGCAAGCACTTGCTACGATCCCACCTGATGTTAAGTGGAAATGCAGTCCTGGATGGTAAGGCGCACTAGCTTAGTAAATGCCTATTCACTCTATTATTATTATTTATGACAAAGTTTTCGTTTGGTGGATTCGAACCCACGACCTTACGATTCGTAGGCCGTACCCTAAACCATTAGGCTATTGACGCTTCAAAATTTGTTATTATAGTTGTAGTACGTTATTGTGGCGTATAAAAATTAATCATCAAAACCCGTTAACGTGACATTAAGTTATTCGTTGCAAACTTACTTAGTGCAAATTTAAGATAAGTCTCGTGGATGCCAATGTCGGAAATGGACCAAATTTAAATGGGAACACATGGAATGTACCAGCTTTCAAAAAATTATCAAACATGAAAAAAATACAGACGAATTGAGAATATCCTTTTGTAGTGTAAAAACAGCTTAAGCTAATGGTGGGTTCGAATCTACGACCTTACGAGTCGCAGACTGTAACCTAAACTCTTAGGCTATGGACGCTTGGCTGCGCTTGACGGCTGTACGCTTCGGTTGATCTTAAGGCCGTAGTAAGCACTGACTATATCAACTCTTTGCGAAAGGTCAGCGAGTTCTAAATAAATACAGTAAAGGAAAAGGAAATATTTATAGACATTTTTACATTTATTACAAATAAGGAAAAAATGAGCAATATTGACTTTCTTTGAAGTCCAAGCACAGACCTCGTAAATAACCAATCAGGAATACTGATTTATTTGTACCCGAAAAGGAAGTAGTGATCGTATAAACCTTTTTATCCCGTCTCAAAAGGAAACATATTTTCATTTCTGGACAACTTGTTAATCGAAATATCTTTATTAGTATTAGCCAGATACTTCTAAGGAGTACACCGTCCATTTGTAAGATAGTTTAGATTCATATATCGACTCTGGAAAACAAAACGTGTGACAAACATGAAATTGTTCACCAGAGCCGAAAACCCATTACACTTTTTTCAAAAATTAGAACTTTCGTATTTGTGGACCTAAAGCTGTCGTTTTTGGACACAATATTTAATATTTTTTGCTGAATAAGTATTGTACCACGGCATTAACCTAGAGTTTTCCTAAAAGGAAACATTTTACGGTACAAAAAAAAAAAACTTGAAAATCCTATTTTCGCTATATTTCATCTAATTGTTACATGTCGAATATCATTCGACGCGTTTTTTTTTCCGATTCCAACGACCTAAAAAAGTGAAAATGGCCATATGTGTCATTTACTACGTTTTTGCTTTCCAACGTCGATATATAATATTTCAAAAGCATACAAGCGAATATTTATTGGAGTCGGTGGCAAAAAAGAATGCGGCTCGTCTGTACTTAAGTCACTCGCTTAAGCTGTTTTTCAACCGACTTCAAGAGGAGGTTCTCAATTCGTCTGTAATTTTTTGTGTCTTTTACTGTTTAAATTTCGACTGGGTGAACCGAGGAAACGACAGAGAAGAGAAATTCCTTTTTTTATTGAAAAGTTAAATATATTGTAGCTACCCCACGATACCGAAGAAAAGATGTACGCAGATTATCTTAGAAAGTTGTTATGGCTCTGTGTCCTGTCCCATTTCTAAAAGAATAAAAGGAACGGAATATCTTATTTTTATTTGTACATTTAAGAATAAAGAACAATGCTCCTTTGCTTCCCAAAAAAACAGAGTATATTGGAATCTTTCTTCAAAAATTGATAGGAAGTACGACTTCAATCATTGGCAGATTAGGCTCTGGAAAGGGATGAAAAATAAATCGAATAACGTATCGTCTATTTAACCTTTTTCTCTCTCTATAAGAATAATATAGCCATAAGTTCATTTATGTATTTAAACTTTAAAAGATAAAGCAATAATATAAATACGTGTAGAAAGCTGTTTCGTTTACTTGTTTTGCTTTAGCGATGTAATAGGCTTTTAAAGGCGTTCTTTGATGTATTCGATTAGTTGAGCATGGGAGAATCGCTAAGATGTCTTTTATCCTATTTTTTCCTTTATTTGATTTCACATTTCTTTGTTAGACCGTAAGCAAACCATTTAGTCATTAGACTATTACTGAAGAGTAAGAAATAAAACTGAAAAAATTCTTTTAATTAATTGCAATTTCAGTCGGCATTAAAACGCTGGCTTATTAAATTCTCTTTTTGTCTTTTAGGTTGGACAGAAGTAGAATTCGTTGTTAGTTCTATAAAATTAAGATGAAACATTTAATTGGTTTAACCTACGCGCATAAAGCAAAATGAAAGCTTTTAATTTCTTAACTTATATCACCAGCATTGTC
Source organism: Meandrusa payeni (assembly GCA_029286785.1). Lineage (NCBI taxonomy): Eukaryota > Metazoa > Arthropoda > Insecta > Lepidoptera > Papilionidae > Meandrusa > Meandrusa payeni. The sequence continues at coordinate 3,878,727 of JAGSMX010000016.1, read as the reverse complement.
ACAATATCGTGGACGTGTCAAGACTGGACAAAGGTACACGATTTCTAGGTCAAAAATATTACATTGTGGCAGTTAATACTAACTGTGAATTACAGAAATAAATTTTGTAAAGTTCTGCAGCTAACATTTGGAAAGCTTTTGAAAAAGAAATTAATTAAAAAGCATGAGATAGGATTATTGGTGAATTAACTACCCTATTAGAATATAGAAGGAAACAGTTAATAAGAAAACATATTTCTAAGGTAAATTCGTTTTGAAACTAGTCAGGACGACAAATACATCTGCAAAGCACTGTATTATTAAGGACGATTATAATAATTGCGTGTATTTATATATTTAAGCAATTCACTTAGTAAGCGCTGAAACAATTTGTTGTAGTTGCCTGAGGCTATTTTGCAAAATGTCTATTAGATCCTAGATAAACTCGGCGCGCTTATCAAAATTAAGAAGTTTCACAACGAGTTATTTAAGTAAGGAAACCTCTCTTATATATATATATATATATATATATAAGAGAGGTTAGAGGATATAGGAGAGGTATATATATATATATATATATATTTATACATCAAATTTTAGTTATTTTTATATATAAATATTTTACTTATAATCTGTAATATCGTAATCATTATTTCTTATGTATATTAAATATACCTATATAAGTTCGAGTCACTTTAAGATTCTAATGTTAAACAGATGGCTCAAATCAATTAAGTTTCGAGAACTAATAATTTTTTATCGTTTATTTATGTTTTTATGATAAGTTATTGTATTGTTATTTAAAGTCATCGTTTAACTTGTAATAAGATGTCATATTTTGTATCTACTTCATTTATCCAACTAAGAAGATTACAAAACACGTTAAAATATTTATATAATGGTGAGGCCATTACAGTTGTGATAAAATTTCATCTCTTAATGTATACGAAATTAAGCCAAGACTGAAAAGCTTTTCATAATAAGCGTTTATTCATAACCACACCGGAAGACGTTACCGTAATGGGATTAGGGCGGAAATTAACCCTTATTTCTGTTAACTTCGGTTATTTCTCCCCTTTATGATTATAAAGCCTTGAAATAAATATTTAAATTGTATTTATACCAGCTTGCTTGAGCTTGCCATGTCATCACGATGTATCGATATAAGCATTCAATTTAGTATTTTATCTAGAAGTGCATTGACGAATTCACTTCGTAGAGGTGCTACGAACTGGGTTAGACCGTAGCACCTCTACGAATTGTACTAGGAGGTTAAACACAGTTATATTTGATACGATATTTACTAAGAACTTTTTATTTTTACACAATATGATCATTAATTTTGCGTACTGATTTTACCTCTTTGAATGTATGATGGTTTCTAGAACATTTTACATATTTCCTTAGAATGTCTTCAATCTGGACAATATATGTTCCTCTAAAGAGTAACTCGCGGCACTGCCGATACTTTTTTTAACATAAAATCTTTTCTTCTATTTTACCCCATTCGTGCCGTAAAATAAAAGGATACAGTGAAAACATTTAAAACTATCTATTTTGATTTTTCTACCTTAAAAGTAAAAATAAATGTATTTTTATATTTTTTTATCTAAAGAGCTCATGGTTCATCGTATGAGCCTTTGAGGTGTACTTTGCAAGAATCATGAGATCATGCTTCAATAGAAAGAGACGAGATGTAACCTCGATAAGGTTTTGAAAATCTTTTGAGACATCACGTTCCATTCGTGTAGACATTTTAAACTACGAGAGGATTTAATTTCGTGTCCAGTTGTTTGACCCTTTTCTTTTTCATGTTTTTGCTAATTTAATGTTAATAGCACGAAAAATCTTCAACATTTTTTTCGAAAACAAAAAAAAAAGGTTTTGTATATTTATAGTTATCATGTTAATATATTCATATTTGTTATTGCCATGATTCGTCCATCTCCTAGCCGTAGACAGCAATTACTGAAATGTTTTTGATGTATGTAATAAAATGGGTATAAGGCTACCAAAGTTAATTAAAACTATAATATTTTTATTTGGATTGAAATAAGACTGCTGGACATAGGCCTACCTAGATGAAAGTACCGGTTGTAAGCTTAGTCGATAGACTCCGATTAAACATAAATTCGTAATCACTGCCTAAGCCCTTGGGTTACTGGCATTTTATCATAGGAGTGCCCTATAAAAGCATGTAGAAATAACAATAAATATTTAAATACAAATAAATCTTTCTCGTTAATTTTTAATTCTGATGTAGTCTCGGAACGTAGGCCAGAGTTCGTAAAACAGTTTAACTATTTTTTTTCAATTGCCGTTCCCGGTAAACAAACTGCTGATTCCAAAAAGGCAAACCACTTTATTTAATTGCAAAAAACTGTATATGTCTATAGTATAGCTTTTCATCTTACTTAATAGCACTTTATAAGTGAAGATCTTATTCTATTTATGGTGTGGAAGTAATTCGAAGAGTCGATTGACTAATATGTTTTGAACATTTGTGATTGTGACACGTGATTGAACCAAGTATATTTAAGACTAAAAACAAACACCAAAACGCTATTACGCGCAGACGTTCTCTTTTATATATGAAGTATATAAACTACTGTACGAACCAACCATTCGACTATAGACGTTAACCATTTTCTAGCACAAGCTTAAACTTAGTTGCAATGGTTAACAAGAATGTTAGTAGAAAAGAAATATTGCTACCTTTCTTTACTAAAAAACAAAATTATGACATCTATATTCTCATCCTTCTACTATATACGTGGTCGTTATCGTTAAGGAGTACTTAACGTTACAGTCTATTTATTTATGGTCCACTGCTGGTATTAGCCCTTATGTCAAAGACAGTATAAGGGCATAGTTTTTGTTTTTTTTTGACACGAACTACACAGATTGCTCAGAGATGGCCTTGACTGCTTCACCGTCGCGGTCGCTTAGTCTGATCCTCTCTCGAAGAAGCTCGACACAAGGGTCCCCCCAGTGAGATGTAACATCGGCTTTCTAAGCATTCCAATCCGAGGGCGCCCAAGAGAGCCGAACCACGATTTGGTCGGTTGCTATTTCACAGATAATCTAAGGGACAAATTCAAAAACTAAACTTACTTTGAGTGCCACAAGTAGTGGCCGAAGAAACTCCAGCAACGCTCTAAATGTCTAAGTGGCTCACGGCATAATTCTAATGCCGATTGGTTGACTTCATATGTTTTTGAAAATTTTCTAAAACTGGTAGGTTTTATCACGATGATGAAACAAATTCATTAGTGCGCCGGGGATTGAAATCAGGTTGCTAGCGTACTATGCAACTTGAGGCAACCGCCAGGACACTGAGCTACCACGGCTCAGGAATTTTAATTTAGGTTGTCAGGAATCTACCAACATTTCAATTAGTAAGCGAATTTTGGAGTTCCCTGCTATATCTTCGGTACCCAGGGTCCGATGGCAACTAAAATCATAATTTTTTTTATTTATAAATCACTTTGATGTAAATAAGTAATATACTTAATGAGTGGACAAAGTTTCATTTAATTTCTTTTGTCGTTATTTTCAATTACTGATAATTACTGCAGAGAATAATCAACGTTCAAGGCAACGCGACTCGTAATTCACAAGGAACGTGATGCTGATAATAAACAGGCACGCGACGCCAAAATTGTTGAAGTGGTGACTTCAAAGTTAAATGAGAAGTGTAATTTACGGCTTCCTAAATATTGTATTATTTTTATAAAGATCTCTATGTAGGGTCATATTTTAATTTTATAATTATTAATTTACGGGTTCACAATTCTATTGTATATTTTTTATGTTTGTTACCTCAGAACTCGGAGTTATTATAAGATAAATGTGACATGTGTAAACACAAAAACCGACTTCAAAGTTAAGTCATTGATGGTTGTAACATTAAAGACAACGTATGGACGATCTCTTTTAAGACTTTTATAGTTTACTCATGGGTGCCATTGTCAGAATTGGACCACTTGAAAAGCACCAGCTTTCAAATAAAAGAAGGATCATCAAAATCGATTCCCCCAGTTCAAAGTCATAAGGTAACAAACATACAAACATACATACGAATTGAGAAACACCTCCCTTTTTGACGTCAGTTAATAAATTAATAAGCGTTATGTAAAGCGGAACAGAATCGCTCTAACTGTCTGCCCTGATACACCGTATTGCCTCCTTATTTCTTTTCAACTTCGTCTGAGGTCCGACTGTGTATTAGCTTGTACTGTTTCTAACCACAAAAGTTAACAACAACTTTTCTTGTCTTGTAGCTCTAAGGTACGGGTCTTGGAAAATCTTCCAAAGACTATTCTGATCCAAATTATAATATCGAACTTAAGTTATATCCAACTTAGTTTGAAAGTTACTTTTGTCAGAATTTCATTTAACGCGTCCTTTTTTCGACGGCTGAAGGAAAAGTTATATGTTAATATCTGTGCCCAAGACTTCGACCTTACTTTTATTAAGAGGTCAAATCAAATCTGAATTTTATTGAATTTACAGTTTATTTATGTATATAAAGTATATTTATATAATTATATATATATTATATTATTATAAGCTCTCATGTCCTTTTAAATATAGTGGGGTAAACAGACACAGATGTCTTGTTTTCTTTTTTTATATGAAAAGTGGCAAACGAGCATACGGCTCACCTTATCTTAAGTGATCACCGTCGCCCATGAACATCCACAGCACCAGAGGAGCTGCAGGTGCGTTGCCGACCTTTGAGATAGGAATAGGCTCGTTTCTTGAAGGTCCCTAAATCGTAAACGTTCGGAAACACCGCTGGCGACAGTTGATTCCACAAGTTGGCAGTGCGTGGGAGAAAGTTACGCGAAAAACGTACAGTCGTTGAACGCCAACCATCAAGATGGTGGCGGTGGAATTTGGAATTCTGCCGAGATGTGCGGTAATGGAAATCGGTAGCTGGGATGATTCCGAACAATTCCTCAGAACACTCCCCATGGTAAATGTCTATCGCTATACGCCGGACACAAACTTTTAGCAAGCCTTTTTTTGTAAACCTCTTCTACATATCTGTCTATCCCTCTCGGCCGACAGGGTTCATCGGGGTGAAATGTATTTTGTTTTAAAAAATCGCCAGTTTTTTGTTTTGACTTAATATTTTTAGAATCATAGCAGTACTATTTAAAATTGTGATAATTGTAGTGTAAAGAAGTACGCTTACTATAATCCAAGACTACGTAAGTATTCTATTAAGATAACAAGAATGTGGAATAACAACAAACAAGAAATGTAGATGCCAGAAATGCACTGTATAATTATGATAATTCGAAAATAATATACAAGTATATTTACGAGTAAAAACAAACGCCGATTTCCAATCGCATCAAACGTTAAACGGTGTTACGCGCAGATCTTTGTATTTCTGAATTATCGTAGGAATTTTACGGCATAGAATTAATCAGAACCTAACGAAACTCACATCAAATTACCCCTGAAGTACATAATTTCCAATAAAGGAACTGAATCGTCGAAATCAGTTATCTGTGTTCTACTATATGGTCCCCTTTAAATTTGGTCCAATTTCGACAATAGTGGATATAAGTCGAACCGATTTCGATGATTCATTTTTTATTGGAATATAATTTACTTAAAGGGTTGTTTGATGAGACTTTGGTTAGGATGTACTTAATTCTATCTCGTAATATTCCTATGATAATTCGGAAATATAAAGAGGGCATCCGTGTGTAATCGCGTTCAACGTTTGATTCGATTTAAGTTCATTCGATTCAAATTTAAATTGTGTTTTAGGGCACTACTTTGGTCACATTGCCCGAAGGCAACCAGATAATTTAGAGAAAATGGTTATTGTAGGGAAAATCGAGGGAAAAGATCACGGGGCCGATCACCTACTCGCTGGTCTGACCGAATTAAAAATATAGTTGGACTTGGCATTCCGACCGCGATAAGAGAAGCCGAGGACAGAGCAGTGTGAAAGCAGCTCGTCGACGTCTCGGTGAAAGCGCTTCAGGATAAGCACGACCTTCAGAAATGAAGAATACGATGAAGAAGAAATAGGGCACGCGCGCCCTTTAATATCACTATTTTTTTCCATGACGCGCCTTAAGAAGTCAAACTTTAATAATATAATAATGATCTATTACATCTACTTACCATGTATTCCTGCATATATGCGTATATCTTAAATAATACTTGTACGCTAATGACAACATAAGCACATATAACTTTAATATTATAATGATCTATTACATCTACTTACCATGTATTCCTGCATATATGCGTATATCTTAAATAATACTTGTACCCTAATGACAACGTAAGCACATATAACTTTAATATTATAATGATCTATTACATCTACTTACCATGTATTCCTGCATATATGCGTATATCTTAAATAATACTTGTACCCTAATGACAACGTAAGCACATATAACTTTAATATTATAATGATCTATTACATCTACTTACCATGTATTCCTGCATATATGCGTATATCTTAAATAATACTTGTACCCTAATGACAACGTAAGCACATATAACTTTAATATTATAATGATCTATTACATCTACTTACCATGTATTCCTGCATATATGCGTATATCTTAAATAATACTTGTACCCTAATGACAACGTAAGCACATATAACTTTAATATTATAATGATCTATTACATCTACTTACCATGTATTCCTGCATATATGCGTATATCTTAAATAATACTTGTACCCTAATGACAACGTAAGCACATATAACTTTAATATAATAATGATCTATTACATCTACTTACCATGTATTCCTGCATATATGCGTATATCTTAAATAATACTTGTACGCTAATGACAACATAAGCACATATAACTTTAATATTCCGCTTTCAAAGTCGTGGCATCTAATAAAGCTTTTAGCGCCATGCTTTGTTGGCGTACATTAGCTGAAAGCTGGCGCACCGCAAACACGTCGCTTATGTTTAAATATTGTCAGAACCTTTTAAAATGTATTTTTTGTGAACGATAAACGATTACTCGATGCGCCTTAATCTATGGAAAATATTATATGAGATAAAACAAAACGTTATGAAAGCGTAAACACTGTTACTGTTAAATTACCGTTATAAATATGATTTAATATGAAGCGCCCGGACACTGAGCTACCACGGCTCTCAACATTATTATGTACAGAATAATAGTGATTACACTTTTAGCACAAGCTTAGTTGGAATGGTTAACAAGAATGTTACTAGCTTTCTTATTTATTTTTAAATTCGCACTAACCATTATCTAGAAAATATATTTTTTTAATAATAATAAAAATCTTTATTTAAAACCACAACAAAGTGTCATACTATACTAGGAGAATTGTTGATTATCTTAAATATATAACACAGTCACAAATAAATTCAAATAGAGAAGTGAAAAAGCAGTCAATGTTCGAAATTAAAAATGAAATACGTTCTCATCCGTGTGTGCTATGTTTTGATCAGCTGAGCGACTAATTCGTTCCCGTTGGTTTGCTAAAAGATTATTATGGAACCAGAATTTATTTCTGTACGGCGTTTCGAACGAGGACTAATTGGAGTAATTTCGTCTTAACTTTTCAACTAGCGGCTTTCCCCGACTTCGCACGCCACTAACATACGAATAAATGCTGGCACATAATGCACGATAAATTGACAATGAAGATAAATTAATGAGTCACCTTCACGACGAAACAAAAATGACTTTTGAAGTCGGTAGAACAAATATGAGAGAACGTGTTGTTTTTTAACGTGTTGGTCTAATAGAGGATTTGGTTTTTTAGGTCTCATATTAATTTTCTGCCTTGGGTTCTGTAGATATACCAGAGAAATGGTACAAAACCGTATGGAAGAATAGTAATTATGGAAAGTACTCGACACAGACAAAAAGCTAGTTAATTAAAAAAAAAGAATGAAAGAATGCTATCATATTTTTTTTTCACATAAAATAAATATGGTTAGGCTTGTGTTAGGAGATGGTTCACCCCTGCCCCCCTGGATCAGCCCTGTAGTTCTGGGCTCTCAAGAATAAGACTACGGTATCCCCTGCCTGTCGTATAAGGCGACTAAAAGGGGCCTCGGGTTCACTGGGCGACAAGGGTGGGGGCCTTTGTCGTCCGCTAAGGTGGACCCGGGAAGAAGGCGACATCGGCTGGCCCGTGTAGCCTTGCACTATGAGGGCACAGGGGGGGAGGGAAAAACCTCCCCCCCCGGGACGTGCTCTCCTTGAGCACAGTGCAGAGGGGCTCCGGTGCGTTCCACTGGAGATCCCGGAGCCCCTCGTCATGCACCGAGGAAAGGGCCACCGGGGAGGTTTTAGTGGGTAAAAACCCCACATAACCGCCGCCGCTTCCTCCCCGTTAACAAAAAAAAAAAAAGGGAGATGGTTCACGTCAATAGTCGAATGGTGAATTCGAACCCACCTTCGATTCGCAGACCGTGACCACTGGGCTATTCACGATTATAATGTGTAGTGGGGAAGAAGAAAGAGAATATAGTCACCAGTACTTCATAATATAACTACGATACTTCGGAAATATCCACCCACAAAAGACACCCGTATTAGCTGTTAACGGTTAATTCAATTTGAAGGTGATTTTCTGTTTTTGCATCCAATCGAATCGAAACTTCCAACATAGCAGCAAGACGCTGCTATACGCACTAAACTGCAAAGCTGTTGAGTTTTATAATCGTGTAAACAGTGAGAAATGCTTGCACGTTAAAGCCGGATCATCGGAGCATTGGAATAAAAACTGTGATGTTTAATTAAAGACGCAGCAGAGGTCTGCGGTTATTTTCATGCTGCTGGTTCGGACCCCATTGTTGTCGAGAGGCATAACGCCCTTTTTAATAGCTGCCTCCCATTGGTTTCTTCTCATTTGAATAAGAACAAAGGTGGATAAAACGTCTCGGATTTGTATTGTGCTTTTCCATTTTCGCCATTTTCAAATGTAAATTTCCCCGTAAGAGTGTTTGATTTGTACGAGGGTTCAACGTTCTGATAATAACTTGGGACTATTGTTGAGTCGCGTATTCATTATTAGAAAGAAATAAAGAAATATTTTTTTATTTTTTATACGATACCCAGCCCGCTTCACCGGGTTCGATTTTGCTTTATTTTGTTTAAACAATAAAATTACATCATTAATAATTTATTTAACAATCACAATATATTAAAATATTCATTTCTCTCCGTATTCATTCTCTTCTCGAGCGAGTGAAGATAATACTTGAATACTTCAAGATCCTTAATTATTTTCTTTATTATACTTCAATATGCTCCATTGTTTGACATAAATATACACAATGTCAATACAAATTTGGGTTATAAAACAATACAATTACATCATAGTAAATAAAAACTGTATTTGACAATTCAAAAATAAAAGTGTCCGATCGTCACCAAACCTTACAAGATTATTCGCCAGGTCAATCTGAAAGATTCCCTGAAAGTTTCATTAAAATTGGTCCAGCCGTTTCGGAGCCTATATGGAACATACCCACACACTTTCTCTTTTATATATATAGATAATAGCTTGTACTAATTTCTTTACTTAGGAAGGAATTGCTGGATAAAAATATTTACGAATAAAGACAATAACCGGCTACAAATCGCCCTCTTTGTATTTCCGAATTATCGTGGAAATTTTACGTCATAAAATTAATCAGAACCTAAGCAAACTCGCATCAAACTACCCTTAAAGTACATCTTTTCCAATAAAAAAATCATCAAAATCGGCTGGCGTGATATTGAGTTATTCGGCCATTTATCACTCACATGTTTGGTGAAAATTTTAAACTTGTGTCGACTTGCATTCGCCAATCACCAAAAAGTATTTTAGACGATAAAATTATTTATATTATATTTGGAATAAGAAAATTTATTACAAAAGACACATGTCAACGTTTTTCTTGACACCTACTTTTTGATCTTTTTGTCTAGATATTTTCGAAATTGTTATGTAACAAATTTACATAATATAATTTCATTCTTCTCCATGATTCTGTGATTACTTTTATTTACCGACGGCACACTAGAAGACCAAGAACACGTGCAAAATTTAAAACTTATCTAGACCAAATTTCAAATAGAAAAAGGGTCATTAAAATTGGTTTACCCAGTCGAAATTTATGAGGTAATAAACATAAAAAAAAAGATACTCTCCTTGAATTCGGTTCAAAATACATTACTATACATAAACATACATTACATATATTACTAAATATATAATACGAGTAGAAGACCAAGAACATGTGCAAAAATAATAATGGATGGCATTCCGCTCTAATGCCACATTTCCTAAAGACTTATCTAGACCAAATTTCAAATAGTAAAAGGGTCATTAAAATTGGTTTACCCAGTCGAAATTTTTGAGGTAATAAAAATAAAAAAAAAACATACTCTCCTTGAATTCGGTTCAAAATACATTACTATACATAAACATACATTACATATATTACTAAATATATAATACGAGTAGAACACCAAGAACACGTGCAAAAATAATAATGGGAGGCATTCCGCTCTAATGCCACATTTCCCAAAGACTTATCTAGACCAAATTTCAAATAGAAAAAGGGTCATTAAAATTGGTTTCACCAGTCGAAATTTATGAGGTAATAAACATAAAAAAAACATACTCTCCTTTCTTGAATTCGGTTCAAAATACATTACTAAACATAAACATACATTACATATATTACTAAATATATAATACGAGTAGAAGACCAAGAACACGTGCAAAAATAATAATGGGTGGCATTCCGCTCTATGCCACATTTCCCAAAGACTTATCTAGACCAAATTTCAAATAGAAAAAGGGTCATCAAAATTGGTTTACCCAGTCGAAATCTATGAGGTAATATACATAAAAAAAAACATACTCTCCTTGCTTGAATTCGGTTCAAAATACATTACTAAACATAAACATACATTACATATATTACTAAATATATAATACGAGTAGAAGACCAAGAACACGTGCAAAAATAATAATGGGAGGCATTCCGCTCTAATGCCACATTTCCCAAAGACTTATCTAGACCAAATTTCAAATAGAAAAAGGGTCAATAAAATTGGTTTACCCAGTCGAAATCTATGAGGTAATAAACATAAAAAAGATACTCTCCTTGAATTCGGTTCAAAATACATTACTATACATAAACATACATTACATATATTACTAAATATATAATACGAGTAGAAGACCAAGAACATGTGCAAAAATAATAATGGATGGCATTCCGCTCTAATGCCACATTTCCCAAAGACTTATCTAGACCAAATTTTAAATAGAAAAAGGGTCAATAAAATTGGTTTACCCAGTCGAAATTTATGAGGTAATAAAAATAAAAAAAAAACATACTCTCCTTGAATTCGGTTCAAAATACATTACTATACATAAACATACATTACATATATTACTAAATATAAAATACGAGTAGAAGACCAAGGACATGTGCAAAAATAATAATGGGTGGCATTCCGCTCTATGCCATATTTCCCAAACACTTATCTAGACCAAATTTCAAATAGAAAAAGGGTCATTACAATTGGTTTACCCAGTCGACATTTATGAGGTAATAAACATAAAAAAACATACTGTCCTTGAATTCGGTTCAAAATACATTACTAAACATAAACATACATTACATATATTACTAAATATATAATACGAGTAGAAGACCATTAACACGTGCATAAATAATAATGGGTGGCATTCCGCTCTATGCCATATTCCCAAAGACTTATCTAGACCAAATTTCAAATAGAAAAAGGGTCATTGAAATTGGTTTACCCAGTCGAAATTTATATAATACTCGTATATATATATTTATATAAACATAAAAAAACATACTCTCCTTGCTTGAATTCGGTTTAAAATATTTCAAAACATTACTTTACATAAAAATACATTACATTTATTACTAAATATATAATATAATTGTGAAAAGAGTTATGGAAATGAATAAAACATAGTCTAAATAGGTAAAAATTAGACAGTAAAGCAGAATAATAATAAATAGACATAAGTAGATACAAATTAGGAAAAATATAAATATAGAAATATATTTTTTTAAGAAAGCTAGCAATATTTTCTTTTCAGAAATATTACTAACAATCTTGTTAATCATTCCAACTAAGCTTAACCTTGTGCTAGGACATGGTTCACATTACTGCGAGGGCACAGGGGGGGAGGGAGTAACCTCCCCCTGTGCCCTGAGCACAGTGCAGAGGGGCTCCGGTGCGTTCCACTGGAGATCCCGGAGCCCCTCGTCATGCACCGAGGAAAGGGCCACCGGGGAGGTTTTAGTGGGTAAAAACCCCACATAACCGCCGCCTTCCCCCCAGAAGGCGGGGTATCTTTTTGAAGATTTCCTCCCCAAAAAAAAAGGACATGGTTCACGGCAAAAGTCGAATGTTGGATTCGAACCCACGACCTTACGATTCGCAGGCCGTACCCTAAACCATTAGGCTATTGACGCTTCTAATAATAAATGTAACATAAAGAAAATATGTAGATAGAAATAAATTTTTGTACAGATGACAATTTATATAATTAAGATTTAGATAAAAAGTCCCCATGCCAAACACGCTGGGGAAGAATTAATAGTAAGAAAAAAAAAAAAATATTATAGTAATGGCTGGATGCGAAAAGCGTAGGATCGTATAAGGTAGAAGGCATTGCGTGGGAGAGGGGATTTGGAGGCGGGGTGGAAGGCCTTTTTTCCAACAGCGGACTGAAACGGGCTGATGATGATGGTAATGGTACGTTTAATGTTTTAAATATTGATTTTACGTCGGTTTTTTGGTTTACGTCTTCACCTTAAGAGACACCTTTACACTTCGACAAGCGGAGATTGGCAGTCAGTTCATCATATCTCTCTATCTCTTGCGAGGAGACACAAATGTCCGGCACTTGCAATTCCGGTCCATTCTCTCATGTTATGCAGCAATGACTTCCTTTTTGGTTTTATTCGTAAATATACTTGTTATGTTCTAGTGGCATATCTCCCGTTCCTGAGAACAGCGCGTGTGAGATATCCCGCTCCGTGAGTAAATCTTTTTAACAACAGTTGAAAAATATTTGACTTGGAATATTGTTCTATTTTAAAAACATAGACATCACGTATAGTTATAATATGATTATACATTATTATTAAAATTCATAAATTATAACTTAAATGCATATGTTCCTTAGAAAAAAATTAAATGGGTTCAGGACGATTCAGCAAGTAGTCTCACTTCGTTTAAAATCTCACTTTCACAATAACTGATATACTAATAATAAATAGATAATATTTCTTTGTACAAAAAACGAATGAAACTTATTTGTACTCCTATTAATAAAGCAATACAGTATAAAAGGAAAACAATTTGTGTTTATATATTCCCATACGACTACCATAAATATTGAGGTACATTTATTTTTCTAAGTAATAAAGCTTTTCAAAGGCATTCTCCCAAGGGAACGTCCTCTGAAGTTTGCCTCAATTTACTAGAGGTAAATAGATTATGCGGAAAATTTATTCCTAACACCAACAGAAAGAAAGTCGTGAATTTATTTAATAATTTACACAAAGAAGCAGAGATAGCTTAATGGTTAAGCATTCCAGTATAGGATTTTTAAGTCTCATCATACGAAAATCAATGGCTTCTACCGATTGGTTTCAATTTTAAGTGCAAAAAACCAACCAGATTTATGCCCGGAGCACGGCAATAGGTTCATTTTTTTTCGTTAACGCGGGGGAATCCTTTTTACGAACCATCCTCCGCAACCCTGGGCGGGCCCGAGGAGATGTGTGAGAACCATTAAACCTTCCGCGAATGCTATCAGCTGCTATAATTGGAGGGCCCCGGATCTGTCAGCGACAGGGCACCCCAACGACCGGCCGGTCCCAGCAAAGTCCGGACTTCTGTCTCCAACGGGGACTTCTCCGGCAATTAGAGAAGTTCCGACGACGACGAGGAAGAAAGCCCCTGGGCTATCCACGCCGACCCGCCCGTCGACCTCTTTCTGGGACATGACTGTCTCGCAGAAGGAGGCGACTGCCGTCCAGGACCTGTCAATTGCGAGCATCGCGCGAACGACGCTCGGGAGCGACAGGTTCACTCCCCCAATGGTGGATGCGTGTCGCCGCGCCGCACATCTCTGGCACATCTTCAGGGTGTTCTGGGCAGAGTTCACCGCAGCCCCACAATCGTGGCACCGCTAATCGGTCTCGGTGGGTCGTCCGACACTGGTAGTCACCGAAGCAAGGGCTCCTTGCATAGCCTCCTCTAATTAATCAGATGTGACCATACAGCTACCATTTGAACCTGGTAAGGTAGCTAGCCTTTCGATTTTTACAGATTGCATTTTGGAGAGTGTGCTCAGGAACTACATGATCTAATTCCTCCATCCCCTTTCCACCATCGGACTTCTAGACGCACTGCGGGATTTCATCCTTTTGTTGTGGACATCCCTCAAACCCGAACGAAGCGATTTGCTTCGTCTTTCATTCTTCGTACAGCAAAGGACTGGAATAGTTTGCCCGCGTCTGTCTTTCCTTCCGATTACAATGTGGGTATTTTCAAGAGTAGATTGAATAGGCATTTACTAAGCTAGTGCGCCTTACCATCCAGGACTGCATTTCCACTTAACATCAGGTGGGATCGTAGTCAAGCACTTGCTTAGAAATTATAAAAAAAAAACATTGTTATTACCTTTACAAAAAAAAACGCATATTCATTGACAACAAAGAAATACGATTACAAAGCCCCCGGTTTCATTCCTAAATGTGAGATTTAAAAGGCTCTTTTCCCCGGAGAACGATTGAATGTCATGCATTATTCAATTTCATTACTCTTATACTACTCGAGTAAATCAAATGTGGTCCTTTCCCCGTTTCCGGCCCTTCAATACGTTTGACTGCTACGTTTTTTATTCCATTCGAAAGTACGTGTTCACTTTTTTGCCGTCTAAAAATTAAACCGAGTTAAAATATATATTGTGTTATTCAATAAGAGCCGGTCGTCTCTCGTTGCATGCTACGCTAGCAACCCGAGTTCTATCCCCTAAAAATATACTACATATGTGATTGTTAAATTTTTGTAATTCTTATGCGCTACCGCCGGTGAAAGGAAATCCTGACGAAACCTGCATGTCTTATAAAATTTTCTTAGACAAGGGAAGTCTGTCAATCTGCATTAAGACTTCGTGGCGGACTATGCCCTTATACTGTCTTTACAGAAAAGGTTTGTGCCCAGCAGTGGGATATATGTATTAGGTTTGGGAAAGAGTTTCTTCGCATTTTTTAAGAAAATAAAAATATATTTTAATATAGTTTATTTATTTTTAACTAAAGTATGTAGGTACCATTTTATTAGATAACTTTTTGCCATCTTGTAGGTCACATGATCCCATTGCTATAGAAATTTTGGGGCTTCCGATCCTTCCTTCTTACTACATTTCACATTCCTATACTTCCTATGGTGATGTTAACCTGTCGCTGCCTAAAGAATTCTGAAGAGACCGAAACAGGTGGAAATCTGTAGGTGCAAGGTTAGGACTATACGACGGATGCATTAACACCTCCCAGCCAAACTCTCTTAATTTTTGCCGAGTGGCTAAAGATGTGTAAGGTCTAGCGTTATCATGATAAAAAACCACACCCCTTCTGTTAATTAATTCCGGCCGCTTTCTCTCAACTTTTTACTTTGATCTCATCAGTTAATAAGTAATGTACAAGACAGTGGGCGTTAACCCAGTAGTGGGAGGTTAGATTCATTGTACAAATATTTACACTTAATGCTTTACTTCCTTATCTCCAATTGTCAAAGTTTACTGGTTAGTCAATAAAACAAATAATTATCGTGGTACTCAAAAATCGTCGAGAACATGAGAATGCCTGCGTAAAGCTTTTCAGATTATTAAAGAGCTTTCGAAACAACTCCATCAGTGTTGCAATACGAGTAGTACACTCTTTTGAAACAAAAAAACAAAATGATTGTTTTTAAAATGGTAACAATTCGAAGCGAAATTGTGTGTTTAATATTACTATGCCCATATTCTCGAAATGGCAATGTACGAACGGGTTTTGTGTCGGAACATAAAAGATAATATTCATCAGGCATTTACAAAAGGAGTTCTTTTGTAATCCACCTTCATTCAACACTAAGAGAGAAAAGAGAATTAATAAAAAGCATTAACTTTTGCAATCAGTAATGTAGTATATTTTCAAAAGAGAATAAGATACTAAACAGCCAGAGCATCGACCTCGAATGCGAGATAGATCTTAAACTTAGATAGATGGATCTTAGACTTAGATAGATAGATAAATAAATCCTTTATTGCACCAAATAAAATGTACAAAGGCGAACTTAATGCTAATTAGCATTTTCTTCCAGCTAACCTTTAGTGGTTAAGAGCAGGGTAAGGGCAATGCCGCTAAAAATAGCGTTTTAAAACTATTATATAGAAAAGTAAATATACATTTACATATACATACATGGATACTTCTATATAAATATAATAATATACATACACATGGAATATATACAACGACAATAAATATACTAATTTGTAATTTTTCATTGTTTGAGTAGAAAGTATTCAGATACACGCGATTTAAAGACATTAGTTGACGAAGCCTCCCTAATCTCAATCGGCAAGCTATTCCATAGTTTTATAGCTGTACAGGTAAAAGAATTTCCATAGAAATTCGTGTGACTTTCGGGGAACGTTAAAAATTTGTTTTAGAAGGTTCGCGGTTCGCGGCCGACGAATTGTTTGAGTACAAAGCGCTCACGAAGATATACTGGAGACCAAGTGTTATGAATTATGTTATACAACATGGTATGTGTGTGTACGTCTAGCCTGTTGCGGATGTTGAGCCACTTCAGCTGAGCCCAGTAGTGTGACACATTTACGTATTTCGAAGATAAACCTTATACATAGTGTAGGCGACTCGCACAACAGTGGTCCTCTTGGACAGCTCAGATGCACACGCATACATACATATGCGCGTGCACTCGCTCTCTCGTTCAGAGAGCTCAGTGGACTGTATATATAAGGTTCGGTTCAGAGCAACGGTTCAGCTCACAGTTCAACAAATAATCATCTACTTATAAGGTTCGGTTCAGAGCAACGGTTCAGCTCACAGTTCAACAAATAATCATGAGGTTCGGTTCAGAGCAACTGTCTGTCTGTAGATCACGTTGCTTACTATTAATTAAACGTTCTTTCAATTGAGGTTCAGAGCAACAGTCTCACTATGGTTCAACAGATAATCATGCTTACAAATTCTTTGTACCACCTTAAATACCGAAAGATGGGCTCTACCCCCGCTCCGTCTCATAGTTAAAATATTCATAAAAAATACAATTAACCGAAGCGGGAATTTAGCAAAGGACGCTTTCCAATAACTTAATTACGCTTTCCAATAACTCTATAGAATTCGGCATTTGTAAATTTAAACAATGCCTGACGTTGCCATCTGCAACGTTTATAGCTCTAGTTGTTAATGGCAGCAATATAGAGCAATATGCCCAATAACCCAATAAGCTCTTTCCAATAGGTTTCTTTACAATTTTAAATGATCTTAGGATCGGTCTTTCGCTTTGAAATATTTACAATTTACTGGGAACTTATACATAATCACTTATTTACTAATATTAACTATATTATGTTCCCGGGTTCGCTCGGTCGGCTGGCCGGTCGTCTACATTCTCCCCCCGCTGAACCTCTTCAGCTCTGGTTGCAAGGGTTAGAGCGGCCAGTCGGGTCACAGGTCATCTGAAGACTCTGGTGCGCGTTCGGACGTCTGCGCTGCTCACGTCGTCGTCGGGATTGGAGTAGGCTAACTCGACAATCCCGCATGATGGCTACGGCCTCACATTGTAGGGCAGTGCCGGTTCCACGACGATCACGTAATCTCCCGCCTGGATCGAAACCGCCCACCGCAGGAGGTTGGCGCGGTGTGATCGATGGGAGATATTCTCGGACCCAGCGGGCCCAAAAAGGATCGGAGAGCGCCTGAATCTGGCGCCAGGCTTTCCTGCCAGCTTCGACGCAGGGGCCAGCACTGGGTGCCCCCGCGGAGCTGCCCAACAGCAAATGATTAGGCATTAGAGCTTCTTCATCTCCATGACGCACGAGCTCGTGCGTAAGAAGCCGCGCATCGACCGTGTATTCGGCCTCTGCGCGCAGTGTTGCAAGCACCTCTTCCTTTGGCGCTCGCGACTGCAGGATCGTGGTGAGAGCGGCCTTAACAGGCAGGATCAAGCTCTCCCACGTGCCACCTTGATTGGGTGCTCCAGGAGAGATAAAGCGCCAGTCCGAACTCCACTGCAACGCTTTCTCTCGAAGTTTGGGTTGCCATTGTTCGTAGGCGGTTCGTAATTTTAAAACCCAATATTGTTTCCGGACATCGTTCACAACGACGTATCGTTCACGTTCGTTGTTCGAATGACAGGCTCTTCGATGTGCTCGTAGGTTCACTAACTTGCTATAATTATTCTTACCATTAGGTATTAATGGACGCTTCTCTATATTTGTTCGTGGTTCGGCGTCAACTCGTTCTTTCAATCTTAAAGTATTGTTCTTACCTAAGTTCGGATCTAATGTGTTCAGGTTACTTACGGCTTGCTCTAACCTAGCTCCAATTAACGTCGCCTGTAGTTTCATACGCGGTATTGAGATAGGCTTTAAAGGTGCAACTTTGGCCGATATAACATATTGGGAAATCTGCCCTAAAGGAAAATAAATGCTCATCACCGCACTTAGCATTTCTTGCTTTGTCGGCGGTCGTTCCCTCTGACGGACGTCTACCCGTAGTTCCAGCATTTTTGTTTTAACACTGAGTTTTTCGTTATCAGTGTCCCAACACATACCTAAGATTTTCTGTTCCTTCTGATTTTGTTCATTTCCACTTTGTTGTGTTAGTGCTTCGGTTCGCGGTTCGTTCGGAACTTGGCGTAATAAATTATTGCAGTTACTGTAAAAACTACTCTGTTCAAATTCACCTATGGCGTGCAAATCTCTTACTTGCACTGCTTTGTTTGCAATCTCTTCTGGGGTTCCATTACTCGCAACATAATCGTCTTCTACAGCGTCTGGATATTTCTGCTCGTTATCCATTTCGTTCTTATTTCTAACACTATCTTCCAAAAATGGTGAGCTTGTTCTGTCACCGCCTTGGATCTCATCACACGCGTCGTCTCGACATGTGGAATCATAATCTTGTAGGAACTCCCCCCGTACAGGCGTCGACGAGGATAGACTTTGGTTCTCGCTCGGTATTTCTCTCTCGGACCGAGCGTTTTGCACCCACTGGTCGGTAGTTCGGTAAGACTCGACCTTGACGCTAGCTTTCGAGTTTTCTTTAATACGGGCGAATTGCAACTCGAATCTCCTTTCAATTAATTTCATTTTTTCGTTTAATATCTCCTCTTTGCGTTTTATTAATTCAAGCTCCGCTTCTCGCTTTCTTATTGATGTCGATCTACTTATGTGGGACGGTACAGACGATGTCGGAGAATGTGTTCTTACACGCTCACTAAACGTATCTCGCGATAGTGCTCTGGTAAGCGCGGCCTCTATGTCGGCGACGCGCGGCAACTCGACCTGTGGTTCTGTGGTTCGGTACGTAGACGGCTGCGGTCTTGTCGTTGCTCCAGAGTAGCACAGAAAGCGACTGCGTTCTTCGTCTCCTTTCTTGTGCCACTGACTTCTTGTCAACACCATGGTTCAGTTCGTTCGATTTACTGATCAAAATGCGGCTCACTAGCGCATATCCAGGTCGCTAGCGCAGATCCGGCTCGAAGGACCAACTTCTGTAGGCGACTCGCACAACAGTGGTCCTCTTGGACAGCTCAGATGCACACGCATACATACATATGCGCGTGCACTCGCTCTCTCGTTCTGAGAGCTCAGTGGACTGTATATATAAGTTCGGTTCAAGGTTCAGTGGACTGTATTAAAAGGTTCGGAAGTTCGGTTCTATGTTTAATTCACAATGCACATTACAAACAAAACACATAAAAGTTCACAATAATCAAAGTTCACATCAATAATAAAGGTTCACATATAACAACGGTTCAGTTATAATAAAGTTCACTATTTAATAAGGTTCAGTTCACTTACGGTTCAGGGCAACGGTCTTTCACCAGATCACGTTGCGTTCTAATTAATTTGGTTCGTTCAACCAAGGTTCAGAGCACAGTTCAGCTCACAGTAGTTCAACATATAATCATCTACTTATAAGGTTCGGTTCAGAGCAACGGTTCAGCTCACAGTTCAACAAATAATCATCTACTTATAAGGTTCGGTTCAGAGCAACGGTTCAGCTCACAGTTCAACAAATAATCATGAGGTTCGGTTCAGAGCAACTGTCTGTCTGTAGATCACGTTGCTTACTATTAATTAAACGTTCTTTCAATTGAGGTTCAGAGCAACAGTCTCACTATGGTTCAACAGATAATCATGCTTACAAATTCTTTGTACCACCTTAAATACCGAAAGATGGGCTCTACCCCCGCTCCGTCTCATAGTTAAAATATTCATAAAAAATACAATTAACCGAAGCGGGAATTTAGCAAAGGACGCTTTCCAATAACTTAATTACGCTTTCCAATAACTCTATAGAATTCGGCATTTGTAAATTTAAACAATGCCTGACGTTGCCATCTGCAACGTTTATAGCTCTAGTTGTTAATGGCAGCAATATAGAGCAATATGCCCAATAACCCAATAAGCTCTTTCCAATAGGTTTCTTTACAATTTTAAATGATCTTAGGATCGGTCTTTCGCTTTGAAATATTTACAATTTACTGGGAACTTATACATAATCACTTATTTACTAATATTAACTATATTATGTTCCCGGGTTCGCTCGGTCGGCTGGCCGGTCGTCTACACATAGATTAAGTAATCGCTCAAGTTTATCGAGAAGTGTTTCATTGATATCTGTATAGCAAACATCAGCATAGTCAATGATGGGCAACAGCAGAGAGTTAACTAAAGTATTTCTAGTTAACTAAAGTAATCCAATAAATCAAATAATTACTTGTGTGACGCTGTTTCATAATTTTGTTATACGTTAGTTTAATCTTACTGGTATTATTCTATTCTATCCAATTTATATACGCCAAAGTTGGTTTGAATTGGTGGATGTATTTATTCCATTACGATATCATTACAATTATATTAAGGTTCTATTACCATTCGAATAACATTTACAAGGTCGTGCGTACGTATTTTTAATTTTTATGTGTTTAAAGTTTCTTTTATAGAAAATTTGAAATATAAATAATATTTATGTAAATACATACTTTTTAATCGTGGGTAACACCGAGGAGCGCAGCTAGCTATGATAATAAATTTGTTATGATTATGTTACATTTTCAAATGTTATCTTTACTTTGAAATATTAATCTTTCGACAGTATCGTTATTTCGGTAGCTCTGCGTTAATTAACTCCAAAACAATAACTTACCAGACTGTTAGGTACAACAATACCCCGGGGATACAAACAGCGATAAATTGGGCAGACTTTACCGTTTAGCTGGAACGTAGCCACAAGAGATAACATGTTATATTTTTAGATTAATAGTAACATAAGTGCTATTTATTTTTTTAAATAGGAGAAGTGGTGCAAATGAGTATGCATGGGCCCGAGTGTCCTAAACCAATTGTATGGAAAATTAACGTTGATAATTGCTATTTTTAGTAGACACTTAAGAAGTACTACTATATGGATTGAAAGTGCATTACCAAATTATTATGAAGAGTGGGATCGCCGTCGTCACGCTCAACTTCACGTCACGGCAGGCAAATCACAGAGGTTTAACTTCACAACGATATTTTGCGAGATCGTGTTACTTCCACGTTCATGGCGATCCATTCGAATAATAGCGTAGCCTTTGCAGTGGCCCTACGACTGATAAAATATTACATATTTGAGCCGTTTGAGGTAGAAATTTCGGGTCCGTGGGGTTCTAGTGCACACCACCTTTTTAATGTGATAGCTAAGAAGTTCGTTGACACATCTGGTGACCAGAGGGCTGGATAATACCACAGAGCCTAAGCATTTCCATACAACTTGGCAATGCTAACAGCCTTCTAGGCGTCCAACATACTGTAGTGGCGATATCCCGACACGACGATGACTGTGACGAAGTCAATAGCCGCATCAAGGGAGAGGATAGTGGACTACAACCTGAAAATGGCCATGAAAAGCAGGGACACAGCGGTCGCGGAGAAGCTAATAGCAATGCAGCGGGGCGTCTGCGACGCGTGAACCGAGGCGATCTCTGGCCACCTCCGAATTCAGGCATTATATATATATATAAAAAAAAGAAAAAACAAAAAGAAGGAAAATAGTATCTGTAGAAGTGGCACTTTTTTAATAAATACAGAGTGAACAATTTAAGTGTATTGGAAAAGAGCACGGACACAGGTCTGTGGTTGTAATCTAACAATAAAAACAGCTTCCTAGGCCAGCTGCCAAGCGACGACGGTTTAGCACAGTTATATTTTTTGTTAATTTCTCGTAAAATAATTACTTTTAGTTTTTAAGATTTCATAAAAATGTACAATAAAAAATATATTTAAGTTATTAATAAAGTATTTTGTATCCTGGTCTACGTATGCAGTTCACGTTCGTACGTATCTAGTTATAAACGTGACGTATTGTACGCTCATGAATATTCTGCCTTCAGTTCCTGATTTACGGCGGTCGGTTTCTGTCTAGGCGGGGATTTATGTCCGTTTCAGATGTTACGTCGCGTGGTTATTCAAAGTCAGATATGTAGTATCTCACTAATAACGTTCACATTGCGCGTGTGTACTGAAATTTGATGAGCTAAGCTTACACATTTCATCTAAACCAAGTTACTGAGATATATATATATATATATATAAATTTATTCTTAGTGAAACACTTATTTTATTTTCACACGATTAAGAGAGTATAAAGGTGAAGGTGAGAAGAGTAAAAGAGGTGAAGGAAAACATCGTAAGGAAACCTAAATGTCTTAGAAAATTTTTCTAAGGCATGTGAAGTCTGCCAATCCACACTAGTGCCACGTGATGCCACTAAACAATGTCGTAAAAGCGCCACTAACCCCCCCTACTTTAATTTTCTTTAGTGTAATTGTTAGTGCTTTGTAAATCGTAATTAGAGGAACATATCTATGTAATGAGGCATGGTAGCTTAGTGGTAAGTTGCTGCAGAAAGTTTTGTGGCATATATTTATTAGAGATTACATAAGAGCCGTGGTAGCTCAGAGCTGTGGTAGCTCCGTGTCCGGGCGGTCGCCTCAAGTTGCATAGTACGCTCTAGCAACCCAAGTTCGATCCCCGTTGCCGGCACCAATAAATTTGTCATTGCAATTTTATGTGCTGATTTACCACGCGCTCGGCGGTGAAGGAAAACATCGTGAAGAAACCCACATGTCTTAAAACATTTTTCTAAGACATGTGAAGTCTGCCAATCCACACTAGTGCCACGTGACGGACTGTGCCCTTAAACTCTCTTTACAGAGAAGGCCTGCGCCCAACAGTGGGACATATATTATAAATGTAACTATATATAATAATTATATATTTATATATGTAACTTTCACTTTAAATATGTCGGACAGAGAGTAAAATGACAAAATGTAATGGAATTAATCTATCTCTATTTGGGCAAGCGTGAAAGGTCAAATGGAATCTAAATTCAATTACTAAATCGATTAATCTAATTACGCCCCTAAGATCAAAGGTCAAGTTAATGTCAATTTACTTGTTACGAAGTAACGTTCAATATTCGTATTTCAGAAAGTAATATTTAGAACGATCGTGAATTGTTTTCATAACTACAGGCGTTATAAATCCAAAGAGCTGCCGTAGCTTTGGCTGTTGGTGTTGGCAGCTCAACGTAAAAAAAAACTTAACTGCTAAAATGTGTGCTCGGTAAATGGCAATAGGCTCACTATCTACCACATATGGGACCATATAAGCTTTGTAGAAAATGATTGGACAAACAAAAACCAAATATTGTCATTAGTTAAAATAAAATATAGCTCCGTAACTATTTACTTTATTGGCATGGTTTTATTTAGGTATTTCTATATTTACGGTATTGCCATTTTTTTTTCGTTTTGCGTTTAGATTTTTCTCGGTTACGTTATTTTTCTAATCTATAATTACTAAGACGTATCTATGTTTATGAATATATTTATTAGACATAAATGTAAGACAGAATGGATGAAAAATTACAGTACTACCACAGTAGCGGCTTCTGATGTTGCACTATTGGGTAGACACAATTGAGAAAGTACTATTATTACATTATACACTACCTTAAAAAATATATTGAAGTGAAGTTTTCCTCCAGTTACTCCTAGAAATATATATATATATATATATATATATATGTATATATATATATGTATATATATATATATATATATATGTATATATATATGTATATATATATATATATGTATATATATATTCTTGTAAAAACTAACTAAAGTGGACTGCGAATCCCACTTCTGATGTTGTAAATTACTAGTATATAAACTAAAATAAAATCCTCGACGTCAGGTTATCGTAACTTTTATTTAATTCAAATGAAATTTACTGAAGCTACCGTCGGTTCGAAAATACTCTACTACGAGAAAACCGACAAGAAACTCGTAGGACGTATTCTTTTCAATATAATTGGTTCAGTACAAAAGTAAATAACAAAATTTAAAGTCGGGCAGCGAGCCGACACAAATTTACAACGTAAAATAATATCGGAAAGATCTCACCAAGACGACGCCTGGACCGCAAGTGCCCGCAAGTGGGCAAGATCTCCGTTTTTATAGGCCGCGTGTCAGAAACATTTTCCTAACATATTTTCCTACTACCCAACAATTTTCATATTACCCAACACGGCCTTCCTGCCAGGAGTCCGTCCTCGGGCTCCCTTAACTCTAATCTACTTAAATATCTAACAAGGGCATAGATGCCCCGGCATAAGGCTGTGGTCCGACGGTCACCGGATCACGCTGCTCGGCGAGTGTCTGTATCCCAGATGTACCAGGTTGTAGCTCCGTGCTCGCCGACTGTTCGTTTGCTGGTATCAGGAGTCCACTCCACGCCACGGGACCATGTATTCGTCCGCCGCTAGCGCAGACCTCCCGCAAGTGCCAGACAGAAGTCGCAGCTCGTAGCGCCCCCGAGGCAGAATCTTCACCACACGGCAGGGACTACGCATGCCCGAGTCTAGCTTGCCAGAAGATTGTGCCTGCTCGTTTACAAATACCAAAAAGTTAAGCTCGAAGCCCCGACGAGGGCGCCTCCTCTCATGACGCACTCGTCCTGCGCAGCCTGGCCTCGCCGCAAATGTTCCCATGTTCGCTGTCGACTCATCTCTCGCAACGCTTCTCTGCCAGAACAAGAGCCACCTCACGAACCAGACCACGAATAAGCGGTATCGCGGCCTCGATACCAACTCTGGCCACTCCCGCTGTCGGTAATTGGCTTCTAGTCGAACCATGTTGAGCACCGTCCTGCAGTACCGCTCCACTTGTCCATTGGATTGATGCATCTCCGTTGTAATCAGATGAACATCTACCCCGACTCCCCGGACCCACTCGAGAAAGTCAGCACCCTGGAATACATGCTCTCCACCGGCAACAATCAATCTCGGGGCCCCAAACAGGGAAATCACATTTGTGAAGCGACGCTTAATCCTGCCCGTACATAGGGTACAAGAGGCAAAACTTCGAAAATGCGTCGGCGCGTGACATCAGAGTACCCTTTCGGTAATCTAACTCGAAATCAAAATCCTGAAGATATACCCACCACCGGATCACTCTAGGTAACAAGTCTTTCTTACGTTGCGTAAGTTTCAACGCGTTACAATCCGCGACCACGGTGAAGTGCACACCAACAAGATAATGCCCTAAAGTGCTGCAAAGCCTTAACCACTGCGAGAGTTTCAAGCTCGTAAGAGTGATATTTACTCTCCACACCTTGGGTGAGCTTAGAAAAGTAAGCTACCACTCTCTTGTAGCCACCCTCGTGAACCTGCAGCAAGACAGCTCCATAACCGATCGAACTCGCGTCTGTGTGGACTTCAATCGGTAAAGAACAGTCAACAAATTGCAAGTACCGGCTCGTCGGTCAACACACAACAATGCAACCACGCGCAACTTGTTGCTCGATACCCCAACTAAAAGTTACACCCCTTTTAGTTAGAGCAGAAATGCAAGCTGTTCTTCTCGCAAAGTCACGTATATACCCGCGAAAACAACTAGCCAGACCCATAAATTGACAAAAACCTGCCCAACAGTCGTCGGCTCAGGTGCGTCTGTCAATGCTTTGACCTTATCAGGGCTCGGCCGTACCTGACCCTGACCTATACTTCGCCCAAGGTACTTGCGCAAAAGTACCAAGCCCTGTTCTACGGTTTGACTCAAAATTAAAACATCGTCAATATAGACCAAAACATCCCCCGACTCGATAAATTCGCGAAGGGTTTTCGATATGATGCGTCGATAGACGACAGGCGCATTTGCCAAACCGTATGCATCTTAAGGTATTCGTAATACCCCTCAGGTGTTACAAAACCGGTCAATGGAACTGATTTTTCACAAGTGGTATCCGGTGGAAGCCAGTAGCCATGTCTTAAACATTAAACAATTCCACAATTGAGGACAAAATAAGCACTAAAACCTAACTGCTAGTTACAACTTAATGATAACGATAAAACAATGACAAAATGAGCAACAACAAAGAATCTACCGCCTTGAACGACAATGAAGACAAAAGAAAAGAATGCGTAAGATCCTCCAAATAATCATAACGATCCAAACCAGCTCCAGGACAACTGACCAAGTCAAGTTTCCAAGCTCAAAACAAATCAAACGGCAAAACAACTGAAGACAATTCAGTCAAGGGACCGACCTCAAGACAACGTATCCGATGCACTCCAAGACACTATTACTCCAGGCTTAAGGGCTCAAACCCCAAACAGCGCCTAATGTACTCTTTTTTCCCATATCAGGAAATTTAGCATCACAAAATCTCAAGAAAATAGAGTGAGAAACTCACCATCAAAGAAAACAGAGCACACATCAAACTAAAGAAAATAAATTTAAGTTATTAATAAAGTATTCCTTACCATTATGTATCCTGGTCTAGGTATGCAGTTCACGTTCGTACGTATCTAGTTATAAACGTGACGTATTGTACGCTCATGAATATTCTGCCTTCAGTTCCTGATTTATGGCGGTCGGTTTCTGTCTAGGCGGGGATTTATGTCCGTTTCAGATGTTACGTCGCGTGGTTATTCAAAGTCAGATATGTAGTATCTCACTAATAACGTTCACATTGCGCGTGTGTACTGAAATTTGATGAGCTAAGCTTACACGTTTCATCTAAACTAAGTTACTGAGAGATATATATATATATATGTATATATATATATATATGTATATATATATATGTATATATATATATGTATATATATATATGTATATATATATATGTATATATATATATATATGTATATATATATATGTATATATATATATGTATATATATATATATGTATATATATATATATGTATATATATATATGTATATATATATATGTATATATATATATATATGTATATATATATATGTATATATATATATATATATATGTATATATATATATGTATATATATATATGTATATATATATATGTATATATATATATGTATATATATATATATATGTATATATATATATATATGTATATATATATATATATATATGTATATATATATATATATATGTATATATATATATATGTATATATATATATGTATATATATATATATATATATATATGTATATATATATATGTATATATATATATGTTCTACGGTTTGACTCAAAATTAAAACATCGTCAATATAGACCAAAACATCCCCCGACTCGATAAATTCGCGAAGGGTTTTCGATATGATGCGTCGATAGACGACAGGCGCATTTGCCAAACCGTATGCATCTTAAGGTATTCGTAATACCCCTCAGGTGTTACAAAACCGGTCAATGGAACTGATTTTTCACAAGTGGTATCCGGTGGAAGCCAGTAGCCATGTCTTAAACATTAAACAATTCCACAATTGAGGACAAAATAAGCACTAAAACCTAACTGCTAGTTACAACTTAATGATAACGATAAAACAATGACAAAATGAGCAACAACAAAGAATCTACCGCCTTGAACGACAATGAAGACAAAAGAAAAGAATGCGTAAGATCCTCCAAATAATCATAACGATCCAAACCAGCTCCAGGACAACTGACCAAGTCAAGTTTCCAAGCTCAAAACAAATCAAACGGCAAAACAACTGAAGACAATTCAGTCAAGGGACCGACCTCAAGACAACGTATCCGATGCACTCCAAGATAAACCGTTGTCCCAAGCCCGAGGTCCCTCCCCGGGATAACATGTCCGATGCACTCCAAGACAAATGTTATCCCGGGTCCAGAATCCCCCTAGAATAATCTGTCCGATGCACTCCAAGACAAATGATTATTCTAGGTCCCGAGTCTAGGGTAAAGTGTCCGATGCACTCCAAGACACTATTACTCCAGGCTTAAGGGCTCAAACCCCAAACAGCGCGCCTAATGTACTCTTTTTCCCATATCAGGAAATTTAGCATCACAAAATCTCAAGAAAAATAGAGTGAGAAACTCACCATCAAAGAAAACAGAGCACACATCAAACTAAAGAAAATAAATTTATCCTTCACTTGCACCTACCTACACAAGAGGAAAAAAAAATCGAAGAATAGTGAAATAGTTACAAATTTAGCCAAGCCGAAATGGGCCCTAAAAAGTACGAATCCCACTTCTGATCTTGTAAAAACTAACTAAAGTGGACTGCGAATCCCACTTCTGATGTTGTAAACTACTAGTATATAAACTAAAAAATAAAATCCTCGACGTCAGGTTATCGTAACTTTTATTTAATTCAAATGAAATTTACTGAAGCTACCGTCGGTTCGAAAATACTCTACTACGAGAAGAACCGACAAGAAACTCGTAGGACGTATTCTTTTCAATATAATTGGTTCAGTACAAAAGTAAATAACAAAATTTAAAGTCGGGCAGCGAGCCGACACAAATTTACAACGTAAAATAATATCGGAAAGATCTCACCAAGACGACGCCTGGACCGCAAGTGCCCGCAAGTGGGCAAGATCTCCGTTTTTATAGGCCGCGTGTCAGAAACATTTTCCTAACATATTTTCCTACTACCCAACAATTTTCATATTACCCAACAATATATATATATATATATATATATATATATATATATAGTTGGTCTATACTTCAGCATTTCGCGCTTTAATTTTAAGCTTAAATTTATTTTTATCTAATGGCCAAATGAGCGGAGAGCTCGGCTTTGGCGATGGCTCTATACAAGTTAGAGGACAGAACCACGACTCGGTCGGTAGTAGGTAGGTAGGTTTTATCAAAAATCTATCAATATATCCCAATAGCTAACTAGCTTCAAGTGACACTGAGAAGCGTTAGCTCTAAGAGAAATGGCCAAAACGCTCCTAATCTTCATTAGACAGATATATATATCTGAGCATCAAAATTGTTTATAATATAAAATTAAACTCTTATAAGAACTGTAATATTGTTTCTATTCTAACAAATAATACAGATATAAACTATAGCTAAACTAAAACAGGTCAACGTGAACTTTCAATTGTCTTTGTTCTTGATAAATTAAAAGACTTCTTTCAGGCGGTCTTTCATTCACAGTAATTAAGAAGTTTGAAACAATGGACAGATAGAGCTTTTTAATTGGTCATTCATTATTTAACAATCTTGATTTTATGAGAGCATCTTGTTAGTCCTACTAAATGCTAATTTAGTTTTAATCCATAAATAAATATTATCATCTGTAAAATATACTTATAAATAAGAATAAGCTAATGGACTGACTAATATAAAATTACTTTAGTCTAGTCAACTAAAGTACTTTTATCGGTCGTCAACCACCAACAAACACCGTTTCCTCTTCCGTTTTTGAAAGAGATGCCTGTACTAGAAATTTAGGATAAAAAGGAGAGGACTCTCTCTGTAGGCAATCAGTGCACAGTTTAGAATAATATATTTAACCATTTAGTTTGATAACTTTTTGCCATCTTGTAGATATGCATCCCATTGCTATAGAAATTTTGGATTTTTGACTTCTGATCAAAATACCGCGACAAGTGGTTTTGGCAGTACTTTCTTGATGTTAACCTGACACTGCCTAAAGATATCTCGAGACAACCGAAACAGGTAGAAATCTGAAGGTGCAAGGTCAGGGCTACACGGCAGATGCATTAACACATCCTGATTTTGAAGCGTCAATAGCCTAATGGTTTAGGATACGGCCTGCGAATCGTAAGGTCGTGGGTTCGAATCCACCATTCGACTATTGCCGTGAACTATGTCCTTTTTTTTGTTAACGCGAGGAAATCTTCAAAAAGATACCCCGCCTTCTGGGGGGAAGGCGGCGGTTATGTGGGGTTTTTACCCACTAAAACCTCCCCGGTGGCCCTTTCCTCGGTGCATGACGAGGGGCTCCGGGATCTCCTGTGGAACGCACCGGAGCTCCTGAACCTCTGTACTGTGCTCAAGAAGAGCACGTCCCGGGGAGTTTACTCCTTCCCCCCCTGTGCCCTCGCAGTGCAAGGCTACACGGGCCAGCCGATGTCGCCCAGTGAACCCGAGGCTCCTTTTAGTCGCCTTCTACGATAGGCAGGGGATACCGTAGTCTTATTATTGAGAGCTCAAAACTACAGGGCTGGAACTATGTCCTAGCACAAGCTTAAGCTTAGTTGGAATGGTTAACAAGATTGTTAGTAATATTTCTGAAAAAAAAAAGA
The DNA here is from genome assembly GCA_029286785.1 of Meandrusa payeni. Taxonomy (NCBI): domain Eukaryota; kingdom Metazoa; phylum Arthropoda; class Insecta; order Lepidoptera; family Papilionidae; genus Meandrusa; species Meandrusa payeni. The sequence goes on along the minus strand of JAGSMX010000016.1, from coordinate 3,847,823 downwards.
AATATTGCTAGCTTTCTCTTTAAAAAAAAAAATCCCAGCGAAATTTTTGGTGATTGTGGACTTTTTCCCCAAACCTATTTCGTTAACCACCATAGGTTGATGATTCCTAAATTAAACTTAATCACGAAACATTTTCTTAATATGCGGAACATTTCTGAAATACACTTTGATAATGAAGAAACACTTCACTTAATATCCGCAAACATTTTTTAAAATGACAAAACAGTAAATCGCTTTGCATAATTCACGACGACGTTGTTGCGAAAGTATTTTTGTTTTGTAATGCTTTCAATTTGGTACATTAACTTAAAAGCTCTTGTAATTTTGTCGAATTAATAAACACTTGTGTGGGCATTTTTCCAAAAATGATATTACTTTTTTATGTTAAAAATCTCTTCGTTGCTAACTAGCTATTATGCTATCCGTTGAACGCTATTGCTAGAATTTATATAACCTTTTTTTGTTAACGGGGAGGAAATCTTCAAAGATACCCCGCCTTCTGGGGAAGGCGGCGGTTATGTGGGGTTTTACCCACTAAAACCTTCTCGGTGCATGACGAGGGGCTCCAAGATCTCCAGTGGAACGCACCGGAGCTCCTGAACCTCTGTACTGTGCTCAAGGAGAGCACGTCCCGGGATGGGAGGTTACTCCTTCCCCCCCTGTGCCCTCGCAGTGCAAGGCTACACGGGCCAGCCGATGTCGCCTTCTTCCCGGGTCCACCTCAGCGGACGACAAAGGCCCCCACCCTTGTCGCCCAGTGAAGCCAAGGCCCCTTTTAGTCGCCTTCTACGATAGGCAGGGAATACCGTAGTCTTATTCTTGAGAGCCCAAAACTACAGGGCTGGAACTATGTCCTAGCACAAGTTTAAGCTTAGTTGGAATGGTTAACAAGATTGTTAGTAATATTTCTGAAAAAAATAAATAAATATTGCTAGCTTTCTTTTAAAAAAAAAATCCCAGCGAAATTTTTGGTGATTGTGGACTTTTTCCCCAACCTATTTCGTTAACCACCATAGGTTGATGATTCCTAAATTAAACTTAATCACGAAACATTTACTTAATATGAGGAACATTTCTGAAATACACTTTGATAATGAAGAAACACTTCACTTAATATCCGCAAACATTTTTTAAAATGACAAAACAGTAAATCGCTTTGCATAATTCACGACGACGTTGTTGCGAAAGTATTTTTGTTTTGTAATGCTTTCAATTTGGTACATTAACTTAAAAGCTCTTGTAATTTTGTCGAATTAATAAACACTTGTGTGGGCATTTTTCCAAAAATGATATTACTTTTTTATGTTAAAAATCTCTTCGTTGCTAACTAGCTATTATGCTATCCGTTGAACGCTATTGCTAGAATTTATATAACCTTTTTTTTTGTTAACGGGGAGGAAATCTTCAAAAAAATACCCCGCCTTCTGGGGGGAAGGCGGCGGTTATGTGGGGTCTTACCCACTAAAACCTTCTCGGTGCATGACGAGGGGCTCCAAGATCTCCAGTGGAACGCACCGGAGCTCCTGAACCTCTGTACTGTGCTCAAGAAGAGCACGTCCCGGGGGGGGGGGGAGGTAACTCCCTCCCCCCTTGTGCCCTCGCAGTGCAAGGCTACACAGGCCAGCCGATGTCGCCTTCTTCCCGGGTCCACCTTAGCGGACGACAGAGGCCCGCACCCTTGTCGCCCAGTGGACCCGAGGCCCCTTTTAGTCGCCTTGTACGACAGGCAGGGGATACCGTAGTCTTATTCTTGAGAGCCGAAAACTACAGGGCTGGGAATTTATATTAAACTAGACTAACTAGACTATAAACGCAAGATTTTATCTCGGATCTCGTATAAAACTAAATTCGTGAGCAAAAATAAAGGGTCGGTTAAGAAAGTTTGAATATCTCGGAAGATAAAGTCGCTAGCTAACTGAAATAAATTGTGCGTGATAGACAATTAAATATCCTTAAAATAATTTTTTAGTTAACTTATTTATATTTCATTAAATAATATAACTTAGACGTGGCACTAAGTATAGTAATTTAAATAAAAAATACTGTATTATCCAAGTTTAAGTAAGATATCCATTTTCGTGTAAGTTTATGTTTTTTAATGAAATATAAATCAATTAATAAAAATATTTTATTTAATTTTAAGGATATTTAATTGTCTATCATATACAATTTATTTCAGTTAGCTAGCGTCTTTATCTTCCGAGATATTCAAACTTCCTTAACCCTTTATTCTGACCTTTTATTTTTGTTCACGAGTGTAGTTCTATTATCTCCAGTTTCTATTATGAAACTTTCTTAACTGACCCTTTATGTTTGCTCACCGACTATATATATATGAAATTTCGGAAATAAATAGTGCGTTGTAGCGTTTAACGTTTTAGGCACGTAATTAAGTAGTTTTAATACGTTTGAACTTGTAAATAAACATGAACGTATATAGAGATATATTTTCTATTTTAATCACTTTGACTGGTAATAATATGAAGCAGGCTTAGTTAAATAATGAGTGAATTAAACAGGTATGTTAATATCGTTCCGAAGCGGCTACGTTAATTAAATATGGGATCAGGTCGCTTTTGAAACATGAAACGGAATTTTCCTTTTCAAATTTATTAAGCATTGATTCACAGAAGCGATAAAAAGGGAAATTATAATAAACCTTCTAGAATGGAACATGGACATTCTTTTTTCTTTTACTTTTTAATTAGTTAATTTAAGAGCAATGATGGCCTAGCAGCTAAACGGTCATGCATCGAAGACACTGGGGCGTGGTGGTTAGTAAGAAACTCACATAACCCTGGCTCCCCCTCAGAAGGCGGAGTAACTTCTTGAACCATTCGGGTTCGAGGTCTCAAATTCCAATTCCATTCAATAATTTGCATTTTTTCGATTTCTTAAGTAAAAAAATTATGCCCAGTGTTTAGCGATGGGCCCTCCCCCTTTAATATATGGTATATAAATAAATTGAGTGAAATGCAGACAACGAAGGCTGTCCTCTGTCTACCCAATTACGGTTGAAAGGACGTGACAATTTATTTATTTAAATATATATATATATATATATATATATATATATATATATGTGTGGGAAATGGAACATGAGTAAGGAGTGTAAGGGATAGCATGAGGAGAGTGAGTGAGATAGAGGACGACAAGATAGTTGATCGTCTATAGGAATGTACAAGTGCTGTTGTCGTGTTTCAAATACAGAATTTAAAGCACGAGACAGTATTATTTATTTATTTCACGCCAGCCCACCATCTGCAACTTTACAAGGCGCAAGTACGGCCTCATATGGAATACTGTTCGCATCTCTGGGCTCCCCAATACCAACTTTTTCCGTTTGACCGTGTACAACGTAGAGCTGCTCGAATAGTCGACGATCAGGGTCTTTCCGCTCGACTCGACCCTCTGAGTCTGCGAAGAGATGTCGTTTCTCTTTGCATTCTGTATCGCAGTTACCATGGGGAGTGTTCTGAGGAATTGTTCGGAATCATCCCAGCTACCGATTTCCATTATCGCACATCTTGTCATAATTCCAAATTCCACTGCCACCAACTTGATGGTTGGCGTTCCATGACTGTACGTTTTTCGCGTAACTTTCTCCCACGCACTGTCAACTTATGGAATCAACTGTCACTAGCGGGGTTTCCGAACGTTTACAATTTAGGGACCTTCAAGAAACGAGCCTACTCCTATCTCAAAGGTCAGCAACGCAGCTCCTCTGGTGCTGTGGATGTTCATAGGCGACGGTGATCACTGAGATCAGGGATCAGGAGATTAGGTGAGCCGTATGCTCGTTTGCCACTTTTCAAATTAAAAAAAATCTTTGATTCTGAGACCAATCCCCACATATATAAATATTATACTTGTTGTAACATCAATTATTATAAACTAAAATTTAAGATTTGAAGGATCCATATGTATTGTATGGAAAGTAGAATAATTAGACACGAAAGCTTTTATGAAATTTTAAAATGGCTTGAAAAAATGAACTTTGTATGTTAAAAGTGGTAAAGCTACTCGTAGGTCTAATTTGTACCGGGCATAAGTTTTGCCAAGTATTTGTAATCCGTGGACGGAATTATATACTATATAAACCGGCTATGGAACTATGAAACGCTTATCTAAGCATTTTTTTTTTTTGGTGACGGGGAAGAAATCTCCAGAAAGATGCCCCGCCTTCTGGGGGGAAGGAGGGGTATCGGCTCCGGGATCTCCAGTGTAACGCACCGGAGCCCCTCTGCACTGTGCTCAAGGAGAGCACGTCCCGGGGGGGAGGTTACTCCCTCCCCCCCTGTGCCCTCGCAGCGCAAGCCGACACGGGCCAGCCGATGTCGCCTTCTTCCCGGGTTCACTTTGGTGGACGACTCAGGCCCCCACCCTTGTCGCCCAGTGAACCCGAGGCCCCTTTTAGTCGCCTTCTACGACAGGCAGAGGATACCGTAGTCTTATTCTTGAGAGCCCAGAACTACAGGGCTGTCGCTTATCTAAGCTAAGCTAAGCTATCACGGCATATTAAAATAACTGTCAAGAAAAAAATATTTCATCTGTAGAAGGATATAAAAATGTTTAAATAAAACCGAAAAATCCTTTAAAACGTAATCTCTTGCAACTGTTATGTTCCCACTGCCATTAATCTGATTGAGGTCGGAAAAATATGGAGTTAAAAAATTCGAGCAGCTACGACTTATAAAGAGAAACTTTTGAAAGAGGCAAAAGTTTTCAAAAATATTTGCAGATTTTTTTTCTGTCGCGACACGCTCCGCTTCAAATAAGCGAATGAGTTTTAATATTATTTTATCTGTAAATGGAATAGTATCAAAGGGTCTTATATTATGCAGAGAACATGTATTTCGATTCTTTTTTTGGTTAATATTATTACATTTAACTTTAAGTAACATGATTTAGACATTGTCCTGTTACTTGTTTAATACTTTTTACTCGTCATCGAACTTGTTAGGTCTAATAAATGTGTTCCCAGGTGTTTCACAGGTGGTGAACCCATCGCCAAACACCGGGAAAAAATTGTATAGACATAGACATTTATTTATTGGCATCACAATACAAAAACACATCATATAACACACATTAAAAAAGAATGAGAAATAGACAAAACACAGTTAAAGTTACACGGACAAATAATACAAAACATATGATGCCAATATCGGACACCGTCTCAGCAAATGCTGTCGCAAGGATGCGACAGCGCTGTTTTCAGCGGTGCCCGGGACTACCAAAAGACGTGCGCACGCAATACTACTTTTATATAGAATTTATACAGACAATAAGAGTATAATAAATATGATACATGAATAAAACAGTTATGAGATTAAAATATATTTTATACAATAAAATGATAGATTTTAATAGTTTACACGAAGTCGGTAGCCTATAAGACGTTTCATATGTAGGTTCGAATCCCAGAGAAAGCCACCGTTAGTGGTTTATCAACGTGAATTTTTGAGCACATAATACCCAGAAAGAAGCTTTCAAGGTCCTTATTAAAAGGTCTATATAAGTAATAATATGTTTTAGTCAACCAGTGCGTCCTCCCAGCTATGATCTACAGTGCAGAGACTTGAAAACTGACCGTTGGGCTTGTCCACAAGCCGCCCGGCCACATCTGCCGTGTCCGTGACGGTAGTTGGAAAGGAAAGTCCTGGAATGGAGGCCGTGCATAGGCCGAACAAGCGTAGGGCGCCCTCCCTCCAGATGGACCGACCACCTTATAAGGATAGCCGGAAGTGGCTGGATGTGGAAAGCGGAGGATCGCCTTTGGGAAGGCCTATTTCGGATTCGCCTTAGGATAGACACAGGCCGATGATGTTTTAGTCGAAGTAACGTAGATTTCATTTCACCTTTAAATTTCTATGTCAATATTGATATTTAGGTTTTGGTTTTTAAGTAGAGGCTCATAGGAATACCCGATTAGTACTTAATTAAAAATATATAACAAGTATAAGTAATAAAAACTTCGCCCTCACTTGAAGTCAGCGACTTTTGTTCCAATTTGGTATTGCCTCACTGTTTATTAACGGTATCACGTTTCCCGTTGAACACGAGTAGAATATTTTGCTTTGGCAATTCATTATTACCAGCAGTAATTAGAAATAATTGATACAAAAGTAACTCTTTAATACTGCCGATTAAATTGGTATACTTATTTTCAATAATACGCTCCGCCTGTCTATTAAATAATTCTTTATTTGAACGCAATAAAAAAGGTGAACTTAATGCCAATAGACATTCTCTGCCAGTCTTAGAAAAGTAATAAGGTACTTGCAAAAACATAAATACATACATATTTAAACCTTCTACTAGTGAGAGAAGAGTATGAGAAAGGAGGATAAGAGGGTTGGTTGGGGGAGCCAGAAATGACTGGCAATTTCGGTAACTCGGATAGAGCAAATATAAGAATTAACGACTCTGATACATTAAAAAAATCCGTAAAGTAAGTATATGGTAATATAATGTAGCTATGGCGGCCGCCATTTTGAAATTTTAGTAAATATGGCAAATACTTTTCGTTGCCAATTCACTAGGGTAAAGTAGTTGTATAGTAAAACTGGATTTATTTATTTTTGTATAGAACATATGCATATATTTTATTTTTTGGATCTTGATATTGATGAAATATATCAATAATGTAAAATGAATATTATCTATGATATATTTGGTGTTGGCAACATGCAAATTCGAGCAGTTTTATCGTGCTTAAAAATAAAATTTTAGGATTATGCGACGTGCATTAAAAAGAGTAGCAAAGTTAAAAAATCCACGTTTTTCCAGCCTCAATTTGTTTAATGGAAGTGGAAACCAAACGAACAGCCTAGTGGGCTCATCTTGACATCGTGCGATAGATATTTCACAATTTGTTTTTTTGAAAATAGTAACAGTTTTCGTTTTTTATAATTTATTCTAGGTATACCTTGGCCCTTGAGTTGATTTAATAATACAAAGAAAAGAAACGATTGTCAAGTGATAAATTCTTTTAATCCTAAGTTAGCTAATATATTTCTCGTATTAGTACAGAATTAAATCAAACACTAGTTGATTCAGCTTTACAAACAGTATAGAAAAATAAAATCTGAATATCGACTTTCAAATCAAACATTTTACATAACAGAAGGATTAAATATTACGTAGCATAGTAACCGTCGAAGCCGTGGTACCCCTTACTGGTGAGACCCTTGTGTCGAGTTTACTACAATTATAAGTTAAGGCTAAGTGACCTAAGAGCTATGCCACCTCTTAATCCGGTGAAGCAATAAAAGTGATCTTATCTGGCTAAAATCTGACAGACTACGTTACAAAAAAATACCTACTTTTTTATTGAATGAAGCGAAAATTGTAACAGGATCACTCTAAATTGATGTTCGTGTTTATCTTATGACAGGCGTGGGTATTTTTTGTACATATTATTACCATTATAAAGACAAAAGTAGACCATTTTCAGAATAGAACCCCATTTTTCTTCCATTCGGCATAATTTAGAGTGCGTCAACGTAATGTATCGACTCGTGAAATACGATTTGCCAACCAAAAACACTCTGAAGTTACGGGCTGCCGTAAAGTTATAATATGCGTATGGCAATGGCACTCATATAAATTGTTTTATATTTATTTAAAATAATTTACAACATTTACGTATTACTGATTTTGTCATGGTTTACGGTTACGGTAAATGTGAATCTACTATAGACGGAAACAACGCGTAGCATAAATGAGTTTTCAATGAAAACTTCCATAGTTGTGAAGCTACCTACGATTAATTGTTGCTACGATTTAATATTGTCAATGTGATTCCTTGAAGGGTAACAAAGACATGTATTCAATTGTTTGTACAGACACAAGAAAGGCGTACTTGGAGCCGATGAAACGCATTGCGCCTTTTTTGATTTTAGTCTTTACTGCAACTACGAGGCTATGATCCCAGAGAAAGAGGTACTAAGAGAAAAGGTACTTAGAGAAAAGCCGAGCATAGCTGTTTTCATAGCTCGTTGTGTGACTTTAAGTTTGTAGACTAGCCCAAGTCTCTGCAACGTTGTTAGGTCGTAGTTATTCCTTGCATAGCTTTCTAATTTTCGTTGCCTACATTCTTGGTATATCTCCATACAGTTTAAATTACCTTTACAAAAACGGCTAGACTTACTAGCCTCTACGATTTCACATTTATGATTAAAATCTATTCTTGTGCACAAATTCTCGTTACTTACCTTCGTAGCTGAGCTACGAAAACAAAAGCTTCAAAATTTCGGCTTAAAATTCTTTTTTATTTTAATACAAATATTTGTTTCATTGTCATAAAGTTGGTAAAGAGAAGAAAAGAAAAAGTAATTGTGGAAAATTTCGGAGTCGGAATTAAACAACGACACACGTTGTTCTCCATACTAATTGATAAAACTATGAAAATAATAAGAGATAGCCAACTGGTCTTCTCTGTGTAAAGCTCAATTGAACCAATTTACTAAATGATGCAATTTTGATTACCATTGAAATCACTCGAAACAGTTTTATATTTTTATTCACGCTTCTTCGATATAGATATACATATATATTATATGTTTGTTATATCTTATATTGTTAAATCGTTACGTTTCTTTATAGCGAATGTTGTGTACACCTGTAATTGGTATACACAACAGGACTTAGTTTGTAAACTTGATTATTACTACAATGTATGCTTGTGTAATGCTGTTGGTGTATCTTATTAAATAAATAAATAAAAAAAATATCTTAATTAGCAACAGTTTGCAGTAAAGTCTTTAAATTAAATAAATATAAAAAGCTCTAACGTCCGTTTAACCCTAGACGGGTAGAGAGACAACTTTTGTGTCCACTGTCCACTTTTCATCAAGTTTATTATGTCCCTAAAAACAAAACTATTTAATAAGCTGATTTTTTGTACTTAAAAACCGAAAAATGGTATACAAGCCCACGATTACCAGATCGTAAGTCTAACCGTTTACCTATTAGGCGTTCACTTGTAATCTTTTGTATATTTCGTATTTAATCAATGAACTGAATTGGCACTGATATTAAATAAAGTATACCTAAAATTAAATATAAAGCATTTCAGTGTAAACCGTTATATAACCGTTAATGTATTGCAAATAATATACGATTTCGAGGCGTAACTGTTTAAAAATACTAATTTAAAGTGTTTTTATTAAATGTAGGAAATTTCATATGTAAGTATTTGCGCGATATCTTGTCAGTTTCCGAACTGTCTATACTTCAATCGTTTATTGATCGTTGCCTCTTCAGGTATAATTTATTCATCATTGTACCATAATTGCACGAATGCACGGAGAATGAATGACTGTCACGAACGCAATATTGATTGGCTTTTTCCTACAATTTCTGTTGCCGTTCGAGTATTGGAGTATTTGAAGAAATAATAAGTGAGCTCTCGCGCTTTAAAAATTTGTAGACGCATGTTAATTTAAAATACCATCTACATGTATCGTGAGGGTTCGGAAGGAATCGGGAGTTTTTGAATTTTAAAAGCGGAATTTACTTAAATCAATGAGTACCGCCAGGCTTAAAGAATTTCTCCGTACTGTAATGTAGTACTATCTGCTGTTATGGCTGATAGATGTATATGGGCGACGATGATCACTTAAGATTAGGAATTCCGCATGTTTGCCCCTTTTACTAAAAAAATAAACTAAGATATTACAGTAATTTTATTTAAACTATGACAAAGAGATTTGATTGGTATTATATCACCAATGACATCAAATCTCTTTTAATTACAGAACTTTAACAAAGATTGTTCGCCTACTTTTAATATTGGAACATTAAAAAAGGAAAAACGGCGTTGGCTAAAATCTTTTCTACTTTTGGTTACCTCGCAGACAAAGCTTTTCTTCCTTCTATTAAAGTTATTAAAGTAAAAAAAAAAGCTTCAAGTATACTTTGGATTTCTAAACGATTGTAATATATTTAAATTTAAATTGAACTTTTAATTAAAAGCGATACTCTTATTTATTTATTATATATGTATAAAAGAAAAGAAAAACTCAACAGAAAGAAGTTCATCCACAATAAGTTGGCTTGGCTGGCATTTAATCAATAAAAACTAATACTGAAGTTATGAAAGTGCGGTTCATTTACTCGTATAATGAAAGAAACTTCTTAATTAAAAAGCACTGTTGGGATTTTTCATTATAAGACGAGTAATTAATAATGAAATTTAAATTTAGAAAACAGAGGTGTATTAGGATCCTCTTAAATGGCAGTTCTTGATCTCTGCCTACACCCTCAAACACTCATGGTGTTTGTATTTGATAAATGATCTAAGCTTTAAACTTATTAAAAAAAAGACAAAGTTTCATAAGAATTTTCCTTTATCCAGTAACAGACCATTAGCTATTTAGCTACACAGCCGTTACTATCCCTGTTTAAAAAATACGGTTTCGTTACATAACTCTACTGCATTTGTTACAGTAACCGTAGACAATTTATTCTATTTTACAACGCTGGTATAAATTCTGGCACGAACTACTGTTTATCTGGGAGACAATAGCTTTGAACAATAGAGTGATTTGTCGTGAACACGAAATGTTTTTTATGTTGTTGGGTCATAAAATGCATTAATAATAAAAATGTGTTTCAAAAATCCAACTGCTTATAATTATGATTGCATGTATAGAGTACGATACTTTAGTTTTTTAATGGCCTATCGTCAGAGGATTGAATTCCAGCCGAATTTCCGGTTTCGTTTTTAAAAAATCATTTACAAAATTTCATATCCGATGAACGGCCACAGGCAATAATAGTAGCTTCACTTATTCTTTACAAATGGCGGAAGTTCTAAAGTAAAAATACCGCCATCTCTTATTACTTAGACGTGAGGGGTTATAACATGAGGATGTCCTTCTTTCACACACAGTTCTAGATACTATACTACAATGCATCCAGGTTTTCAAGTGGAGTCCTTTGCGCTCTCCTTATTTTATTTAACTTGGGGAAATGACTAATATACGTACATCCCTTCCGGAAGAACGGTGAATTTTCCGTCTTTAAAAAAAGTAGGAGGTTATTCAGTTCGTCTGTATGTTATTTTTATGTTTGCTACTTCATAACTCTCCGATTAAATAATACATTTATTAATTTGAAATTTTAGCTGGTGCTTTTCGCGTGGTCCCAATTTGGTCCCATTCTGACAATGGCATCCATGAGAAAACATACAAGTCTTAAATTTTCTTTAAGTATGTAGGCGACAATTGGGCCAATAACTCAATATCACGGCAACCGATTTCGATGACAATTTTTTTTATTGGAAAGGATGTACTTTAAAGGTAGTTCGATCAGACTTTGCTTATGTTCTGATTAATTATATTTCGTAATATTCCCATGATAAATCGGAAAAACAAAGTGGATGGCCGTGCGTATAAATCACGTTTGATTATATTTAGAGCCGGTTTTTGTTTCTACTCGTATACATGTCTGATTGAAAAGCATCAAAAACTCTATTTTTCGTATTAAGTTTTAATATGTACCCTTAATGGTAAAGTAGGTGAACAAGTTTTAAATTCTGTTAATTATTATTTCGATTATATGAAAATTTCATTTGAATCTCTGTTAAGACTTAAAGCTGCACAACTAAAGAGATACTATATTGCAACTGAATGTACTTTAAGTTAATAACCTAAACACACGACGAGGCGTGCAGCCTCAAAAGATGTACAAAGCCTTATCTAGGTTACATCTCACGACTTTCTATTGAAACATGCTCTTAAAACGCTCGCAAAGTACGCCTCAAAGGCTTATACGATGAACCACGGGCTCTTTAGATATTAACGGTGACGTAAGGAAATAGGACTCGAGTTTATTTTTGTTTAGTCTGTGTTTTTATATAATGAAATTCAATAACTAATGAGCGTCCATAGTTAGCTACGCGGTTGACGTCATGTTTTTGGCGGTCGTAGCAGCTCTTTTACCAGCCGCTTACGAATCGTAGCACTCACTGAATTGGAATGAATGTACCTAATTAACTCTAACGGTTGCTTTCGCACAAATATTTTGCAATCATGAGATGTTCCTTTCCCTGTTAAAATTCTGCATGCTAAGAAGTCAATTTTGTGTGTTGAACAATTTCTTCCAACACTACGCGTGTAATAAGACACATTCGTTCCAATTGATGAGTGCTACGAAGAAATTGCTGTTGTATTTACGACATTCTTCGTAACAATTTCAAAGTGAGTCTAGAATATAATGTTAACAGACATTGACATCAAACGTTTCCGCTGTAACCTACCTATAGTGTAGAATAATATATTTAATACCATAAAATTATTTTATATATTTTTTTGCTAAAGTTACTTTCGTAGCACGTAGTGGATATCATATTGGCCCATAAAATACAAAGGGATAAAATTATAGCTTAATATATTAAAAAAAAACTTGAGTCTTCAATAAATATTACCAAATATTGCAAACCATTTATATTAAATTTCTAAGCATAAGCTTTAATAAAAAAAGTGATCGACCCTGCCAGGACTCGAACCTGGAACCTTCTGATCCGTAGTCAGACGCGTTATCCATTACGCTACAGGGCCGGTGATTCACTAGCGCATAAACATAAATGGCTTTCGAGTTAACCAAATGTTCAAATTGTAATAACTTTTTTTCCTGACCATATATAGGGTTACTTTATGGACGTAGATAATTGATATCGACTCAAGTTTCAATATTGTGAAAAGTATTCAGTATTTCCAAATTAAGGTATATAATAAGAAACTTTACAAAGGCTCATTTATTGAGTACCATAATATATCTAATCAAGTCGTAGGTGCTTCGTAGCAGTTTTGTGGCATGAATAGATGAGCTACGATGTGCAATGCAATCATTTATTCTCCTTTTTTTGGTGTTGCTGAAAAGTGCAGTTAGAAATTTTGTTGTATTAAGTATTAAAGTTCTTCCTTAATTAAAATTAAAATTAATTGCTCATTGTCACTAATTTTCCTGGAATTACAAACTTTATTGTAATTATTATACAAACCGTTTTCCATGAGAACTTTTTCATGTTACAGCCGCTTTGGAACGAGTTTTGATGTTAGTTACGTAGGATTTGTTTTTTATAGAAATAGTGCTGCTGGTTCACAATCGAAAGTTATGGGTACGGTCTACGAAATTTAAGTTTTTTCGTAGACCGTACTATATTCTAACCATCAGCCGATTAATTATTGACGTGATCCATCATGTTTTGAAATAGTCAAACAGAGTTTAAGTACAACTGCGAAAGTTTACATCGCTTTAATTGTTTGTGTTTAACTTTTAAGCCTTCCTATGTATTTGTTATCTATAACTTATTAATTATTACAATATTTTTAATGAGAAATGCGCTAAATTAGTTTATTCTTTTTAACCATTGCAATACAAACTAGGCAGTCATTCACGTTAAATCAAATGGTAGTTTAGAATCATGACCCTATGTTTCGCAGACCGCACACAATAAGATTCTTGACGCTTCAAAATAATGAGGTCTTTATATACGTCTGATTGTAGTTAACCGTAAAAACAGAGATAGAATCAGATCATTATTTTCATAGGCATATAGACAAAGGAGCATGTCGCTCACTCAATGTAAATTGATTATCATTGCCTACGTACATCTACAACAGAGGGAATGCAGATGCGTTCCATTTTCGAGGAGAAAACGTTTCCTTGTTATATATCAATTTGCAAAATGCTAAATTCATTTTGTCTCTTTGCATTTTATAGCGCTACGATGGGGCGCCTAAGCACTTACATGCAATCATCATCTACTTCAATTGACCAAATGCGATCGCAATGTAACACATAATCACACTGGTACAAGCATATACTGGAAATTGCAACGTACGTTCATATTTTTTAAGTTATGCAATACACTCGTGAGCAAAAATAAAGTGTCGGTTGAATATCTCGAAAGATAAAGACGCTATTTTAGTACTTAGTCGCATGGAGGCAACACTAAGTACTAAAATTGAAATGAAAATATAATTTATTAAAAACACTTTATTATCCAAGTTTACGTAAGATATCCTTTTCGTTTATGTTTGTTTTTAATGAAATATAAATAAATTAATAAAAATATTTTATTTTATTTAACGACATTTAATTGTAGCCAATAAAAAAATCCATCCGAGTATGAAGTGGAAGAGAAACGGTTTTGTTACGTGAATAATCTGGAGAAAACAGGGTAATATTATAATATTTTATATAAAACATTTAAAATATCGGCGTAAAGGCATTTTTAATGACTATTAAATTTTAATATTTAGTGAGGAATATTTATTATTTTTTGTTGATTATTTAGAATAATTTTCCTTAAAAGCCGTAGTAGATCAATCGTTGTTTAACCGGCGATTTACCACGCGCTGAGTGAAGAAAATATCGTGATAAAACATACAGGTCTTAAAAAATTCTAAGACATGTGATGTTTGACAAACAGCACTACAGCCGAGTAGCGTAGTATATCCTTATGCTCTTTCGTAACAGAGATCTCTGCCCAGTAGTTAGGATATATGTATTGTATATATTGTAGGCTGTAACTTTCACTATGGCTGTAGAATTTTTCTAGCTGAAATGCAAGAGAGAGAGAGAATATAAATTTCATGTTAAAAACTATATTTTTAATGAAACAAAGTAAAAAAGTAGTTCAACTTTCAGTATGAAATTAAAAGTAATATACACTGAAACGAAAAAAAAAACGTTTGCGTTCGATTTATAGTAGCCGTGAGAAAGTAATGAAACTGAATAATGCATACCACTGAATATCGCTTACGGGATATAGGGCTGCTACGTTTTGATTATTTTATATTAAATTTTTTGATTTATTAATTTTTAATTTTAATATTAATACATTTTTATCTGCCTATTTATGATATATATATCATTATTTTTTTTAATTTTTGTGTTAATATTTTTAATAAAAGGCAAGTAGATTATCTATAATTCAAAAGGCATTTTTAACACAATTTAAAAAGGCATTGTCTACTTTCAGGTGTGATGATGATGATGATGTCCAGGCTGATGTCGGCCATGGCGACTGTATCATTGGACAATCATTTCAATTATGACACCTCATTCATGTAGCAGGGCTTAGGTTTTCTGTCGTCTTTGGTAGCTGGCGTACCCGAGCTTGTTGCTAAAACCATAAGAGCATTTCGCACAGGCCAAGTTTCCACCAACATAATTATAGTGGATGGACACTAATTGGCCGGTCTTCAGTTTATCTCGATTTGTGTCGAGTTCTTCACGCTGCGCAACTTCGAACTTCTAGAAATAACTGCACTATATATAACGTATTGAAATGATGTTCGGAATAACTATCGACCTAACTAACGAGTTACGGTCAGACCTACTCAACAAGTTTATTACGTAAAAATAAAACCCGACATCAAATCTACCCTCCCGAAATGTGACGGATCAAACCACGACTCGATCGGTTGCTATTTCACGAATAATCTAAAAGACATTCAAAAGCTAAACTAGCTTTAAGCCACTTCGGGAAGCCACTTTTGATGATTTTTTTTAAATTAAAACCTGGCGCTTTTTGCAATCTGTACCGACAATGGCGTCCATGAGAAAAGCATATGTCTTAAATTTGCATTGAGTATGGGCGCGACAAACAGACGAATAACTCAATATCATACCAATCGATTTTGATGGTTCATTTGTTAGTGGAAAGGACTTACTTCAAATGAGAGTTTGGTTAGGTTCTAGTTAATTGTATTTCGTAATATTCCCACGATGATTCGGAAACACAAATATCGCTCGTCGGTTAAGTCGGTTTTTGTTTTGTTGTAAAAATACTGTTTTCAAAGTATCATAGTTACGTTACAGAATTATAGCGCCAATATCCTTTTTCTTTGTACATTTGCTTCTTGTACTTTCCACATATGCGCTCGTTATCATTTGAGAGCACTTACCTATCCGTACAAAATTAACAAATATTTGGCAATCTACGGCTAGAGAGTTCCTTGTTATATATTCGGAATCCAACGTCCTATACCACTTAAATTAAAACGGAACGAAAATACAGTCGTATTTAGCTCATCTTACTTTTTCGAAGTCTTTTAAATCCTCAATCTGTCTCTTAAAATAACGACAACTAGAAATAAACAATCTTCACCTTGCTTTAAATTAGAACAGACTAATGTTAGCTAACAACACGTGACACCCAACGATTATTAATCGTAATAACAACTTCCAAAGATATCTTAGTGATTTACCTGAACCTTATTGTATCTTTAATTCATAATTAATAATTTAGTTGATTGTCACATTAACTTGGCATTGTAAACAGTAATTTAACTTAATGAGTTCGTAATCTGACTATTCATTAATTTTGTTAAAAGATTGTGAGGACGCGCAGCTGTGACGGTATTCGTTAAAATAATTCTTTGTTGAATGTTACGATGTCTGACTAAAGCGAGTGTATTACTTAATGAACTATTTTATTCCACAAGACCTACAAGTTACAACACTAAGTACCGATAGGGACAGCCCTATTAAAAGTAAATAGATTCTTGAAATTGCTTAGCGATTACATTTTCATGAAGGAGGATCGTTTGGGTTATATGAAAAGGAGAATATATTTCATACCTTTTGCTTCTTAACAATAGTTGTAAAACCAATCTTAACGATACACGGCTAGAATAAATTTTAAAAGTATTACACGGAAAGCCGAGCCATCTGCGTCCGGACGGTCGCCTCATGTTGCATAGTACGCTAGCACATAAAATTGCAACAACAAATTAATTGGTACGGGCATCGGGGATCGAACTCGGGTTGCTAGCGTACTATACAACAAGTTGATTCTGCACTACTACTGCTTAGAAAGTTAAGCATTATATTATATATTCGGGTAAGGAAGGATGGATCATCTATCACACATTACTTTTTTTTTAGAGGGGATGGGGACATCTTCGACAAGATACCCCACCTTCTGGGGGGAAGGCGTCGGTTGTGTGGGGGCTTTTACCCACTAAATACCCCCCGGTGGCCCTTACTCGGTGCATGGTTAGGGGCTCTGGGATCTCAATAGTAACACACCGGGTCTACATTGGTGGACGACAAAGGCCCCCACTCTTGTCGCCCAGTGAACCTGAGGTCCCTTTTAGTCGCCTTCTACGACAGGCAGGGGATACCGTAGTCTTATTCTACGAGTCCAGAGCTACGGGTCTCATCACAAATTACTTAATTCAAGTAAGCGTTTAATACTCACTAAGCATTTAGATTGTATTTGGTTTTTGCTGTGGGCTAATTGTTTGATTGGGCTGGGTGTCAAACCAAGTGGAACGCAGGTGCATGAACAATTTTACTTCACGCTGGATTTCTTCTTCTATTTACTCGTTCATGCCGATCCATTCCGGCAACAAAAAGTTTTAGTATATCCTTATATGATGTATGTTTTCGTTGATTACACCACTGTTGCGTTTCGAAGTCTTCTGAAGAGAAAGAAAAAACAAATTAAGATCAAAAGCGCCGTGGTTTTCTTTTTAATGACATTAGGTACAAGAATCACGTTTCTTCGTAAATTATGTAGTCCGGTACTGCTTTGTAATTAATTAAAAATGGTGTTAGCTTGTGATTTATGTAGGCGTTAATTATAAAATACAGAAAAAAGTTAATTTTCAATAATTTTATTTTAACGATACTCAGACGGTCACAGGTTCGCTAAATCTCTGAATCTGAAACAAGAAGGTCACGCCATCTTATCGATTAACCCGAAGCTATTTCATACTCATATTTTCTTACGTTGCAAAAATCTTCCACAAACAATTTAATTTAAAGCACGGATTAAAGTCAACAGCCTTGCTAATAATATATCCTATGAGCTTCTTTGCTTAACATCACACATAGCAGTTATTTTTGACAGATTTTAGCAAAACATCAAGAATTTTAGTTGTAATTTAATAAAGACTTACTGACTTCTTTAAGAGAGAGAGAGATGGTTACGTTTCGTATATCTAAGACACAACGCAGGCCTATTTTCTGTATCACACTATAGGAGAAGAGAGAGCAGTATGCGCGCACATTTTCTTTCTCTCTTGAACAATCGTGTATATATTTTGTGTTTTTATCATATATGTAAGTATATACATACATGTCGTATAAAAGAAGTTTTATATCAGTCGTGTGGTCTAACGCACTATTGTTTTTTTTGGACGTTTAATAAATATATATTTTGAATACTTCCTTTCACTTTGAATTGAAGACGACAAAGTTGCAACAGAGTTCGTAATAACAAAAGTTGTCTCGATACGGCGAACTTTGGCCCGTCAACAATAATAATGTCTGTCGGAATCCATTATGTGCTAGAAACTCGTCGAATTCAGAGCAATTTGATTAATGCAAATAACTCTGGTTATGTAAATTTTCTACAATCTACGTACGAAGACCAAGGTGTTATATTTTAAAGTGTTTGAAATAGAAACAAAAATTGGACGAACAATAAGTTAAGATATCCTAAATAGTTAGTTTAATAAGTTAACTGTGATAAACTCTCCATGTATTTATTTACCTACGAGTATGTTTCTATACGTCTCTTATATTTCTTTCTCACCCAGAGCTGACTGATAGAAAATTTACATACAACGTTCCTGACAAAGGTTGAAGGCGTTGCACTGTTTCTATAAATTTAAAACTTATATATCTGAACTTAACCTTTTTTTTTGACGGAGAGGAAATCTTGACCCCCTTTTGGGGGGAAGGCGGCGGTTATGTGGGGTTCTTACCCACTAAAATCTCCCCGGTGGCCCTTTCCTCGGTGCATGACGAGGGGCTTCGGGATCACACGTGGAACGCACCGGAGCCCCCCTGCACTGTGCTCAAGGAGAGCTCGTCCCGGGGGGGAGGTTACTCCCTCCCCTCCTGTGCCCTCGTAGCGCAAGGCGACACGGACCAGCCGATGTCGCTTTCTTCCCGCGTCCACTTTGGTGGACGACGCAGGCCCCCACCATTGTCGCCCAGTTAACCCAAGGCCACTTTTAGTCGCCTTGTACGACAGGCAGGGGATACCGAGCCCAGAACTAAAGGGCTGATATCTGAACTTAACCTAACAAAAATGACAAAAGATGAGTGAGTAATTCTTTACTCGTCATGTAACAAAATCGCTGTGCTATTTGTTAATCTATTTAGAAGCTAAAAATTTTTTAGTGCGTTTCATAATAAGTATTAGCTCTTGCTTCACGTAGCTTACTTGCAGCAGTAGCTCTAGTGGTATAACTGTTAGAAACTATTTCCACTAGGTTTAGTTATTTGGTTTTCTAAAGCTATGAAAGTTCTGTGATTAGAGTTGTAGTTATAAATATATAAATCGTAGAGAGAATTACAATAAAAAAAACAAGAAAAACTTTGTGTTGCTCTGTAATTCTAGTAATTCTTACAATTTGTTTTTCTGTCTCTTTTTTATCGTCCAAAGTACATCCGTACGACCTCTTGCTGCATTATTTGTCTAGCAGGTCTATTTTTGCTTCATAACCATTGACAGTACCAACATCATATTTATGTCTTGCAAAACCGAATTATATTTGCTGATCAATATTTAAATTTCTATATGATGGTCAGATCTAAGCGTTTCATTTAGCTTTTCTGTGTAGCAGTCTTTCTCTGTAGGCAGTGATTATCATATATGAATGTCATAACGGAGTTAGACCATCAATCACTTTGTTTTAATTTTATAAATCGAAAAACAGGAAATCTCATTGGCCTACTGGCAGTTACAGTTCTGAAATAGTGTTTGAATAGTGGATTCCGATTGCTTTAAAAAATCTTTCCAAGTCAACTTTACTAAACACGCTTTCGTTTGGTTTCGCAGTTGCTAATAGAATTTCACTTTCAAGTCCATATTTTCAAACCCCTTATATATTTCTCTGTAGTATAGCCATGCATAAATAGACAATTTTCTATCGACGTAGCTCAACCCGGGGCAATCACAAAATTGTCAAATGAACTTTTTCATTCTTTTCAATTTTCTGCCATGTCGGCTTTATCTTGTATAGATGAAGTGCCTTTGTATCTTGTTGGTTGGAAATTTTGACTAGACAGGAATATCTAAGTAATGTAGTGTTAAATTAACTAATAATTAAATTATAGGAATAAAGAACTTTTAATTTTACCTCGACGTGGACGTGATGGACAAAATAAATAAAAAAACTACGATGGCTTACAGTTCGTACTGTATTAGAATACAAATTACTAACTATACAAATATAAATAATATATATGAATTATTATTTTATATAAAACATAAATAAAAAGGCTGTCGCGCCCTTTTAACCCAAGCAGGTATACAGAGACAGTTTTCCTTGTCCATTTTTCACCAAGCTCATATGCCACAATTTCAAACATCACGCATACGGTCATAATTTTTTAGCAAGTAATATTTCAAAAATATGTATCACCTATCACATGACGAAAAGTGACGTAAACTTAGACATAAAGTGGACGTAATCTATAGCGTGAACGTAAACGTTGACGTAAAGTAGACGTAATCTTATACGTAAACGTAGACGTGAACTTAAACGTACACGTAGTTGTACTCGTAGGCTTAAACGTAGACGTACAAGTGGACGTACATATAGACGTACTCGTAGACACACTTCGGACTCGTCTTGCACGCTGCTTTCTATTCTCCATTCTTCTCTATGGCGTCGAAGCTTGGTGTTTGACCGAGGCCATGTGCAAAAAAGTTCAAGCTCTCAAAATATGGGTTAGCAGAAGAATGTTTGAGATATCCTGGAGAGTCAAAGTACGCAACGAAATAATGCTGCAAAGAATTGGAAAGAAGGTTGAAATTCTTACCGCAATTAAGAGACGAAAGCTGGAGTACTTAGGGCATATAATGCGCAATCCCAAATATGATTGACAGCTCATAATCAAGGGAAAGGTACAAGGGAAAAGAAATCCGGGAGGGAGAACAACATCTTGGCTTAAAAATCTACGCCAATGGTTCAATAAGAGCACACGTTCTTTATTTCGAGCTGCTGAGTCGAGGGTTCAAATCGCCATGGTGATCGCCAACCTTCGATAGAAGATGGCACCAAGAGAAGAAGAAGAAGTAGACGCACAAGTAGGCATTGACGTAAACGTATTCTTTCTATGAATGCTCTACGCATATGCCAGATATACCCTTCATGAAAGGTTAGGTATCGATCGGGCCTATCACAAAAAAATCCTCAATAGACCCAACCACTTTAATATTTTTATTATTAATTTGAACCATTGTTACTGCTATTGTTAATTAAACTACGACTTGAATTATTTCTGGATATGAACCTGTAACCTTATGTTTCACACAGCGTGCGATTAGGCTCAATCCGTCGCAGTGTCGAGTTTCACGGCTCGTTATTTTCTTATCTCATTTAAAAGTTTTCCTGTTTACGTCACAATGATTAATGGCATTCTCCAGGAAGTTCCGTTGAAGAGTGAAATTGTAGGAAATTTTATATGAACAAAGTAGACCTAGAACTACCGTATATGGACTTAATTGTATAGCTTAAATTATTTCTAGTTCCCATGACATTTGTTATCAGAGATCTGGACATTAGTGACTCCTTTCCGCCTCTTTTTTAGTTTATTCCTATAATTAATACAACACTTATTTCTAAATATATATGGTTGCTAGCCTTTCGGTTTTCTACAGATTGCACTTTGGAGGATGTGCTCAAGTATTACATGATCTAAATCCTCATCCTCGTTCCACCGTCGGACTACAAGACGTACAGCTGCATTTCATCGTTTTGTTCAACACGAACGACGCGCTTTGTTTTTGTTATTCGTACAAAGCAGACTAAAATAGTTTGCCCGCGCCAGTCTTTCCCTCCAACTACAATGTGGACGTTTTCAAGAGTAGAGTGAGTAAGCTAGTGGTGCCTTATCATTCAGGACTGCAATTTCCACTTAACATCAGATTGAATGGTGGTGAATGGTGAAGTGGTGGTCTTGCTTAGAAAGATTAAATATATATACCTATGTCCTACCGTTGCTGTTACATTTATTTCTGTCTTAAAGTAGTTATTGCAGAGATACTTAAAACACTGAACTATTTTGGAGATCTTCGTCTAATGTATACGTAAACATGCGGTACATCTTTGTCATGCTTTTCTTACTCATATTTAGACCTTTTTTTTACATAACGGGGCCATGCGGCTCAGCTGATATTATGATCCCGCGGCGCACAAATACTTATTAAACGGTTTGAAGGTATTTTGCGAAGTTGTTACACTTTGCACAGGCTAGATCTTTACAAATCTACAAAGCGTCGGAGGTTGCGAAAAATCCTTGCGCGATGCAAGTATTTTATGAGAAAACCCCTCCCCCTCGATATGATTAGGAGCGTTACTGGATTTTCTTTTGTCACTTCTTCTTTAGATTGTTCCATTAGAGTCAATAAAATGGCTACCAACCGAGTCGTGGTTCGGCCCTCTCGGGCGCCCTCCGATCGGGCTGGATCGGAGGTTACCCCTCACCCTTGTGTCGAGTTAGTACCTAATAGAGGTTCAGGCTAAGCGACCTAAGAGCCACCTCTCAATCCGGTGAAGCAGTAAAAGCCAGCTTCTCTGGCCAACTGTGTTAGTTCGTCCAAAAAAAAATTGTATACTTACCCGATCTCTCAGAGCCATTAGTATAATAAATATTTTATCGTTAAATATAGATATTTTTTAAAATATATGTATGCTTTAGGTATAAAAATAAAAAGATTTTGTTGATATCGCAAACATTTATTGAAGATAGGTAATAAGACATAAAATTTACAACAGTCTATGACAATATTACTATTATAAAATGGTTGTATATCCGGTAAAGGAAGAAGCGGTAAAAACAATAAATAAATTTCAGACTTAGATCTATGCGAAACCATAAATAAATATGCTTATTTTTATAGAAAATGTAAAAAAAAATTAACAAAAATATCGCTAATATAATTAAAAAATTAATTTACATTTAATTTAAAACACAACTTTATGTTAAAAATATCTTAACAACTTCAAACACACAACATTGTTCCTTTTCATTTCATCTCTATACGCGTTAATAACTTAACTTTTGTAAGATGAAAAAGTCTTCAGTAAAGTTGAATACATTTTCGTATCAATGTAGGGGAAATAGAACGTTAAAAAATGTTTTTTATTAAATTCAATAAGCATGGCAGTTTATGTTAAGTAGTTAGTAATTAATCCAAGATAAATATAGCCGTGAGCAAAAATAAAGGGTCGGTTATGAAAGTTTGAATATGTCGGAAGATAAAGACGAATGTAATAAACAGCTAACTGTAATAAATTGTGCATGATAGACAATTAAATATCCTTAAAATAAAATAAAATATTTTTATTAATTTATTTATATTTCAACATAAATCATAAACTTAGGATATCTTACGAAAACTTGGATAATACAGTATTTATCATTAAATTTATTTTTCTTTAAATTTTAGTACTTAGTGTCGCCTAAGTTAACTTAGTTTTACTCACGAGTGTAGGTAAGATATATATAATATAAAAAGATATATAACACATAACACTTGGCGTAACTTATATGTAAACATCAGTCTTTCAACAAAGAGAATATTTGGCAAACATGTTCGGTTAAAAAAATTCCAATAGGCTCTTAAGTCAAGTGGAAAAAATATCCATTATTCTATTACTACAACCCTATCTTACTTGACAACGTACATTAAACAATGATATGATTATTTTAAATTTGTTCACTATAAAATAAACCTCCGAAAGTGTTTTTACAAAGTTTTCTTGTTATCTGTGGTGCGGTGTGCGGCAGTGACCTGTGAAAAGATTTCAAGCCAGTTTTATTTTATTGTAATAAAATCTCAAACTCCTTACTGGTCGATCCCCTTGTCGGGTGCCGGGTGCGTTTTTAAATTGAATGCCGGCGCCTGTGTTCACAATAGTCGGCCGTCGGACCTTATTAAACCGAATAAATTCTCCAATCCTTGTACTTTATTACACAGTAATTGATAAATACATCACAGAAATAATACATTTTGATACATCAAGATACGAGTATAGTTACATGCGCAATGGGCGGTCTTATCTCTAAAAGCGATCTATTCCACACAACCTTTGGATGAACAATGGATGAAATCAGTCTGATTATGTTAATCTGTTTTTATTTCGTCGATAGCCTAATTGTTTAGGGTACGGCCTGCGAATCGTAAGGTCGTGGGATCGAATCCACCATTCGACAATTGCCGTGAACCATGTCCTAGCACAAGCTTAAGCTTCGTTGGAATGGTTAACAAGATTGTTAGTAATATTTCTGTTAAAAAAAAAAATTGCTACCTTTCTTTTTTTTTTAAAAAAAACTAAAAAAAAATTGAAGTCGGTTTTTGATGTTACTACGTAAATATACTTGTATACTTGTAAAATTCACTTACGTCTGGGAACAGCGGTAACGGTAGCCTTTGATGTACTATCACTGTCATCTGATTCGGAGCGATTCTGGAAACTCGTTTCTAAAGAATGATAATTGCAACCATTTATTTATTTATTTAATTTATATTTAATATTTTAAAATAAAATCTTTAAAATTTTTTGTTTAAATTATTTTGAAGCGTCAATAGCCTAATGGTTTAGCGTACGGTCTGCGAATCGTCAGGTAGTGAGTTTTAATCCACCATTCGACTATTGCCGTGAACCATGTCCTAGCACAAGCTTAAGCTTAGTCGGAATGGTTAACAAGATTGTTAGTAATATTTCTTAAAAAAAGAGATATTGCTAGCTTTCTTTTTTTTTAAAAAAATCTGTTTTATAATACTAACTAAAAAAAGAAATTTTTACCATTTCATTGAAATTTCCAGCGTAATTGCATAATATTTAGGAACTTACTTTAATTCAACACTATTTTCTCCATGCGCTTTTCGTTTTATTGAAGAAAAAGAGATTCAATTTCATTTCACCAAGTTTATAAGGTCCCATAATTGAAAAGGTTTGTGCCATTCATCATACACTGAGCAATTTTTAGCAACTGATTTTTTTATATAGTTATAATATCTTTAATTTATCGAAATATATTTATATTATTTATTATTATAATATAATTTTAAATATATCTATATAATAAAATTAACCAAAAAATAGCTATCTACAACTTGCCAAAAGCTAAATGTAAAAAAGTCCTCATACCTTGGTTACTAAAGCTCGACTATACTATCACAGAAAATTTGTTAAAAATCTCATCATAAATTAAATAACATATAAAGCACACTACACACACATACATGAACTACACACACACCACGCATACACCACAGAGACACCACACAAACCCACCACACATTCACACACACACCACACACTTTCTTTCTTGCATGTTAATTCTTAAGTTAATATTAATAATAAAATTACAGAACTATCATAAGTCTGGTGGGGGGCTGGTGATCTGTCTTACAGGGTAACCTAGTTCAGACACCAGTCTTTCACAAATTTAAGATCTACGTAAACTGTAAACGTATATGTAAACTGTGCATTTAAATTTGTGAAAGATGAATAAATAAATTTATTATTATTATTATATTTAGCGTCGTTCTATTTTTTATAACTGCTGACTGGAATAGTTTGTCCTCATCTACTACTACTACATGGATGTTTACAAGAGTAGAGTAAGTAGGCACTTGCTAGTGCGCCTTACCATCCAGGCAGTATTTCCATTCGTAGCATCGTAGTCAAGCACTAGTTGAGAAAGTATAAAACGTAACTTAAGAGTAACTTACCAGTGTCAAACCTTGGCCTACCAGGCAGTCGACTTGGCAGGTCTTGGTTTTCGACGTGATCAAATGTCCGGAATCCAAGCGCAAATTCCGCATATGGGCTTATTTCGAACATTTCTACAAGATATTGGACGATTTGTAAGTGCTATTTTAAGTTGTAGGTTCAATCTGATCATTCGAGATTTATTTTATTTAAACAGTAAACTTACATCATTAAAAATTTAATTTAACTCTCACAATTATATTATATATATAATATATTTATATATTTATAGTAAATTATTCATTTCTCTCCGAATTATCATATCATATCAGCAGCATCAGTAAATGGACACATTTGCGGCGCTATACATTACCTTGAATACTTTAAAATCCTTAATTATTATCTTATGTATATATATATATATATATACATATATATTAAATTATTTAATATTCTCCATTATACTTCAATATACTACATTGTACTTCAATATGGTAAACATGAATGTTCACAATGCATGTGTAAATACAATAAATTTGGGTTATAAAACAATAGAACATCATCATAGTAAATTAAAGCTGTATTGACAGTTCAAAAGAAGGAGTGCTCCGATCGTCACCAAACTTTACAGGATTACTCGCCAGGTCAATATGAAGATTCCCTGAAAGATTCATTGAGATCGGTCCAGCCGTTGGAGCTCATATGGAACATACCCACACACTTTCGTTTTTGTTTTTGCTTGTAAGTATACTTGTATAAATTTTGCGTATCTTCTAGATTTTCAAAACATATATAAGCTTTAATATACATTGTATAAACTTACCATTCTTTGTTGGTTTTCTCGGGTGTATTGGTGACGTATAAATTCTGGGTGTGTGCGCATATCTCTCCTTGTGTTCGGTGGTGTGTGTAGCGATCGTCTCGTTGCGGGATTTCACTTCATCGGCAATAGAATGGCGATATTGTGAGGAGTAACTTTGTCTAGAAAAAAAAATTGTGTGATATTTTTCTTAGTATCTTTCCGATACAAGTAAATATTAAAGGGACAATGTAATAAACATTTCTACATTTAAGCCTTTGATACGTTTACATGCAGTTGACAATTACTGAAATCTTCATTAACTTTTCAGCGGGCTCTAATAAATAAGCAAAAACTTATTTATTTATAAAATAATAATAACGTTTTTCTAAATGAGAGTGTTTTAATTGTATAACTCGTTAAAAAGTCATGTTTAAAAAAACAGCAATGTAACACAAAATTTGTGTTTTATTGCTGTTTTTAAACATATGACTTTGTTTTAATTAAGTTCGATTTTTTTTCCGTCCCATCATCAAATGTGTCATTAGTACTATCGTCTGTATTCGTTTCCGGAAGCGGTCTCCTAATACCCAGTATATGTGAGTGTTTATTTCATTTGTACTTTCTATTACTACAATTCGAAAGTTCCCCAAGTCGTTGTAGTGTGATATATTAATTTAAAGTGAGTGGAAACTTTTCAGTCTTTTTAAAGATTACATTATGGAGAAGAGGGTATAAAAATTAGCTTACCTATGTCTTCTGAACAGAATACAGATGAAAGCGAGGAGGCATACCACGAGAAGAAAGGAACTACAAATAATGACAAGCATATTGAGATCGAGCAGTTCTGAAGGTGGGCCGATTTCTTCTGCAACAAAATTAAATCTGTAATCTCATTTAATTTAAGTTTAATTTAAGTAAGTCTCATTTAAGTTAAGTTTTTATATAAGTGAATGTAAAATTTTGAAATAAATCGGTAACAGTGTGCAAATCGCAACATACAGGCCTAAGTTTATTTATTATGGTTAACAATATTTATTAAAAAATATTGTTAGCATTCTTTAAAAAAAACGAAAGACATTCACTGATTTTTAACCGAGTTAAAAAAAAGAGAAGGTATTAAATTTTTGAAGGTTTGTTTTTCGGGTTTTTTGGCTAAGAGTTCTTTCACAATCATATACGAGTATGGGACCTAATAAGGTCGATGAAAAGAAGATATTGAAATATGTCTCTATCTACCCCGCTAACTTTACACCTAGCTTATCTCATTACGTTACAGGTGGTATGCTAGCTATACACCGGGCACAAATATTTATCAAGTAATTTTTTTGTACTTAAAGTATCGGAGTAACTGCAATTCATTGGTACAATCCGACTAGGATTCGAGCTCACCCATTGATCATAATTCGAACCGCTTCACCTATAACTACGCTATCGAAAATTTCTTTACACAAAATAAATACAGATAAGGTATATCGACCGAAATATATAGGTAAGAGATTTTGGAGAGAACTTTGTTATCTTAACAATGTTTTAACACAAATGCTTTGGCAACTTTACTGCCTTTGAGATGCCTGTGATATATAAACAGGAGAACGTATCATTGTACGTAACGTAACAAGTAAACATTGTTCTCTCTACTGTTGTATAAGATTATGTTATCACTTTTATGCCGTTGTTACTTAATACTTTACACTTCTGTTTTTATACTGATTTCTCGTCTTCACGCGAGTAAAACTGTTTTTACGTATTTAATAGCAATTTAAGCTTTTTTGGAATCCGTGACGCTTCTAAAACTTACAGCGGTAGCAAATAAAAGAGTCCTAATATGTATGATATTAGCGGAGTTCGGCTATATTTTTTACCAAACAGCAAAATTTCAACGATAGTTAACCAGAATTTAGTAGACGACTCGCTCTAATGACCTAAATAGTCCTAAAGTCGTCTTTTGTCCTAATTATGCAATAAAATCTATGAAAAAACAGCTATACATAGAATATCAAAAACTGGCTCAAAAGTCTCAGATTACAACTATAGGATTACAAAATCGTAGAAGGTTTTAAGTTGTTAAATGATATAATTTCGGGAGTGTTGTGACTATTCTTGTCGAGAAAGGTATACGTCAGTAGCTCGGAGAAATTTAAAGGATGAAGGAGGACAATTTCAAAGGTAATTTAGACAGCGTATTTGTTTGGGTCGGTAGAGGATAGCCCTAGAATGAGAAGGGTATATCGACAAAATTGGCGACATATTAAAAAAGGGGCAGGTAAGGAGTACCCTTAACCAACGAATATGTATGTGAATGAAGCGAAAGAGGTGAATCAGATTCGTTACAGCACTTTGTGAGTCTCTGCCAACCCGTCCTTGTGACGGGGCGTAAATATTTGTACTGTATAATATCAGTTATCCAAACCGTGAAACATATTTCTATTAAAAATAATAAAAATAATTTTCGTTCATAAAAACCGTAGCCGTAGAACTCGTAGCCGGTAAAGTTCTTAAAGATTGTAATAACAAAAGTTTTGATGAGCGCAGAACGTGGAACTTTGTTCCATCAACAATGATAAAGTCTGTCAGAATTCATTTGATGTCAGAATTTCAACAAATTTATCTCGAAATGAACGAGCTATTCAGTGAAAGTTATTCATGATTTGCTTTAATTCAGCTGCTACGCAAAATACCGTCCTTACGCAATATTTATAATTCACTGCGATTAATCAGATGAAAGAATTAAAATTTAAACTTCATTTGATAACGTTGATACTGATACTGGTATTCCAAACTTAGTCGACTTATTATAATAATTGTTCAATTTTCGAATTCTTACATTAAAAAAATTATTTTGCTATTATGAAATGAATCTGGAGTTTTTCAATATTCTTGCGTCAAATCAAATTCAGTATTCTTTGCGAAACCGTAATCTGATTGATAAATCAAATAAAAATTAAGAATTGGGTAATAAAGTTATGAAAGTTTTTTGTGAGAATTTGAGCTTTTAATAATTGGAAGGAATAAACTGGAATAATAAAAGGAATGAACATGACTCACGTCCATCCACAGTTTTAGTGGCATAAGTGTAGACCGTAGAAGCAGCTCCAGCATCATTGACTGCAGTCACTTTCAGTTGATACCAATTACCCGGTGATAAAGAGCCCACGGCGTAAGACGCTGGTATCGATCGTAAAGGTGGTGCTTGATAGTGAGTGTCAATGAACCCCCAGCCTAAATTAAGCTCCATGGGCTAAATTTAAAACACAGAATAAAAAAAATGTTACAAAAAGAATGGAAATAAACAATTACTACGACAAGGCTACGAAAGCGCTACATTAGTGCTACGATATACGATGATAAAATGCTAATAGATTTTTTTAAGACTTCAAAAGAAGAAATTGTCAACTTTTCTGTATTTTTGAATATCCACTCAGCACCGTCATTTATTTCATCATCAGCACCGATTTTGAATTTGAATATTATTCGAACGAATTTGGCTACTATTAGGAAAACTCTCTTACAAAATTCACATGGGATGTGAGACTTTGGGTTCCGATGGAATACTCCTTATTCGCGTATAAAAAAATTGTTTGTTGATTGTACTATAGTTTTTAATTGTGGCCGGCTTATACCAATTCACCAGACTAGACTTGTTAAGTACTCTTTACTACTCTAAATATAGGCGCGGGAACTACAGAACGTAATACGATACTTTGAAACTTCAAAAAAACAAAAGCACATCCTCAGTGCGTAATAACTTTTGATATTTGATACGTCAAGTTTAATTCAATTTAAAGTCGGTTTTTGTTCTTACTCGTATTAAAAGATAAAATATGGAATATTTAACAATTTGTAAAGATACAAAAACAAACAAACAGATGATAAATTAAATTATGAAAATAAAATAAAACATTACAATTTAAAATGTGAATTTTAAAGTATTTTTTTTGTTATATAACATTATTATGTTTAAAAACATTAAAAAATACGCTACCGCTCTGTTTTCCGCTTTTTGCCATAAATTAGACCCCAGCAGCCTGTATTCCACATCCCATTTTGTAACGTCACAACCGCCGTCATCCCAACCGCTGAGTTGAATGTAGATGTGCGTTGCGTTACTCCAAAGCCAATCGGTTGTTGGAGGTGAAACTGGGGCTAGCAAATTTTAGAATAAAATGACATACAAGTTTTGAAAAAACGAGTGTACCAAACGACTGATGTAAAACTTCTTTAACTCTATCTATATGTATAAATATATGTTTACATCTATATGTATAATATACATAAGATTGTTCAAGAGAGAAAAAAAATATGCGCGCTAACTTCTGTCTCTGGCTCCTACAGTGCGATACAGACTATAGGCCTACACTGTGTCATAGATAAACAAAGTAACTGGCTATGAGAGGAAAAGAGAAAGAAAAGCAGACAGCACGCATCTTTTTCTCTTACCCCTATAGCCCCTTTCTGTCTTCACTAAATTATATCTCCCTACTTTCGTTTCAACAAAAGCTCCAACTTACTGGGGGTACAGAAGATTACTATGCGTACAAAGTCTAATTTCAAAAATCATTTAAGTTCTATATTAACATTAGGTTGTAAAATTTAAACACCAGGAGGTATTGTGTGCGATCACGTATTTATTTTTTTTATTTATTCAAAAAGGTACAACAACAGAATTACACAAACTTTGATATAATAAAAAAATATTACTTAATATACACTTAAATCTGACTTACCTCCCCCTAAAGTCGTGACATCAACATGCGCAGGAGCAGATGTCCCAACATTATCTGTAGCAGTCACTCGTATTGAATACTTTGTGCCACATTTCAACCCTGCCAGAGCATGTTGCTGAATTCCGGGTAGTCGTGTTTCTCTTGCCACAGGCCATGCTTCCTGCCACGGTCCGTCACTTTCACGCCATGTTAAATTATAACCTGGAATGTGACCTTTGTACATTTTTGAACTCTTGAAATTGTAGTTTACTTATCAATCACGCGTTCCGGGAGAGATTCATTAGCGATAATAAATATTTCTTAAATGTTTATAATTAAATGTTTCCCCTTTTCACCTATTATCTAACTCAAAGATCACGAAATTCCGAATTGATTCTGAGTATGATTCCGTTTAACTTCTTCTGCTTTGTTCACATCAATTTAGTAGTACATATTCATACTGTCTGCGCCTTTTTCAGTACGTTGCCAAATTGGTAAAGATACCTCGTACGAACGTTACCGATCTTTTTATTTCTAAGCAAGTGGTTGACCACGATCCCACCTGATGTTAAATGGAAATGCTGTCCTGGGTGGTTAGACGCACTAACTTACTAACGTAAATGCCTATTCACTATACTCTCGAAAGAACCCAACAATCTTACCAACTCATTTCCGCAGTATTAATTTTCTGTTCACTCAACCCTTATTCATCCCTTACATGTGTAACCACCAAGTCACGAATCTCTCCTAATCACTAAATACAATTATTTTAACTGTCAATTGTATTCACACTAATTACTGATAAAATTAATGATATTAAAATTGCTCTTGTTTCTAAAATACCCAATTTTTACTGGCAGAAGTGAGCGTGGGTACCAACGCAACATTTTATGCCTTCCTCTCCCCCCGAGTAGCAAAGGTTGGCAATCACTTCATCATATTTCTCTCTATCTCTCCCCAAGCGATACAGATAGGCATTACTCGCGAAGTGTTGGTCGCAGAAGGAAATCATAGCGGCGTAGCATCAGATAATACTATCAATGTATTTTTATCGATTAGTTAAGTACAATGCAACTTACTCATTCCATACGTCGTAGAATCATTTCCATGTATTTTAATTTCATCCCATTCAACAACTATTGAGTCCTTGTAGGGGGTAGTTCTTAACGTCGGAGGATCAGGTAGTGGTAAAACTCTTACTGTGTATACCACAGAATCCGATCCATATAAATTCTTCGCTAAGCAAGTGTAATTTCCGCTCAAAGCCTGGTCTATACCTATAAATAACTTAAACTTAATTCAATATCCGGAAGTTATCAAAACTTAGAGACATCTACATAAAGTAAAAAAAAGTGACTTCAAATTAAATTAAGTAATACGCACGAACGTTCCCTTTTATTTCAAAAGAATCATCGTTACATAAAGAAGAATCTGGCTCCTAAATTCTTTTTCTTCTCCCATATTCGATCGTTGTCTTTAAGTGTCGTTGAGTACTTATCTAGACTTAGACTGTCAAAAACCTGCCAATATCTCAACCATCAAACATTCTCTCATACGATTTACGAAGTTTCATTGTATATCTTCATATATTCTTTCTATTCGTAACTTTAGTGTTACCAGCTTAGAAAATCACCAAGAATCTGACGTGGACATTTTTTCAAATAGGCTACTTAATTTTAAAACAAACTTACTACATGCATTTCAAAATATATAGTTAAGGATATAGTTATTAATTAAATTTCTGGATGTTTTCTGTTTTCTTTTTTGGTTTTTGAAGGCTTTAGTTTACATCTTTAACTGAGGTAACACTTGTCCTTATTCTTCTTAAATCTTTTGTATTTTTGTAGTGGTGTTTACTTTATTGGTGTGACTTATAAATAAATAAATAAAAAAACCCAAGGTCCTATGCCAATAGAATTAATATGAATGCTAATTGAAACCAAAACATTTCAAACAAGAAAAAAGTTAAAAGTCAATTGGTTAATTAATGACAACACTTCTTTTTTCTTATCGGTGTCATTCTTGTCAGAGTGGTTACCACTTCATGTGTTGGTGACAAGACAGCGCTATGAGTAAAAAAATACGAAATCAGTACTACCTCCTTCTTTTAAGTTATTTGAAATAGCTTTTTTAATTAAATTATGCGTACAATTTTTCATATAAAGCAGTTCTTACTTTTAATCAATAAACTGTCATCTCTGTTTCTTGTGAAACGTGGGTGATGGGTTATGATATTCTGGTTGTGATACCACACTGTCCTTGGTGGGGGCGATCCGACACTTCTACATTCTAGGAGCAAGGAGTTACGTACAGCCACCGTAACCTCTCCTCCTAATGACGCCACACCGGCGACCACTGTTAATACATTACAATATTTAGTTTCTTGCAATAAGCAATATATAATTATATTAAGAAGCAAAAATTTCGTACCCCTTCGTACGAAAATTACGCGGACAATTATTTTTTTAATTATGCATAAAATGATTACAAAAAATATACTACCATGCGTTTGAAAATATATTTACATACTGTTGCTTAAAAATGGGTTAAATAACTATGAAAATAATTAGTGACAAATAGTTATTTAAATAATGATTTTGAAGCGTCAATAGCCTAATGGTTTAGGGTATGGTCTGCGAATCGTAAGGTCGTACATACGAATCCACCATTCGACTATTGACGTGAACTATATCCTAGCACAAGCTTAAGCTTAGTTGGAATGGTTAACAAGAATGCTAGAAATATTCCTGAAAAAAAAATATTGCTAGCTTTCTTTTTTTTTTAAATGCTCCTATTTCTGGATTAAAGTTGAATTTTAACTATAGGGCGACCTCTAGTAAGAGAAAGATAATTACATTATTTAGTTGACTATGCATAAAGGCGAATTAAATTGTTCCAGCTAACCTTTGACGGTTCAGGAAGCTAAGAAATAGTTTTAATATTTTTATTTTATTTTATATTTAAAATGCTTCTATTCCAGACCCATTCTGCAGCACACGTCAATGAAGAGTTTCTCTTTAGGTTAAAGCTCAAGTTGAAATTACTACGACGCTACGAGAACTTATTCAATTCATTAAAATTAAGCACTGCAATCCAAATATAGGCAGTTAGGATTTATGCACTAGGGCATAGTAATTAATGTTGACCAACGACTGTACGTGCCCTTGGACACATTGGAGCGCTTGAAAATAATTGCTACTGAACCTCTCACCTGTTACATTGTTATTTGTGTGACATGTGTTAATTAAGCGTTAACTCTAAGCGAATAAAGCTTACGGGCAGTAAAATGGTTAAAGAGAACTACAAGAGCCATAGATTATTAATTTTTCGATTCCTTAAAATGGTTGGGTTCATAAATTTGCTTAAATTACTATAAAACAATGACTTGTTGACATGTTTTTTGTTTTGCTATGCTACGTCAATAAATTCAAACCTAAGTTGACAATGACGAATAAAACATTAAAAATTTTCTTTTAAATATGTGTGGGTTTTTTGTTGGGCATAGGCCTTCTCTGTGAAGAGAATATTAGGGCATAGTCAGCAACGTGGCGCTAGTGCGGATTGGAGGACTTCATATGTTATAGAAAAATTTCAAATATGTATGTGCTTCCTGACGATGTTTCTGCACGTGGTCAAACAGCAATTAACATTTCAAGTTTGTGAAACAGGGTATGCTCAAGAACACAATACGACTATTTACGAGAACCATCTACTAGCACAAGAATGTATGTATACAATTTTAAAAAAAACTTACCCCTTTGCGAGGGTGTGTTTGTAACGTGTTTACTTTCAGGCCCTTCTCCGACAGTAGTACTTGCAGTGACCCACACATCGTACTGGCGCCCTTCGTAGAGCGCCTTCAATTCCATCGTCTGGGTCTTCTCATACACGTCAATAGTCTCTTCTGCATCTACCCGAAGTATTTGAGGCCCGTCGTTGCTAAAGTAATTATCGATTGGTTATAAATATACAAATAGCATAGTACATTCGAGCATTGTGCGCGATAGACTGAAGTGGCGAAAGTTGCTTGATCGAGCCAACGCGGGCGAAGGGTTGTAGAGCTAGAAACAGATGAAAAAAGGCACAGCAATCACCGCCCTCTTTTATAATACTAATAAGGTATATGAGACAGCCATACTACGAATGCATTCTGATTTTTTCCAACTCAGGTCTCTAGTTTGATACTCACCAGTTTAAAAATTTATGGTTTGTTAAGTAGCCTCATTAGGTTGGTTTAATTCACTTGATATATTTTTTATCTAGATTTAAGAAAGTAAATAGGCATGAAATTTAACAATTTAAGCGTCAATAGCCTAATGGTTTAGGGTATGGTCTGCGAATCGTAAGGTCGTACATACGAATCCACCATTCGACTATTGACGTGAACTATATCCTAGCACAAGCTTAAGCTTAGTTGGAATAGTTAACAAGATTGCTAGAAATATTCCTGAAAAAAAAATATTGCTAGCTTTCTTTTTTTTTAAATGCTCCTATTTCTGGATTAAAGTCTAATTTGAACTATAGGGCGACCTCTAGTAAGAGAAAGATAATGAAATTATTTAGTTGACTATGCCTATAGGCGAATTAAATTATTCCAGCTAACCTTTGACGGTTAAGGGAAGCTAAGAAAGAGTTTTAATATTTTTATTTTATTTTATATTTAAAATGCTTCTATTCCAGACCCATTCTGTAGCACACGTCAATGAAGAGTTTCTCTCTAGGGTTAAAGCTCAAGTTGAAATTGCTACGACGCTACGAGAACTTATTAAATTCATTAAAATTATGCACTGCAATCCAAATATAGGCAGTTAGGGATTTATGCACTAGGGCATAGTAATTAATGTTGACCAACGACTGTACGTGCCCTTGGACACATTGAAGCGCTTGAAAATAATTGCTACTGAGCCTCTCACCTGTTACATTGTTATTTGTGTGACATGTGTTACTTAATTAAGCGTTAACTCTAAGCGAATAAAGCTTACGGGCTGTAAAATGGTTAAAGAGAACTACAAGAGCCATAGATGATTAATTTTTCGATTCCTTAAAATGGTTGGGTTCATAAATTTGCTTAAATTACTATAAAACAATGACTTGTTGACATGTTTTTTGTTTTGCTATGCTACGTCAATAAATTCAAACCTAAGTTGACAATGACGAATAAAACATTAAAAATTTTCTTTTAAATATGTGTGGGTTTTTTGTTGGGCATAGGCCTTCTCTGTGAAGAGAATATTAGGGCATAGTCAGCAACGTGGCGCTAGTGCGGATTGGAGGACTTCATATGTTATAGAAAAATTTCAAATATGTATGTGCTTCCTGACGATGTTTCTGCACGTGGTCAAACAGCAATTAACATTTCAAGTTTGTGAAACAGGGTATGCTCAAGAACACAATACGACTATTTACGAGAACCATCTACTAGCACAAGAATGTATGTATACAATTTTAAAAAAAACTTACCCCTTTGCGAGGGTGTGTTTGTAACGTGTTTACTTTCAGGCCCTTCTCCGACAGTAGTACTTGCAGTGACCCACACATCGTACTGGCGCCCTTCGTAGAGCGCCTTCAATTCCATCGTCTGGGTCTTCTCATACACGTCAATGGTCTCTTCAGCATCTACCCGAAGTATTTGAGGCCCGTCGTTGCTAAAGTAATGATCAATTGGTTATAAATATATAAATAGCATAGTACATTCGAGCATTGTGGGCGATAGACTGAAGTGGCGAAAGTTGCTTGATCGAGCCAAGGCGGGCGAAGGGTTGTAGAGATAGAAAAAGATGAAAAAAGGCACAGCAATCACCGCCCTCTTTTATAATACTAATAAGGTATATGAGACAGCCATACTACGGAATGCATTCTGAAGATTGCCAACTCAGGTCTCTAGTTTGATACTCACCTGTTTAAAAAATTTATGGTTTGTTAAGTAGCCTCATTAGGTTGGTTTAATGCACTTGATATATTTTTTATCTAGATTTAAGAAAGTAAATAGGCATGAAATTTAACAATTTAAGCGTCAATAGCCTAATGGTTTAGAACACGGTCTACGAATCGTAAGGTCGTAAGTTCGAATTCACCATTCGACTATTGGCGTGAACTATCTCCTAGCACAATCTTAAGCTTAGTTGGAATGGTTAACAAGAATGTTAGTGATATTTCTAAAAAAAAAAAATATTGTTAGCATTTTTATTTCTTTTTTAAAAAATATTCCTACTAAAATATTATTCAATTTTATAACAACAAGGTGCAGCTAAAACAGCTTAGAAAGTTAATGGTTTATGTTCGGCTACCCCGTTTCTGTAGTGCATCGGATGTCCGCGGACAGGTGGCATGCTTTTCTGCGACCATACGTAAGAGGTGTCCATCTCTGGTGCACAGGGTGCGGGCCAGCTCCAACAGCATCCTGAGCATAATCGCTCAAAGGCTTGACTGTGTTTTTAACAGATACTACGCCGTCTTACATGGCGGGTGATAAGAGTAAGGAATACATAAGAATAGTCAGGCCATTAGTATAATATAACTTAATTTCGACCACTGAAATCAGTTTTCGTTCATGTTCAGTTCATCGACACATAGAACCGATTTCGTCCCAAAAGCGTCACACTCAAGAGACAGGAGGACAGCACTGACGTTAATCTATTCATAGAAAAAAGTTTTTATTGTAATAAATACCTTGCTGTCGGCTTGCAATAAACAGTGTAGTGAAGTAATCTCCCATTAGGCTGTCTCGGCTTCTTCCAACTAACCAGAAGTGTATTAGTAGATTGTGATAGTAGCTTAATCTCGGCTGGTGCTTCGGGAACTAAAAATTTATATACATTTTAATTATGTTTATATGACGCTGGTAGTACGCTAGTAAGTGATACATATGACCATTTTCACTTTTTTACGTTGTTGGAATTAGAAAAAAAAGACGCGTCGAATGATATATGACATAACAATTAGATGAAAAATAGCGAAAATAGGGTTTTCAAGATTGACACTTCTCTTAACGACAGCTCCACAAACACGAAAGTTATAATATTTTTTAAAAAAGTTTTTCTGCTCCGGTGAACAATTTCATTTTTGTACGTTACTACGTTTTTGTTTTCCAGCTTAACCGGAGCATTCTTCCATACGATTCTAGAATCCTCTGATATATCTTTGGAACCGAAGGTATGCCAACGAAATTGATATAGGATCTAATTAAAACCAAGTCGTACCAAACAAACAAAAAAAAAATTTAAATCGGTTTATGAATGCTACGTGCACTCATAAAACATTAAAATTTAAACATAAAACATTGAATTCGGTTAAAAATCAAAATAGCAAAAAGGAATGAATAAGTGTGGAACTATTATTTATTCCTCTGTTACCTATCAACATAACTTTGAGTGAAAAGAGCTTTAGAAAGAGCTTTTATAATTTTATTTATAAAAACTTTTGAAACACTTACCGTCCTGGAGAGTGGCGCAAACAATGGGAAAAGAGAACGGTCCAGTGCCGTAGTTAGAGAATCCCGCGACTTTGACCGTATAGTTGGTGTATTTGTGCAAGCCTTGCAGTCGCAGCTCTGTCACTAGAGAAGTAGCGTTCTGCCATTGTCGCGCTGCAAAAGTTTTCTTCGTTTACATAAATTTTGAACTATAGAAAGCATTTCAAAGGATTCCGCTCCGTATATACCAGCGCTAGTTCTGTACGCTAGTTAGTTGAAAGTTTGTGTAGATTTTGAAACTGAATTCATGTATATTATTTGGGAAAATTCATCGCATCAAGGTAATTGTTTTAACAAATCGTGACCAGATTTAAATGAAAAAATTATTCTTTCACTTCTTTATTCATGACATTTGACTTCTTATATTCAAGCGAATATTACTCATGAATCAAAACTACTTTTATGGCTTCGTGTTGTAATCTTATTTTTGAATTACCGACGTTTAGAACACTGAAAACGGTAATGATCACTGGGGTACTAAGTCGTATGAAATCCCACTGTCATAGTTTTTGTAGGCTACCCTCTAAGTTACGTTATTTATTTTAGTAATCTTTACAATGATCTATGCAGGTTGACTTTACTTGTATTGAGCCCCACTGTTGTGTACTTGATTTAGATTTAATTTTGTTAAAATCAGGATTCCAAACAGGTGACAGTGTCCAGCCAACTTCTCTATTGAAATCATGATTTTTTTTAATTAATATATTTAATAATAGTTTATTTCACTTTCACAAAGATTACATATTGAATAACATTATGTAATATAATACATTAAGTCTCCTTTGTGAGAGACTGGTATCTGCACTAGGTTGCCCTATCAGACAGATTACCAGACCCTCAGCCGCACGTATTACTTGTCTAATTAAATGTGATTAAATAAATAAAATTAGTAACTTGAAGAAAGATAAAATGAGAATGGTGTGGGCAGTTAACAATTAGGATATTAAAATTGAATCATCTTCGATATGAATTTTTGCGAATATTTGTGATCTATCAATTTGATATTAGGGCATGGATTGTCCAAAACATGTGTACCTACTATGTGCTCACATCGGATCTAATGAGTTCAGTAAAGACAGACAACGAAAGCTCTTACTGTCTACCATGGTTGGGTCAAACAGACATGAGAGTTTTAGTAAAGGGGTACGTTGTTCGAGCATGGTGATTGCTCAACACCTGACACAAATGAGATGTAATATGCTTGATGAATAACAAACCGCGTTTGCCGTCTCTCTTTAAAAAAACATTTTTTTTGTTTTTTCAAAAGGACATCTGCTTTAAAATTCTGCTTAAGGGATGATTTAAAAGAAAATTATACCTTGTGCTGCAAAAAGTACCGTGTATCCAATAAGGGCACCGGCTTGCCTATGAGGTGGTATTGGTTGCCAGCTCACTCTAAGAGCAGTTGAGGTTACACCACCGCATTCCACTGATGAAGGACCTTCCTCTGGTGCTAAGTTGGAGAAGAATGAAACAAAATTAACGCAAAGAGGACTAGGACAAGTGTTTTTAAAAACAAA
This sequence comes from Meandrusa payeni, assembly GCA_029286785.1. Classification (NCBI taxonomy): domain Eukaryota; kingdom Metazoa; phylum Arthropoda; class Insecta; order Lepidoptera; family Papilionidae; genus Meandrusa; species Meandrusa payeni. The sequence continues at coordinate 3,807,618 of JAGSMX010000016.1, read as the reverse complement.
ACTTTTTATAAAAGAATCAACCGTTAAACGCTACTACGCGTATATTATCGAAGTAGCTGCGTTACGAAGTTTTAAACTGTATTCTTCTTCTTCTACTACCATCGTGCTAGTTGTCGTTATGGAGTTTATAACTGAGTAATCTTAAATTGAGAAAATATAACAATCCAGCCCTGTAGTTCTGGGCTCTCAAGAATAAGGCTACGGTATCCCCTGCCTGTCGTATAAGGCGACTAAAAGGGGCCTCGGGTTCACTGGGCGACAAGGGTGGGTTTTGTCGTCCGCTAAGGCGGACCTGGAAGAAGGCGACATCGGCTGGCCCGTGTAGCCTTGCACTATGAGGGCATAGGGGAGGGAGTAACCTCCCCCGGGACGTGCTCTCCTTGAGCAAAGTGCAGAGGGGCTCCGGTGCGTTCCACTGGAGATCCTGGAGCCCCTCGTCATGCACCGAGGAAAGGGCCACCGGGGAGGTTTTAGTGGGTAAAACCCCATAACCGCCGCCTTCCCCAGAAGGCGGGTATCTTTTGAAGATTTCCTCCCCGTTAACAAAAAAAGAAGAAAATATAACAATCAACAAGCATTCTTTACAAACATTTCTGGAATTAAATTCCTGGCCATCGAAAGGTTGTCTGTAAGACATCGCTCTTAGCGATAAGTAAATTTATTATTACAGTGATGTATAATTGCAGTGCAATAAATTTTATTCATTCATTAATTCTTCCGGAGGTGTATTTCAGAACCATAGAGCCAATGAAATTCATATGGGACTTAATTAGAACCAAATTCTTTCAAACAAAAAAGAAATCGTTTTATAAAATCTATTAAAATACATTACCTCCCTCTCTCGTGTCTTGAAACATTGGTATTGAAAAAGGGCCCGCCCCGGCGCCGTTAAACGCAGCTATAGAAACTGCATACCTGTTATGAAAGTCATAAATGATGACAGATTTAATAAAAGTCACTACAAAGACCAAGGAATTCACCTTACCTGACACCTTTAAGCAGCCCCGTGATAATTGTTTCCTGTTTCGAATATAACGACGAAGTTTTGATGATTTTGTCGCTAACGTCTTGATTTTCTGATCAAATTAATAATTATAATTAGTTATCAGTTTAATTTCATGACATAGAATAAGGGCTGTAAGTATAATAGCCAATTAAGTCATATGTTTAATTTGAAAGTACAATTGGAACCATTAGTCACTTTATTTTAGTGGGGGTCAGGCTTCTATACAAAGTTTACTCGACAAGGGCATAGCCCCTACGCGGTCCAAGGGCGGAATGGCGGACTTCACATTTCTTAGAAAATTGTCTAAGACACGCAGGTTGCTCCCGATGATTTCCTTCACCACCGAGCTCGTAGTAAATCGGCACTTTAAATTCAAACTAGCAAGTTCATTAGTGCCGGCACCACGACATTGACTCGGGTTGCTAACGTTCCCCGGACGGATATATTATTGCTGGACGTCAATCTTATTGATATTAATAAATCAATAATTAGATAAAGAAATAAAATAACGGCTTTAAAATGAATGTCTTCAGATATTAGACATAGACATAGACATTTATTTATTGGCATCACAATACAAAAACACATGACAGACAGAATATAACACACATTAAAAAAGAATGAAAAATAGACAAAACACAGTTAAAGTTACACGGAAAAATAATACAAAACGTATGATGCCAATATCGGACACCGTCTCAGCATATGCTGTCGCAAGGATGCAACATCGCTGATTTTCAGCGGTGCCCGGGACTATCTAAGGACGTGCGCCCGCAATACTACTAACATATGGAATTTATACAGACAATAAGAGTATAATAAATATGATATATGAATAAAACAGTTATGAGATTAAAATATATTATATACAATAAAGTAATATATGAAAAAAATCATAAATAAATACATTATTAAGTCAAAAATAAAATAAAATAAATAATATGATAATTAAACGTATAAAGTTTATATTATATAATGAAATATTTAAAATATTGGAAACAACAAGCCACCGAAATTTATAATTTATTTTAAAAGCGTTTACAGATTTACTGTCTCTTATGGGCGGTGGCAAGTTATTCCAACACTTGGTGGCCAAGTATCTGAAACTGCCACGGAACGCAGCAGATCGGTGTAGCGTAATTATATAGTTGTAGTATTTTATTAACAAACCTTTTACGCCGTTCAATTGAGGTACAGCTCTTAATCTATAGCCAAGTATTAATCCGTTGTGTTTATCAGCTGGTGGTGGCAGCCACTTAGCTCTTAGTTCTCCAGGTGCATCTGTTTGTTCTATTTGCACACCAAGTGGTGGAGATGATGGGGCTGCATGAAACGAATACATTTTTCAACCTATTTATAATACTATAAATGTCTTATAGTTAATGATATTGAACGTTTTGTCTTAATATTATATTTATTCGAACAAAATAAAAGCGTACAAAAACGCACCCAACAGACATTCTCTGCCAGTCTACCCTCAGGAATATATAAGGTCAAAACAACAATTAGAAGTTTGAAAAGTCTTTCCTCACGGGTACAATCTGGACACCTTTAAGTCCAATGTGAACAGACACCTTATAGGCTCACGTGCTCCATCCTAGGCTTTATCTTCGCCTTCCATCAAGCAAGATAGAAGCCAAACGTGAGCCTATTTACTATAAAAAAAAAAGAAAAATATTTTGGCAGAGAAAAAAATTCAAATACATATATACTCGGAAGATAAAGCCGCTAGCTTATCTGTAATAAATTATGCTTGATAGACAATTAAATATCGTTAAAATAAAATAAAATATTTTTATTAATTTTTGTTTTTGTTGTGTTTAATGAAATATAAATATCATTAAACATAACATAAACATAAACGAAATTTTAGTGTCGCCACATGGAGGCAACACTAAGTACTAAAATTTAAATAAAAATAAAAAAAAAATACTGTATTATACAAGTTTACGTAAGATATCCTTTTTCATTTAAGTTTATGTTTTTTAATGAAATATAAATATATTAATAAAAATATTTTATTTAATTTTAAGGACATTTAATTGTCTATCATGCACAGTATATTTCAGTTAGCTAGCGTCTTTATCTTCCGATATTTAAACTTTCTTAACAGACCGTTTATTTTCTCTCACTGCTGGATGCAGTTGATGCTTTGACGGATATGAATAGGGCAAAAAAGGTAAATATGAAAATTATTACATTGTTTCTAGCATTTTAAAGTTTGACCGCAACCGCTGTAACGCACCTTAGGCTCATGGTGCTACGGGGAAAAATAAATAAAAAAAATAAATTAAATATAATTTATTAATAAACAATATTATAACAAACAGTATTACTAATTACACTTTTTTTACTGCGAGTATTAGTTCTATTTAAGTTTCACTGCCACCTAAACTAGGAATTTCCTGTGCGATAGTTGGCAGTCCTTCTTGCCATGGTTATTTATATATCTAATATTGTAATTATATCATTTTTTGTTGTGTGCGGGCGGGTGTGTGTATGTGTGTTGGTGAAGAGAAGTAATTGCTCCATTTTGACATTCTACCGTCATGACAGCAACTAGTCTAATTAGTTACGGACTGTCTATGTCAGACTTCCCACCTCCCTGCGTATAACTAAGACACGGTAGAGCGGTAGCAGTCAGACTGTAGTGACTATTAAAGATACCAGAGCAGCGTTTGCAAGTAGTTTTATATATGTATAACGAATTATTACCTTCTTCTGTTGTAGTGAACTTTACGGGTAAAGAAAAGGAGCTGAGATCGGCTTGGTTACCTCCGGCCACTCTGGCTGTATAACTCGTTGCTGGAATTAAATCTCCTATTTCAATCATGTGCCGTATTTCATCTGACCTATTGACGAACAATGCAAAAATTATCGTTAATCTATTTGTTCATTCATATAGTTCTACACTAATTTTTGGATGGAGGTTCAGGCTAAGCGACCTAAGAGCTATACCACCTCTCAATCAGGTGAAGCAGTCAAGGACACCTTCTCTGGCCAATATGTGTAGTTCCTCATAAAAAAAAAATAGGACGATTATTAAAGCGATTCCAAAAAAAAGGACGACGTTCGTATTTCGTAGCTATATTTTAATGTTTCTAAATTTAAAGCGGCGTTGTTTAAATACGTATTGCAATTTAAGAAATTTTTTACAAGAGTTTTAAATAGATATCATATTTTTAATACTAATTAAAAAGCGAAATATTTACAATTTAATAGGTATTTTACAAAATATTTACAAAAAATATAACTATGCCAAACTCGTCTATTGGCAGCGTGCCCAGAAGGCTGGTAGCATTGCCACGTTGTATGCCAATGCTTACCCTTTGTGCAAGGTATAAGTCAGCTCTCTGGTCACCAGATGTGTCGACCAACTCCTTAGCTATCACATTAAAAAGACGGTGTGTACGATCCCACGAACCCAAATTTTCTACCCCAAACGGCTCAAATATGAAACCTCTATCGAAGTACTATATTTGCGCCGCGTGAGGTTATCTGCAGTTGCAGCGGCCACTTCAGCCTCAACAGAAGACTCTTGAATATGTGACGGTGCTAAAGTATCAACGCATGTGGCATCCCATACTAAAGGCCGTCCCATCTTCCAGGGTAATTCATATTAAAATTGATGGAGTAGAAATTTGGGTTAGCGATGATATACCAGGGAACTTCTTACATTGTATGGAAGAGTGATTGTTGGGCATGAATGTTGAAAAGAAAATTAATATAGGCATCATAATTTCGTAACATATTTATGATACTTGTAAAATAAATGTTGCCGTATGTATCTATGTAATTTTTTATTCGATACGCTATGCAGGTTTTGATTTTTACTCGTAAATATACTTGTGTTTAATTCAAATAACATCTAAAATCAATAATTTATGTTTACTATTTAAAAAAAACTTATATTACCTGGTTATATTTATTGTCCTAGCATTACTCCACGATATGCGTTGGCTGGTTGCAATTTGTAAATTGTAAAATTGTGCCAAAGATCGGGTCATATCTCTCCAAGATAGTTTAACGGAACGACTCTTTATTGAATCCACTGATAGATCTGACGGTGGACTGGGTGGTTCTGAAAGTAGAAAATAATTTTAATACTTGCCAGAACTTCAATATCAATTACTTGAACGGTACAGTAAAAAAAGTTATCACGTGAGAGATACACAGATTTTGCTTGTCGCTTTCCAGAGAACTATTTAGGTCATATATGTGACAAAGAGCGTGCTCATTGTCCTACGTCGGGCACGAGTTTTTAGCAGATTAGTTTTGGGCCAAAACAACAGTTCGGTACAAGTCGAATAGGTTTCAAACTAATAACCGTTAGATCGTAATTCGTCTTACTTAGCCGCTAGTCATCACTGCTATATTTAACAACGTAAGTCAAAAAAAGTAATTTTATTCATGGTATATTTAAATTTGTTCGTATTTCTATGGACAGTTATTTTCGTGAATCTATTTTAACTTGGATCATCTTCTACGAATCATTTTTTATGTCGAACTACACAGATTGGCCAGAGAAGCTGACCTTGACTGCTTCACCGGATTTAGAAGTGACATAGCTCTTAGGTCGCTTAGCCTGAACCTCTATCTCTAGTAATTCGACACAAGGGGTTACCTCGGCTTGGACGGTTACTATGTTACGCCTAAGCATTCCGATCCGAGGGCGCTTGTGAGAGCCGTATGGATATTTAATTTATTTGGCGTATCTAAACGTAATATTTAAAAGCTTAAATATTTTTTTTTACAGAATGCCAGTGAAATATTTCTTTTTTTTTCAGAAATATTACTAACATTCTTGTTAACCATTCCAACTAAGCTTATGCTTGTGCTAGGAGTTGGTTCACTCCTTACCTGGCGTAGGGGATACCGTGATCAAGAAGGCGGTTCCCCCAGGACGAGACTCTTCCATTGCACTGCGGCAGAGTTGACTCCTGCGATTATCCCTTATGCGGATAACTCGGACGCATTATTTTTGGTAGTGGGGACTGCGTACGCGCCGTCCCCTTTATTCAGCCCTGTAGTTCTGGGCTCTCAAGAATAAGACTACGGTATCCCCTGCCTGTCGTACAAGGCGACTAAAAGGGGCCTCGGGTTCACTGGGCGACAAGGGTGGGGGCCTGAGTCGTCCACCAAAGTGGACCCGGGAAGAAGGCGACATCGGCTGGCCCGTGTCGCCTTGCGCTGCGAGCGCAGGGGAGGGAGTAACCTCCCCCCCGGGACGTGCTCTCCTTGAGCACAGTGCAGAGGGGCTCCGGTGCGTTCCACTGGAGATCCCGGAGCCCCTCGTCATGCACCGAGGAAAGGGCCACCGGGGAGGTTTTAGTGGGTAAGAACCCCACATAACCGCCGCCTTCCCCAGAAGGTTTCCTCCCCGTCAAAAAAAAAGGAGTTGGTTCACGTCAATAGTCGAATGGTGGATAAAAACCCACGAATTTACGATTCGCAAACTGTACTCTAATAAGGCTATTGATGATACATTTATAATTTTCTATTGTATTCATGAGACAAAAGACTCTGCATAATCCATAGAAAAAGATCCAGCGAGATTCGTAATAAGTCCTAAATTATTCAAAAATATTTCAAAGCAATGTCTTGAATCTGGGAATTAATTCTATTAAAATTACAAAAACAAATTAATTTTATAATTAACATGTTGGAACATGTTCCCGTACCTAGTATAGTCAAATACACGCTGTACACATCAGCGCCATAAGGATTTCCGGCTCTACATTGATATATAGCACCGTCGCTTGTTTCTGTATGTAAAATTTCTAGAAGATTCGTCATACCATCGTCTGATTTAGTTTCAGATATCTTTACCCTGTAAGAATAATAAAAATCACTTCATTGTAATAATATAACACTGTTATAATGGACATTCCTTGATTGTAACTTATTTTATCACCTCGTTTAGTAAGCAGTGATTAGTTAATTGGTAAATGAAGGATATATTTTTAATAAGACACACCAACAGCATTACACAAACATACATTGTAGTAATAATCAAATTTACAAACTAGTTCCTGTTGCGTATAACAATTACAGGTGTACACAACATTCGCTGTTAGGAAACGTAACGTTTTAATAATTAAAAGTTACAAGAGCTTGCGTGAATTAGAAAAAATGTCAACCGACGTGGACTTAGTATTAAAGAGGTTATATAATTATGTAGCAGAAATACTCGGCAATGGTGAGTGTGACAGTAGGTTGTGAATGAATGGGTGAATGAATTCATTTATGATAGGATCAATGACTGAATGTATGAATATTCTTTTTTTCACATAAATTAAGATATACATATATGATGTAAAACGATGTCAAACATGGAGGTATACATCCAAGGTTGAAAACAGGGTTATTGTCTGTCAGCGTGGAATGGAACGTAGCATGCTCAACATCAAAAAAGCGCAAAAAATTCGTCACGCAACAATTAGCAATATGACCAAAGGCAAAGATGCTCTGAGCTATGCTAAGGGACTGAAATGGAGATGGGCGGGGCACGTAGCGAGACTGGAGGATGGGAGGTGGATCAGCAGGGTTACAAAGTGGGAGGGTCCATACGGCAAGCACCTCAGAGGACGCCCCCAAATGAGATGGGAAGATGACGTAACAAAATTAGCTGGCCCCTGCTGGCCACAATTGGCACGGGACAGAAAGAAATGGAATTCTTTAGAGGAGGCCTTCACCTTCGCCTGAGGAGGGGTTCTTGCAATATATGGAATATTAACTTACTACACTTTTTATTAATTACATTTTAAGCTAATGTCTCTATTAGCACATTAGTTTTTTTTAATATAATTTATCCTATAACTCTGTACATTTCTTGCAGGAAGTAAAAGGCTTTATTATTATTAATATTATATGATGTAAATAATTAATTTTAAATATGAATATTATGACATGATATGTCCAAATAAGCGCAAGCAATAAATGTGCAATGGGCAGACTTCGAATGATAAAATCCCCAATTCCCAAGCTCATAATATCAAGCTTCTTTTGTTGATTTTTAATAGCTTGTACATAAGAAACCAAGAATAATAAAAACTATTGAAATAAAAATCTCTCACTGAAAAAACAACTAGCTTAGCTAGAGTTAGTTGTTATATAGTTACAGCGTCATTCAGCTGAATAGCTTCCTGCCAGTGACATAATTGCTGCAAGTTTTACTACTCTAAGGACAGATGGTAAGCTCGACCGTAAGATCGTAAAGTCCAAAGCTTAGCCTAGTGGCTATAACCGTAATCTATGATACGATCAATCGTCGGTATTTAATACCTTTGCGTTAATGGATTGATAGGTTTTCCATTTCTAGTCCACATTATTCTAATAGGATCATCCCCTCTCGCATGACATTCTATTGTGACCGGTTGTCCGAGTTTCGCGGTCAAATTTCTAGATACAATGTCGAATGTAACTGGTTCTGAAACAATGAACGTATTAAAGCCGTTTGTTTATACACTCGTGAGCAAAAATAAAGGGTTGGAATTAAAGGTCGGTTAAGAAAATCTGAATATCTCGGAAGATAAAGACGTTAGCTAACTGAAATAAATTGTGCACGATAGACAGTTAAATATCCTTAAAACAAAATAAGACATTTTCATTAATATATTTATATTTCATTAATAAACATAAACCTAAACGAAAAATGATATCTTACGTAAACTTGGATAATACAGTATTTTTCATTAAATTTTATTTTTATTTAAATTTTAGTACTTAGTGTCCAATGTGTGCCACAATGGCGACACTAAGTACTTCGCCTTTATCCTCCGTCTATCATCTTTATTTTCTGAGATACTCAAACTTTCTTAACCGACCTTTTTGCTGCATTTTACAATCGTTACATCATCCATGATTAGTGATAAGTAATAATTCCAAGATCGTTATATGTGAGCATAATAACCCAGCAAGCAGGGAATATTGTGCGGAACGACGACTACAAAAGCCACTCATTAAAATAATTCGTCTAGAACCCAGAGCCAACAACTTTACGGGAACTTGACAGAAGTCATAGATCCCAAGAGAAAATAAAGTTGTTAGCAACAGTTGTAATGGTAACATACGTAACATTTTCATTTAAAGAATGCTCACAATATTTTTTTTTAAAATATTGTTAACATTCTTGTTAACCATTCCAAATAAGCTTAGGCTTATGTTAGGAGATGGTTCACGTCAATAGTCGAATAGTGTGTTCGATTCCACGACCTTATTCCCAGACCGCACCTTCAACCACTAGGCTATTACTAAACACGAAATAAAAAAATAATAATATTTTATATGTACAAAAAATCACATCGTTGTTGCCTTTTTTAAATTAATAAATAGATTTTTAGACATTTTTTAATACTTTCTAAGCTAGTACTAGGCCCAAATCCCACCAGGTGTTAATGGAAATTCTATCTTGGATGGTAAGGCGTACTAACTTAGTGATTGCCGATTCAATCTATTCTTGAAAACGCTCACATTGTAATTGAACATGCTTGTTCCCTCAATATTTTTCAGCTCTTACATTGCAACAAACAATTCATGCATTCGCATTGACCTACAATGTAGTTTGAAGGCAGTAAGATCACTAAAGATTAGGTGAATACAAATATACCTTCTTACCAAATAAATAACTCTTTATGTAATTTAAATACTTACTATTAACAGATATCCAAATGGTCTTGCTCAAAGGTTCACCAACGCCGTTTTCAACATGGCACGTGTACAAGCCGGCATCAGAAAGTGCTACCGCGTCAAATATTAGAGATCCGTTTGATAAACTTAGAACTCCGCCCCCGGCAACTTCTAATACTGGCCTCCAGGCGTCTGATATGACTAGTTAAAAGAAAAATATTAATCATGTAATTTAATCAAAATATTAAATGAAATAAAAAAAACAATTATAAAAGAGAATTTAAAAAAAAAACATGTATTATTGCTTTAACTACATTATACTATGGAAGAGCGAGATTTTTTTTTCTTACTTAAATATCTATAAATAATTTTGTTTGAAGCATAAATTATAATAATTTTTTTTTACATTTTTTATTAATTTATGTTATAAATTTTTATCGACCAGATTGCTGACAAATTAAAGAAGGATTGTTTTAATTATAAGGAATGGACAAAACCCATACGGAAAATTACTAATTTAATACAATTCTAATAAATAAAATTTTAATTCGTGATACAATAATATAATCTTAAAACTTAATCATGGTTTGTTGTAATGTTATTAAAAAAAATACTAGAAAATATATTTTTTTAATAATATTAAGTGTCTTTTATTGTTCACATAAAATTTCCAGCTTGTGATTTCATTATATTTTTGAAGAAGCTAGGCATTATAAAATCGAAGAAAGAAATCAAATATTATAATATTATATAAATCTATGCTTATACCTTACCATCTTTTTTTAGCCAGTGTGTCTGTGGTTGCGGATATCCGTTGGCATTACACGATATATGTCCGCTTCTACCCAGAAGTAACGAAGTGTTTTGGGGTTCTTCGCTCCATTTAGGAGCAACTGCAAATACATATTTCTTTTTCATTTCAATCGAGTTATATACAACAAAATATCTAACAGCGGCCAACCTGTATTCTGTGTGTACTTTAGCTTACGTATTTCTTAATAAACACATAGGAAACTTTAAGAGAAACGGAGATAATAGAACTACACTTGTGAGCAAAAATAAAGGGTCGGTTAAGTTTGAATATTTCGGAAGATAAAGACGCAAGCTAACTGAAATTAATAGTGCATGATAGACTTAGATTCAAATAAAATAATTAAATATTCTTAAAATAAAATAAAGTATTTTTATTAATATATTTATATTTCATCATACTTAAAAAAAGGACTCTTACGTAAACTTGGATAATACAGTATTTTTCATTAAATTTTATTTAGATTTTATTAAATTGCCGCATGGGGGCAACACTAAGTACTAAATTCTTAACCGACCCTTTATTTTTGCTCACGGCTATATATTAAAAATAATACCTTTTATGTATAAGTTAACAGTTTTGTTAACTTTAGCCACGTGATTTGCCGCAACACATGTATACGTTCCACAATGTTCCAAGGAAACATTCTTGATGATGAGCACACTAAACACTTCTAAACTACGTTCCGTAATCTAAAACAATATTCAGTTTACGTCATCAGTTCAGTATAATACATAAAGTAACATAAACAATAACTTTTGAAATATAAGTAACGCGTGACGAAACGATGAAAACGCTGACTTCCAAACTGGAGTAATATAGAATACGTTGATTAATAATTAAATTTATATTCATCACCAGTATACACCTGCCTTAACAATTTTCTAAGTCATGCCGTCCTCAAGATATTTCAATCTTGCTAGCGTACTATAACACTTGAGATAGCCGCCCCGATACCAACCAACCACAGCTACATCTTCCCGGGTCCACTTTGGCGGATGACAAAGGCCCTCACCCTTGTCGCCCAGTGAACCCGAGGCCCCGTTTAGTCGCCTTCTACGACAGGGGATACGAGCCCAGAAATACAGGGCTGAACCAACCACAGCTCTTATTTCAACTGCTCAATAGTGCAACATTTATTATAAACTGTAACTTTATATAAAAACAATTGATATCTTTGATTTACGAAATAAAACTACAAATACCTACGCCCGTTGCTCGGAGGGGTTCAGCTGATATCAAAGACTTCTACTTAAAACGATCCATTTACGGAACAAACAACAATAAATCCACTTAACATTAGGTGGGATCGTGTTCAAGCACTTACTTAGAAAGTATAAGAAAAAATCAATTTAAATGTATATTTTTTTTACGTTTTCTTTCGGTACCTTTAAATGTGTGGGTATCTTTTTGCCATCTTTTAACCAAGAATAATACACAGGAGAATCACCGCTCTTGAGATTACAATGTATTTGAACTATTTGTCCTTCTTGTAAATCTGACGCCAAAAGTATTTCTTCTAGCTGTGGTGCTTCTACCACTTGCAATTCGAAAGATCTTTTCGCCATTTCCCCTGAAGGACTTCTGACTATACAAGCGTAGACTGCTCCATTGTCCATTTTACTGACTTTAGCTACATTTAATACGCCATCTCTGGTAACACTGGCTGCGTCCCGTTTCTGTCTTAATTTAGGTTTACGTCCAAATATTTCTATGCTATTCGCCGTATCATTTATAAACCTTTTATAACGTTGAGTCTGTGATCCGTCCTTAATTATTTCCTTTCCTTTGTATTCCCACGAGATTTCTCTGAAGAATAAATAATATTTCACTATTTTTTTAATTACTTAACGATAAAAAATAGATATTTTTCTAAAATTAAAAAAATATGTACGGTTTCAGTAAGTTGAAGTTTTATTTATCGAAGATTTAAAGGTGGCACGAGCAGTAATAATTTTTCCTTCGGAATTTGAAGCTGAAACGGCTGAGAATTGAAAGCATTACGTGACAGTGCGATGTCAAATCAATGATCATAACTGATGGTGAAGTAACTTACACGTTTCGAATTTCAAAAAAGATTAAATCGCATTAAACTATAACAATGAGAACGGACATTTCTAAGTCTCCCCCTGTGAAAATTATTAATCAGTATCGGATCAGGAATATAACCAAATAAGACTAGAACAAGATAAAGTATAAAATTGAGCCGTATATATTTGTGCCTTTTGCCGTGGAGACCTTGGGGCCTTGGGTGCGGAAGCCCGTCAGCTATTCAAGGAGATTTCCGCATGCCTCATCGACGCCTCAGGGGATCCAAGGCAAAGGTTAAGCCTGGCCATTCAACGGGGAAATGCCGCTAGCCTCTTGGGCGCAGTGATTTGGGGGTCGATTTTTTACATAATTTAGTTTTATTTTTAGTTTGGTTTATAGTTTTACCTATTATTTTTAGTTTTTAAATATTAAAATTATTGTTTTAGTTATCAATAGAGAAGTGGATAATTTTTCGTTTTTAAAGTGAAGTTTTTGATTTAATATTATAATTTAATATTGTATAATAGTTGTTTAATAATAATGTAGTGATATAATTTGTACAGTGTGTGTCTATAATATTGTATATAAAGAATAGGTATAAAATTATTTATAACTATAATTACCGTATAGGATAGCCGTAGTATGGACAACGAAGTGTAACACTTTGACCGCTCTGTACCTTAAACGGTGGCAACGTTCTAATGTATGGAGGACCTGGTATGGAATAAAAATAATTTAATTCAAATAAAATATAGATAAATTTGTAATATATTTGTTATGTTTCAATGTTGTAAAGATATCAGTAAAATACAAGAACAATAATTAACTTCAAATTAAACATGACGAATCAATAAACGCTACAACACGCCAACGCCTGCTACACCAACACCTACACCTAATACTTACCTACTAGTAGTCTTGTATTGTCATTTACTTAAACATATCGATCAAAAAGCCTTCTTCCGTACTATTTAAAAAGATTATGGGACCTAATTTAAACCAAATCCATTCAATCAAAAATAAATTCAAAATCGGTCTAGAACTACGACGACTACAAACTTTAAAAAATTGAGATGAAATGAGAACCTACTCCTCTTTTGAAGTCTCGTTTGAAGTATATAATGCTACGCCTGTGACGCCCTCCACCGTGTTTAACTGGTTTGCCTAGGGAAAGGTGATCGATCGCCGGTGGTAAACGCTATTACGCGCGAACGCCCTCTTTATATTTCAGAATTATCGTAGGAATATAACGAAATATATCACCACCTATCAAAACTCTTTAAACTACCATTGAAGTGTATTAATTCCAATAAGTTGTCATGTTATTGAGTTATTCGTCCATTTGTCGCTTACATACCTAATGCAAATTTAACATTTATTGGTTTTAATGGAGGCCATAACTAGACTAGACAAATAAAGAAATAATCATCAAAATCGATTGACCCAGTCTCAAGTTATTACAGATACGGAAGATAAAAGAAACATACAGACGAATTGAGACCTGCCTCCCTTTTTTAAAGTCAGTTGAAAAAGTAACGATACTCAGCAATGAGAAGCGATATATAATGCTTGAGAATGAGAAGAGAGATATATAATGCTTACCATAGACATTAACTCTGTCTTCGTGAGCAATAACACTGTCTCCGTGATGCGCTACGCAAGCGTAGAGGCCGCCATCGTCTACTCTTAAATGTGAAATATTTAGCTGCGTTGTTACACCACCTTCAGGTGTCATCGTTTGACCTATCGTATATCTGAAACAGTGACGAATTTTAGTTGTTGGATCGTTGTTTATTCAAACACAATCATCGCTAGTCTAATAATTTGGGCTACAGTCTACGAATCGTAAGGTCTACAATCTCTTTAACAATCAAGAAAGCTCATTGGGAATAGTGATCAAGTTAGAAACATTTATAACAAAATTTGTTAGTATCCTTGATTAAAAAAATATGCATATATTGAATAAGCATTTTATATGTATATTTAACCGACTTCAAAAAAGGGGGAAGTTTTCAAATTGTCTGTTTATTTTAATGTTGGTACTCTTATAGCGCCGGTAGTGCTAGACCGATTTCGATTTTTTTGTTTGTAAGGGTTTGGTTATAATCAGGTTCTATATTATGTACGTAACGGTAACATAAGACATATTAATATATTTTCATAGCATAGGACCGAAGATTTGCCAGGTAACTCATCAAAATTGATTAATAATTTAGGATATAGTCTACGAAAACAATGAGTATACTTTAATATAAATAAAGTTTAATGAATGTCAAATCATTATGTTTTACATACATCGTATGCGCAATTTCGTCACACCTTAAAATCGCTCCAAAAAGGTAAAATTTCAACTTACCTAGAATCTGTATTAGAAGATATAACTATATTGTCTCTTTCCCACACAAACCTCGCCGGATGTGGTCCATTCACTATACATTGTAAATTAACCTACGGCAACACACGGCATATTAATTATTATTATCAAAATCATGTACATATCTATGATAACGGATGGCTTGAAACTGAAGCCGTGGTTAGTTAATTCAGTTCATTGAAAATTGGCAGCATTTAGTTAATTTAAAAGATATACTATGTACATGTAAATTATGCGTGTATCTTAGATATATCGTAACATATCTAATATAAATATAGAAGTAGCACAAAAATATTTGAAATTCGACATTTAAAGTCACATCAGTCACACAAGTTCGAAACTTATTCAGTCAATCCTTTAGAAATTGTTTGTATTTTTATTTTATTTTTTACTGTCTAAGCAAGTGCTTGACGACGATCTCGCCTGACGTTAAGTGGAAATGAAGTACTGGATGGTAAGGTGCACTAGCTTAGAAAATGCTTATTCACTCCACTCTTCAAAACACCCACATTGTAATCGGAGAAAGACAGACGCGGCAAACTATTCCTGTCCTTTGTTGTACGAATAATGAAAATTGAACGCTTCGTTCGGGCTTGTGGGATGTCCACAACAATGAACGCAAATACAGTAGTGCGTCTTAAAGTCCGATGGTGGAATTAGATTATGTAATTCCCAATCACACTCTCCAAAATTTAGTCATATATCTTGAATAATGAATTATGGACTAAAGATTTAATTTATACCCGCTTTATCAATAAAATTGCAATTTAATTCAAATCATAGGATAAATTAAAAATGGTTACTTAGATGTTGACTGAATCACCTCAAAATTTACATAAATATTATGAATAGTAATAAAGTAAACTTACATCCACTCCGAGGGTAACGGTTGTTTCACTGAAGTGTTGAGACATTACCATTTGTAACCGTCTTTTATATCGACCTCCTTCCGTTCTCGTAGAATCTGTTACACGTAATATGCTCTTTTAGGTGAAAGTATTTTGATTGCATGTAAAAAGGTTTCAGTCATTTGTTTTGATACACACAAAAATGTCACAGATACTTAAAAAGAACTATTATTATTTATTGTATAAGATAGCAAGATATTGACTTCTGAAACACAGGTTTGGTAGTATCTAGCTTAGGAGTGCATAAAGTAAAGTAAAGTAACAGCCCTTATATATGTCCCACTGCTGGGAACAGGCTTTCTCTGTAAAGAGAGTATAAGGGCGTAGTCTGCCACGCGGCCCTAGTGCGGATTGGCAGACTTCATGTGTGTTAGAAAAAATTTTTAGGACATGTAAGTCACGACGTTTTCCTTTAGCAACGAGCGCGTGGTAAATCAGCACATAAAATTGCAACACAACAACAAATTTATTGGTGCCGGCACCGAGGATCAAACTCGGGTTACTAGCGTACTATGCAACTTACCACGGCTCAACAGGAGTGCTTACTGTGGTGCTTACAATATAGTAATTACTATTGTTATTAATTTGTTTCAATTTGTACTATCAAATTGCCCCAGCTTTGCACGTGTAGCAATAAAAACAAAAACAAAATTCTATTGATTCGATCGCTACCAAACTTGACAGGAGCATATTCAGATATATTCAGTCACAATTTTAAAACCATTTCATGTCAGCTAAAGACACTCTGCATCATCTCGGTATGCTGCAATCGTGCCCCTTCACGGGTCGGGGAGCGTCCTTTGGAGGGCGGAGGTAGCCCGTTGATAGGTAGAAGAGTGATGTGCACTCTTCTACCCACAAAGGGCAACCTGGATTGAGCATGGGGGGTGGAGGAGTTATGAAAGTGACTTTGCTTGCCTCACCGCTATATGGTGGCAACAAGGGAGAAAGAAGGAGAAGAGGAAGTAGAGAAATTTCATTCGATTTAGTCAGGGTCCACCTTATAAGGCGGAGATCGCCCTTTGATGAGTGGGAAGTTGCCCTTTATAGGTCGGAGAATGATGTGATATGATTAAGCGTAAGAGGTAATATATGAAAGTGACTCTACTTGCCTGGGGGCTCTGTAGTTGCAACAAAAGAGAGTGATGGAGAGGGAAGGTGGAGAGGTCGCATGCAATGAATGAAAACTAACAACATTACGTCACGGGCGTTCGGGAGCTGTCGCCGTGTTTTCGGTAATGGATTTAAAAACATATTTTTAATGTGATATTTCTTAATAATTATTGAAAAGGGAAACAAACAATAGTTTTGTTAAACTTATAAAATGCTATTTCCGTTTATCAAAAAATGTCCACATACCCAATTATAAAGGATAAATCGACCTACAAAATATCTGAAAATTGTTTCCGTAAAACCTTAAACAAATTAAGCCCACCAATCGTACATAATATTTAAATATCTACAACGTGTATTTGGCTAGTGTTATTATTCGTAAAATAAAAGTATATTTAGAACAAACATTTTGCAGTACACAATAAAATAAACATGAAATATTCTCTTACCATTGTTTTCGGCAATTTGGCGCGATTCTAATGCTTCGTGGACTATTATATTTTTCCCCGTATCAGATATCAATCTGTAAGAAAAACACCCGCGGCAACAATTATTTTTAATGAAACGTAATTGATACAGTTTATTTACTTAATTATAAGAACACATTTACTTTTATTTATTAATAATATATACTAAATGGTTGTCTTACGACTTAGTTTGAATACAATCCAGACGATATTTTTTGACGAATCGATAATATATGATTGAGGTGGCATAGCTCTTTGGTTGCGTAGCCTAATCCTCTATTGTAGTCATCTCAAGGGTCCCCTCTATGAGGAGTATCTACTACTTGGACGGTTACTATGTTACGCGTAAGCTTTCCATCCGAGGGTGCCCAAGAGGACCGAACTACGGCTCGTTTGGCTACTATTTCGCAGATAAGAATCCAAACGAGTGCGATAAAGCGTATAAATCTCACTTAATACGTAGCCTTTTAATAAAAGAGGGGAGAACAAGCATTTTAAGTGATCCTGCCGCTCACAAATACTTTCTTAAGGGATTGGTATTTTTTAGCCTAGCCATCAGGCTATAATAATAATAAATAAATAAAACTTCGATTCCATGTTAAGTTAAAGTTACAGCCTTTATATATTTAATAATAATATGTCCCACTGTTGGGCACAGGCCTTCTCTTCAGAGAGTATCAGGACTTAGTTCGCCATGCGGCCCTAGTATGGATTTCGGATTTCTACATGGTTTAGAAAATTTTTTTAAGACATGTAGGTTTTCTTACGATGTTTTCCTTCACCGCCGAGCACGTGGTAATTCAGCTCATAAAATTGCAACAACAAAATTTATTGGTGCCGGCACCGGGAATCGAACTCGGGTTGCTAGCGTACTACGCAACTTGAGGCGACCACCCGGACACTGAGCTACCACGGCTCATGTTTCCGTGTACCATGAGTGACACGATACGATTTCAACTTTATTGTGTTTAAATAAAGCCCGTATATACACATACAGGCATAGATACGTATACCGCCGCGCGGACTGACAAATTTCATGTCTTAGAAAAATGCGTGCGTCGTAGAGCTTAATGTTGAACCGCTTAGCTTTTATTAGACCGAATTTTATTTTACAGATGGAAAATTATTGAATTATATTGATGATATTTCAGCTTTGCAAATGAAATACAAAAAATGAAGTGGGGTAGATTTATAAAATTGTATAGTAGATTTTTAGTGAGGTAGACTACAATAGCACCCAACTCTACTCGAAACCCCTTTTTTTGTTGACGGGGAGGAAATCTTCAGAAAGATACCCCGCCTTCTATGGGGAAGGCGGCGGTTATGTGGGGTCCTTACCCACTAAAACCTCCCCGGTGGCCGTTTCCTCGGTGCATGACGAGGGGCTCCGGGATCTCAACGTGGAACGTACCGGAGCCCCTCTGAATTGTGCTCAAGGAGAGCACGTCTTTTCGAATATACTCGAACTCCTACTATAATATGGCAAAGTTGAACACTTAGCCACTAGGCTACTATACATGCTATGTTATATAAACAATTTCACAATCACATAATGGAAAAGCTTCACAAATATCAGCAATGTTAACGCATCACTGCCTTCACGGTTTGTACAAACAATACAATAATAATTGCGGCGATTCGATGAATTCAATCGTAAAACCAACAAACGAAACGCCAACACAATTAAGTTGTTTCATTACTTACGCTTTTTCATATTATGTTTTCTTTTCTCATTGCAATGAACTGAACCAGCCAGCAAGTTTTTTAAAAAAGGGTCAGAATTATACCATCATTTACATCTACAACTTTGCTGGAATAGACTATTTTCTTGAAGATCCCTAAGTCGTATCGGTTTTGAACATTTTAGCTAGTAAAGACAAAAATCGAATCAAATCAAACGTGACTAAACATTAATGGGCACTATGAGCGGATGTTCTTTTTTATTTCCGTAGCATAGTTCATCATCATTATTTCACGACCGTTTATTATTTAATGATAATTTTAAAATTAATTAATAAATTTAAATTATCCAAATTTTCTATGGCTATATATTCTATATTATATTCTATATCTATATTATATCCTATACTACCCAAATTGGCTGTCTACCTCATGGTCTACTTCCTTCCACTTTGCCCTGCACGACAAGACGCTCTAAAGAATCGTTTCCACGACGGCTAACATGCCCAAAGAACTTGAGTATTCACCGACACACTTGAGTAGATAGACACTCATTGATGCCTAACTCTTCAAGGATGGAGGCATTTGTTCGGAATTCGGTACACGAAATCCCGAGCATCTTTTTCCAACACCACATCTCCAGAGCGTCTATCTTTTGTGTGTTCGGTTTGGCGTAGGGTCCGTGTTTCGGCCGAGTAGAAAAATATGGGAAACATTAAAGATTACATGGATTACGGTCTTCGAAAAACAAATGCATTAGTAAATAGCTGTATAAATTTGAGATCAAAGTTGCCAGTACGATATAACGTCGATTTCATATGTAAGGACCTAATATTAACAGGTTTGAATACCATCTTTACACCGACATATTTTTATTATTATTTAACCCTTATCGTGGCAACATTGTTTTTTGAAGAACAGTAAAAAAATGTATAGTCAAAAAAATATCAAAAAATACATTAAAAAATCGTGATAAAAATACGTATTTTGGAGAACCGAGATGTACACTATTCTATACACGTTATACACGTACGTTACATACTCAATACGTATAGCACATACGTACTAAGAACGTAACGTACGTACTAACAAGCCTAAGCTTATTTGGAATAGTTAACAAGAATTTTAAATATATTTGCGAAAAAAATATTGTTAGCATTCTAAAAAAAAAGTCCTTATTCCAACTCCATCTCTTTTATAATTATAAATGTCACGACACTGACAATTGTGAACAACGAATAAATTTAAGTAAATAGATTTTATATCTCTACTTTACATGCATATTATGCTATACATTGCTATGTTTAGGGTTAAGTAAGTATAGTAAGGAAACCCTACTAGAAGGGTATAAAACGGGCGCGCAGCTCCGGCGCGCGCGCGCATTTGCCGGTTGTCATTCGTTGTGGTAACATTCAAGGACTCTAAGTGTTAGTGTTTAAGTGGGTACATTCGAGACAATTGTGCGGTACTGTAAGTAGTTACATTTTATCTGTTTTACTTATATCTAGGTGATTGTTTTGTTCCTAAGTGATTTCTATGTTTGATTGTAATAAAAACTGATTGTTTTATCCTCTCCCGAAACAAAAAGCTTTGAGTATTCTTTTTGTGTCGTTTATATTTATATTGTACTTGCACTTTTTAACTTAACTTTAATCTTGGTAAATCGTCCACATAATACCTGAGCACAGAACACGGCCAGACGGGAAGGCATAGGTACCAGCAGAATACCAGCGTTGGCTTCACAACCAACACAATGCTGAGCTGGTACCTATTCGATCCAGCATCGCAACCAAATAGATCAAGTTATCGTATTTACTTGGTTTCTTTTTTTTCTTTTAATTTATCTTTTATTTATTTTTTACCTATTTTAATTAGTATTTAAGGAAACGTTTTTTTTTTTATTGTTAGTAGATAAGTTCTTCTTTTTTCATTTTTGTCTATTTCTGTGTGCTGGTTCGAATAAATGGTTTATTATTATTATTATTTATTATTGTTGCTTAGTCTAATTTCCTTATTGTCTTTTTTATTTGATCTTTATCCAATTTCCTAAATGTATACATTACACGTATTTTATAATAAGTAGATTTAAATATTGTGTGAATTAGTATAGAAAACGTGTTCATGTTGTTGTTGTTATGTTTGCTAATACAACGAAGTATATTTAGTGAAATAATTATTTCAATTAATTGAACAGGTACGTTCGCGTCATTTCACCGCGGCACCGTTAATTAAATAGGAGATCAGGTCGCTTTTGAAAACTGAAACGCAATTTCACATTTCAAATTAATTACACATTGAATAGCAGGAAAGCTGAAAAGATAAAATTTCAAGTACGCTGTGGGAATTTGGTATAATTTGTAACAGATTTTTAGGTAGCATAACGTTAAATATTTCGGATTAAATCATTTTGTTGAACGAGAATATTAAAGTTGCATTATAATTGCCTTTTGCAAATTCAATTATTATTTCTGTGATCTATGTGTTAATTGTTGTACAATAAAGTAAACTCATTCATACATTCATTCATTCGACCATCCATTCGTTCATCCAATCATTAATTAATTCGTTCATTCATCCATTCATTTCTTATCACACTGATCGTTGACTGACCGCAGGAAAAACAACTAATCGTCCAATTGCTTTTAAAAATGTAAATTTCACACTCTCCAAATCGATGACACAATTGAAAATCAGAGAAGTGAAAATCAGACAAGTTTTAACAAGCTCATTGGTGTTTTCGGCAAAAAGACTTATTCATTTACTACTTAATGACCTCTATTATGTGCTGTTTTGCGGCAGGGCCCATAAGAGACTCAACTTCTACCGTTCGTGGATGGTGATTGGCTGTAGGTGGGTGGTCAAACTAGCAGGGAAAATACCCCGCGCTCATTTATTTGTATACATACTTATATAGTTGTCGGTAACTAACTCTAGCGCTAACCGTTAGTACGCGGAAATCGAAAATATGGCATTACAGGGGAGTGAAAGGCCGCGGGCGGATATACGCGAGAGCTTATTGGCTCTCCGTTCGTACTCTGCCCAGTGCACTGATACAACACCGCACGCTGCTAGTGTACAGTCGCTTTATACATTCCATGATAATTAATTTCGTTTTCTGTTAATTTTGAGTTTTAAAATTAGCCACTCAAAAATAAGGAACATCACTCATGCCACCGATGCCTTAACACAAGCTCAAAAGCTAAAATGAAAATGAGCAGGACATATAGCAAGACTGGGAGACGACCGTTGGATCAGTAGAGTGACCTTGTCGAGAGGTCCAACAGGAAGACGAGATGGGCGGATGATTTAATAAGGACAACTAGCACAAATTGCATGAATGTAGCCCATGATTCAAGTAACTGAACTTCTTTGGTAGAGGTCTTTACCCGCGGGGGGTTCTTAATAGTTATAAATAAGTAAACGTATTTTAGATTCACATGTAGAATTAAAAGTCTTTTTTTTATTTTTTTGTTGCTTGTGTAATATTAATAAAGTTATTAGTATTATTTCTGTTATTTATTTTGATACCTTAAGTTAAGTTTTTATAATATTTCTATAAAAAGTAAAATACAGAAAAATATCATACAAAATACAAAAACATTACAAAAACCTAACCTAGTGTGTGCCACCGGCAACGAAGCAGGGCCCAAGCAACTGGTGGTTAGGGCGACATAGAGAGAAACCTCCTCACGATGCGTGTCGTGTCCAGGAGTACTGCCTTCTGTATCTGACCCTTGACCCAGCCATCCAGCGAAAGTCTCTTAAGATGTTGATCGAGACTTTTCGCTATGAGACCGTTTGCGGAAACGACTATCGGGACAATGATCGTCGAATCCACATCCCACATGGCGGTCACCTCGTGAGCCGTGGTACTTTGTGATTTTTCCTTTCGGCCTTCACAAGGTTCTCGTCATGCGGAATGGTAATATCGACGAGCACCGCCTATCGCGTTGACCGATCTGTCAGCACAATATCAGGCTTATTGGCAACAATAGTCCTGTCTGTGATGACAGATCGATATTATTATTATTATTAGTGATTTTAAATTATTAATATGCCAATATAAAAAGTACAAACAAAAACACTATTCGTAATTTTTAGAAATGAATTGCGTGCGCGACTGTACACATGCGCAGCTATCCCTTCTACGTGTACGCGCTACAGTTATTTACCGCCAACTATAGTAGAAGGTGATCGGGCAAAAGTTCTAAGTTAAGAGAAGCTGAAAACCGAGCGAGATGGAAAAATATTACAGAAAACGACTACAAAGCTTTTGATGAACGTTACAAATCGATGAATAATCTATGAGCAATGGAGCTTCCTTCCTCAATACGAAACAAATTGTGAAATAGCATTTCAAACTTATAACAACATAGAGAAATACGCTCCGCAGATGCAATAAATCGCTACCTATTGTTCAAAGCTATTGTATTCTGGATACATATACTCGTAGCAACATACGAGATTTATAACATTGGTCTAGGCCAGTAGAATTTATTTCGCTTATTACGTATACCGTGATGATAATAATTATATCTATTCTTCTTCTAGCGCAGCATTATCAGTCTACTAGGAACTATGATATATGTATAATTTATGAATTAGTAAATTTAATGATAAGTTATTTAGTGTAGGTAATTGATTATCAGCCCTGTAGTTCTGGGCTCTCAACAATAAGACTACGGTATCCCCTGCCTGTTGTAGAAGGCGACTAAAGGTGTCGTCCCCTTGTCGTCCGCCAAGGTGGACCCGGGAAGAAGGCGAAATCGGCTGGCCCGTGTCGCCTTGCTCTGCGAGGGCACAGGGGGGGAGAGAGTAACCTACCCGTACCCCGGGATGTGCTCTCCTTGTGCACAGTGCAGAGGGGCTCCGGTGCGTTCCTCTGGAGATCCCGATGCCCCTCACCATGCATCGAGGAAGGGCAAACCGGGGAGGTTTTAGTGGGTCAAACCCCACATAACCACCGCCTTTCCTTCAGAAGGTGGGGTATCTTTTGAAGATTTCCTCCCCGTTAACAAAAAAAGGTATTATATATTGATTATATCTTATTATATATTTATAAATATTATCATCTCATCATACCTTAGTTTAGTGTATGATGGGGCTGACATGCCCAAAAGGGCAAAAGTCCCGAAAAATAATGAAAAAAAAAATATTTGAAAGTTAGTGGTTACAGTGGAGTCCCATTTCAATTCGATCTATTTCTGAGAATGGTATCCATGAGAAAATCATACAAAAATTAAATTTGCATTAAGTATGTGTGTGACGAATAACTCAATATCACGCCAACCGATTTCGATGATTCCTTTTTTTTATTGAAAAGAATGTACTTCAAGGGTAGTTTGATAAAATTCTAATTAATTCTATTACGTAATATTTCTACGATAATTCGGAAATAAAAAGAGGACGTCCGGGTGTAATAACGTTCGATTCGATTTGAAGTCTGTTTTTGTTTTTATTCCTAAATATGTGACTTAGAAACTCGTTGCTTGATTTTTTTTAAATACATGCCTCAATCGCTGTTCCGGGAGTTTAATAACCCACTAAAGCGTTGTAATGCCTCAGTTGAAATGAATTCGATTATCATATCCAATAAAGGAATATGGCCATATTTTTTCGTAAAACCTATCACATTAAAATGGCAACTGGTATATCTTATTAAAGAACCGATAATGGTTTATTTTAGTGAAAATTGGCCTTTGAATACGTTATCGTTTTTTAGTACTGCGGAAGAAATTTTCAAAACATAACCCGCTTTTCTGCGTGTGGCTATAGCATTTGTGACATTTTATAAAAAGTGACGTAACATCGTACATTCTTAGTGTTTTCGCACTTTCGTTTCATTTATTTATCAAGACAGTGTTAAGTGATAGAGTAGATAATGATTACGATATTAACAGTCGAATCAAAATGTAATCATACTTACCGTTTAGTTATCTCTTCATTGCTGTCTGAAGACACAGCTTCTGTAAGAAAATATATTTTGTATTTATAATAATACAAACTTACAGATAATACTAACTAAAAAAAAGAAATATTTACAATATAATAGGTATTTTGAAAAATATTTACAAAAAATATAACTGTGCCAAACCGTCGTCGCTTGGCATGCGCAGAAGGCAGGTAGCATTGCTACGTTGTATGGCAATGCTTAGACTTTGTGCGAGGTATAAGCCAGCTCTCTTTTTTTTTGTTAACGTGGGGGAATCCTTTTTAAGAACCATCCTCCGGAACCCTGGGTGAGCCCGAAGGGATGTGTCGGACGATTCCCACACATCCCTCCGGGCGACCCATTAAACCTTCCGCGATTGCCATCAGCCGTTGTAAGTGGCGTGCCCCGGATCTGTCAGCGACAGGACAAAGCCATCCCCCTGGTGACTAGATGTGTCGACCAACCTCTTAGCTATCACATTAAAAATGTGCTCAAATATGAAACCTCTATCGAGAAAATATATTATATTTCAAATTGAAGATGATGATTTTTTAAACAAACTTTTAAATAAATTTAACATGCTGCGTGCTCGTCTGATGTGCGAGATGGAACCCAATTATTAATATCTAGCTAAGCCCGCGACTTTGTCCGCGTGGATTTAACCTTAAAAGTTATTTAATTTAGATTTTCGTTTAAGTGCGTCCTGATTGTACTTGTGGAGGTACATTAGGCTAGTTACCAATTAATGGCGGTAGGATTACCAATTTGTCCTAAATTGTTGGGGTCGACGTTATCATGTTATTATGGCATCCTGCAAACGTATATACCTCTCTGCTCGCAGCCTGGTCCGATTGAGCTGTACGTGTCTTAAGCGCTCAATCAAAAAAAAAACTACCAAATAACAGACGAATCACACAAATTATAATTGAACCTTATAACCTCCTTTTTGAAGTTGGTTAAATAAAAAGTAGTCTAATATACTCCTTATTATATCAGCAATCTGCAAGTGAAAGTCCCGTAAACATCAGTGCATCAGTTCCAGAGACAAACAAAAAGACAGACACAACAAAATTGTAAAAGATGTTATTCTGGTAAATGGTACCGTATATAAATAAATTGTGTGCTTATATTAGTTATAGCGTCTTTTTTTTAGAATACAAAATGTTTTCTTAAACCTTTTTTATCGGCATTCTTCGAAAGAAGTGCGAGAGATAGCAAGAGTTTAATTCCTTTATGGCAACAGTCATCACTTTGGTTAACGGTTAGTATATCCGTTTTATACCATCACATAGCGTGGCGGAGCGGAGACTGAAGTTCTTTGAATGTTAGAGTGAAATCCTATTGTAGTATATCATCGTTATAGAACTCTTATCTTGCTCATATCAAAGGCGAGAAGTTGTTAAGTGGTACACGTCTGAGTGACGCTGCAACGTCGTTAAAACTTCAACAATTACACTCAAGTTACTTTTCAAAGTTAGACGCCTTCACACACTCGCTCACATCCGCCCTAACATCGGTAACAAGCGTCCTTTTTCTTTGCGCGAGGAAGGCGTTCAAATTTAGGCGCACATCGCCTGGGGCTCTACGAGAACAAAGAACAATAAAAGCGATATACATACCGCGAAAAACAAATCCCGACTGTATTACTCTGATGGTACGATCAGAGACACAAATTAAATTATTTCAATTATATAAGATAGCTAAACTAGTAATTCTATAGAATTAGTTAGAGCCGTGGTAGCTCAGTGTCCGGGCGGTTGGCTTTTGTTACCAATAAATTTGCTGTTGCAATTTTATGTGCTGATTAACCACGCGCTCGGCGGTGAAGGAAAACATCGTGAGGAAACCTACATGTCTTAGAAAAATTTTTCTAAGGCATGTGAAGTCTACCAATCCGCACTAGGGCCGCGTGGTGGACTATGCCCTTATACTCTCTTTACAGAGAAGGCCTGTGCCCAGCAGTGGGACATATATATTATATATACATAAAGGCTGTAACTTTAACTTTTAACTTTAAGTGTCTAGGGATGCGGTTTATGACCGAAAGACGAATAGAGCGCTGTGAACAATAATAACAAATAAGAATTTTTTTCATTGTTCTTTATTATCTTAAATACTTGTATATATCAGTGTTTTTAGAGTTTCAATTCGGTACCTTATTAGTTTTTTTTTAAATCAAAGGGTTAATATCGTTTTCAAAGGTATAATACCTAAAAATCGTTTAAAGTAACTTGTTACTTTTAGTGTTTTAGTGGGTCAAAGTCAAAGTCAAAAGTCGCTGGCAAAAGAAGTCATGGCTGCGGAACATTAGAGAGTGGACCGGAATTGCGAGTGCCGCCCAACTGTTTCGCCTCGCAAGAGACAGAAAGAGATATGGTGAACTGACTGCTAACCTTCGCTAGTCGGAGAGGCACTTTAAGAAAATAATTTGAATTTAAATTTCGAACACGTTTTGTTATGAATTTACGAAACTTTTTTTTAATCAAATATACGACATTTCTGGCGTGAATTCTCTGCCTTTTAATATATTTTTAATTAAATATCTCGCGATATTGTAAAAATGTAATGCTGTCTTTCATTATTACGAATTTTCATTAATTTTTCTATGCGACTTTATTAAATATTTTCCGTTGAAATATATTCAGCAGAAAATTCTTTCATTCCTATATTTTTCAATCTAATGGAATCATATTGTAAACTCCAATATGATTTGAATTGTGCTTTATTCATGGTAATGCTGTATACTATTCCCTGTCTAAAATAATTTCGATGTCTAACTTTTGATTATTTAAATCACTTGTATCAGAATACTTTCTAATGAAACGGTCATAATGACACACTGAAATGCATTGTATTGTTCATTAATATACTAGCGTACCCAGCCCACTTCGCCCGGCTAGATTCTGCTTTATTTTATTTAAACAATTAACTTACATCATTAAATATTTAATTTAACTCTCACGATATATTAAATTATTCATTTCTCTCCGTATTCATTCTCTTCTCGAGCGGGTGACGATCATTACCTACACCCGTGTACATATCAGTAAATACAATATCATTCTTATCATTTAGCGACTTTATTATACTTTAATATACTCCATTGTACTTCGATATGGTTCCTCCTCCTCCTCCTCGCGTCGGTTTCCTCAATGCTGAGGGTCGTGACCATCTCGTGGGAACAGTTTGTTTTTAAGGATCCGTCGCCATTTTCCTCTATCTGCAGCCGTGCGCAGAGCATCGCTAACCGACGTGGTTGACCGTCGATATGGTTCATAATGACATAATATACACATACAATAGAAAAATATACACATCAAGTTTTTGGGTACGTTTTTTGGGTACGTTTTTGGGTACGATTTGAGTTCTCTCGGTAGCTCGCGATGAAGATTGTGTGTCACGCTCTTCTTCAGTTTCTATATTTCTTCTTTTAAATATTCTGTTACGATTTTTCTCAAGGCGTAACTCACGTTCCTCAGCTGTTTCATTTGCTCTTTTTTCCTTGAACTTCTTCGATTTGGAGGTTTGTTTACTAATGCTTTTTTGGGTGGCATTTTTAATGATTACAATAATTCTGTGAAGAAACATGATTGGTGAAGGAAAATACAATTTTCAATCACAAACCACAATTCACAATCGGTCCAGCGGCCACCCGTTTTAGAGCCTATACGGATCAAAGCCACACACTTTCTCTTTTATATATATCGATTAACGTATGTGTGTGTAAATATTTATGTATGGGACTCAAGTTTCTATTTGCCAATGACATTTCACTATTAAACCAACCTATTACAATTTAATTGTCATCGTGCAAAAAACCGAAATCTACCTTTCAATTCAATTTATTGTTTATTTGATATTGATTAATGCGATGTAACGGAATTTTTTGGGAAGCAATTATTATTAACAAATAGCAACAGTTGAAGCAATATTATAGTGTCAGTGGTAGGCCATTGGAAAACCAAAAAGGCGCAAACTATCAGTTAATCAAAACTAGCAAACAGCAGAAATCAAAAGAATGTATAAATAAAGAATCTCTCACGTTCCTTAAACCGTAACGGGGTAGACAGTGACAGCTTTCGCTGTCTACATTACACCTATGTAATTAGGTCATTAGGTTATGTGACAAGCTATTGCCATCGGGAACTTATTAAGCAAGTGATTTTTGTACTAAAAATTCGAAAAAATTTAGGCGACTAGGATTCAAAACTGCGGCCATCAGAACGTCATCCAAACCGCTTAACCACTATGTTATTGTAACACTATGCCACTATAATTGTAATACAAAATCATTGCTAACATAGGACCAAATAAATCGACGATTGCTGGAGAAAGTTATAAGACGGCATCAATATGGTCTCTACAAAATTGGGCCAACTTTGAAATATTAGCGAATTGATTTCATTGGACAAATATTTGTTCAAACCTTTTAATAGTTGCCTTTGATATTTTATTGATCAATGAATTGGGAAATCAAAGATTTTGATTTTTAACCTGACTTCAAAAAAACTAGGAGTTTCTTAATTGGTCTATAAGTTTTTTGTTTTTCTCAATATAACACTAACCGTTATTCATTTATTTTTTATTGGAAAGGATGTACTTCAAAGGTTGTTTCATGGGTGTTTGGTTAGATTCTGATTAATTCTATTTCGTAATATACTTACCATAATTAGGAAATAGAAAAAGGGCATCCCGCGCGTTATAACGTTTGGCGTTTGATTTTTTAAAGAAAGTTTTTTTTTTTAAAGAAAGCTAACAATATTTTTTTTCATAAATATTACTATCTTTCTTGTTAACTAATCCAACGAAGCTTATGCTTGTGCTAGGACATGGTTCACGTCAATAGTCGAATGGTGGATTCGAACCCACGACCTTACGATTCGCAAACCGTACCCTAAACCATTAGGCTATTGACGCTTCGGTTTTTGTTTTCATTCGTAAATAAATTTGTTAATTAATTACTAAAGTAAATGAAGCTGTCTGAAACTAAAACAAAGCATAAAGAAAAAGTGGCTAGAGATAAAATATAGCCGTGAGCAAAAATAAAGGGTCGGTTAAGAAAGTTTGAATATCTCGGAAGATAAAGACGCTAGCTAACTGAAATAAATTATCTTTAAAATAAAATAAAATCTTTTAGTAATTTATTTATATTTTATTAATTTAAAAATACCGTATTATCCAAGTTTACGTAAGATATCCTTTTTCGTTTAAGTCTATGTTTTTAATGAAATATAAATAAATTAATAAAAATATTTTATTTCATTCTAAAGATATTTAATTGTCTATCAGTTAGCTAACGTCTTTATCTTCCGAGATATTCAAACTTTCTTAAACGACCCTTTATTTTTGCTCACGAGTGTAAATTAAAAGAACTTTTCACTTCCGTTTATTATTTTTTTTATATTAAAATTATGTCCATATGTGACAGATGAGGTTTTAGTTAAATACTTTAGGCAGAATTTTAGTTAATGTTCCAGCTACTTAATAATCGTAAGACAAAAAAAAGTTTTGACGATTCTTTGGTACTTACTATAGCTTAATGATGTTAAAAGGAAAAATAGTATCCAACGAGTTCTAATCATTTTTATTTTAAGCATATCACTAAAATATTGTTATATTAATTAGAGCACTCGAAAAAAGTTTCGTCTAACATTTTATTTTAAATACACTTTTCAAAAGTTCACAGTCAAAAATATTTCCGGCCATGATGAACTGCGAATATTTTAAGTTACGAATGAAACTACGCGATTCCCCGCATGTCCACGAATACACGTGCGACCTCGCGCGCGTCTGATCTCGAACTGAAGCAGGACAGTTGTCCCCTACCATACGTTCTCGCTACGAGCTGGGAACGTTACGTCCCGTTTAATGGAGTGATAGATGGCACTGGCGGAGTGATAAATCGGTGACGTTACGCGAGGGACGCTTTCAGATTTTCGTTTTCTAGACAACGGGCGACGGATCGGGATTTATGGCCCTATCTGCTGGTTTCATAGATATAAAATTAATTGAATAAAAAAATGACATTTACGGCACTTCAATATTACATTTTATTATTCTGCGCCAAGAACAGAAAGCGCTGCAAGTATAAATACGAGTTAAACTACATACACATAAGCTCTTTGTTATGCCTAATTGTCCGCGGGGAGCCAGGAGACTCATAATACATGTTTTACTTAGTTTGAGCTCCTGACTCCCACATCCACCTATTATAGGTAATTGTATCACAAATGTACTACATAATATGGAAGCCAAAAAAAGCGCCAATACGCGCGGACGCTTTTTTATCAACCCACTTTAAAAATTGAGGTAATAACGGTTCTCAATTACTTTTTTCATTTGAAAGTTGCTGATCCCTGTATAGTACCATTCTGAAAATGGCATCCATGGCAAAACCACATAAGTCTTAAATTTATATTAGGTGCGCGACAAATGGACTAATTAATGTCACGCCAACTGATTTCGTTCATTTTTTATTGGAAAAGATGTACTTCAAGGGTTCGATGAGAGTTTGATTAGGTTCTGATTAATTCTATTTCGTAATATTGACGACTTTTTTTTTTTTCTTTCTATGACGAACTACACAGATTGGCCAGAGAAGCTGGCCTTGACTGCTTCACCGGATTGAGAGGTGGCATAGCTCTTAGGTCGTTTAGCCTGAACCTCTATCGCTATTAACTCAACAAAACGGTCCCCCTAGTGAGGAGCAATCTCGGCTTGGACGGTTACTATGTTACGCGTAAGTATTCCGATCCGAGGGCGGCCGAGAGGGCCGAACATCGACTCGGTCGTTTGCTATTTCACGGATAATCTAAGTGACATTCAAAAGCTAAACTAACTTTGAGTGCCACTTCGGGAAGCGTTGGCACTGGGAGAAGAAGTGGCCGAAGAAACTCCAGCAACGCTCCTAACATCTAAGGGGTGGGGCCTGCCCATAAAATAGCGGTAACGCGCAAGGATTATTCGCAACCTCCGACGATTTTTTGTTATTATTATTGACGATAATTTGGAAATACAAAGAGGGAATCCGCGCGTAATAACGTAAAAATATACTGCTTATGATATTTAGGAATTATGTAGTATATCTACGGAACCCAAGCTCCTAAGTGAACTAAAATTGTATGTTACCTACTTGGAAACAAACAAAAAATATCGGGTCACAAATTCACAAAAAAAATGAATTGAAAAGCTTCGCCCTTTTTAAATTCGTTTAAGATAATCAAATCTTCTTCATCATACTGTCTTGCATTACACCACTTCATTTTATTAATTACGTTTTCGTAAACTTTAATTACGTAAATTTACGTAATGCGCCTGCCCATCGTGTAGGTGAGCGACCGCGTGCACTTTTTCCGTCTACCTGACCAACGACCATTACCTTTTCGAGGTTATCAGGATTTCTACGTGTTCAAAATATTGCAGTATGCGTTAAAAGCAAAGAGTTGATAGTCTTGTTGTTATTCTGAGTGTCGTAAGAATGGATACGTTAGTTCGGCGAGAGGTCCTTGGAATACGCAACATCCGCTTCCAACACCACATTTCAGAAGCGGAAATATCGTATTATCAAAGCGAAATTCTTTAGTAGCTAGATAACGATTTTCAACAGTAGGGGCTCTTAGATTTTAACGGAATAGGTACTTCACTCCCTCGAGTACCAGCTATACAAGAGATCATCTTTATAACTCGAGCTCGAGATATTTTATAACCATTCTCGTATTTAGCCCGTATCTCCTTTAATCATTTGTACTTCGGATCTTGTTTTATTTGTCTTTGTACTTTATTTGTATATATATATTATATAGTTACGCTGAGCGATTGGATAGGCTGTGTTTGATCAGGCGAAGTAAGCTTTCGGCCTATAAGTAAGATAAACAATTTTTTTTTGTGTATATATGAAAAGAAACACTTTTATAATAATTTCAGTATGGCGAAGCATTCTTACGTGATCTTAACTGGTTTGGCAGGCGTGATATATGTTTAACTCCTGCGTTTGAATTAGGTGGCAAGATGTACAACAATCCATTTGAATAAGTCTAGCTACCTCTCTTCTTAAAATAGATTGGTGTAGATGTAGTAGCCCTGTATTTCTGGGCTCGTAGAATAAGGCTATGGTATCCCCTGCCTGTCGTAGAAGGCGACTAAAAGGGGCCTCGGGTTTACTGGGCGACAAGGGTAGGGGCTTATGTCGTCTGCCGAAGTGGACCCGGGAAGAAGGCGACATCGGCTGTCCCGTGTCGCCTTGCAACACGACGAGACACGGGCCAGGGCCAGGGCACAGGAGAGGGAGGTCAATCCCCCCCTGGGACAAGCTGCCCAGGAGTGCTGCCAGTGCCCAGTACACCGAGGAGGGTTTTAGTGCATAAGAACCCCATATAATCCCGTCTTCCCCTCAGAAGCATATCCTCCGTCTATTGACGTGAACCAACTCCTAGTTTAAGCTTAGTTAGAATGGTTAACAAGAATAGTATTAATATATGTGAAAAAAATTTTACATTAAAAAAACCTGTTAAATTTACTTAATATGTTATATAGGACCAAAAGTAGGTGAAGTCGTAAGTAACAGCTAGTTATAATCAATCTATCTTATCGTTCAACGCATAACTAAGTTATCTTCACGTCTACACATGTGTCGAAATTACTTATTTTAAGTACACACGCTACCTTAAAGACATTAATAGGCCTTACAAGCTCTTATGAACACCTGTAAGCACGTTAAAATTACGATATCGACATATAGTAACAAGAACGTCTCTAATACTTACAAGTTCGAAACTGTTCTCTTCCATACATGTCTTAAGGACTAATTTTGCCTGAATTGTAGTTAAAGACCACGTTAAATTTAATCGTGGCTACGTCATATGTACCAATTTCAGCTGAAGACGGCCACATGCCAGCTAATTCAACTGCGCTGGTAGCAGATGGCGATGCAGGCTGCCATTATTGTACGTCATCTCAGTAACGATGTAGTGATGGATAGGCTTATGTAAATTTATCGATATTTTAGTAGCTTGTTTATTCCGTACTTATATTTTGTAAGTTTGCATTTAAAGCTTAGAAGTGTAGTTTTCTATGTATATGAATATATGTGAATATGAACTTGAGTTGCATAGTTAGCACGCTAGCAACCCAAGTACGATCACCGGTGCCGGCACCAATAAATTTGTTGTTGCAATTTTATGTGCTGATTTACCACGCGCTCCGCGGTGAACGAAATATCGTGAGGAAACCTGCATGTCTTAGAAAATTTTTCTAAGGCATGTGAAGTCTGCAAATCCGCACTAAGGCCGCGTAGTGGACTATGCCCGTAGGACATATATATTACATATAACAAGGCTTTAGCTTATATCGAGTTTATTAGTTGGTTTATCTGAAAAAAAAATTGCGAGTCCTTTGTTTTATCCATAAATGTATGAAAATAAGGATTTTTTTTTATGACGAACTACACAGATTGGCCAGAGAAGCTGGCCTTGACTGCTTCACCGGATTGAGGTAGCATAGCTCTTAGGTCGCTTAGACTGAACCTCTATTGCTAGTAACTCGACACAACGGTCCCTCCGGTGAGGGGTAACTTCGGCTTGGACGGTTACTATGTTACGCGTAAGAATTCCGATCCGAGGGCGCCCGAGAGGGCCTAGATGAAAAAAAGGATCATTGATAAAAATATATTGAGAATCGAACCAAAATCGTTCGTTTCTTTTTTTTTCATCTATTATTTTATTGTATAAAATATATTTTAATCTCATAACTGTTTTATTTATGTATCATATTTATTGTACTCTTACTGTCTGTATAATAATATTCCATATAAAAGTAGAATTGCGCGCGCACGTCTTTAGGTAGTCCCGGGCACCGCTGAAAATCAGCGCTGTCGCATCCTTGTGACAGCATATGCTGAGACGGTGTCCGATATTGGCATCATATGTTTTGTATTATTTGTCCGTGTAACTTTAACTGTGTTTTGTCTATTTTTCATTTTTTTTAATGTGTGTTATCTTCTGTGTGTGATGTGTTTTTGTATTGTGATGCCAATAAATAAATGTCTATGTCTATGTCTAAATCGTAAGCAAACATTTAGCCACGAGTTTAACAGTGCTTCTGATTTATGTGGAATACAATATTTATTGAGGTATTATAAATGATACAGAACGCATTACGGGAATATTAATTTATTTGTACTCGAGCGTAATCTTAATTGGAAAATGATGGAATCAATCCCATTACATTTGAAACTCGTAAAAGCTTTTAAGTCTTTTCAAATTAGATATTATTATCATATTTGTATTACATATTTCTCTTTGCGAGCTTTAATAACTTAGTAGCTCAACTATTTGCTAGAAAGAGTCCCATCAAAATCGGTCTAGACGTTTCAGAGATTAGCGAGAAAGGAACAAACAGACAAAAATTTAAAAAAAATTGGTATATGTACCGTAAAGTTATTTCAATATTACAAACAGACACTCCAATTTTATTTGTTTCTTATAGATTGCCGTTTCTCCGTTTTTAAGTACAAAAATCGACTTCCTATATTTTTTTAAACGGAAAGCTGGCTAAATTTCTTTTTTTTATATATTACTAACATTCTCGTTAACCATTCCAACTCAGCTTAAGCCTGTGCTAAGAGATGGTTTACGTCGATAGTCGAATGGTGATTCGAACCCTTGACCTTACGATTCGCAGACCGTACCCTAAACCATTAGGCTATTGACGCTTCACTCTGTTTCACTTAATTTGTGCCCACTTAACTCTGGAAAGCTGACGAAATTACTAAACAGTAGAAGAAGAATTTCATCTGAGTAGATAACAAAGCCACGACTATTTCTGCTAGTAAACAGTATTATGATTGTGATATGCAAATATCCTTAATAATTAACGAATTAGAAGTCAAATACAAGTGCCTGTGTAATTTAAAATTAACTGTTAAAAAGATGAAAGAAAAAAACTGAATCATGAAATAATAAAAATAAATGAATATATCGATATACTACTGTACAACACTAGAACAGAACGGCTTGCTGTCTAAAAGCTATTAGCAGTTGGCGCCGGAGCCACACCTGTGACTGTCATTTCCTACAGAGAGATTACTTACCATCCAAGGCGTTCACTTAGCCTATGTACTTGAAACGTTGACGTCTATCACGAGCATCAACAAGAAAGATATGACGTTAAGTAGAATGGCAAATGATGCATTTTTTCTTGATAACCCTACTTAAATGACCTAAATTTAAACTTCCTGAGTATGATGACGATTCCTGGTTCAAGAGAAAAACTAATAAGTTTAGTGGGTAAAAATCCACATAACCCTGCCTTCCTCCCACAAGGCGGGGTATCTTCTTGAAGAACCCCCCCACCCCCGTCACCAAAAAAAAATTTAGTTGGCGGCAAATAAATTTGGCGCTGCCCATTAATGCGCAGAAGTCAAAAATAAGATATCACAGGGGAGTGAAAATGATTGTCTCTCCTGTTGTACTTCTGCACCGCGCACCGATACAATACCGGGGTCTCGCTCTTAGTGTAGAGTCGCTTACTAAATTTTATGTTAATTCACTTTTGTCAGCAACGTTGTTTCCCTACCTTTACGATTTGGGGACCTTCAAGAAACGAGCGTACTCCTATCTCAAAGGCTGGCAACGCACCTGCAGCTCCTCTGGTGCTGTGGATTTTAATAGGCCGACGGTGATTACTTAAAAAAAGGGCGAGTCATATGCCCGTTTGCCATTTTTCCTATAAAAAAAAACTAATATTTCACAATCAAGATCCTTAGAGAATCGTTTTCTTAACTGACTTTATGTACTAGACGAAACCCTTCAATTGTCGTTCATAATCCCCTAGATACCGCGCAACTCATAATGTACGCCATAGGAAACTTTATACGGAAATTATTTTCTTCTATTCTTCCTAAGATATGAGTATCTTAACCAACAAAAAAGCTGTTTTTAACGAGCATTCCCCACTCTCCTCTAATTTGAGCCAGGTGCAGTCGTCTGGAGTTTCCGTCTGGTAGTGGGCGCCCTTCCTCATTTTTCCCAGTAGTAGATTTCTTTTTTAATTATTTTAATCAAATTCAAAATTGGAGTAGGTTGTCATTTAAATACATAATTTTTTCAAATGCTTTGTTTGTTTATTTTTTTATTTTTATTTATAAACTCTTTATTGCTTACACTTATTTAAAAAAAATATTAAAAAGACACAAAAATGCATAAATAAAGCGGCGGCCCTATTGCTAATCTCATCCAGGTGCGATCTCTTCCAGACAACCTTTGCATGGAAACAAATAGTAAAAAGAAACGGCGGGAGTTTATTATAAGTAAAGATATACTTTACTATAGATAATAATAAAACATACATACAAGCATACATACATATAATATAGGTATAGATATAAACATATCAAAATATAAATTACCGCATAACTTTCGACGGGGTGAACCGATGTTGGTGATTCTTTTTTTTTTTGAAAGCTGGTGCTTCCTGTATAGTCCCAATTAAATCTAAACGTATGATTTTTTTTAAATTACTCTCCGCGGGTCAAAAATATATTGGAACAGGACAAAAAGTGAATAGTAACGAATACATAAAATCTTATCGCATACAGCTATAACTTGAAACAATATTTGTAGCTTCAAGATGTTGCTGATCAAGACAAAGTTGCGCTCGTGATTGTTCAATTAGCAAAGCGGTTAAATTTACCGGTACTCCGTTTAAAATATCATTCTCTACCATTTTTATTTAGGCCTATTTTAAAAAAGAAATACACTTTTCGCGCAATTTTACATTTCTCCAACTGTTGGTTACATACAAAAATTAAATTTAGTTGATAACCGACTTTAAAAAAGGAGCTCTACAATTCGATATGTATATATTTATGTGTGTTACCTCAGAATTTTCTGTCTTGTCTTGTTTTGTTTGGTTATTTTGATG
The DNA here is from genome assembly GCA_029286785.1 of Meandrusa payeni. Classification (NCBI taxonomy): domain Eukaryota; kingdom Metazoa; phylum Arthropoda; class Insecta; order Lepidoptera; family Papilionidae; genus Meandrusa; species Meandrusa payeni. The sequence goes on along the minus strand of JAGSMX010000016.1, from coordinate 3,769,750 downwards.
ATTCTTTTTTTATTTAAATTTGGTTCAATTATAACAATCCACGAGAAAAAATGTCTTAAAAGAGGTCGCCTCTCATCGCATAAACGCATCTAGTACGAATTTTTAGGAAAATCACCGTGACCTGAGTTATATCGGCATAACAAGGAAGCCAATATACACATCGAATTCTAGAGATATAAGTAATGTGACCGCGCAAGTTGTTCATTAGTTTAAAAGCACCCTTCGTTCAGCATATTTAGTGTGATAACTTAAGATATCTAATAGCACGCCCATTGTAAAAACTAACGCTAGTTATATCGGCATAGCAAAAAAGCCGCTATACACATCGAGTTTCATAAATAAAGTTATCAGTAACGTGACCCCTCAGGTCATATCCCCTTTGTCCAGCATTTCTAGTGTAATAAATTAACATATTTAGTAACACTCCCTCCATAAGCAATTATAAGACACACAAAGTCAGTCTACAATTGTTCTGCAAGTAAAGAACATCTCCTGTTTCTTTTTATAAGCCTGCCACCGTCACCCGCGACCTAACTCACTTTTTATTAAAAAAAAATTTATTTAAATTTGGTTCAATTCTAACAATCCACGAGAAAAAATGTCTCAAAAGAGGTCGCCCGCACGTTGCAGCCTTCCATGTTAAATCCATCAATGATTTCATTTGAAGTCGGTTTTTGATTCTAAAACTTATACACAATTTTTGACAGGGAGCAGTTCAATAAGTTAAGTCAAAGTTAAAGTTACAGCCTTTTTTATGCATGTAATATATATGTCCCACTGCTGGGCGCAGGCCTTCTCTGTAAAGAGAGTATAAGGGCGTAGTCCGCCACGCGGCCCTAGTGCGGATTGGCATTTCTTAACATATGATAGAAAAAATTTCGAAGACATGTAGGTTTCCTCACGATGTTTTCCTTCACCGCCGAGCGCGTGGTGATCAGCTTATAAAATTGCAACAACAAATTTGGTGTCGGGACCTGGGATCGAACTCGAGTTGCTGGCCTGCTATGTAACTTTTTTTTTTTTGTTCACGGGGAGGAAATCTTCAGAAAGATACCCCGCCTTCTGGGGGGAAGGCGGCGGTTATGTGGGGTTCTTACCCACTAAAACCTCCCCGGTGGCCCTTTCCTCGGTGCATGACGAGGGGCTCCGGGATCTCAAGTGGAACGCACCGGAGCCCCTCTGCACTGTGCTCAAGGAGAGCACGTCGCAGCGCAAGGCGACACGGGCCAGCCGATGTCGCCTTCTTCCCGGGTCCACTTTGGTGGACGACTCAGGCCCCCACCCTTGTCGCCCAGTGAACCCGAGGCCCCTTTTAGTCGCCTTCTACGACAGGCAGGGGATACCGTAGTCTTATTCTTGAGAGCCCAGAACTACAGGCCTGCTATGTAACTTGAGCCAACCGCCCGGACACTGAGCTACCACGGCTCACACGATACACAGCAGTTCAATACGTCAGAGTCAATAGTCGAATACGACTGCTGCGTCCTCTATCCATTATTAATTGTCTTAAACATTTGTCGGAGTGAAAGTCAACAGACTGACTAAATTGCCTCAACTATTTGAGTTTGTAAACACACAGAGCAGATGTCGCGCTGACCCAATAAACCTTCCCTTACGTTTTACACGAGTACCATTTTCAATTTTTAAACAGTTCATTTTCATTTCATGTCCAACATCTACTATTTCAACTAATCTCGATGCTTACTTTAATTTGTTTTAAAAAAGAATGGTAATGTATTTTTTTCCTATTCAGCGCTGCTAGTTTTGAGCTCGTAGAATAAGACTACGGTATCCCCTGCCTGTCGTAGAATGCGACTAAAAGGGCGACAAGTGCCTCTGTCCTTACCTGAAGTGGACCCGGGAAGAAGGCGGCATCGGCTGGCTCGTATGGCCTTGTGCTTCGAGGGCACAGGGGGAGGGATTAACCTCCTCCCCGGGACATGAGGGGCTCCGGTGTATCTTGTTGAAGATTTCCCCCGTCAAAAACTTTTTTTTGCTAAAAACTACCATTCATATTAACAATTACTAATAAGCCTAAGCCTATGCTAGAAAATGGTTTATATCAATAGTAAAACGGTTGAGTTGAGTGGATTTTAGTTTGTATATTATTGTATATTATATTTATATCTGCTTATATTTGAAGTTATACTTCTTTAGGCGCGTTATGAAAAATGATGAAAGTGAACTTTTAAGATGCGCATGACTGCATACACAATTGTAATCATAGTTAGCTAGAAACATATGACACCCAGGGATTGTTATTTATAATAACTACTTCCAATGATATCTTAGTGATTTACCAGAACCTTATTGTATCTTTAATTCAACGGTTTCATTTGCTTCCTAGCGGGCCTCACGTGTGTAGTGTGCGGCGCGATGTGAGGCGTGTGACCTTGCGCGGCCGATGTGTTGTGCCCGTCGAGTTGTGTCGTAATAGTTTCGTTGAGAACAACTCAGTTCTTTTCAGAACTAAATCTTTAAAGTATATGTAATGAAAGCCACAGACACATTAACTTGACATTGCAAACAATAATTTAACTTCATTAGTTTGTAATCTGACTTCTAATTAATTTAGTATAATGATTGTAATGACGTGCAGTTGTAACGGTATTCGTTAAAATAATTCCTTGTGCAACGTTACGATGTCTGAATAAATCGAGTGTATTAGTTATTCGACTATTTCATACCACAAGACCTACAAGTTAATACACATATTATATATTTTAAAAACGATGATAGTAACAGGTTGAAACTGCAGTGAAAATGTGCTTGTATACTTTTTCAAATGCTCCAATATAATAGTTTATGTAATGTACACCATATTAATACACAACCGAATCGGGCCCGCCTTAGTCTACACAGGTTTTTTGGCTGAAAACCAGCGCTGTGTGTGTGTGAGCACAGCACATGCTGAGCCAACTCTTTTTTCGGCACAATTTCTATTTTGTTCTTTTTTTATGTTGTTTCTGTTTACTTTTGTTTATGTTGTTTTTTGTCTCGTTTTACCTGTTGTTTTTGTGTTCTTGTGTCGAATAGATGTTTTTTCTATTTCTATTTATAAATGAGGTTAACTATCCGTAATTTTTATTTATCATATAAATTATAAATATAATTATTATTTTTTTTGTTCTTTTAAAATTGATATTTATTGACTGTGTTGACTATCCTATTCCTGTTTCACTCCTTTTAATATTTTGTCGTAATTTATTAATTGCATGCAATTACAAACGACTTTCTAATAATCCCAAAGTATAACTTCTCTGGCGCGTACATATATGCATGTATGGTATACGCAACCTTTTTTTAAATGTATTTCAAAAATCAACCCCTTTCTAAGAATTCCCTGTCCGGTGAAAGTAAAGCCGGGGACTAGACGAAACCCTTCACTTGACGTTCCGCTTAATCCGCGATATCCTTTAAGTCACTTAAGGGATTCCTACATCTTTCAACTCCTGTGGAATTTCATGTCACAAAATGTTTTATAAGCAGTATTTTTTTTTCTTAGTCTCGTTTCTAGTAATTTTTTTCATTCTACGAGTATTTAAGCTTTGTAAATATTAACAGACACGAAGATTATTATGAGTCCTCACGTTCTTAACTCTAACATGGTAGGCAGAGAGCTATTGCTGTCCGCTTATTGGATCCCATATTAATTTATTAGATACAGTAAACACCATTACAATAAAAAATACAAAATATATATAAGACAAGCTTGCGGTGCGAGCGGCAGATAAAGGAGGTGGCAAAGTTGAAATTTGGAAAGAGCATATCAAAATCTATATAATTGTCAATTTTCAAAACTCCCGGAAAATTTTCCAGGTAACCTCTATTTTTTCGACCGAATGACTGTACTATTACTAATTAAAAATATATACTAATTTCTAATTTTTACTACTAGCTAAGAAGCTCGACGAGGGGGTCGAGGGTGAATGCCTTCTAGAGATTTCCAAGTCTCTGCCTTTGCCGTTATTGGCCATTGTTTGCCAGCCGCATGCCTAATGTCGTCTGTCCATGATGTTGACTTAACACCACATACTTAATGCAAATTTAAGATGATTTTCTCGTGGATGCCATTGCCAATGAAACCAAATTGTGTTGTGCCCGTCGAGTTGTGCCCGTCGAGTTGTGCCCGTCGAGTTGTGCCCGTCGAGTTGTGCCCGTCGAGTTGTGCCCGTCGAGTTGTGCCCGTCGAGTTGTGCCCGTCGAGTTGTGCCCGTCGAGTTGTGCCCGTCGAGTTGTGCCCGTCGAGTTGTGCCCGTCGAGTTGTGCCCGTCGAGTTGTGCCCGTCGAGTTGTGCCCGTCGAGTTGTGCCCGTCGAGTTGTGCCCGTCGAGTTGTGCCCGTCGAGTTGTGCCCGTCGAGTTGTGCCCGTCGAGTTGTGCCCGTCGAGTTGTGCCCGTCGAGTTGTGCCCGTCGAGTTGTGCCCGTCGAGTTGTGCCCGTCGAGTTGTGCCCGTCGAGTTGTGCCCGTCGAGTTGTGCCCGTCGAGTTGTGCCCGTCGAGTTGTGCCCGTCGAGTTGTGCCCGTCGAGTTGTGCCCGTCGAGTTGTGCCCGTCGAGTTGTGCCCGTCGAGTTGTGCCCGTCGAGTTGTGCCCGTCGAGTTGTGCCCGTCGAGTTGTGCCCGTCGAGTTGTGCCCGTCGAGTTGTGCCCGTCGAGTTGTGCCCGTCGAGTTGTGCCCGTCGAGTTGTGCCCGTCGAGTTGTGCCCGTCGAGTTGTGCCCGTCGAGTTGTGCCCGTCGAGTTGTGCCCGTCGAGTTGTGCCCGTCTAGATGTGTTTTCTTAATACCAGTCAGTAACTCAGTTCTTTTAGAACTTAATCTTTAAAGTATATGTAATGAACGCCACAGACACATTAACTTGGCATTGCAAACAATAATTTAACTTTATTAGTTTGTAATCTGACTTCTAATTAATTTAGTATAATGATTGTAATGACGAGCAGTGGTGACGGTATTCGTTAAAATAATTCCTTGTGCAACGTTACGATGTCTGAATAAATCGAGTGTATTAGTTATTCGACTATTTCATTCCACAAGACCTACAAGTTAATACACATATTATATATTTTAAAAACGATGATAGTAACAGGTTGAAACTGCAGTGAATATGTGCTTATATATTTTTTCAAATGCTCCAATATAATAGTTTATGTAATGTACACCATATTAATACACAACCGAAGCGTGCCCGCCTTAGTCTACACAGGTTTTTTTGGCTGAAAACCAGCGCTGTGTGTGTGTGAGCACAGCACATGCTGAGCCAACCCCTTTTCGGCACAGTTTCTATTTTGTTCTTTTTTTATGTTGTTTCTGTTTACTTTTGTTTATGTTGTTTTTTGTCTTGTTTTACCTGTTGTTTCTGTGTTCTTGTGTCGAATAAATGTTTTTTCTATTTCTATTTCTTTTTCTTATAGAGGTTAACTATCCGTAAGTTTTATTTATCATATAAATTATAATATAATTATTTATTTTTTTTTGTTCTTTTCAAATTGATTTTTATTGACTGTGTTGACTATCCTGTTCCTTTTAATATTTTATCGTAATTAATTATTTGCATGCAAACGACTTTCTAATACTCGTAATACTAAAGTATAACTTCTCTGGCGCGTACATAGGTATACGCAACCTTTTTTTTAAATGTATTTCAAAAATCAACCCCTTTCTAAGAATTCCCTGTCCGGTGAAAATAAAGCCGGGGACTAGACGAAACCCTTCACTTGACGTTCCGCTTAATCCGCGATGTTCTTTAAGTTACTTAAGGGATTCCTACATCTTTCAACTCCTGTGGAATTTCATGTCACAAAATGTTTTATAAGCAGTATTTTTTTTTCTTAGTCTCGTTTCTAGTATTTTTTTCATTCTATTTAAGCTCTGTAAATATTGACAGTATTCTTAAGATCTTTAGATATTCTAAACAATTCAACACGAATATTATTATGAGTCCTCACGTTCTTAACGCTAACATGGTAGGCAGAGAGCTATTGCTGTTTGCTTATTGGATCCCATATTTATATATTAGATACAGTAAACACCATTACTATAAAAAAATTAAAAATATATAAGACAAGCTTGCGGTGCGAGCGGCAAACATACATACATTTGATGACCCAAATAAGCATACAGCGGGCATGACCGGAGCATTTGGTGACGATCCTCTGCATCCTGTCCACAATCACACGCACTCTCATCGCATAAACGCATCTCATACGAATTTTTAGAAAATCACCGTGACCTGAGTTATATCGGCATAACAAGGAAGCCAATATACACATCGAATTCTAGAGATACAAGTAACGTGACCGCTCAAGTTGTTCATTAGTTTAAAAGCACCCTTCGTTCAGCATATTTAGTGTAATAACTTAAGATATCTAATAGCACGCCCATTGTAAATTATTATAGAATATAAACTAACACTAGTTATACCAAATTCCACCGCCACCATCTTGATGGTTGGCGTTCAACGACTGTACGTTTTCGCGTAACTTTCTCCCACGCACTGGCAACTTGTGGAATCAACTGTCGCCAGCGGTGTTTCCGAACGTTTACGATTTAGGGACCTTCAAGAAGAAACGAGCCTATTCCTATCTCAAAGGTCGGCACGCACCTGCAGCTCCTCTGGTGCTGTGGATGTTCATGGGCGACGGTGATGACTTGAGATCAGGTGAGCCGTATGCTCGTTTGCCACTTTTCATATAAAAAAATATCTGCATAGCACAAAAGCCGCTATACACATCGAATTTCATAAATAAAGTTATCAGTAAGGTGACCTCTTAGGTCATATAAGTCCCCTTTGTCCAGCATTTCTAGTGTAATAAATAAACATATTTAGTAACACTCCCATAAGTAATTATAAGACATCATTGTATTACGATATTATTTAAACTAATGCTTTATTAAATCAAAGTCAGTCTACAATTGTTCTGCAAGTAAAGAGCATCTCTTGTTTCTTTTTAAAAGCCTGCCACCATCACCCGCGAGCTAACTCACTCTAGGAGTTCACATAATCCAGAGCGATCCAAGTTAAGATCAGTTGAAAAGTGTAGATAATGGATAACTCTGTCCACCTCGGTTAGTTAAACGAAGCGTGAAAGCTTGTTATGAAATATATACAGCACGCGCTGAATGCAAGATGCTGCGGTACCAAGGATTCTACACTTTTAATTAGCCAATCACTGAAGTAGTTGAAAGCTTTGCGGAAATTGCAAATAAAAATGTCAATAAGGGGGAAATTTTTAATTACCTTTTCTTTCCACGGACAGGTAATTAAGATTCTATTGAATTACCTTTTTTATGTGTTAAAGTTACAGTCTTTATATATGTCCCACTAATGGGCACAGGCCTTCTCTGTAAAAAGAATATAAGGGCATAGCCCGTCACGCGGTTCTAGTGTGGATTGGCAGACTTAACATGTCTTAGAAAAAAATTCTAGATTCCTCACGATGTCCTTCACCGCCGAGCGCGTGGTACATCAGCACATAAAATTGCAACAGCAAATTTTTTGGTGCTAGAACCGGAGATCAAGCTCGGATTGCTACCGTTCTATGCAATGCCCGGACACTGAGCTATCACAGTACGGCTTCATATGTTAATCTGATGTTAATTCCTTATTCTATGACGATAATTGAAAAAAAAATTCCAACAATATTTTGGTTCACAAATATTATTAAAATTGTTGTTAAAAATTCTAAGCTCAAGCTAGTGTAAATTTGTTGCAGTACATTTGTATGAATTGCCCGTATAAAGTTATATCTATATATATATAAAAGGAAAGTGTGTGGGTATGTTCCATATAGGCTGCGAAACGGCTGGACCGATGTCAATGAAACTTTCAGGGGATTTTCAGATTGACCTGGCAAGCAATCCTGTGAAGTTTGGTGACGATCGGAGCACTTCTCCTTTTGAACTGTCAAATACAGCTTTTATTTACTATGATATTACTACTACGGGTATGTGATTTTAAATTAAATATTTAATTATGTAAGTTTATTGTTTAAATAAAATAAAGCAAAATCTAACCCGGCAAAGCGGGCTGGGTACGCTAGTAAAAGATAAAAAAACAAGATACTAGCAGATATAGATAATACAGAAACAATTATTATTTCCATATTCTTATACGTACAATCAGAATCTCTTCTGATAGTGGAAAATTCCAGTCGGTCCCCAATTTCCTTTACTGGTGGGCGTGTCAATCTTCGAAGCACCTATATTGGCGCTGAAAGTAGAGGTCGGGGTTTCATGCAGCTTCAGGCCTGTAGACACGGAGTAATCAGTTCTTTTCGCAATCGGTATATGGGCTACGGAGGCAGCCGCGTGCGCAACGTCCCTGTAAAGTAATCCATTTTTTTTATTCTTCTCTTCTCAATCTCTTCCCCAGCTGATCATGACTTATTTCATAAAAAGGGACAGACGAGCTTACATCTCACTCTCATTACTCCATTCTCTCTTCTTTTTCTATTGTTTTAGTACATATTAGTGAAAGAATAATACAATAATATACATACATATAGTTTTGAGAGATACACACACCCATGCACGCACGCTTACACCCACTGTTCAACGAAATTGTTTGAATTGCTGCCAAGCATAGTGCAGAGGGGCTCCGGTGCGTTCACTGAAGATCCCTGAGCCCTTCACCATGCACCGAGAAAAGACCACTGGGAGGGTTTTAGTGAGTAAGAACCTGACATCACCCCGCCTTCCTTCCAAAAGGTGGGGTATCTTTTTATAAATAAGCTTTATGCTAGAGATTGTTCACGTCAATAGTCGAATGGTGCATTCGATCCTACGACCTTATTATACGCAGACTGTACCCTATACCATTGCACCTAAACCACCAAGGCAACGGCCGCATCAAAAGAGAAAATTATAGACTACAACCTAAAAATGGCTATGAGAAACGGGGACGCAGCGGTCGCGGAGAAACTTTTAACAATGCAACGAGGCGTCGACGACGCGTGAACCAAAGCATTCTCCAGCACCACCTTCAAAATCAGGTATTATAAAAAAATATGTAGTAACTGTAGAGGTAGTATACCTCTATTCAAAAAAAACCAAAGCAACCAATTCAAGAGTATTACAAAAGAGCACGGACATAAGTCTGTGGTTGCGCTTTATTGAAAGAAAAAAAAACCTAAACAATTAGGCTATTGACGTTTCGAAATATATTTCCAAGTAAAAACACATCTACCTACTTCAAATCTACGCTTTAAATGAAAATTGACCCTTCACCAACTAGACTATTCAAAATTGGCTTATAAACCAAGGATCAATGCAGAAAATAATGTAACTTAGTGTTACTTCATTTGTGTTATAGAAGTAAGCGACTTCTCACATTTTACATACATAATAATAAGAACAGATGTGTGTATATATGTATGTGTGTGTCTATATGTGTGATAATGAATAAATGTGTCCACATTGATGTATTTTACATGCATTTTATGAAGTTTAAAAAATATTACTTGTATTGGTAATTAACACCGGCTCCGTGTGAAGAGAAATTCGGAGTGGGCCCCTTCGGGAAGTTCCTCGTGTTGAATGCGTTGACGTCAACCTTGTGATTAGCAGTATTCACCACGTTGAGATTAGCGGCAGTGGTAATTTGGTTGCCAAAGGTGGGTCTGTGAGCTGCAGTAACTCCAGCGCTGTGTCCGGCACTGTAAACAACACAATAGTGTTAGGTAAACAATATTATTCATGTGGCAACATTCGGTTTAATGTTGGTGCTGGCGCGTTATGGCCCCAGCCAGCCACGCCTCTGTCTGTAGCCTGATCTATGGTCGGGTTCAGAGCAGGATCTTGACTACACCGCGATAAGAATGGCGCTACTGGCGGTGCTTAGCTTAGTTGTCTTCAACCCTTCAAAGTTCTTCTGAAGAAAGTAGTGACCCCGTGACGTTGAAGCGGAGTTTATTACTGTCTTTCTCTACATCTAAAAAGGTTTAATAATCGTGTCCTAAATAATTGTCGTTTGGTATTCTACGTTGCATTTTTGCGCAATAATGTGCCCCAAGTGAACTAATTGAAGGAAGATATAACCGTTTCTTACTATAGTCTTATATTGACATATACACATTCTTTATTAGCATCATACAGACACACACATTTAAAAAGAAAAGGCAGTCGAACAAAGGAAGAACGTAAAATAGGACATAATACCTGGACGATATCTCAGCATTTGACGTACGCGCGTATTTACAAGTGGTCGCCTTATAGTCGACCATTGAAATTTTTTATTTCAACTATATATATATATATGTTTATCATAGTTAACCGTTGCTAAGCAACCGTAAATTGATCGCGAGTGTGTGTATCAAAGCCACGGTAGTGCGTGTAAAGTTTTTTACTGATTTCATGCATTGCATTCATGCAAAATGTAAGCAATATCCTCATATTAATATAATGAGTGCTGTATTTGTAAGGAATTTTTTTTGGACGAACTAACACAGTTGGCCAGAGATGCTGGCCTTTACTGCTTCACCGGATTGAGAGGTGACATAGAGTCAGTCGCACCGCGGCTTTAGCCTGAAGTCAAAATACAATAAATATAATACGAGTATAAATTATTATCTATATATATAAAAGAGAATGTGTGTGTGTTTGATCCGTATAGGCTCCGAAACGGCTGGACTGATTTTAATGAAACTTTCAGGGAATCTTCAGGACCTGACGAGTAATCGTGTTTGGTGACGATCGGAGCACTCCTGTTTGAACTGTCAAATACAATTTTCATTTACTACGATGATATTCTATTGTTTTATAACCCACATTTGTATTAACACATGCGTTATGTATATTTATGTCAATAGGAACCATATTGAAGTACAATGGAGTGTATTGAAGTATAATAAAGTATACTGAAGTATATTAAAGATATATAAGGATTTTGAAGTGTTCAAGGTTAGTTATAGCGCCACGAATGTATCCGTTCACTGATGCTGCTGATTTGTACATGGGTGGCAGGTAACGATCTTCACCCACTCGAGAAGAGAATGATAATGGGAGGGAAATTAATAATTTAATGTTTTGTGAGAGGTTAATTAAATATTTAATGATGTAAGTTTATTTTTAGATATAATGAAGCAAAATCTAGCCCGGCGAAGCGGGCTGGGTACGTCTAGTATATAAATATATATAATATAGTATATAAATTGATTATACTCACTCGCTAAAAACTCCCATACTAGCGGAAGCGGAATTGTAAGACGGACCCGTTGGTTTCGGGAAGTTTTTACCATCTGTATATCCGTCCACTGACGCGGATCCAAAGACACTGCCTTTCGTAAAAGATAGTCCCACATCTTTGCTCTTATCCGAGTGTTCAGCTCCGTTGAAATCAAGAGGCATTATTGATATTAAACTTGTAAATGTTAAACTTTATTCACTTTAAGCTTTGTAAAAGCTCAAACCAGACTAAACGGCGAGAACGAACCGTCTGATTTATATACAATTGAATAAAAGGCGAGGGGTTCCCCGCGTGTTGTGAGGGTTAGCAAGACAAACTATTGCATTTAAGCAAAATTGTTATAAATATCTGAAGGAAAAACTTTTACACACTTAGACATTCTCACAGTGTGTTCGCGCATGCACATGACACTCAATCTATATGTATATATAAATATACTTTCACCTACTCTCTCCAATACTTCTCTAATAGTTTTAAAAGTTAAAAGTATGTCCGTGGGGTGTAGACCTGGTGAACCATCTCATAGGTTTGTTACTAGTTCGGATACCCCGATCATGATTGTAACTTTTGTGGGACAATAAAAATGTATTGTATGTTTGTTCTTTATCAACCTATGTAGGGTAGACAGAGATAGTCTGCTATTATTAGAAAACATAACTAGTATATTAACGAATAAACATTAAAGCCGGATTCAAATCAAACTTGTCGGAAGAAGAGGAAAAAGATAACTCCGCATCCCTATTCCTTCGTACTGCTGGAGTAGTAATTTTTTAAATAATGTTACTGATTTAGACTTTTTTATATATTTAAGTAATTTATTAAAAATTTGAGACGAAATTCTCATCATTTTTTCGTAGTTAGAACGTGGTGAGTGTAACTGGATTTCATGACTTGCCTAAGTTTCATTATGTGTTAACTGTTTTTTTTTGTAAAGTTATTTATGTAAGGATATCGTTATTCAATATGTTTCTTATTAATATGCAATTATAACATTTGTAGCTATTAATAATGTTCAGTAATTTAGTTTCATCATTTTGCCCGGTTCGTTTTTGCTGATGCACCCCGTATTGTTTTAGTGCTAGTTAATTTTTAGTGTAGATTTTATTTGATTTTTTTTGGGACGAACTAATACAGTTACAGTACAGAACCCAACATTATAACAATGACTATATGGAATCTTGTAAACGCCATAAAATGTTGTCTTTGAAAGATAGACGATCCATTCTGGATATGCTGTTTCTTTTTGATGCTTGTCACGGTGTTATAAACAGCACTGAATTAACGTTGACTAAAAAAAGCTAAGAGTTCCCTTATACCGCACATACAAAACCAATCTGTTTCATGTCCCCGTTAAACGTATCAATTATGGTAAAAATTCAATTGCCTGCAGAACGCACAGAACGTATAATAACTATTTCTCTGAGATTGATATTTTTATAGGAAGTAAAAATCAGTTTAAAAGAAAATTAATACAGATTTTAGGTTAAAAATAGGGCAATTTGTTTTCAAAGAAGATATATGTATTTAGATTAGTTGAAGACACATATATTTCAAACGTCTCTTAAAATAACTTATTATAAAAAATGAAGTCCAAACTTGGCAGTGTGTTTAATTGTACAAGATTGTAAATTTAACACCAAGTGCTGTGTGACTTTGTAAATAAATAAATAAATAAGTTATCACTAACACAGAGAAGCTGGACTTTACTGCTTCACCGGATTGAGAGGTGTCATGGCTCTTAGGTTGCTTAGCCTGAACCTCATTTTTTTTTAAAAGAAAGCTAGCAATATTTCTTTGGCGCCCGAGAGGGCCGAAGTTTTATTGACTCTAATTTTATTTGAAGTAGGTTTTTTTTATTTATAAATGAAAAATACAAATGGTTTACGATGTACCCAGTACCAATTGATGTCGTCTGGCCGACATTAAGACCGCAAGCTGGTAATGTGAGTCACACGGACAAGTTTGGATACGGGGAATAACATCCGTTATGTATAGATAGCGTATGTATTATTTATCTCGGGACTGTACCAATCCAAAAATATGAATGATGTTGTTTTCAATTCGATATTTAACGACGAAATATTCTTGTGTGAGGCAAACAGTTTTATTATAATAATCAATGTTGGTTAGTTTGTTTATGACAAAACTAGGAAGCATTATTATCCATGAAATAGTAACCGACCGAGTCGTGGTTCGGCCCTCACGGGCGCCCCCGGATCGGAATGCTTACGCGTAACCTCACCATTATGTCGAGTTACTAGCGATAGAGGTTCAGGCTAAGCGTCCTAAGAGCTATGCCACCTCTCAAACCGGTGAAGCAGTCAAGGCCGGCTTCTCTGGCCAATCTGTGTAGTTCGTAAAAAAAGCTAGGAAGTTGAATTAAAAATACTTTATATTAACTTACGAAATTGAAATTATACACATGTACTGCTGATAAAGCGAATATCTCCATTTTTTCGTGTGAATATATGCATTTATTTATAGGTGCTCGCCGGGGAAGCGGGCATGTTATTTATGTGTTCACCTCGACGTGGTATACTGGTGCTGCAGCTTTTTTACCCTAGATTCCCGAACGGTCCCTGGTTTATCTTCCCCGGGACGTGCTTGAAAGTACAGTACAGGGGGATTCCGGTGCGTTCCCCTGGAGATCCCGGAGCCCCTCGTCATGCACCGATGAAAGGGTCACCGGGGAGGTTTTAGTGGGTGAAAACCCCACATAACCGCCGCCTTCCCCCCAGAAGGCGGGGTATCTTTTTGAAGATTTCCTCCCCGTTAACAAAAAAAAAGGTGTTTTGCCCGATCGCCTTCATGTCAGCCGCTACCGATCGCCGCCACGTTAGCTTAGGACGGCCACGCTTCCTTGTTCCTGGTGGGATCCACTACAACGCCTGCCTAGGAATGTGATTAGGATCCCGACGCAGGGTGTGACCAATCCGTGACCATTTGCGGCGCTTTATTTGCTAACTGACAGGCGATTCTCTACAGCGTGCCAGAAGTTCTTCATAGCTGATTGTTTGCGGTCAGAAGACAGACTAAAACAGCGATTGATGAAAACTTGAACCCGTTGTGATGTTACTTTTGTCAACTTCCACGTTTCGCACCCATATAGCTGGACGGATTTTACGTTGGGGCGAAAAATCGGGGAAGACTCGGTGTAATAACAATGTTTATATGATTATTTTTTCATTCACTCGTTCTGCTGAAACCGTTGAATGGTATCAGAAATCCAATACTCTCGCGCAATTGTATCTTTTATTCATTTCAATCTCACCCGACGGTTGATGGTATTGGCGCTAAGAAACAATAGCATCAAATAAAGTGTGAACCACCGGCCATTGTGATAAGAATCTTCGAGCCGAGGTCTACTTAAGCGGAGTGAATTTCACGCTGGTAGGGTTTGCGGATTAATTATTTTGCTACCACTTTTTAAAAAAATAAATAAATGACATTTTAGATGATATATAGACTGTAACTTATCCATATCTTAAGTCATTTAAGTGACAAATTTTTATGTTAATGAAAATATTATTTATGACATTATATTATTATAAGTAATTTACTTAACGCCTACTTAAGTTTTTACGTATTTTACGATTACATCGCATGTACTTGAATACATTCCAATCAAACAGTGAAATGACAAACTGGTTTTAAATTATCATTTATATGGGTTTAAAGACTATATTACTCAATAAAGACATTACCACTGAAAATAAGCTTAAAAAAGATACCACTTAACATTAGGTGGGATCGTGGATATGCACTAGTATTTACCCCACAAAATAAAATCCCAGCTGGCTTACGTTTTCGTTTTCCTGTTTCTCAAGTACAAAGATACCATTCATATTAAACTTATCATTTGTCACATTACACACGTCTCTGCCTTCTTCTTCTTTAAGCTCTACAGCCCTTTGTGTGCCTTGGCTTGGTCAAGCAACTTCCTCCACCTCGGTCTATCCGTGGCCGCAGTCCTCCAGATTCCTATGCCAATTTCTTTGGCGTCTCGATTGACACCGTCTAACCAGCAGAGCTTTGGTCTTCTCCTACCTCTTCGAGCTTCGGGATTCTCTTACGTCTCTGTCTACCACCCCGTTAAAAAAGTTTAAAAGGACTTAAAACTAACAAACCTATATCCGGTTTATAGATAGGCGCATGTTAATACCATCTCACTGCACATTGATATATTTTGTTGCACAGAGTCTGTGTTTATCGAAGCTGCCTACAAATGCGTAGAAGGTGTTTGACTCTATTATATTTATATATTATTGTCAATACATAAAGCAGCTTTTTATTTATTTTAATTTCAATAATTAATATTTAACTAAGTTTTTATAACATCATATTGGTATTTATTTATTTATTTATTTATTTATTAAGATACACCAACAGCATTACACAAGCATACATTGTTGTAATAATCAAGTTTACAAACTAAGTCCTGTTGTGTATGCCAATTACAGGTGTACACAACATTCGCTATAAAGAAACGTAACGATTTTATTATTAATACTTACAAAAATATTTTATTAAATGATAAGTAATAGAAATATCACTACTAAATTAATTAAATAAGCCAAAATCACTGCACAATTTTTAACACTAAGGTGAATTTATTATCTGTAACGGTGTTATAATTTTTGTTGATTTAAATAAATAAATAAATGTTAAGGCGAAAGCTGTCTCTGCCCATCCCGCAAGGATTAAAAGCACGTGATCCCTTTCTACTTTCAGATGTAATTCACAGGCGGCGGCAAGTAGCGTGCCACATGAATGTTCTAAGCGTAGTGACTCGTAAGGAATTTCAACCAGTTCCGACGTAGGTAGTTTTAGTTTTATTAGGTCACGAACTACTTTGATGTAAATTTTCCCAACTATTTTAACGTTTCGGAAACTTGGCATGTTTTGACTTCGCCGTGAGAACGTGGCACGTGCTGTAAACATACTTCAGTTTGTTAGAGCAAGAGACAGTAGTTTATTTATTTAGTTAAGGTACATGAACATCGTATGTATGTATATGGTTGTAGCGGAAACCATTAGGCTATTGACGCTTCTATTTGTTAAATTTATGCCCTAAGTTGTCTATAGATAAAAACCAGTATCCAGCAGTGGAACAATATATAGGTTACATTACTTACGCTCAAAAAACGCAATTCAATCTCTATCCACCCTACTCAGATAAAAAGAACCTTATGAAATAAACGTTATACTAAAATCACAAATAATTAAACCCAATTTATTTAATAATTACAGTTACCAGCTTTAATCTGCCGCCTCCAGTTACAATCTCCCGAGACTCGGCAATTTCCTACTCAAATTACTAACTAATTCGACACTATCGCATATACAACAGAATATAGCTATCGAAAATCGACTCTGTTCTGATCTGAATTGTTCAGTTAATAAACATTTCTTTGATTTCAGCTTAGTGACAGATAACACAAAAATCATCAGATGAATAATCAGTTCTCCTAGTGAATAGTTTAAAGGGTAGGTTAAGAAAGTTTTAATATCTCGGAAGATAAAGACGCTAACTAACTGAAATTACTCACTGACACTAGTTCCCCCTGGTGAGGGGTAACCTCGGCTTGGACGGTTACTATGTTACGCGTAAGCATTCCGATCAGGCGCCCGAGAGGACCGAACCACGACTCGGTCGGTAGCTATTTTATTAATAAAAACTATATTGGACTTTCAACCCTAATCTCTTGTCAAGGACTTGGCAAACGTGGTCGTGCTACTGCCCTTTCAACTTGCTAACTGTCAGAGCTATTTCAATTGCTTTTGAAATGGATTCTATCCCTTAGAGAAATTCTGAGCGTAAGTCTTTCTATCGCTTTCTAGATGTGCCACACGGATAGAGTCCGAGTCTCGGCACTATAGGTCATATTGTACGCAGGACTTACTGTTTGTGACTTTGGAAGGTACTGTCTCCTGAGATACAGGTACACTGTACCTAGTTCAGAAGACAGAGCTCCTGTATATTTTTTTTTTCTCTTTATTGTGGCAACAAACAGTCCTTATTGTCTATTATGTTACATTATATATTTTTACAAGTTTTTATCGACCAACAGTGCCGAGTATGTTTAGTTTATTATAATGTAATTAGATTTATGTATATGTAACATGTTTGTTTTTGTGATATTAATAAAGTTATTATTATTATTATAGCTGGTGCATCCTGCACTGGTGGGACTTCGTCAATGAGGTGTTTGCGAAGTGAGGATAATTCTCTTTATATTCCTTTAAATCCTTGTTCATGTCTGAGGAGAATAATGAACATATTAAGGGTCCGGTCACGTTTCGTACAATCCTTAGATTTCAATTAAGATTTTACAACAATAGTTCGAAAGTTTCCATCGTGATACCATTCCGAACAAAGCGAGTTCTTTGCGATTGTTCAGAAATTCTATGCAGGCATTTATGTTATACTTATCATTGACTAAATTTATAATAAGTCTAAGTGAATTTAGTGTTTCTTACTTAATGCTGTAAATATAAATATATATATATATATATATATATATATATATATATATATATATATATATACGAAGTACACAGATTGGCCCGAGAAGCAGGCCTTGAATGCTACACCGGATTGAGAGGAGGCATTGCTCTTAGCCTGTACCTCTATCGCTAGTAACTCGACTCTAAAATAATAGATGAAAATAATATTTTAATAAATAAATATATTTTTAAATAAAAAAATACTTCTAAAAAAAAAAAAGTAATAATATTGCACTATAAAACATAAATCCGTTTTTTTTTTATTCTAAATAGGCTCACGTTTGGTTTCTATCTTGCTTGATGGAAGACGAAGATGAAGCCTAGGATAGAGCACGTGAGCCTATAAGGTGTCTGTTCACATTGGATTTAATAAAGGTGTCCAGATTGTACCCGTGAGGAAAGACTGAACGCGGCAGAGAGTTACAATCTTCTACCAATTACTGTCGTCTTAATTGAAGCAATTTCCTCTCTGATGAGGGCTTAACGTGCAGCCATTTGAAATAAATAACATCGCCGGGTTAAACTACCTGCCACCTTTCCGTGCCGGCTTTAATGTTATCTTTATTATCATTTCTAGAAAAGTGCCTGACCACTATCCCAACTGATGTTAAGTGGAAGTGCAATATTTTATGGAAAGGTGGAATAGCTTAGTAAAAGTTAATATAATCATTGTAAGGAAAGTCAGTGTTTCTGACTCAAATTATTACACTGTTGTGGTGGAGAAATCTTTATTCAGATTTGGATATAAGACAGAAGAAATCTGTTATGTCTTTTTTAGATTATGGACGACGTCAAAAATCTTTCTAAATATGTATGCGTATATTTCTCAGGACCGTACAAAAAGTCCATAATCGATGCCTACTGCCTTGAATCAACACTGTTATTAATTCTTTTAAATTATCTATATCACGAATATATAAAGAACTATATATGGTGACAACTATAAATGGTGCAAACTCACACTACACGCAACACACACAACACATACAAACCCACACTCAGCATAAACACTTTAAGACCTATCAATATGTATTTTACAATAGATTTTTTTTTGGAACATTTGTGCGAAGTAAATGGGAGAAGACACTTCTGAATCACAGGTCTATTAGTAGCTCGGGAGTCAGGGACTTCTCATTTCTTTGTATTTGTGCAAAATAAATTATTATTATTATTTAAATGTGTCATTGGTTCTAATTATAGTATACCATTTTTCATTATTATTTGGGGAATTAGGGGTAGATAAAATCTTGCATATTGCTTCAACGTTTATTGTTTTATACGTTTTTTTGAAAATTCACAAATATCGGCACAATACTAAACAGTTTATTGGAAATGCAATAGATAAAAAAATCTATTGTAGACAGTATTTGAATCCGTTGACAGCTGTATGTTGTCTTTATGCTTCATAACATTGGCTTTCAATAAACGTTACGTCTGTATTGATAAAGGAAAGTTACCTCTGAAGATCAACATCACAGTTCTGTTCGAACGACTTTAAAAAGCTTGTAATCAATTTGATTGTGTTTTTTTGTGACTACTATATGTATAGGATTAGTCAGTAAAGCTGGCCTGTACTGTTTCAACAGATTTGAGAGTTGATATGCCTTTGAGGTCGCTAAGCCTGAACTTCTATTTGGGAGTAACTGCAGTCAAGGGTCCTCCCGGTGAGGCATTCTGAGGGAAATGGCCAAACCACGACTCGAACGGTTCAGTTTCCGATTTTAATTATGTTTTTTTATGTTTGTGCGTCCAGAACTACGTCAGTTATATACCGATTTAAATTTTTTTGTTGGACTTTACAATTGTGTTCCATTCGGTGGATTTGAATCTAAGACCGCAGACAGTACCCATTAACGCTAATTAAATATTATTGACGCTAGTAAAAAGACATATAATAGATTTAATAATCACGTGGATGCCGTAGGAGCGTAGACAGACACGGCTTTAGCTGTCCGTTTTTCTCCAGGATTATTAATTGTCATATGTGACAAATTGTAATCCCGTAAAAAGTGATTTTTGTACTAAAAAACCGAAAACGGCAATTCATTGATACATACCGACTGAGATTGGAACCCGCAACAACAGTTCGCAAGTTCGTTCATAATCTAATTTCCGAGCTCGGCAAATAAAACCTATCGTTAATAATTAACGACTGAACTTTCGCCTCAACGAGCATATTTTCAAATCAGTGGTTTTCTATACTTGATCTTCCCCCATCATGGCCCTCCCGCCTGCAGCGTAGGCGATAACAAAGTTCCATTGTTCCACCGTACTTTTATAGTTGGGTCAATCAACTTTAAAAAGTGTTTTCAACACCTGTTCTAACCAACAGCCCTAGTCATTCTGAAGGGGAATACCCACCCTCTTTTTAATCTAAGATAAAGGGTACATCGAGCGCTTAACCATCGTATCTGGAGACCGGTTCTGTTCCCCATCGATATGAAGCCTTATTTCCATTACATGGGAATGTTTTTCTACTATTCCAGTGTTCCTGTTACATCGGCATTCTCCATGAACGGCAATATTATAATCACAATTAATGTTTCTTTAAGTATAGTAAATTAAAGATAATTTTTGCATGACATAACCGTATTGGTAAGTTTGTGCCGTCCTGTCTCTAGATACAAGACTCGACAATGGGTCCTCTTGTTTTACCAGTCGTTGAATGCTTAAGCCTGCACCATATTAGACGTACTGAAGCGAGGTTTGATTAAGCTTCCAAAGAGGATAAGTAAATAATAGTATATTATAACCGTCCAAGCCGAGGTTACCCCTCACCGGGGGGACCCTTGTGTCGAGTTACTAGCAATAGAGGTTCAGGCTAAGCGACCTAAGAGCTATGCCACCTCTCAATCCGGTGAAGCAGTCAAGGCCAGCTTCTCTGGCCAACCAAGTGTAGTTAGTCATAAAAAAAAAAGTATAAGACAGGGATTTGGACTGGGTGAACTGATTTTGACGATTCTCTTTTAATTTTCAAACTCGTGCTAATCGTGTAGTACCAGTTCTGACAAGAGATGAGAAAACCATATAAGGATTAAATTTTCATTAAGTACGAGCCCGACAAATTAACTTTTTTTTATGGACGAACTACACAGTTGGCCAGAGGGGCTGGCCTATACTTCATCGGATTGACAGGTGGCATAGCTCTTAGGTCGCTTAGCCTGAACCTCTATTAGCTAGTAACTCGACACAAGGGTCCCCCCGGCGGTAACCTCGGATTGGATGGTAACTATGTTACGCGTAAGCATCCCGAACCGAGGGCGCCCGAGACGGCCGAACCACGATTCGGTCGGTAGCCATTTTATTAATGAAACTAAATGGGACAATCTAAGCTAAACTAACTTATATGCCATAGTCTGGTCAAATTAGACCATAAAATAAGAGTAAAGTTACCTAAATTCCCATCAAGCCGAAAATCGAGGTAAGATGGTTTAAAAATTTTTATAGATAATTTTATGATCTACAATTTTTGTCTGAGGTATTTTTATGATAAAACTTACCGTTTTGCTGAAAATCGCGAAAACCTCATTTTTTTCTCAACTTCAACTTCTTACTCGTAAATATACTTGTAAGCATTCCACTTATATCATAAAAAGACTGCACACAGTATAATGCGATAATGCAGGTCTGGCTTTCTGCATACAAGCGTCTACTTAATTTGGGAGTCATTGCTAACAAATATTGTGTGCTGGTACAGTCACACACTGCTTACATACTCTGATTAATGAAATGCATACAATGACTTATGTATTTAAACACTACATTTTGTTATCTTGTAAGCAGACGCGCACACTATCACACACACATGAAACACATACACACGCTGATACACAGATATATAACAATTGCGAAATTTAAAAAAAAAGAAACCTATTTTAAAATTGGAACCATAATGTCCAATTTGATTAAAGCGTGGCCATTAATACTGGCGACACGATATTCTAAACGTTGCTAATATCGTATACTAGAATTGTACTGTATGACATTTTGTTTTTAAAATAAAGATTATTATTTTATTTATTTTGAATCCTTAGGTTAAGTTTTTATAATATTTATATAAAAAGTAAAATACACAAAAATATCATACAAAATACAAAAACATTATAAAAACCTAACCTAGTGTGTGCCACCGGCAACGAAGCAGGGCTCAAGCAACCGGCGGTTAGGGCGACATAGTGAGAAACCTCCTGACGATGCGTGCCGTGTCCAGGAGTACTGCCTTCTGTATCTGACCCTTGATCCAGCCATCTAGCGAAAGTCTCTTAAGATGTTGTTCGAGACTTTTCGCTATGAGACCGTTTGCAGAAACGACTATCGGGACAATGATCGTCGAATCCACATCCCACATGGCGGTCACCTCGTGAGCCAAGTCGAGGTACTTAGTGATTTTTTCATTTTTTCCCTTTCGGCTTTCACAAGGTTCTCGTCATGCGGGATGGTAATGTCGACGAGCACCGCCTGTCGCGTTGACCGATCTGTCAGCACAATATCAGGCTTATTGGCAACAATAGTCCTGTCTGTGATGACAGATCGATCCCAATAGAGCGTTGCATGAGATTATTATTATTATATTATTAATGATTTATTAAATATTTTTCTATTATAAATAATAATAATCGCAATTTGTAAGATATTACTGTTCTAAGTAAAAAAATATATCTTAGAATTTAATACGCCCTCTCCCTAATGATCCGCGTCTCAAATAGGGGGATGCCCACCCCCGATGACAAAGGATTATCTATGGATCGACAACTTTATTATGTTCTCGTTTAATTTTATCCATAGCTGATAACAAATATCCACAGCCGATGACAGAATGAAGTCTACAACTGCCAAGTGGTCTAGTAGATAATGTCCAAGTGGTCTAGTGGATGTCAGCTCTTGGTTTCAAAACAATTGGGAGGTAAAAATATTTTTCTATTATAAATAATAATAATTGCAATTTGTAAGATATTAATGTTCTAAGTAAAAAATATATCTTAGAATTTAATACGCCCTCTCCCTAATGATCCGCGTCTCAAATAGGGGGATGCCCACCCCCGATGACAAAGGATTATCTATGGATCGACAACTTTATTATGTTCTCGTTTAATTTTATCCATAGCTGATAACAAATATCCACAGTCGATGACAGAATGAAGTCTACAACAGCCAAGTGATCTAGTAGATAATGTCCAACTCAGCTCTTGGTTTCAAAACAAATGGGAAGTAAAAAAAAATATTTTCCTTGTTTAAACATATAGGTAGCTCCAGTTATGTTGTATTCACTTTCAAATCTTAAGTTATCACTCGTCCATGTAATTCCACAAATGCGGAGGAACCGCTGGTGCGTTGCCAGCCTTTGAAAAAGGAGTAGGCTTGTTTCTTGAAGGTACCCAAATTGTATAAACCGGATCGCTGTACACAAGGCGATGTTTGTTGTTGCATCAATTGTTGATGGAATCCGGAATTCCGCCGAGATGTGCAGTAACGAAAAAAAAAGTTTGTTACAAATTGCAAGTTATCATCAAGTAGCTGGGATGATTTCGAACAATTTCTTTCAGAGTACTCCTAGTAGAATATTAGTAAAAAATAAATCATTCTTAAAAAAAAAAAAATCAATGGCTTAGTTGTGTTACTTCGTCTAGATATCAATTCATTCCGCAGTTAAAACAAATATAATAACGAGTTGTTACAACTTGTTCCCTCATATAGCGCTTCAAGCGCTGCAATTGGAGTTTTAAAACAGAAATTGCGGCGCTTCGGGCGATAGTTTAGCTTTTTAATTTTTATTACAGTTGCGAGAAGTGGGGTTCGCTATAAAAAATATGTTTGAAAGCAATTCTCATATAATTCTGAGAACAACTTTAGACTTATTAATCTCTATAAATAGTGGAGACAGACGTCCGTTATACGATCTGAAAGTGAAGGGTTTTTTGACCTATCGAAATGTGTTCTAGTTTCCGTAATATAAATTCTCAATTTCAAAAGTACGCGGTACGTTCATTATCTTTATATCTTTATATTTTTAAGTCTTTACTTAAAAATATATTAAGTTAAAGTTACAACCTTTATATGTATAATATCTATGTCCCATTGTTGGAAACAGAACTTCTCTGTAAAGAGAGTATAAGGGCATAGTCCACCAGGCGGCTCTAGTGCGGATTGGCAGACTTCACATGCTTTAAAAAACATGTAGGTTTCCTCACGATGTTATCCTTCACCGCTGAGTGGTGAATCAGCACATAAAATTGCAACAACAAATTCATTGGTGCCGGCACCGGGGATCGAATTCCACGGCTCTAAAAAAATATTAGTTATTTAATTAGAGCAAAAACAAAAGCCGACTTCAAATCAGAGACACGGACACTATCTTTTCTTTCTGAGGTATTTTGGCTAGATGACGAGGTTCTGACAGCTTTCGTTGGCTTCTTTTCACCAAATTCATCAGGTTTCATTTTTAACAAATGATTTTGTGGTCCAAACTCCGAACCGATTTATATAAATGTAAAACACAAACTAATATGTTCTCATTCCATACTTTTAATGTTAGTGTAAAGCTCCCCAGTATACCATTCAACATGTTTCTGAGTAAAGTCCAAAGTTTCCGTGGTCACATTGTACTGTGAAGACAGTGGTAGCGAGAGAGCATTCACATGTCTTCGAACAATATGTTTTGGGGACATTCAGGATTCTACGATTGTGTTTGCACCCGGAATTCGTACGTATAACGTTTTGCATTAATACAATGTATTTCTAAACTAGATATACAAAGTTTTAGCATTGGATGAGCTTGTCGGGTATTGGGTGGACTTCGAAAGTGACAAATGACCAGACCACCATACAGTGAAGAAAAGAGACGTATCTCGGTCAAGATTCACGAGATATATAACTTTTTCTTTTTCTTTGTGGTTCTTACCCGATAAACCCCTTTTTTATTTTTTGTTTACGGGGAGGAAATCTTCAAAAAGATACCGCGCCTTCTGGGGTAAAGGCGGTGGTTATGTGGGGTGTTTACCCACTAAAACCTTCCCAGTGGCCCTTCCTCGGTGCATGGAGCCCACTAAAACCCTACTAGAATTTAGCTTCACTTAACTCGCGGTTCACTTAACTCCCATTTAAAAATTATATAACTTTTTAATAATCGTTTTTGAGTAGATTAAAGCCTTCCTTCAAATTATCTTCATGGACAAAATCACTGGCAAAACAAGTGTTGCTTGTAGAAGGGAATCATAGCTGCAATCAAATTTACAAGAAAATGGTAATCTGTTTGAGCAAGTTCCGGAGAGTAAGGTACAAATTAGTACATAAGGTACGTACATAGGAGTACATATTTAAAAAAAAGAAAGCAATATTTACTTTTTTTGTTTTTACACGAAATGTTACTAACATTCTAACTGGTAACCACTCCAACTAAGCTTTAGCTTGCGCTAGGAAATAGTAAGTCGAATGGTGGATTCGAACATACCATTCGCAATCTGTCCCCTAAACCATTAGGCTATTGACGCCTTATAATAGGATGTTCAATACAACAATAATTATTATTTTATGATCCCGCCTCCAGTAAACGTACTAAAGACATTACAGAGGCGTTGTCAACCTATTTTAAGAGTTGGGTAGTCGGATTTATACTAAAATACAACTAACAGCTCTAAGCGAAGACAGAGTAATTTTACTTGCTAATATAAAGCGACGAAAATCCTTTTAAAATAAATGCTACGCTCTCTTATTTCTAACTTAAATTCTTAAATAGAAGACAGGAAATTGAATCGAAAAAGACAAACGTAGACAAACAACTTTGACTACACCCAAGGGAAAGTACATTTTCACTTTTCTTTGTTTTTACTAAGCAGTTTACTCTTAGGGATTCCGTTTTTTCTCAAATCGTATTAGGGTGCGATTCCACTGAAATGAAACGGAAAAGAAGAACAGAACGGAATGTGAAGCAGAATACAGTAGAGTACGTAGAGTATCATGTAAATATTTATTACCATATTTTATAAATTATTCAAAAAAAATCCCAGGAGTCTGGGCGCACGGCGCTCGGACGTTAAATTCGTGACAACGAATACTAGAACAATAAGCAGTTGACACGGACTAAAAATATACATGTAATACAAAATTAAAATGACTTTACAATGTATTAGATCACATTTCTTTTCATCCTTTTTTGTGATCCACTATTCATCACCAGTTATCAGCTTCTTCAGAAATGGTTCTGTTTCATTACGTCGAAATAAAGAATCACAAACGAGTACACGGTTCATTATGTGTCTTTCATTGTGCTCGTGAGGTACCCAAATCGACCTTTTTTGTGTACCCAGTTTTTTTTAAATGTGTCAAAACTGTTACGGGGTCAATTTCAAGTTCTTCAGCTACGTCGTAATACTAATACGCCGATATTGCTCCACTTTTTCAAAAATACCATCCATTTAATCCGTACTATCAAAATCCGTGACATCAAAATTTCCGGATTGGAAACAATTAAACCAAATTTGTGCTACTGTCACTGACACTGCACTAGGTCCACATACATAGCAATGATTTTTCGCGGCTTGCGTTGCATTATTACCTTTTTTTGTAGTAAATTTTGAAAATGTATCGAATTTTTTCATTACATTCACTCAACTTGACGACGAAAAACAAATGAAAATCACACATCTTCCTATTTTGAATTTGGAATTATGTTCTTTAAAATTTAAACTTTCAATGATACCAAGATCAGCCAGATACAAATAGTATAGCCAAAGAGATTTTATTACAAATTAATACATACTATAATGCGAAAAGACTTCCCCAACCTATTATTTTAGTTTCGTTGCTTGATATCTACGTAGACGGTCGCTTTACTACGAGGTAGTTATTGTACAGTGGAGTTACATATAAAACAAACAGTCAATCCGTTTAGAGACAACAGGAAACTATTAACTGAATTTATAAACTTCCTTCAGCAACCACAAGACAGTACTAGCGCAGCTTGTTTTAAACATAAATGAGTTTGTTTTAGTTTACACCTAAGATAACTCTGGGTTTACAATTACTTCAAATAAGTTGAAAGTTTTCTTACCCGTTCACAATCGAAAGAAATAACAACTATTGAATTGTATGTCTCTCTCTAGGGTTGGGCGCTCATGTCCAATGATCGTGGTCATCATTAGGGTTGCGTCTGATCATCCATCTGCCCCCACCGATTTCTGCGTCAAATTTACTGGTGAACGGTCGCAAGATCTTTTGGTTTGGTTTTGGCTTCTTCGGTGTTTCCAACTACAATTAGTTTCCGCAGACTTTCGTCGCTTCTGCACATGTTGTGGTTAAAATACCCTAACAAACGAGCTATGTTGTAACTGGCATATGTTACAATAAAAAATATCCGAATAAACGCCGTTATAGTTTATTATAATAAATATATTTAAAGTTAAAATTTTATCATCAATCAGCTGCGCCAACGAACACCAATATAAACTCGATTATTGACGTACGGAACGGTCTTTGGCTTCGTTAACTTTCTTAACTAGATTGCAGAGCCCGAGACTCCCGCCCTTTGGCCTGCCTAGTATATTTACCGTCAAGTTTCTATTTATTTTCACTATTATACCGATATAAATACAAATAGCTACCCGGCTTCAATTCGTAGAAATAATTAGTGCTTTGGGTACTCCTAATTATTTTTTGACGTTGATGCAGTGAAAATAACATATGTGTATGACAGTACGAGCACCGTCATATGAGTGAGAATATTGTTAACAGCACGTCCCACGACGCCGCCTCCCCTTAGCGCGTCATACGATTCTCTCCGCTACACGACATCCCCCTGCGACGCCATATTCTCTCCGCTACGCGACATCCCCCCGCGACGCCATATTCTCTCCGCTACGCGACATCCCCCCGCGACGCCATATTCTCTCCGCTACACGTAACACCCCCGCGACGCCATATTCTCTCCGCTACGCGACATCCCCCGCGACGCCATATTCTCTCCGCTACGCGACATCCCCCGCGACGCCATATTCTCTCCGCTATACGATATCCCCCCGCGACGCCATATTCTCTCCGCTATACGATATCCCCCCGCGACGCCATATTCTCTCCGCTATGCGACATCCCTTCGCGACGCCATATTCCCTCCGCTACGCTACATCCCTTCGCGACGCCATATTCTCTCCGCTATGCGACATCCCTTCGCGACGCCATATTCCCTCCGCTACGCTACATCCTCCTACAACGCCATATTGTCTCCGCTACGCGACATCCCCACGCGACGCCATATTCTCTCCGCTACGTACGCAAGTAAAAAGACTGACCTACGTTAAGGCTTGGTTCCTCCATCTTGTAATGAAGCATCAGTAACCTAATGGATTAGGGTACGGTTTACGAAACTGACGGTCGTAGGTTCGAATCTACCATTAGACTAGTAACATAAACCATATCCTAGAACCGGTTGGAAGGTGTACAAAATTTGTGAAAAATTGTTATTATTCTTTAGTGTTGTTTTTCACCTTCTCGAAAAAATAATGCTTATATTTTTTATTAATTTATTGTACCATTCGGTGGCTATATTATCCTAATTTATCCAAACGAGTCGGTTGAACAACATGTTTCTGCATTGAAACACACAAAATGAATTACTCAATCCAGCTTTAAGTAATCAATACTTACGTAACGTTCTACGTAGTCTAAAATGTACGCCAAAAGCCGAGAGCCGGCTTCTGTAATCCAATCAGATCCAACGATGTGGATGCCTACATCCAAATTCGTAACTGCAACGCAAAGCCTAACACTAAATGCATATATAAATATACTTGATTGCATACTACGCTTCTAGTAGCAACTAATGCCAGTAAGCCACTCTAGCAAAACGAGTATAGATTAAAAATAAAATGTATTTTAATAATAGTGATACTACATTATAAAAGGCCGTATAGGTGTATCTTATAAGGTTAAAAAAGCATTTTAAACGTAAATATAAAGAAAGAGCTATTTAATGGTTTGGACAAAAGAGAAATACAAAAAGTCATAGTACAGAATCCGTAGGCGATGTTAGGATGTCTAGATCAGGTCATAGACAAAGATTTAGCAGCGCGGCGCCACGATCTGGCATCTGACATCGGGGGAGTGGACCTGTCGCTCCCGAGCGTCGTTCGCGAGATGCTTGCGAGTGATAGGTCCTGGACGGCAGTCGCCTCCTTCTGCGAGACAGTCATGACCCAGGAAGAGGCCGACGTGCGGGTCAGGGTGGATAGCCCAGGGGCTTCCTCCCTCAGGGGTGCTGTCGGGGTGCACAGGAGGCGATACCAACGCCTCCTCTCGCTGCCCCCGTAATCCGAAGCGGGGCCAGGCTGGGTACCTGGCGGCGTCAGCGGGACTTCTCTAATTGCAGGAGAAGTCCCCTTTAGAGGAAGAAGTCCGGTCGTTGCCGGCACCGGAAGGTCGTTGGGGTGTCCTGTCGCTGACAGATCCGGGGTACTCCACTTATAATGGCTGATGGCAATCGCGGAAGTTTTAGTGGGTAGGGGTCCCACACATCCCTCCGGGCTTACCCAGGGTTCCGGAGGATGGACGCGTTAACAAAAAAAAACGGCCATAGACAAACCACTAGTATTGCCATTAAACTGGACGTGGGCCCATGAACAATTTTGTTCACCTAATAAAATTGTAAAAAGATACCTTACATAATTGTTTGTAAGATACAAATAGTGCGGCAATTTTGTTCATATTATATTGAAAATTGGGTCACTCAGATCAGCCCAACTAAGAAGTTGTGAGAGTGCTTTGACCAACTCAATTATTTTTAGATCAATCATGGCTTCTGCAACGTCGGCGTACGCCGCCCACTTAGAGATGAATTGTAAGTTAAAATAAAAAATAGCCCCAATTTCCTTCCGGACGGTTGTTTTGTCAAATTACCTTAGTAAAATAATTGCTTTTTTTACACGTTAATGACTTTTGGTAAAGAAAATTCAAAAATTTAATGATATTTACGTGGTGCTGCCATCTCTTGACTGGTTTTATATATTGCACTTCGTTTTGCCTATTTCATTGTACCCGGATAATAGATGGCGCTTTGCTAACATCATCTAATAAGACAAAGGTTTTTGGTAGGGGAAAATGTATTAATTATATTTAATAATCTTTAACCCGTAAAATATTTGAATAATAAACGAACCATATAAACATGTATGTAATTGTTCGGAGTGACAATAGATGTGAAAAGTAATTTAAAATTTCAAATTTTGATACACTAAAATTCTCAGATATAAATTTTTACTTATATCAGCAGTCCTTACGACTGTTTTTAATACATGTTTATATACTTCTTTCAAATTGTTGCCTTGTATATGGGTATAGGGGCACTACCTGGTACATACAGGACCTAACAAGCTTGTTGAAAGAAATGTTAGATAGATTTCCTTTGCTAAAGAATTAGGTATATTTCTTGAAGATCCCCGTCGTATAGTTTCGGGAACACGGCTGCTGACAATTGTCTCAGTTTATAGTGCGACAATTACGGGAAAAAAAGCACAATTTTAGCTCTTTTTTACAATAAATTAACTACGGTTAGTTATACATATATGTATGCTAAATATTGAACTCCCGCTCGTGAATTATCCTCAACTATTATGCAAATCTATTCGCTCTCATGCATCAGCCGTTACACATTGATTATTCATTAGGGAGGGATGCAACCTGAAAAGTCACTCGTTTTTTTTCCGTAAAAATAAAACTATTTTTATTACCGCAAGTCTTACGTCATAAAGGTCACAAGTCGAAACTGGATTCAAGCCGTTTACAACCAGTCCTGTCAGTGGATGGCCGAAATGATGATCATATTTATTTTTTTTTAATTTACCGACGTTTAGAGCACCTTATATTTCTTGTGATTATGACGGGTACTGTGGTATCCCATTTTGATTTGATTGATTCTGTTCAGCATGATTAGGGAAGCACCATGATCTCGGCATTTCCTGTACGTTAGATTTATGTGACGTGGAGGTTTACTTCTGTGTTTCACATGGTAAGTTAGGTGCCAGTGATTCCCTTCTTTATAATGGGCATCGCATATGCAATTCCATTAGCTGGTATATGTGGGCCTTGGGATTACTTAAGATTAGGAGTGCACGATATATATCGACATTACATAAAATGTCGATATATGCACGCGATATATCGCTTCAATCTGATATTATCGAATCACTTAATATCGATATATTTCATCCGATAACCAAATATCGTATGTATGTTACTACACTCTGCTATTATATAAAAATATCTAATAAATTGATTAGGTATATCTAGTTGATTTTAACTTAGTACTGAAATTAATTTTAGAACTAGGCAAATAGTTTTGCACTCTCTGATGAGTCTGCTTGAACGATATGAACCTTTGTAACATTATGCAAACGTGATTTCAGACCTTGCTTATCCTTGCTCCCTATAACAGTTTGTGTTATCAATACTGTGCTTCAAAGGCAATCCAATCAAAGCCGACGAAGCGAACATTTGCAGTCTAATACCAGAAACGGCAACTCTCATCTCGGCTCGAAATGTGAAGTAATAAACGTGGATGTTACACAAATTATTAATCGTTCTCACATTACCGTAGTTATAACCGATTAAGACTCTTGCGTACTTGCGTCTATTAGACCGCAAGTCGAATCGGTTTGTTACTATGCTGACGACATATATATGTTTATAAATGTACATATGAATTTAATGTATGTAGGAATAGACTAAGGATGGAACTGTACTGTACCAGCCCTGTAGTTCTGGGCTCTCAAGAATAAGACTACGGTATCCCCTGCCTGTCGTAGAAGGCGACTAAAAGGGACCTCGGGTTCATTGGGCTTTTGTCGTCCGCCGAGGTGGACCCGGGAAGAAGGCGACATCGGCTGGCCCGTGTCGCCTTGCACTGCAACGGCACTGGGGGGAGGGAGTAACCTCCTCCCCGGGAAGTGCTCTCCTTGAGCGCAGTGCAGAGGGGCTCCGGTGCGTTCCACTGGAGACCCCGGAGCCCCTCACCAAGCACCGAGAAAGGGCCACCTGGGAGGTTTTAGTGGGTAAAATCCCCACATAACCGCCGCCTTCCCCAGAAGGCGGGGTATCTTTTTGAAGATTTCCTCCCCGTTAACAAAAAAAAAAGGATGGAACTGTACAGTTCACGTAAAAAATGATGTGATGTCAAGGGACATCAGGTAGGAACGAAGTTTCTTCAGATAATATGGAAGCAAAGCAATTTTCAAAATAATCGTTAAAGCGCCATCTGTGATCAGAGAGTTGAACTACATGCTTAACAGTCAACGCTATTGGCCGCCGTGGATACTGTGTTACGTGTTACGGTCTCACATTTTTTTCGGGGGAAAATGCCTTGTCATGTATGAAACTTCGAATAAGGTAGATTGAAGAATGTATGGAAGAATTGATTTGAAGCGTCAATAGCCTAATGTTTAGGGGACGGCCTGCGAATCCACCATTCGACTATTGCCGTGAACCATGTCCTAGCACAAGCTTAAGCTTAGTTGGAATGGTTAACAAGATTGTTAGTAATATTTCTGAAAAAAAAAGAAATATCGCTAGCTTTCTTTTTTTTTTAAAAAAGATTGGTCATTATTAGCATTAATACCTTATGAATAAGTGTACATTGATATTTGCCGCTGATGTAATTATTACTCAAAGATAGATGATAGCTAGATGATAACTAATTCGCATCATTTCTCCCTAAGGCCGTCTATGGGTTTTATCATAGCTTGGACATAGCTCCAAGGTTCCTATAAATTGTAGCGATACTAATTTTTAATATAGAATAGTAATTAACAAGTTTGCATGATTTATCCAAACAAACAAGAACGAGGCGACAGCTGGAGCGAAGACTGCCTTGACGGTATCGTTAACATGTCGCGTAGCGGGGAGAATCGGATGACGCGCTATGTGGAGGTAGCGTAGCTGTAGCTCGTTTTTTTTTTTTTTTTATGCGTGTAAACTAGCGCTTGACCATGATCCCACCTGGTGTTAAGTGGTGATATAGTCGAAAGATAGTACGCGCTAGTTTAGTAAGTGCCTATTCACTCTACTCTTGAAGGCTCCCACGTCGTACTTGGACGGAAAGACTGACGCCGGCAACTTATTCCACTCCTTTGCTGTACGCACGATGAACGATGACTCAAATCGCTTCGTTCGGACGCGCGGAACACCGACTATAAAAGGGTGGAGACCCGCCGAGTGTCTAAACGTCCGAAGGTAGAATTATTATCAGTTTCCTTACTAGGCTCATACGACGGCTCCTATACCGCCATATATGTACTATTATCTATATGTTTATCAATCAATAACAAAATTCAATTCCTCGAGCGAAAGTAATCGTAAGCCGGGAATCAATGCAGGAGACATCTATCAAAATATTCATAGATTTTGTTCTGGTTATTTCCTTTTCAGTTTTCTTTTCAATTTCAAACTGTCTCCCGTTCCGAGTCTGCTGCAAAACAACGACGTGCTCTGGTAATATGGATGTGTTGTTATTGAAGAAAAGTTTTTTTCCATTCGAAAATAAGCTGTAGCTTGTTTGGAGAAGACAATAGTCGAACGGTTGGATTGGAAGCTACTACCTCATTTTGACGGTTAGAATATAGCTTAGAATTCAAACGGAATAGAGTGAGTCAGTAATTAGTGTCTGAATTTTGGACTGAAACATGGTATTTCCCTGACGTTCGGCTAGGAACTGCAATGCTAAATGTAATATATATAAATAACAGAAATGAATGGCTTTGTACATATAATTAGTTGTAAGAAAGAATTTATCTGTATATATATAAGCTTTATGGTTAACTAAATTTGATATAATGGTAAAGGTTGTCTTATACGCAATCTTCTTTAGTTATTGCCATAATATTTTAAATTATGTTTAATATAAAATAAATCTATCTAGAAAATAAATTTATTATTGCCTTATCCACATTACTCCAAAGCTTATCACAAAATATAAATTGTAAATTTACTGAAACAAATCAAACAGTCCGCTTTAGAAGAGTGTGAAAGTTTTCCTATTAAAAATAGATTTAATTGTCTGGCTCGGCGAGGAAATTGCGCGCTTGCCGTTCCTTTTTGGATGAGGCTTTTTTCTTGAGAGCAGAATAGATCTTAGAGACAAGTCTTCGTTCATTCATTCTTTTGTAACAGTGAGCTGGCACTATCTGACCTACAGAGAGCAATTATTTTGTTTCTCTGTCTACCCCGCTATGTTTATGTTAAAAAAGAAAACCGAATTAAACATGAACCAATGTTTAATTCGATTTTCTTTTTTAATATTATTAGCCGTGTTATGTGTTATAATCGAGTTTATCTAAACATATTTGTATAGCATAAATTGTGAAAATCGTAGAGTTGTTTTCGCTTCAGTTAACGCCTCTTCGCCTTTTCTTGTTTTCAACGTAAACGCTTCTCAGGCGAGAGGAGATTAAATCAAGAGAGACGTAGACAAACAACTTCGACTACGCTCCAGGGAGACGCTCGGCACGTACCTCTCAGTTTAACGCTTCTAGTGATAAATGCTTCCTTTATTTCTGTATATATATCCATGTTTCTTCTCAAGGATATTGTAGACTGACTTATTATATATATTTTATAGGAAAAGGGGCAAACAAGCTTACGGCTCGACTCTTAAGTGATCACCGTCGCCCATGAACATCCACAGCACTAGAGGAGCTGCAGGTGCGCTGCTGGCCTTTGAGATAGCATTAAGATGGTCTCTTAGAGGTCTCCAAATCGTAAAATTTCGGAAATGACAGTTGATTCTACAGGTTGAGAGTACGTGGAAGACAATTAGGCGAAAAACGTGTCGATGGAATTTGAAATTCTGCCGAGATGTGCTTTTTATTTCGACAAATGTTACTCAACAAGTTCAGCAACTATTCACCTTTCCTATAAAATTTACCGACCGAGTAAATTTGCATCACGTAGGTATGTGCACGACAAATGTACGAATGCTCGTAACTCAATATCACGCTAACTGGTTTATAGGGAATAGGATTTACTTTAATAGTATTTTGACAAGAGTTTGGTTAGGTTCTGAATATTTGCAGCCCTGTAGTTCTGGGCTCTCAAGAATAAGACTACGGTATCCCCTGCCTGTCGTACAAGGCGACTAAAAGGGGCCTCGGGTTCACTGGGCGACAAGGGTGGGGGCCTGAGTCGTCCACCAAAGTGGACCCGGGAAGAAGGCGACATCGGCTGGCCCGTGTCGCCTTGCGCTGCGAGGGCACAGGGAGGGAGGGAGTACTTTCTGAAGATTTCCTCCCCGTCAACAAAAAAAAAAAAGGTTCTGATTATTTCTATTTTGGAATATTCCTATTTGAAGTCAGTTTTAATTTTTACTTGTTTTATAAATGATTAAATTTTATTATTTAAAAAAAAAATAATACATTTACAATTTTTTTAAACCATACAACGCAACTACTTGCTTGTCATGAATCAATTTCAATACATTTTATAGCAGAGACCGGACACTGCAAACTGAACTTTACTGTCATAGGAATGTGGATCGATTTACTATAACAGTTAAACGGCGGCTTTTGCTCGTACTAAATGTATTATACGCTCATGTCTTACGAAATCGGCAAATAATTGTTTCGCCATTGAACACCGAGTGATTCAACTTAAATCCCCGTTTCATATTCGAGCACACTTGGAACTCGAGAGTCCTTTAGAATTCATGGTTCTAGAGCAGATTGTTACTCCTTAGATATGAGTGGGATGGAGGTATAAATAGGAATCAAAATGATTTCTTTCGTGAACCTGTAAATATATGATTCAGTACCTATTTGTATCAATCTATATAGTACGCTGCGGGCATACTAGAGTATCAAAAGTCACAAAAAAATTAAGATTAACTATCAAATCACACGCGACGCTAATCTAAGAATCGTATGGAAATTCTATCAAAATCGATCTAGCCTTTTCGAAGTCTGCAGCGAACAAAAAAAATCTCTTCATCCGTGCTCTGCTGAATTTCACAAGACTTCCTGCTAGGCTCTTTACAGAGAAGGCCTGTGCAACAGTGGGATATATATACATATATTCTATTCCGAAAATTTCAGCAAAAACCAACGGTTTCAAAATTCTATAATCATTGGCCGATACGATATATAAATTGCTAGCTTCTGAATAATCCATACATATCCATGAAATAGCAACCGACCGAGTCGTGGTTCAGCCTTCTTGGGAACCCTCGGATCAGACAGCTAACGCATAACATAGTAACCGTTCAAGCCGAGGTTATCCCTCACCAGGGAGATCCTTGTATCGACTTACTAGCTATAGAGGTTCAAACTATGCGACCTGAGAGCTGTGCCACCTCTCAATCCGTTGAAACAGAAAATGTCAGCTTCCCTAGCTAATTTGTGTAAACACACAAAAAAAAATAACATTGCATTTCGTAGATAGATTTCTGGTATCGCCAAGTATAATTCCAAACATAATTATATAGAATCAAATAAGCAATAACAAACATTCTATTCCAATAACAGTAAATTCGTGGCCGTAACAAAAATAATGTCCCCGGGGTGGCTAAAGGGGCTTAGGAGACAAGAGTACCACACAAATTGTGTTAGTGAATAACAACAACTCTTTGGGACATTTATGGAAGTTGTTTTGTTAGCGTGTTTTATATCACGCTTGCAAATTTCGATTATCTTAACTAATACAGATATTATAATTAACCTAAAATATAACCGTGAACAAAAATTAAGGATCGGTTAAGAATGATTGAATATATCTAGATGAAGACGCTAGCTAACTGAAATAAATTGTGCATGATAGACCATTAAATATCCTTAAAATTAAATAAAATATTTTTATTAATTTTCTTGGATAATACAGTATTTTTCATTACATTTTATTTTTATTTTAATTTCTTAACCGACCCTTTAATCCGACCCTTTTGCTCATGGGTATACTAAATAAATACTAAGTACGTAACCACGATCCAACCTTAAGCGGTTGGTATGATGCACAGAAGAAACACCCGCATTTTAATCGGACGGAAGAAAAGACGGGGTCAAGTTTTTCCAGCCCTTTGCTGTACGAAACATGAAATAGGAAGGAAATAGCGCTAATAATAAATTAAACAACTGGGTACATCGACTTGGCTCACGAGGTGACCGCCAAATGGGATGTGGATTCGACGACCATTGTACTTGTAATGGTGTTCCTGATAGTCCTGGTAGTCGTTTCTGCGAACGGTGTTATATCTGATTGTATGGAACAACACTTCATGAGGCGTTTGCTAGATGGCTGGGTCTGGTCAAATACACAAGTCGATTTAGACAAGGCACGACCTAGTGGAACCGTCAGTATTTTTACGAAGTTATATTTAAGAAATAGAAAAGAAATTTATGGTTTTAAATTGAGCAGAGATACGCACGTATCTACTGTAGTTACTGATAAAATATATTATCTTGTTTTTTTACGACGTGTCCCTTTTGATGGCACATAAAATGGCTGCCGTGGGTCATATATTATCTGTACATTAGGATGTTGTAAATCTAAAGATGAAAATTCTCATCTTATATGATTGGTTCTTGTTACTTGAATAATTTTTGAAATATTTATCTAGAGAAAATAAGAAAAAGTTTAAAACAGAAATCTTGTAAATATCCTTGCATACATACAGCATTGCTTTTTCTCAATATACTAAAAAATTAGCTCTTACATCCGTATACTTCACTTTTTTCTTAAAGTAGAGAGCTAAACTGGCTTTGTCAATTCCACTACGGTTAAAAGGTCTCGGTTATTGGTTCTATGGCTGATATGGTCGATATTAAATATATGTATATATCTATTTGTATCGGAAGGATTAGTGAGAAGCGGATGTTGGAGGTACGGGTACGCTCCGCAGCACGCGCGTCAAGAAATCGTCCTATCGGTACCCATTACCAGGGAAGCGCTCGCCCCCTTGATTGCCCGGGTAATGGAGTCACACCCCGAGGCCCGTACGAAGAACCTCGCAGGACGACCTGACTTGACTTGACTTGGCGGATGTTCACTTCCTTGTTAGTGAAGCAAAAAGAAAGTGAGAAATTAAATGTGTTCTTTTTTTAAATTATCACATATAAAATGTGACATGTAAAGTCTGTCGTTATATATTTATAATAACATTCCATAGACACAACACGAGACATAAGTTATATTGTTTATATAAATTTGAAAAGTTGTTATTTGTGATGTTATTTTTGAAATTTATCGTCCAAACTTTGTACAGCAGTTGCGCTATAAGTCTGACTACGTGCTGGCTTTTGCTGTCGTTGTTCTGGGACTTGTAAGAAGTTTAAGCTTAATAAATTATCTTACAAGAATCACAACTCCTTAACATCGTAACAATGGCGGATACTTTGTCATTCACTTAATACAAAGCGTTCCCTGTTATAAATATGCAAGTAAAAAATTAGCTTTCTATCTCACAATTATGATGAACGATTGAACTTATGTGTTTTAATGTACAACAATTGATATTTACATCTCAGAAACAATACATTTTACATATTAATATGAACGATATAATTGTACACGCTATGGGCGCTCTTAGCAATTTATACCAAACAACCTAGACAGAATTTGTGTTAGACGATTTTTAAGAGTCTGTTATTAAATCTAATTTAAATTAAAATACACACACAGTATCAGTATTGGACCCCTAACTTTCATATTGTGATAGATTATTTTTTATTAATAATTTAATATTTTTATGATATTAATTTATTTAATAAATAATTTTGTTATAACTAAAACTAGAAAATATAACTTAACTATACATATAAAACATAATAATAACTAAAAAAAGAAATATTTATAATATAATAGATATTTTACAAAATATCTACAAAAAAATTAATTGTATCAAACCGTCATTGCTTGGCAGCGTACACAGATGGCTGGTAGCATTGCCACGTTGTAGGGCAATGCTTGGCCTCTGGTCATCAGATATGGCGACCAACTTCTTAGCTATAGCATTAAGAAAGTGGTGTGCACTAGGACCCCACGGACCCAAAGTTACTACCCGAAACGGCTCAAATTTGAAACCTCTATCGAGGTTACTATGAGATGAGGTTTTCTGCAATCGCAGCGGCCGCTCTGGCCTCAACAGAAGATTCTGGAAGATGTGACGGTGCCAAAATATCATGTCAAAATACGCATGTAGCATCCTACACATTTTATTTAAAATAACAAAGAATTTCCACGTTGATGTATTAAGAAAAGTATAAAAGAATTTCTTCAGAAAAGAAAAATAAAACGCCACTTGGTTTAAATTTATTATCGTTGTAAAAATTAAAAAGATGTTTCACTTTGCCCGAGCTTCCAGTAAGTCAGAAGCTTAAAAGCATTCCGCTTTAATTGCCACTGCTTTGCGCCATTACTCCCTAGTCGGTTTGAAATATACTCGCTTGAGGAAAAAAAGACATTTAAAGGTACGATAAGGGCCCTCACTTGAATCGTCTTCTGACGCCATAATTTTATCCGGAACCACAAAATAAGCTTTTTGAAGCTTAATCACAATATGAGATATATATTAAGACTAGCTTTTGCCTGCGGCTACGCTCGCGTTAAGAAGTTCTTTTGTACACAATATTCTTAACAAATCTGCCATTAGGCGCTAAAACTTTCAACCTATTGGGTGAACTTACTCGTGAGCACAAAACACAAAACTGTCCATAAGAGAAGTAATGTTCTCTCAAGTAAATCCCCGTAAATTTGAGAGTTTGGCCCTGAGACTTGTTTATTGTCATGGCTAAGGAGACTTTCAGGGAAAACCGTAAACGCAAATTGACAAAGATTCATACAAAATTGCAACCCCTATTTTAACCCCTTGGAGAATTGATCAAAATCCCTTCTTAGCGGATGCCTACGACATAACATCTACCTGCATGCCAAAATTCAGCCCAATCGGTTTAATATTGACAAAGTTTC
Organism: Meandrusa payeni; assembly: GCA_029286785.1. Lineage (NCBI taxonomy): Eukaryota > Metazoa > Arthropoda > Insecta > Lepidoptera > Papilionidae > Meandrusa > Meandrusa payeni. The sequence goes on along the minus strand of JAGSMX010000016.1, from coordinate 3,730,134 downwards.
ATACGAACTTTAATTCCCTATTTTACCCCTTGGGGGTAGAATTGATTAAAATCCTTTCTTAGCGGATGCCTACGTCATAACATCTACCTGCATGCCAAATTTCAGCCCGATCCGTCCAGTGGTTTGGGCTGTGCGTTGATAAGATCACTAGATCAGTCAGTCACCTTCGAGTTTTATTTGTATAGATAATAAGATATATGTTACGTTTATAGTTTTCTTAAGGAAGCAAGCGTTACCTTCCCTGAGCTCATTTGATTAATAATAGACACCACTCAATGGTTTCTATTTTTTTTGATGAACTACACAGATTGGTCAGAGAAGCTGGCCTTGACTGTTTCACCGGATTGAGAAGTGGCATAGCTCTTAGGTTGCTTAGCCTGAACCTCTATTATGTGGTAACTCGACACAAGGGCCCCCCCGGTGAGGGGTAACCTCGGCTTGGACTGTTACCATTATTACGCGATAGCAGTCCGATCCGAGGGCGCCCGAGAGGGCCGAACCACGACTTGGTCGGTAGCTATTTTATTAACAAAAATCTATTGGGACAATCTAAGCTAAACTAACTTATATGCTACTTCGGGACGCGTTAAATCCAAGTCCAATAGTTTTTACAATATGTAGTTCATAGTCGTTCCTCTCCTACTACATAGAAGTACCAGGGACGTGGGTATTATACCCTGACATAATGAAGCTATAGCAGAGGCAATATCGTTTTGTTTTACGTCCGACGCGATGGAAATCTGCTAAGCAAGCAGTTTCCAGATTAAATTCTTCGTATCCGGGTCACAAGAGTGTGGAGATATGAAAACTGTGTGATCGTAGCATCAAACGTCCCCTACTATTGTTTAATAAGTATCGTTAATATTATTTAAATAATACTTGAGACTCCTTCGAGATCCATGAATGTTAATGTTAAAGTTACAGCTGTCCCACTGTTGGGCGCAGGCCTTCTCTGTAACGAGAGTATAAGGGCATAGTCCACCACGCAGCTCTAGTGCGGATTGGCAGACTTCACATGCCTTAGAAATAATTTCCAAGACATGTAGGTTTCCTCGCGATGTTTGCCTTTACTGCCGAGCGCGTGGTAAATCAGCACATAAAATTGCAACAACAAATGTATTGGTGCCGGCACCGAACTCGGGTTGCTAGCAGCTTGAGCCAATGAATCCTTCCACCAAATACATGAATGTTACTGATGTTTTTTTTAACGTTTTAGAAGGGTGCAGCCGGTTCAGTGAAATTGTTTCCTTGATGATTGTCTAATAGACATTCAATTGATCGAAATTTCATAGTTGGGGATTAATCGTACGTAACACGGAAATTTATTGATCATTACCATTGCTGTATTTGCAAGAAGTGTATTGCCTTTTTTTTACACCTAAGGTCTATGTATTTATTATTTATATTAAACAAGGGCTCACGTTAAGTTTAACACTATGGCTGACATCCCGAACTTCAAGTTTTTAGCCGTACTCATAGAGTAATATCCAGTGCCCGTACACCTGTATAGCGTAGCACAGATGGATGGTGAGATCGTATTGAAGGACATAGAAGATGATCAATGCACTTCCACTTAATCCACTTAATTTATGAACAGAAAAGTATATAGATGAAATCTATTTTTCTTAAGGTATTGTACCGTAATTTAAAATAAATATATATTGAATATTTATTTATTTTAATACCAACTATTCGAGAGTACTTTTAAAAAAATAACAAAAATATTCTGCGTAAGGTATTTTTTTTGTCTAATAGGTGACCTCTTCACGTGTCTTCCCTTTTAGTTTGTCGTGCTACTTTCAGGACACCATGTATATATATATTTATAGATGATAAGTTTGGGAGCCACTGTATACTAATTACAAGTGCTGCAATGGTTACATGCTGATTCTACTCCGGTGTGCGTTTAATTTGTGAAATTAATAATAATGTATGCTAAAAATTAAAAAATCATAAAAATAAGGAACATCACTCATGCCACCGATGCCTTAACACACGCACAAAAGCTAAAATGGAAATGGGCAGGACATATAGCAAGACTGGGAGACGACAGCTGGACTAGTAGAGTGATCTCGTGGAGAGGTCCAACAAGAACACACTGCAGAGGAAGACCTCTCACGAAATGGGCTAATGTTATTATAGGCACGGCTGGCACAAATTAATATAATATAATAATAATAATATAATAAAACTTTTATTTGCGGGAAATATAGTAACTGACATGATGAATAATTTTTAGTTAGGCACTAGCATATTTCGCCTAACCGGCATAGCCCTAGATAGAAGTAATTGGACTTCTTTGGAGGATGCCTTCACCTGCTGAAGGGTTCTTGTTACTAGTAATTTAAAAGTAAAAATATTTTATTTTCACATGTAAAAAAAAAAGAAATAAAAGGCTTTTTATTTTTATTGATAAGAATGTAACCAAATGGTTAATAAATATTTTTAATTTATATAGTAAAAGCGAAAGACAGTAATGACTGGCATAAATATTATACTTGAACATTTTGGCACCAACAATGACTTGGAAGGTATTGTTTGATGACAACCATAGCCAGACCTGAGTCCAACAGTGGGACAAATATAGGTCTCTACATAACTTTAAAATGAGAAAATATTTTAATGTGATATTTTAGATCTATTGAGAGTGAGCACTTCTCCAGCTGAATCTAATTTTGGCTATACATATAACAAGACGTTTTGAAACGGCGACATCCAAATAGAGAGTATTCCAGACCGTTCCCTACAGTTCGTTAGTTAACTATGATAATAATGGCTTATCTGAAAACTACACAACGGTATGCTATTAAGTTTATCTGTAGCATTTCCTGTAAGGACACTGAATGGTATACATACAGGATGTTCCTCAATTCAACGTCCAACAATAGGTGACTACATGACAGCCTTGACAAAAATAAAAGAGTCCATAGCCTAATGGTTTAGGGTACGGTCTGCGAATCGTAAGGTCGTTGGCTCAAACCCACCATTCGAGTATTGACGTGAACCATCTCGTAGCACAAGCTTAAGCTTAGTTGGAATGGTTAACAAGGATGTTAGTAATATTTCTGGAAAAGAAATATTCCTAGCTTTCTTTTTTTTTAATATATCTATGTCACTTATTTCTTTTCATATGAGCATTTAACTGAATACTGTCCTTGAACGTTATTTTTAAGTACCATAGCGACAAAAAGGCTAGTTTTCGTGTCGAATATTTTAAATGGCAGCGCAGATAACTGTGCTATCGACCACAAGTATGGTTAAAACCAGATATGTTACAATAAAATTAAAAAAAAAAAATATTCGTTATATTACTCTTAAAATTTTTGAAAGAAAATCATTAGTCATCAAAGACTATAAAACACTATACTGTTAAAAAATGTACCGTAACCATAGTGGCTATTATACCGTCGCCAAAATTATCCTATTTGCCGTTGTAGCATATAATTATAATACAGAATATTATTATGCTTTTAAATATCCCACAAGGTCTCATTTTTCGCAGTTTTCAGTATATTACTCATATTAAAAAATAATGAAATAGATTTATTTTTTAAATTTTTATAGACGCTGTCATACCAACTTCCACGCACTCACCGTTCACCGAAATCGGTTCACCCAGTCGAAAGTTATGAGGTAAAAACATACACGCGAATTGAAGCGAATTTTTTGAAGTCGGTTGAAAATAAAACTCGAAACGCGACTTTAAAAGTTTGTCATGTACTTCATTTCTTATCGTTGATGTTGTTGCACTTGGTACGTAAATGTGATCATACTCGTGGTATAATTCTGTGTAGAGCTGACCTGGCGCTACGAGAATTATAAAAATAAAACGCCAAAATTGCCCGCCATTCACGTCGACGCCGCAGTTTTTAAATTTGAAGCTATATCATATTTGCATATTCCCACAGATTAGCGGAATCTGTTAAACCGTGTTGTTGTAAAACGATTTTCATTTTTTTAATTTTATTTCATGTCTTTTAGTAAAGAGCATTTAGCCTCTCTATTCTAAGTGTTATAGAACCAACAACGCTATTACAGAGCGTAGGTCAAAATTAAAACGCTATGGTAAATTTAAAAATTGATTTTTTTTTGAAATAAGCTTCATGCCCTTTTATCTCTAGCAGGGTATACAGAGACCGCTTTTATACACTTTCATACATGGGGATAAAATTTTCAACGAGTGTTTTTTTCAACTGACTGCAATAAAGAGGTTCTAAATTCGTCTGTATTTTTTTAATGTTTTTTACCTCATAAATTTCGACTGGGTGGAGCGATTTAGAAGGCTTTTAAATGCAGGTGCTTCAAAACTGCCTTCCGCCATATTTATCTCTGTGTCGATGCACGAGCCCACTCTGAACTCGACCAAAAATTAGATCACAGACAGACGAATGGCTGGATGAGGCCATAGACAAAACGCCAGTATTGCCAGTAAACCTTATGTTGTCTCACGAATAATATTGTTACATAACAAGTAGATTTTTGATTTTTCCCGGAATTTATAATCCGATTAATCACTGGAACGGCTAGACCAATTTCGACGGGACGTTTACTGGCAGATAGCTGATGTTATAAGGAGTAACTAAGATTACTTTTTATTTAACCGACTTCAAAAAGGAGATTATTGGTGTATAATTTGTGTGATTTGTCTATTATTTGGTAGTTTTAGAATTTCTCATAAATATACTTTTGGTATATGTACGTACGTACGTTTGGTATGTAGCAAAAAGCGGATATTTTAATATTACAAATTTTATTAATTTGTATAGTAGATAGAAGAACTATGATATATGAATATTTTATATATTAGTATATTTAATGATAAATTATTTATGTACGTATATTAAGTGTAGGTTGTCAATTATATGTATAGATTTGTTATCTTATTTGTATTTCTAACGCCATCGTCCTGTTTTGTTCATATGTTTCCTGTCCATACACAGGTTGCCTGGAAGAGATCGCTCTCAGCGATAAGGTCGCCCATTGTACAACAAACTGTAAAACCTTACTTATGTAATGCCTTTTGTCTGATTTTGGTGTACAATAAAGTTATATCTATCTATCTATCTATAGAAGATAGGAGAGATAAGCTTAGTGAGAAGCTATCGAAACCTGTCTCTTAAATCCCCAAGCGGACAACCCAACCATTCGGTTAACGTGGAGCACCAATACAAAACGTAGCTGAAAAAAATAACGTTTTTAACATGAAACGAGCAATATCATTTGAAGAACACTCGTAAATGTCGGTTTATGAATCCCCTGAAAATATTTCGCCTCTCCGCGTACATTTCAGATGACTGGAAAGGTTTTCCCATTTTTTATTTTACAGTTTTTTCGCCTTTATGTATTTAAACTGCGCATGAAAATAAATACTCAGGCATGTCAACAGGAGAAGAAGGCAGCTAGTAGATCAACGACCTCCTTTTTAACGATATACAAGCTTTGAAGTAAATTTGTACTGTGTATATTTATAGGGAAGCAGTGTTTGGATAAGCCGAATTGGCCTAGTTACTACACCAGGTAGGCGACAGATAGGTATTTATTAAGGTATACCTAATTAGATGACATAAAATATACGAATAACTGTCACAAGCCAGCAAAAATTAGTTACTGCTTATTACATCAGCTATCTGCCTTTGATCGTCCCGTCAAAAAAGGTCCAGCCGTTCCAGAGATTAGTCGTAATAGACAGACAAAAATTGTAAAAAATGTTATTTTGGCATATATACCGTAATGGTTATTTTAATATTAAAACAGACACTTCAATTTTATATATATGTATAGATAAGTTTTGAGAGGTATTTACGATGGGTACAAAAAAAATATTTCAGGCGTAACAGTCTCTTTGAGCATTGGTTGAATAAACAAAATAAAATAATAAACACATTCATACACACACATGACGTAGCAACAATTATATATCTATATCCCTTCTTTTATATATATATATATGTATATTTAAACTCGTACATTTATTTATTTACAAATATTTATGTATATATATTTACCTTCTCCTTCTCTCTCCAATAGTTTTAAAAGTTTTGTTAAAATCCGTGGGGCTTAGGCCTGGTGACCCATCACACAGGCTCGTTCCTAGTTTGGACACCAGTCCCCCGCCCATAATTGTAATTTAAGTAAGTTGTTATTGAAATTATTGTGGGAAAATAAAATGTTTGTTTGTTTGTTGTTGAGTGTTTCATTTGGATTAAATATGCACATAGGTTATAATCTTCTCTATTATATAATTAAAATTTTCAACCCGGTTGAATAGGGAAGTTGAGCAGCAATGAAAGAGCTCGCCTCCCATCCGCGACTGTAATGACAAGGGTACTTGAAATTACCGCATATTTAAAATCATCATTAATATGTTAAAATCATAAACCAATTTTAATTTACCGTTATTTATAGCGTGCTCTGCGTATGTATAGTTGGTGTTTTAAATAGATTTTTCATGCAAGGTTTTTATTCATCCAACTTATTTGATGATCCGTATTGATTTTCGTATAAAATATAGTCACTTTTAGTGCTTGCCTGCTGTTGCCCGACGAAACCATGCTCTCCCAACATCAACATTTTTTCTCCACAGCATTCCTCCTATGTAAAAAAAGGGTCGATAAACTTTCGATAATAAAGGCGACTACAGGCTATGATCCCAATCGATGTTATGTGGAAAAGTAGTCTTGAACCACAAGGCGCAGTGTAAGGAAAGGTTAAATCTTCCTTATTACGCATTATCACGCATCGGGCATGCACGGCAAACGACAAGTATTTAGAAGACAAAAAATAATAACAAATAATACATTTTTAAATGTAGAGAAAGACAAAATGACAAACGAACTTCTCCTCATCTTCAGTGTCACGTCGGCACTATTCAATTCAAAAGCATAACGGTTTAACTGATCTTCAAGCAGTTGCCTCTGCTCCGCCAGGTTCGCCATTTTTATCTCTGTGTAAATGCTCCGAACTCGACCATACATCAGGCTGGCTGAGGCCATAGACGAAAGCGCTGTAGTTCTAGGCTCTCAAGAATAAGACTACGGTATCCCCTGTCGTACAAGGCGACTAAAAGGGGCCTCGGGTTCCTGCGTCGTCCACCAAAGTGGACCCGGGAAGAAGGTGACATCGGATGGCCCGTATCGCCTTGCGCTGCGAGGGCACAGGTGGGGAGGGATTAACCTCCTCCCCCGGGACGTGCTCTCCTTGAGCACAGTGCAGAGGGGGTCCGGTGCGTTCCACTGGAGATCCCGGAACCCCTCGTCATGCACGCAGGAAAGGGCCACCGGGGAGGTTTTAGTCGGTAAGAACCCCACATAACCTCCGCCCTCCCCCCAGAAGGCGGGGTATCTTTGTGAAGATTTCCTCCCCGTCAAAAAAAAAGGCCATAGACGACATGCCAGTATAAATCTAATGTTGCCCCGTGAATAATATTGTTACCTAACATAAGTAAATGTCAATACACTCTACTCTTGAAAATACCGGGTAATCGGAGGAAAAGACGCGCGGAAAGTATTCCAGTCATTTGCTGTACGAATTACTAGAGATGCAACCTATTCGGGTTTAGGGTTTGAGGACTTATTTATAATTAGAAGAATTAATTAATAGAAATTAAAATAGAATTATAAATTTATAGAGTACAGTGAATAGGCACTTACTAATCTAGCGCGTACCATCTTTCGACTATATCACCACTAAACATCAGGTGGGATCGTGGTCAAGCACTAGTTTGTAACCCATAAAAAAATTAATAAATGCTCGTATGATTCGTAATGTATTCGTAAGTGCCTGTATGGGCAGTGTTTTAATTGTATAAAATCGATTTGTTTTCTCGCCGCCATTATATCTTCTCTAATGATATGAACGGAAAACAGTAGATGAATTCAACTGTTAAAGTGGGATTTCACAGAAACTAGGTCAACTTACTTATAGCTTCATAAGTACTGGTGCAATTTGAAAAAAGATACAGCGTAAATCTTTTTAATCTTTACCGATCTTTTAATTGAATTGTCCGTTGTACTCGAGTAAACCTTGGGTTCATCAGAGAATCATTAAAATTGGTTCATCATCATCATCATCAGCCTGTGTCTACCCACTGCTGGATATTGGCCTTCGCCAATGCCTTCCATCATATACGATCCTCCGCTTCCCGCATCCGGCTATCTTTACAAGGTCGTCGGTCCATCTGGAGGGAGGCCGCCCTACACTTCTCCGACCCATGCGCGGCCTCCATTCCAAGACTTTCCTCCCCCATCTACCATCACTGACTCGGCAGATGTAGACGGCCCACTGCCACTTCAACTTGATAAATTGACAAAAAATACAGTCGAATTGAGAACCTTCCCCTTTTTTGAAGTCGGTTAATTATTGTATTGAATACAGACATATAAAATGTAGCTTTTCTTGTATTATATAGGAATGTAGTGGCGTCTTTTATTCCGCTTATATTATAATTAGAAATATATTAATATTTATAAAGTACTGACATCATATCGACGCTGGAAAACAAAAACGTAGTAACTCACAAAAATGAAAACTTTTCAACTTTTTTTTTTAAACAAAAATTGTAACTTTTATGTTTGTGGACTTAGAGCTGTCGTTTTTGGACACAATATTTATTATTTTCTGGTGAATAAGTATTGTACCATGGCATTAAAGACTTTTCCTAATCGAAAAACGTTTTACGATACAAAAAATTATTATTTATTTTTTATCTAATTATTACATATATCATTCGTCGTGTCTTTTTTTTCTGATTCCAACGACGCAAAAAGTGAAAATGGCCATATGTGTCACTTACTACGTTTTTGCTTTCCAACGTCGATATGTATGTAGTTCAAATTGCTGCAGGCTACAACTCTCTAGGCGCTGTGACCAACAATACTAACATCGTCACAACCGGACGGAGTTCGTGTTAATTAGTACACATCGTTCATGTGAGCACTAGTTTTGCTAGGTCTTTGCAATAAACTGAGCCAGCCGAGTAAAACATTTCCAACTTAAAGGAAATATTAGTTGACATTTTTAATCAGGCAAAATTTTCCGTCAAAACATCCGGTTAGAACACGTTGAAACTTTTCCAGTGGATTATTTTTTTTTGTAAATGCAGTAAGATACGATACTGGTCTGTTTTTTAAAGATACGATTTATCAATGCATGTATAAAAAACAGAACAGTGCAATACTGGTCTTTTTTTACTGCAAATATTTTTAACCTTTTTTTTTGTTAACGGGGAGGAAATCTTCAAAAAGATACCCCACCTGGGAGGAAGGAGGCGGTTATGTGGGGTTTAACCCATTAAAACCTCCCCGGTGGCCTTTCCTCGGTGCATGGTGAGGGGCTCCGGGATCTCCAGACCAACGCACCGGAGCCCCTCTGCACTGCTCAAGGAGAGCACATCCCGCGGGGGCGGGAGGTTACTCCCTTCTTGTGCCCTCGCAATGCAAGGCGACAAGCGATGTCGCCTTCTTCCCGGGTCTTTATCGATAACCAACTTAAACATAACCGTGTACTATTTTTTTTTAACTTAAATAACCAGTTCATTTTTTTTATTATCATGTCGGTAAGGTCGAAAATTATTATTCAATTATATACAATTTTCCAACAAACACTATTTACCAAAAAATACCGAGCGAAAATCCTTCATCCAGGTACTTCTTTATTCTTCTTCTTCTTGTGCCTCAGAATGCAAGGCGACAAGCGATGTCGCCTTCTTCCCGGGCCTTTATCGATAACCAACTTAAACATAACCGTGTACTATTTTTTTTTAACTTAAATAACCAGTTCATTTTTTTTATTATCATGTCGGTAAGGTCGAAAATTATTATTCAATTATATACAATTTTCCAACAAACACTATTTACCAAAAAATACCGAGCGAAAATCCTTCATCCAGGTACTTCTTTATTCTTCTTCTTCTTGGTCGCCTCACTCTTGTCAGAGTGGTCGTGGCAAATAGCACCCGCCGCACGACGTTTCGCCACCTCCGTCTGCTGGCCGTCAATCGGCACATTTGTAGATGAGAACACCCATCGCATCGCACCTGATCCGTCCATCGCATTGGCGTTCTGCCTCGCCGTCTAATCCCTTCCACTCTGCCCTGCATGACAAGATGCTCTAAAGAGTCGTTTCCACGTCGGCCAACATGCCCAAAGAACTTAAGTATCCGCTTCCGCACTTGAGTAGATAGACGCTCATTGATACCGAGGATGGAGACATTGGTTCAGAATTCGGTCCACGAAATCCCGTGCATCTTTCTCAAACACCACATCTCCAGAGATCAATCATTTTTATTTCGGTTTGACGTAGGGTCCATGTACTCACACACACATCAGGTCACATCTTTATACATTTCAATCCTCAGAGAGTAACACTCGTAAAAGCGTGTAACATACACACAAACTTACAGGCAATAGATTGTACGAACAAAAACAGTAAATTCGGTACAATAGGCGCCATAAGTTACGTACCGCAGGGACACGACTGACCCACTAATTACTGCTACAGTTGACGGTAACTCACGAGGGCGGCCATTTTTGTTTCTGACAGTTACGTTACTGTAAACAGATTTACTGCCCTCCTTAAAAGTAGCCGAAGTTGTGTAGAGACAATAAATAACTCCGCCCATTAAAGTGTAGTTTTTCGTTTTAAAATTTACAGGTTCAGGCTAAGCGACCTAAGAGCTATGCCACATCTCAATCCAGTGAAGCAGTAAAGGCCAACTTCTCTGACCAACTGTGTTAAATCGTGAAAAAAAAATCAAATATTATCAACCGACTTCAAAAAAGGTTCTCAATTTATCTGTTTTTTGTAATGTTTGTTCCGTCATAACTTTCAACTGGGTAAATCGATTTTGATAATTCCTTTTTTTATTCAAAACTAGTGCTTCCCGTTTGGTCCAATTTAAATTTAGTCCAATTCCGGAAATAGCTTCCTTGAGAAAACATTATGTCTTAAATTTGCATTAAGTATGTGAGCGACAAATGGGCGAATAACTCAATATTACACCAAATGATTTCGATGATTCATTATTAATTGGAAAGGATGTAATTCAAGAATATTTTGACGAGAGTTTGGTTTGGTTCTGTTTAATTCTGTTAATTAAAATTCCTAAGATAATTCTGAAATACAAAGTGACGTCCGTGCGTAATAACGTTTAACGTTTGATTCCATTTGAAGTTGGTTTTTGTTTTTACTCGTAAATATACTTGCTGAGGCGCCATCTCCTACCGGAGGTCAGCTTTGGTTAAGAATTTTTTAACTATTGACACAGCGGTTGGAACAAGGATAGATAGATAAATCCTTTATTGCACCAAAGTATATGTACAAAGGCGAACTTAATGCTATTTAGCATTTTCTTCCAGCTAACCTTTAGTGGTTAAGAGCAGGCTTAGGGTAGTGCCGCTAAAAATAGCGGTTTAAAAATAATATATAGATAAATAAATATACCTTTACATATACGTGCATAGATGCTTCAATATAGATATATGTATATAAACGAGAAAGTGTGTGGGTTTGTTCCCTATATGCTCCAAAACGGCTGGATCGCTTTCAGGGAATCTTCAGATTGACGTGGCAAGTAATAAGTGTGGTGACGATCGGACTACTCCTCTTTTTGAACTGTCAAACAAGCCATACGTCGTACTTTTATTTCTGACATTAACTTGTATCCGTTTTTGTATGAATGATAAGAATGATATTGTAATTACTGATATGCACATGGGTGTAGGTAATGATCTTCACCCGCTCGAGAAGAGGAGAGAAATGAATAATTTATTATATTGTGAGAGTGAAATCAAATTTTTAATGATATAAGTTTATTGTTTAAATAAAATAAAGCAAAATAAAAACAAATCTAGCCTGGCGAAGCGGGATGGGTACAACAGTAATAATACGACAATAAATATACCAGTTTGTAATTTTTCATTGTTCGAGTAGAAAGTATTCAGATACACATTTAAAGACATTAGTTGACGGAGCTTCTCTAATCTCAATCGGTCTATCTTGTTCAACCATGTCTGAAGATTCCTCAGCCATGAAATATCCTTATTATCTTCTTCCAGATGGCTCACTGTTTCGTGGTCTTCCAATTACCACGATCCTTACACGTCTCTTTCGTTTCATTCACATTCAAACTACGGAAGGGGTGACATGAATTTATGTGAAAAGATGCAGCGTGTTTCTGAAAATATATTTTTTCAACCGACTTCAAAAACGAGAAGGTTCTCAATTCGTCTCTACGTTCTCACTCAGTCGAAACATAACTGTCGACTGGGTGAACTGATTTTGATGATTTTTTTTTGTTTGAAAGCTGCTGCTTCCCGTGTGATCCCATTGGATCCAATTCTGACAATGACATCTGACAAATTATATTTAATTATTAATTTTATTGTAAGTAATATTGTTTATTATACAATTTATGATACTTGGTAAATCAATTGTTAGTAGAAACGTTGGGTCCGTGGGTCCTAGTGCACACCACCTTTTTAATGTTAGCTAAGAAGTTGGTCAACACATCTGGTGACCAGATGACTGGCTTACACCTAGCACAGAGGCTAAGCATTGCCACGCAACGTGGCAATGCTACCAGCCTGCTGGGTACGCTGCCAAGCGATGACGGTGTGGCACAGTTATATTTTTTTATTTATTTTAAATATCTATTAAATTGTAAATATTACTTTAAAATAGTTAAGTTAAATAATAATCATAAGGTAAACTAAGCCGAAGTGAATGTGTAATATTAACCAACTAAATTAAATTTCAAAAAGTATTTCTATTATTCTAACCCAATCTGTTCCGCTCCAGATTCAAGGCGGACTTTTAGCGTACAATTATAACTTGACTTGTTATTTGTTTCTCGTTGTTAAAATGCGACTTCGTGATCCGTGAATAATTAATATCTTTGAACGGACACAAAGCAATTTACATTCATGAGAAAAGTTTAATGAGAAAATATTTTCAGAAACGGAAAGATTTTCCTTTCTAACCGACTTCAAAATGGAGGACGTTCTCAATTCGTCAGTAATTTATTTTAACTGTATTTTTGTACTAATTGCGCCGTCATTTATGTAAACATTCTTACCCACTAAAACCTCCTCGGTGGCCCTTTCCTTGGTGCATGACGAAGGGCTCCGGGATTTCAACGTGGAACGCACCGGAGCCCCTCTGCACTGTGCTCAAAGAGAGCACGTCCCGGGGGGGAGGTTACTCCCTCCCCCCCTGTAGCCTCGCAGCGCAAGGCGTCACGGGCCAGCCGATGTCGCCTTCTTCCCGGGTCCACCTTGGTGGACGACTCAGGCCCCCCACCCTTGTCGCCCAGTGAACCCGAGGCCCCTTTTAGTCGCCTTGTACGACAGGCAGCGGATACCGTAGTCTTATGCTTGAGAGCCCAGAACTACACGGCTGATCCATTCAACACCTTTCCAAACGACGCTGTTTTATTCCATTGTGAAGTCAGTCACTTGTACAGTTTTTACATTATATTTGAAGCAGTCTAATTCAGAACCCCGCGAAGCATAGTTCTCTTTCAAATTCAGAGATTTGGGAGTCAGAGTTAGATTTAGCGAAGGCCAAACAGCACGCCTGACTTGGAGAGTTAACTGGTGAATACGTTACGAAAAGTTTGATCGGGCTAGGCGAATGAGAGTTGAGAAGAAGATATAAGTTAGTGAAGGTAGAGAGAGATAAGTTTCGTATTTCTAAGACACAATGCAGGCCTATTGTCTGTATCACGCTGTACAAGCATGTACTTAATGACCTCAATAACCTTCGCTACGATGTTTCAATTGAATTCATTTCAAATGAACAAATTCGTTAGTGCCGGGACTGGGCATCGAACTCGGGTTGTTAGCGTACTTCATGACATAAGTCGAGCGCCCGGACACTAAGCTATCACAGCACTTATACGAGAACGTAGCGCTAGTACATTATTAAGAATGTATTTCTTTTACACCCTTTCAGTTTATCCTCATATGCACGCAGTTAGGACTCAGACACACTTGAGTGTTCACGACGTAGGTGCGTTAGTGCGTGCCGTTGTAAGGTGAGGCGGACTGTGCACACTTCAAGCTATTAATATAGTTATAATTTCTAATATGTGGACCTATTCTTATCTATAATTATCAACATAACCATCCCCGAGTTTCACACTAATTTCTTTGCTAGTTCTTTTTTCCTCTCTATGTTATTCTATGAAAATATTTTTGAGATTTATTACCGGCAAAAAGAATTAAAAAAAAAAAATTATGAAGATTGGGTGGCAGTATTAAAAACATAACCGTTTTCTTAGCTCTACAACAATTTATAATAACTAGGAACTTATTTCAAAGAAACTGAAAAAACTAATTCTTAATCGAACTAGACTTTTATTTTCGTTTTTTTTTGTATATGATGTATATGATTTATATGTATGTAAATGGATATTTATATATCTATACAAAGTTGTTAAAACTATTTTTAGTGGCTCTACCTTACCGGCGTGTCTTAACCACTAAAGGTTAAGTTTGCCCTTATGCAAATACTTTATCGCAACAATGGTTTTAATCCATCCCCATAATCCGTTACCAGCAGTGGATCTGACTTACGAAGGTATCATCATCATCATCAGCCTGTATCTATCCACTGCTGGAAATAGGCCTTCCCCAATGCCTATACCTCCGCTTTCCGCATGCAGCTACTTCTGGCTATCCTTACAAGGTAAGGTCCTCCGACGTGCGGCCTCCATTCCGAGACTTTCCTCCCCCATTTACCGTCACTGACTCGGCAAATGTGGCCGGCCCACTGCCATTTCAGCTTGCTGTCTTTAAGCGCTATGTTGACCACCTTTGTTCTCCGTCGAATTTCTTCCTTTCGGATACTATCCTTTAAAGAAATGCCGAGCTCTTTCCTTCGCTCGTTGTGCGACTTTCAGCTCGTGGACCAGCCCAACGGTCAGAGTCCAAGTCTCTGCACCGTAGATCATGGCTGGGAGGAGGCACTGGTTGAAGACTTTTATCTTCAAGTATTGAGGTATTTGCGATTACGAACACGCTCACATATTCCTCAACTAGTATAGCTTTGACTGGTGTACCAGACTTACATGTGTAGTGAAGCGCTGCGACCAGTATTCCATGACTGCGCCATTGTTAGCGCAAATGTAGCGAGCGTCGAGTCGAGATACAGACGCAAACAAAAGCATCGGAACATTCACTCGAATTCTTTATTCTTCCCCGCCTCGGACCATTGTGTGCTAATTAACACAATCGTGACAAATGAAACTTGTCGCGACTATCGCGCTTCGTTCGACACGTAGGGGAAAATAATTGGGCAGTTATCACACGTTATATTTGCAATGCTGTTCACGTTTCGAACTCATATTTGGACGATTATGTTTTAAGTTTGAACGCCTGCGATAAATTGAATAGCAAAGTACGTATTTGTCCTCTCGTGTACATATTTTATTATAAATCAATATTCAGGGCCGGATTTAAAGATCTGGAAGCTGAGGGCGTAAAAACGAGTAGACGACAAAATCATTGCATATGTTGTCTAAAATGAAATGGCAAGAAATCCTTCAATTAGTTAAATTAATTTATTTAACAGTTGAAACAAACTTAAACAGTGCATATTTTAAATTTTTTGAAAAGTTTCGAAGCCTCTACTACCGGGGCCCCTCTCTTGTGGACCCGGAATGCCTCCCCCGTCTAAATCCGGCCCTGTCTATATTATTATAATTAGCAGTGATAGCTTGGTGCCTAAGTAGTTCGACCTACTGTCTAATGGTTACAGATCCGATTTTCACCAGTGAAATGTCGTTTTTTCGCTTGCTAAATAATTGCGAACGGTTTTTGTCTCCGTCTTTTCCGCTAGAATTAAAAAGACGTGACAGCTTATAAAGTTAAAACAGTTAAAGATACAGCCCATATATACGTATATCCAGGTGCGGATTAGCAATCTTCACAAATCTTAGAAATTTGTACCGTCTACGTAAAGCGTATATATTGATAAAATTGACTATACATTTTTGTATACGAAGGTAAACACAAATCTAACGAGCTTATTCGTTTTGCTTTTAGAGTGACTATCGGAACTGGGGCGCGCCTCCGGTGAGGAACATTTAGAAAAGAAAATTCCATTTGTGGCAGCTAACTCACTTTTTAAATTTTAAAATGGATTTCTATAGTCTGTGTGGCTTTAAAGGCTTTTATAGAGAAATAAAAGCGTCTACCTCACTAGTTAGTCACTTAATGGTAACGGTAGCCTATGATAATTGCACCTCCCGGTGGCCCTTTCCTCGGTGCATGACAGGGGCTCCGGGATCTCCAGTGAAATGCACTGTGCTCAAGGAGAGCACGTCCTGGGAGGTTACCCTCCCCTGTGCTCGGTGCAAGGCGACACGGGCCAGCCGATGTCGCCTTCTTCCCGCGTCCACCTTAGCGGACGACAAAGGCCCCCACCCACCACGCTCTCACAACATTATAGATAATATACAATAAAGGCGAAATATAAGCGTTATATTTCGCCTTTATTGTACTTTCTAGTCACTGTGTCTTACCGTAGTTAAAGAGAACAGCAACGTTTATTTATAACCGTCTTATAAATTGATACCAAGACGCTTTTACACCTTTTTTACTTCGAAGAAAAATGTAAATATATTTATGTAACGAGTAATTTCGTAAATTTCTGTTATTTATAAATGTCGGCATGTCGCCTTGTGGGTGATGAAATGAGCCACCGATGTCACTGGCGTCCATGATGATTTTTACAGATGACAGATTACGCGCGATTGTTCAACCACTCTATCCGACCGCCACCGTAGAAGTGTCGCTCCGCTCGACCCGATGGTGAAACGTTGACTCCATCGAACGCCGTCATACAGCGCTAGCGTTTCGTATTTTTCCCTAATGCCGCAAATGTCGCTAGTGTTGAATTGGTAGCGTATCTAGTATCGTATCTATCCTAGTATCGCGTCGGTTACGACATGTATGTTATTATCATGGTCATTTCAGCCGTAGTAAATCCTCTGCTGGATTTAGGCCTCCCCTTAACGATTTGTAACAGGACCGGTAAGCGGCTTGAATGCAGCTGCGTCCTGCGACCTTTGTGAGGTCTTAAAACCAGCTTGCGTGTCCTACGCAGCGCTTCATCGGCTGGCCCGTGTCGCCTTGCACTGCGAGGGAACGTGCTCTCCTTTAGCACAGTGCAGAGGGGCTCCGGTGCGTTCCACTGGAGATCCCGGAGCCCCTCACCATGTACCGAGGAAGGGCCACTGGGGAGGTTTTAGTGGGTAAAAACCCCACATAACCGCCGCCGGGGAAGGTGGGGTATCTTTTTGAAGATTTCCTCCTCGTTAACAAAAAAAAAAGTTTCGGCTCCATCGGTCAATTGTTCTACGCGCTATGTGCTATGCGGTATATATATAAAATAATTGTTCACTGGAATTAGTATTCTTATATCAAGTCCTATAATGTTGATTTTTTTTATCCTTGTTTGATATTTGAGAAATAATTTCATCATTGTATTATATTTCAAATAAATTATACGTCTATACTCCGGAAAAATATTGTTTAAAGAGCGAAGCACACGTTTATAGAGCACCCCTATCAATGGGGTGTGAAACATACTGCTTTGGGGCGGCTGTTATCGGGAGTTTACGCCTTGTAAACTTCACATCATACGCTTAGATAACTACTGTTTATACACCAGTAACTGTAGTTACGCGATATCTTTCGCCGTTAAAACATTATTTTGGACGCAAATGTTAGTAAAAGTTAACTAATTCTGAAAGTAGATTAAGTCTTTCTCTGTTCACGCCGTTTGTGTCTTGAGTAAGTGAACAAACGGCGTAAATATTGTTTTATAAATTTTTTAACCGACAACCGACCAAAAAAATAGGTTTTCGATTCGATTGTATTTCATAAATCCATCAATCCATCATATTAATAATATCGCTTTAGAATCAGATATTTTTCCTTACCTAAAAATGTCAATATTATTTATTTGGTTATATTTTAATATATAAATATTTTTAATTACTTTTTATGTTGTTTTTTTTGTCTTGTTTTACCTGTGTTGTTGCTGTGTTCTTGTGTCCAATAAATGTTAACTCCATTCTATTATAATTTGTAACACATATTATTTATGTCTAATTGTTTTATTTATACGTGAAAAATTTGCGTCTGTGGAATGAATTATTTGGATATTTCTAATATAACAAAGACATAGTCATAAAAGCCCACTTGTCACAGATAAAATATAATATTATCTAGCGTTTTTTTTACGACATGTCCTTTTTGATGGCACATAAAATGACAGTCGTAAGGCATATGTTATCTGAACTTTTATGCCTTATAAGTTCTAAAAACGAAAATTCTCTATTCTTGTTTGACTTTTGTTAGTCTATTTATTTTTAAATATGTATTTCCTTCGTTATTACAGACTCCTCATATTCCTGTAATTTCTTTTAATTTTTTCAAACACTCACGCCCGTCACTCGAAGGGGTAAGTAAAGATCAAGCAACTTCCATAGTACCATCTCGATCGATAGTAAGCCCACACTATAACTAGTAGACTACTAATAATCCGTGAAATAGCAACCGATCAAGTCGTGGTTTTTACCAGGTCCACCTTGGCGGACGACAAAGGCCACACCCTTGTCGCCCAGTGAACCCTAGGCCCCTTTTACACGCCTTCTACGACAGGCAAGTGATACCGTATCTTTCTTATTCTTATCTATCCGTCTTATTCTATGAGCCCAAAGCTACAGGGCTGCGCTATCTCCGAACGGGGTCGTTCCTCTCCCGATCTCGTTCGATCATTCGAACGTTCGAACATAGGAAACAAGTCCAAGCGGAGGTTACCCATCACCGGGGTGACCCTTGTGTCGAGTTACTAGCGATAGAGGTTCAGGCTAGGCGATCTAAGAGCTATGCGACCTCTCAATCCGGTGAAGCAGTCTAGGCCAGCTGTGTCCGATCTGTGTAGTTCGTCAAAAAAATAAAACTAAAATTGATCGATGAATTTTGATAGTAATTTGCGTAGCAAACTGCGGCTGGTCAAATATACATGAACCGGCTTAAAATCAACACGTACATCCACGTCATTTCTCTTGAATGGGAGCTTTCATAAAAGCTTTCACGTTCAATTCAGTATGTTTTAACTTAAACCAAAATCCTTCCACGATATGAGGACACAGGCTGAAACAATTCAAGGGACGCTCCATTAAATTTTTAAAACGTACGACGGGGGACTTTTTTCGCTGAGTCGACACTATGCACGGAGCTACGAAATGCTTAAATCTGCGTACTAGAACCGTTCCGTTAAGGGGAAGTCACGCTTTTATTTTTCAACCTTCAAAAAAGGCGGAGGTTCTCGTTTCATTTGTATGTTTTTTTATGTTTAAAGTTACAGCCTTTATATATATAATATATATGTCCCACTGCTGGGCAGAGGCCTTCTCTGTAAAGAGAGTATAAGGGCACAGTCCGCCACGCGGCCCTAATGCGGATTGGCAGACTTCACATGTCATAGAAAAATTTTCTAAGACATGTAGGTTTCCTCACGATGTTTTCCTTCACCGCCGAGCGCGTGGTTAATCAGCACATAAAATTGCAACAACAAATTTATTGATGCCGGCACCGGGGATCGAACTCGGGTTGCTAGCGTACTATGCAACTTGAGCCAACCGCCCGGACACTGAGCTACCACGGCTCTTTTTTATGTTTGTTGATTCTATTTTTGTTTGAAAGCTGGTACTTCCTTTTTTTTTTGTTCACGCAGGGGAATCTTTTTATAGACCATCCTCCGATACCCTGGGTGGGCCCGGAGGGATGTGTGGGACTCGGCCTGGGCAGCCTCTACCCAGTAAACCTTCCGCGAATGCCATCAGCCATTATGAGCGGGGTGCCCCGGATCTGTCAGCGACAGGACAAGAATAAATAAAGCCTCGCGATTACAAAAATTATGTGTTGAGTATGTCTTGATAACCATACCCTAGAGACCGTTGCCGGCCTCTATGCCATCAAGGCGGCAAACACCTTTTTTTGGTACTTCCTTGGTTTATTTTGCATCTAGTATATGTGAGCCACAAATGGACGAATAACTTAATATCACGTCAACGGATTTCGATGATTATTTTTTTACTGGCAATGATGACCTTTAAGAGTAGTTTGATGAAAGTTTGGCTACGTTCTGATTAAGTTTGTTTTCGTAATATTCCTATAGTAAATCGGACATACAAATAGGGCGATCGCGCGTAATTGCGTTGAATGTTTGATTCGATTTGAAGTCCGTTCTTGTTTTTACTCGTAAATATACTTGTAACGGTAGATTTAAAATTATAACCGCTATAATATCTTTTCTAAATTACATCTTTAAAAAGACCAGAAATAATTGTCTAAATCTACTGTCAATTTAAAAATATTTATAAACATTATTTGAGTGTATTGTATATCAATCGTTGTGGTAATAGTTTGATAATGTTTCGGTGCGTATATAGCCATCATAACAACACAGTTTTACCCTTAGATGCTAGGAGCGTTGCTGGAGTTTCTTCGGCCACTTCTTCTCCCAGCGCCAACGCTTCCCGAAGTGGCACTCAAAGTTAGTTTAGCTTTCGAATGTCCCTTAGATTATCCGTTAAATAGCAACCGACCGAGTCGTGGTTCGGCCCTCTCGGGCGCCCTCGGATCGGAATGCTTACGCGTAACATAGTAACCGTCTGCTGAGGTTACCACCGGGGACTCTTGTGTCGAGTTATTAGCGATAGAGGTTCAGGCTAAGCGACCTAAGAGCTCTGCCACCTCTCAATCCGGTGAAGCAGTCAAGGCCAGCTTCTCTGGCCAATCTGTGTAGTTCGTCAAAAAAAAAAAACACAGTTTTAAAAATAATTTAAGTTTTTATTTGCTTTTTAAAGTTTTCAAAACAGTAAGATTTTATACTAATACTTGTTAATCGCAATAAATACGTCTTTCTATCATCAGCATCATCATCATTTCAGACCTAAAACATCTACTGCTGGACATATTCCTCCCCCACGAATTCCAAAGGGACCGGTTGTAAGCAGCCCGCATCCAGCTGCGTCTTGCGGCCTTTATGAGGTCGTCAGACCACCTTGCGGGTGGACGTCCTACGCTGCGCTTGCCGGTCCGTGGTCTCCAAACGAGAACTTTTCGACCCCATCGGCCATCTGTTGTACGCGCTATGTGCCCTGCCCATTGCCATCCTTGCTTATCCGTCTTTTGCATATGCGTCTTTCTATACCAGTATAGTATTTTATACAACGAAACTATTTTTTTTTATTTGACTTTTATTTCTATAATAAGAGAAATTAAAAAAATAAAAGCAAAACTATAATATAGTTTCAGTAATAAGTGTGTTAAGAAGACGTCGCTTAATCATCATCATCATCATCAGCCTTCCCCAATGCCTTCCACCATATACGATCCTCCGCTTTCCGCATCCAGCCACTTCCGGCTATCCTTACAAGGTCGTCGGTCCATCTGGAGGGAGGGCGCCCTACGCTACTCCGACCCATGCGCGTCCTCCATTCCAAGACTTTTCTCCCCATCTGCCGTCACTGACTGATGTGGCTGGCCCACTTCAACTTGCTGACTGTAAGAGCTATGTCGACCACCTTTGTTCTCCGTCGAATTTCTTCGTTTCGGATTCTATCCCTTAGAGAAATGCCGAGCATAGCTCTTTCCATCGCTTGTCACTTAATAAGGCAAGAATATTTTAGTAGATTTTATTTGATCTAATTTTTGAATTTAGATCCGCGTAAATGTAAGTTGCAGCAGCTATTAATCACATTTTATAATTAGTTTATAAGATAGAGTTTCCCCTTAATATTCGAGGGTATAAACCGTGCATAATTAATACCGTCTAGCGGACACACACTGAATATTCACGAGCGGAACGCCCAGTATAAAACTAGATTATTAGATCGTTTTTAACTGACTCGATATTTTAAATTTTGACAAATTTCATTAAGTGGTAACTCATCTATCAGTCGCATTGTGTTCCGCTTAGTTTCCCGTAGTCCTGGGCTTACAGAATAAGACTATGGTATCCCCTGCCTGTCAAAGGCGCCACGGACGACAAGAGAGCCTTCCGCTACAACGGACCATGGAAGAAGGCGATGCGGGTGGAACGGATAAGTGTATAGGGGCTCCGGTGCGTTCCACTGGAGATCACCGAAGAAAACCATGGGGGCGGTTTTAGTGACAGGACAAAAGTTACTAAAGACTTTGCATGATAGTTCCCCAGAATTTAGTATGTTAGCGCCACTTTAAGGTGGTAGTCGTAGTTAGTCGTAAAGTTCGAAAAATGTATTAAAAAAATTATAAAAATTTTATTTATAAAAAACAGAGCAATATTTATGAAGTCAAAAGCCGAACATTACCCTACGGTTTATGGAGTATCTCTAATTTTCTACCGACTTCAAAACTTAGGTTCGTCTGTATTTTTAATGTTTGTGCACTTTTAGCGCCGTCACTTATAAACTGTTTTTTTTATATGTTTATAATGGTTTGGTTTCGATTTAGTTTTATTGGCAAAGGATCTTGGGTTCCATGGTGACCAAGGAACTACAAAACAAATGGAAGGATACTTCTTCATTCATATATTGATAGCTTTATGACAGTATAGGACTAGGATAGCATTTTGGAGAGTGAGCTAAGGAACTACATGATCTAATTCCACCATACCCGTTCCACCATCGGGATTCGCACTGCGGGACATCCTTTTGTTGTGAACAACCCTCGAATCAGAACGAAGCGCTTTCTTTGTTTTTTTATTATTCGTAAGGCAAGGCACTGGAATAGTTTGCCCGCGTCTGTCGTTCCCTCCGATTACAATGTGGGTATTTTCAAGAGTAGAGTGAATAGGCATTTACTAAGCTAGTGCGCCTTACCACCCAGGACTGCATTTCCACTTAACATCAGGTGGGATCGTAGTCAAGCACTTGCTTAGAAAGTATAAAACAAAATACTAGGTACTATTCGGAAATGAAAGTGTCTATCCGCGCGTTGTTTTTTTATTTTGATCGCGGTTAATGTGTTACTAGTACATATAGTACTTGTTCTTACAGGTATTTAATTTTAGTCTTATAAGATTCTTTTGTAAAATAGATTTAAAAATAAAAGGCGAACGCATCGCTTCTTTCACACGAGGTCTGTTCTAATTTCAAGCACTGATTGCAGACTTTTTTAGCTTCATTAGCGGAGAGAACATTGTTTCAAATGCCACTGCATTGTCGACAGTTTGACAGTGATTAAGGGAATGTTAAATGAGAGGTATTTTTTGGTGGTCAAGCATTTTAAAAGAATTCATTGGAAAAGAGGAAAGACAGATAAAGAATACGAGCACTCCAACAATTCTGAAAGAGTTTGCGCTTGAAGAAGATGTTTATGGGCTTACTTCTTCTGTCTAGATTTCCCAGCCTACTTCTAAGTTCCGCTTTGCTACCTATTCTTCCACTATTCCCGATCTTCCGCTGATCACTATCATTTCCGACTGTCTTTTTATGTGGCTATATCATCGGATCCTACTTTCCTTCAGCTTGTGTAATACGTCGCGGACTCCAAAGCTGCCACGGAATTGTTTTTATGCTATCGATTCGCGTAATGTCATCAAATGTATCTTCAACTCCGCAACGTGCAGCTGCTGGACTTGTACCAAATTTTTATAGTTAAAAGAATTTTTCAATTAAATCATAAGTTATATACGTCCGTATTACGTACCGGTAAATTGTGCTGTTTTAAGATATAAATAGAATGTAAAGGAAATAAATGCATAAATATATCAATAAAGAAATATATTATATAGGCGTGCGTGTGAGGTGTTTATATGCGTAAGTGTGCTTGTATGTACGTTTTCTTTTTACTGTTTTCTTTAGTCTATGCAGAGTAAGGTGTTTGCGCACGCACGACATTGGATAGTCCTGGGCACCGCTGAAAATCAGCGCTGTGGTATGCTGAGACGGTGTCCATTCGCATCATGTCCTATTTGTCCTTTCCTTCCTTTAATTGCATTTTGTTTATTTTTCTATCTGTTTAATGTGTGTTATATTTTGTCTGTAATGTGTTCATAAATTATGATGCCAATAAATGTCTTATGTAATGTATGTCTTTATTTAGAGATATCGTTATAAACAACTAGATGTATATAGAATGGAATTAAAGTTGGGTAGTGGAAGTCTCTATTCTCGTTTCGCCAGTAATGTGTGATGGTCATAACTGGTATTTTTTTGACGAACTACACAGATTGGCTAAAGAAGCTGGCCTTGACTACTTAACCAGATTGAGAGGTGTCATAGCTCATAGGTCGCTTAGCCTGAACCTCTATCGCTAGTAACTCGACCCACGAGTCCCCCCGGTGAGGGGTAACCTCAGTTTGGACGGTAATGCTTGGTATATAATACAAAATCATTGTTAATAAATAAATGAATGCACCTATTTTTGCATACTCTGTGTGAAATGCGCCTTAGGAAAAAAGTCATTCAAGTAGTATGGGGTATAGGCAGTTCACTGAAGTCGGCGAAATGAAACTATTCAACAAAAATAAAAACTCAGCAAGCTGTTTCCGCCTTTATTGAAACTCATAAAAATCGACGTTCCGCAAAACTCAGCAGTTTCCCTAATAAACTGTTTCGTGTAATGAAAACCAGAGAGGTTCTCTTATTAAGGAAAAATATTTCTTGTATAAAATTCGATTGTGAGAAAACTTATCAACCGACTTCAAAAAAGTAGGAGGTTCTCAATTCGTCTAAATGTGTTTTTTTTTTGTTCATCTTTGTTACCTTTTAACTTTCGACTGGGTTAATCGATATTGGTGATTCTTTTTTTATTTGAAAGCTGGTGTTTCCCTTGTGGTCATTTAAATGGTCCAATTTTGACAACTTCATTCATGAGAAAACCATATAAGTCTAAAAAATTTTTGCATAATTTCGATGATTCATATTTGATTGGAGAGCCGTGGTAGCTCAGTGTCCAGGCGGTTGGCTCTTGTTGCATAGTACGCTAGCAACCCGAGTTCGATCCCCGGTGCCGGCACCAATAAATTTGCTGTTGCAATTTTATGTGCTGATTAACCACGCGCTCGGCGGTGAAGGAAAACATCGTGAGGAAACCTACATGTCTTAGAAATTTTTTCTAAGGCATGTGAAGTCTACCAATCCGCACTAGGGCCGCGTGGTGGACTATGCCCTTATACTCTCTTTGCAGAGAAGGCCTGTGCCCAGCAGTGGGACATATATATTATATTTATAAAGGCTGTAACTTTAACTTTAACTTTAACTTTAACTTTAACTTTAACTTTAACTTTAACTTTAACTTTAACTTTAACTTTAACTTTAATATTTGATTGGAGAGCCGTGGTAGCTCAGTGTCCAGGCGGTTGGCTCTTGTTGCATAGTACGCTAGCAACCCGAGTTCGATCCTCGGTGCCGGCACCAATAAATTTGCTGTTGCAATTTTATGTGCTGATTAACCACGCGCTCGGCGGTGAAGGAAAACATCGTGAGGAAACCTACATGTCTTAGAAAATTTTTCTAAGGCATGTGAAGTCTACCAATCCGCACTAGGGCCGCGTGGTGGACTATGCCCTTATACTCTCTTTGCAGAGAAGGCCTGTGCCCAGCAGTGGGACATATATATTATATTTATAAAGGCTGTAACTTTAACTTTAACTTTAACTTTAACTTTAACTTTAACTTTAACTTTAACTTTAACTTTAACTTTAACTTTAACTTTAATATTTGATTGGAGAGCCGTGGTAGCTCAGTGTCCAGGCGGTTGGCTCTTGTTGCATAGTACGCTAGCAACCCGAGTTCGATCCTCGGTGCCGGCACCAATAAATTTGCTGTTGCAATTTTATGTGCTGATTAACCACGCGCTCGGCGGTGAAGGAAAACATCGTGAGGAAACCTACATGTCTTAGAAAATTTTTCTAAGGCATGTGAAGTCTACCAATCCGCACTAGGGCCGCGTGGTGGACTATGCCCTTATACTCTCTTTGCAGAGAAGGCCTGTGCCCAGCAGTGGGACATATATATTATATTTATAAAGGCTGTAACTTTAACTTTAACTTTAACTTTAACTTTAACTTTAACTTTAACTTTAACTTTAATATTTGATTGGAGAGCCGTGGTAGCTCAGTGTCCAGGCGGTTGGCTCTTGTTGCATAGTACGCTAGCAACCCGAGTTCGATCCTCGGTGCCGGCACCAATAAATTTGCTGTTGCAATTTTATGTGCTGATTAACCACGCGCTCGGCGGTGAAGGAAAACATCGTGAGGAAACCTACATGTCTTAGAAATTTTTTCTAAGGCATGTGAAGTCTACCAATCCGCACTAGGGCCGCGTGGTGGACTATGCCCTTATACTCTCTTTGCAGAGAAGGCCTGTGCCCAGCAGTGGGACATATATATTATATTTATAAAGGCTGTAACTTTAAATTTAACTTTAACTTTAACTTTAACTTTAACTTTAACTTTAACTTTAACTTTAACTTTAACTTTAACTTTAACTTTAACTTTAACTTTAACTTTAACTTTAACTTTAACTTTAACTTTAACTTTAACTTTAAATTTAACTTCAATATTTGATTGGAAAGGATGCACTTCATGGGTAGTTTGGCGAGAGTTTGGTAAGGTTCTGATTAATTCTATTTCCTACGTTAATTCGGAAATACAAAGAGGGCGTCAACGCGTGACAGCGTTTAATGTTTGATTCGATTTGAAGTCAGTTTTTGTTTTTGCTCGTAAATTTACTTGTTTTGATCTACTTTTTCGTTTGAAAGGGTTTGGTATACGATAGGTCAATAGCTAAAAATCATATAGAAAAATACTTATTGAATGGGATATTGATATTTTTGTGACAATCCAAAACTAGGTAACTAATTTATTAAAACGAGCGCGATTGTGAAATAAAGGTGCCAGAACTTCGCGATATTATTTACTACGGGGAGTGTTCTATTTGTCTGGAACCATCCCAGCTACTCATTTTGATGGTAGGTGTTCCACGACTGTACGTTTCTCGCGTAACTTTCTTCCACGTACTATCACGCTGTGGAACCAGATGTCACCAGCGGTGTTTTCGAACCTCTACGTATTGGGGACCTTCAAGAAACGAGCCTATTCCTATCTCAAAGGCCGGCAACGCACCTGTTCTGATGCTTAAGCTTTAATATTGTGGATGTTCATGGGCGATGGTGATCACTTAAGATCAGGTGTGCGTTTGTCATTTTTCTTGTATAAAAATATAACTATAAGCTGAAATAAAAGAGTCACATTTTCTAAGTAGACAATCACTAAGTAAAAATTTGCTTTGTACTAAATAATATTTTAGACAAGTCATCTGTTGTTCTTTCTGTTGATGATAACCTTGCTTATATTTCACTTATTATATGAAATACTAGCGTACCCAGCCCGCTTCGCCGGCCTAGATTTTGCTTTATCTTATTTAAACAATAAACTTACATCATTAAATATTTAATTTAACTCTCACAATATATTAAATTATTAATTTCTCTCCGCATTCATTCTCTTCTCGAGCGGGTGATATATATATATATATATATATATATATATATATATATATATATATATATATATATATATATATATATATATATATATAGGAGATAGATTCGACTAAGCAACTTTAACTTAACAGCAGTTCTTTTGTTGATGATAACCTTGCTTATTTTTCACTTATTATATGAAATACTATGTACTCCAGCCCGCTTCGCCGGCCTAGATTTTGCTTTATCTTAACAATAAACTTACATCATTAAATATTTAATTTAACTCTCACAATATATTAAATTATTCATTTCTCTCCGCATTCATTCTCTTCTCGAGCGGGTGATATATATATATATATATATATATATGTGTTTGGTATATATATATATATATATATATATATATATATATATATATATAGGGGATAGATTCGACAAAGCAACTTTAACTTAACAGCAGTTCATTTGTTGATGATAACCTTGCTTGTTTTTCATTTGTTATATGAAATATACAGTTAAGATAATGGATGGCTTTGCTCTATAATTAGAAGAGGCTCTATTAAAACGACGAACTGATACTAGAAAATGCCGTTTTGTTTTCTTTTCCGAGAATATCTAAAGCGCTAGGGAGTTTGCCCCAGTTTCGTTAAATCGTTATAACCAGAGTCAAGTGTTGATAGCACTTAAGCTTTTCAATTTAAACAATTTATTCACGTTGTATAATAATAACTGACTGGACAGAGCCACTAGCCTAAGGTCTTTTCGTGAGGAAAGTAAGTGGAACTCATACTGGTAAATAACGCGATATTTTAATTTTTCCGATTACGGTTTTTCGTAAAATAAATGCAGAAGTAAATAGCTGTATAAATTTAAAATTAGAATTTCTAATTAAAGAGGAGATATTTGAGATCAAAGTGGCCGGTACGACAATACGCCAATTTCATATGCGAACCATTCCTTCAAAGCCATTCACTGCACAACAGGCAGTTACGAAATTAGAAGAGCTTCATTTGTAATGTCTAGGACATCCATCGTATTCCCCAGATCTCTTCAATTTCAATTAAGCCTATTAGATTGACCTACTCGTATCTACCACGCTAAAAATAAACTTGGGTGGTCATTTTTAATGACACAAACCATTAACTGTCTACAAATATTCTCCAGTTGTTACTGAAGAGGAAAATAAAAAAGCTCTCTTTAATTGGGGGTAAAATGTAACAGACGAAGCAATTGGGAGGAACGCAAATTGTTTTTCTTTTAAAATGAATTCGTGTTTTCTTAATCGCTCTAAAGCTTTCATGAATATGCAGACAGACGTCCGTTCGAAAATATTAATTATTCAAGGAACACGCAACCGCTGGTTGATTGAGAATAACAGGAATATTGTAATTGAAATACGCACTAGCGTGAAAAAAACATGATTGAGTGACTAAACATTGCTATAGATATTTTATTTTACTATCGAGGCGAAAATCGCCAAATGACATCCCGTTTACTGGAAGGAAAGCGACGGATAGGTGAGATCTATGCCCATTAAAACAGGGATTTTAACAAAAATATTTACTTATATATTATTTTTCAAAAGCAACAGCTTATGATTATAATAAATATTTTAGTCAGGTATTCAGGATCTAAGCCCTTATAGATTTACATTATATAAAAAAATCTATTGTAATAGTGTTTGAATTGTAGTTGTAGTCATACTATTTATTTCTGCAACAAAAATAAACCGATAGAATGAATTAATTTGTTGATGTGTATATCAAGTATATTTACGAGTCAGGCGACGTATCGGGGTGCGCAGGAGGCGTTACGAACGCCTCCTCTTGCCGCCCCCATAATCCGAAGCGGGGCCAGGATGGGTACCTGGCCCCAGCATGCTTCGGCGTCGTCGGGACTTCTCTGAGTGCCGGAGAAGTCCCCTTTGAGGATGAAGTCCGGTCTTTGCCGGGACCGGCCGGTCGTTGGGGTGTCCTGTCGCTGACAGATGGCATTCGCGGGAGGTTTAGTGGGTAGGGGCTGCCCAGGCCGAGTCCCACACATCCCTTCGGGCCCACCCAGGGTACCGGAGGATGGTCTATAAAAAGATTCCCCCGCGTGAACAAAAAAAAAATTACGAGTAAAAACGAAAACCGACTTCAAATCGAAATTGCCGAATTATCCTAAGAATATTACTAAATAGAATTAATGAAAACCAAATAAACCTCTCATTAAATTACTCTTGAAGTGCATCCTTTCCAATAAAACATGAATCATCGAATTAGGTTGGCGTGATATTGAGTTATCCATACATTCGTGGGCGTACGTACTTGATGCAAATTTAAGACTTAAATGGTCTGGCCCGTGTCGCCTTGCACTGCGAGGTTGTTGGGAAACGGATTAACCACCCTGGGACGTGCTGCCAAGCATAGTGTAGGTGCCCCATCAATGCGTCCCACTAGAGAACCCCGAGGAAGGGCCACCCAGGGAGTTTTAGGAAGTAAGAATCTCACATACATATGTCTCCCAGAAGGCAGGGTATATTCTATATATATACTAAAGCTCGACTATACTACCACAGAAAATTTGTTAAAAATCTCATCATAAATTAAATAACATATAAAGCACACCACACAAACCCACCACACATTCACACACACACCACACACTTTCTTTCTTGCATGCTAATTCGTAAGTTAATATTAATAAATTACAGAACTATCATAAGTCTGGTGGGGGGCTGGTGATCTGTCTTACAGGGTAACCTAGTTCAGACACCAGTCTTTCACAAATTTAAGATCTACGTAAACTATAAACGTATAAGTAAACTGTGCATTTAAATTTGTGAAAGATGAATAAATAAATTTATTATTATTTATTATTATTTTTATTATTCTTAAAGATTCTCCCCCTCCCGCCGTTAATTAAAAAAAAAAGCTTTCGAATATCCCCTAGATTATCCGTGAAATAGTAAACCGACCGAGCCGGGCGCCCTCGGATCGGAATGCTTACGCGTAACATAGTAAGCGTCCAAGCCGCGGTTACCTCTCAACGTGGGATCCGTCGAGTTACTAGCAATATAGGTACAGGCTAAGTTGAAAAAAAAAAACATTCATGATATCCGTAAATATATAATATACTCCACCCGTAGATAAATATCCTTACGAGTGGATGAACTCTCCGCATTTTGCATATTTTGAGTGCACTTCGTTCGAAATTAAAAGTAAATATTAGTACATGGTTTTGACGTATTAAATTATTATTTTAAATGAACGTTAATTCAAGTGGACTTTTCATTGCCGGTGCAGTTGGAAAAATTTGCTTTTTACGTATAACTGAAGCGTAACAGTCAACCGGGTCGAAAGTTTTAATTATACGCGAGCGAAGTTATTATTTTTAATGTAATTCGAATATGACGAAACCAGTTGAACATAAAAAATAAGCTCTCATGTCCTTTTTATCCTAATGAGGTAACAGATATAACCTCCATTTTTAACCTGCTTATTCGTCTATACACTTATAAACTCCATCGTACAGTGGAAGTCACCGGTGCTTTATTATTTTTGTTAAGTATACCCAAAAAAGTCCAATCAGTGTTACTCTATCTTTCTAGGTATTGGTACCACATGTTTGTATGGTCAGCTTTCCGGATTTCCAAATTTCCGAATTTCAATTATCAAATCACTCTGTAAGGTATATGATTTGCACTGTCATGTTCCCGACACTTCCACTGTCCCACCTTGTCTAGGGCATTCCACTGAATCTTTGACCGGAGAGGACACATCGTAGGGTTCCTACATAGGGGCAAAGCCTCTTCTTTACAGACATATACCATCGCTGCTTAATTTCCTGCATCATATCGGCAATTAGGTGTACACCGATGCTTCCAAGCACATACTCGTTACGCATTTTATTTGAGCCTGGCTACGCCACAAATGCCACACAACTTTCTGTGTCGCGGCCTACGTTTTAATGGATTTTTTATACACACGCACACACGTTTATTTCACAAACACACTCCACTACATCTACACACCCCAAAGAAAACAAAATATGTTACTGGAGGGTAATCAGTGCTACAGTACACGGTTTTCCCTTTTTAAGCACTGGCTGCATGATTTTTGAATGAATTAAATTACTTCGTAGCACAACAATTAACAAATACATTATAGAAATAGTTTATTATTTATTTTTATATCACGATATTTCATAATGCATGCGCAATGTGCGGAATGCATGCGGTCTTATTGCCAAGACCGATCTTTTCCAGACAACCTTTGGATGTACAGAAATATGTTTCTAGAAAGATTTTAAGTGTATTTTGTTGTTGTACTAACAAATCTTATTTAGTGGAATTTTAGTCAGAATTCTTATTTTGAAGCAACGGAAATAAAATTTTATTTCCGTCAATTCCAATCAACAAGTTTCAACTATTAAAATTCTTAGGTACAAAATTTAATACGAAAAAATACTAAGTTATAGACAGAGTAAACAAGAAGCTGGTGCATCCAATAAAATCTCCACAGATTTTATTATAAAACAGCTAAGTTGAGAGTAAGCAGACATTGATAGTTAAGTGCTTAATGTATCCGGAGAGGCATCGCACAGCTTGAAATTGAAATTGCTTAAGGGTAGTTTCCACTGCTGCGATTTCGGTCCAAAACTAATACTTAGAAATATTATATGAAATCATCGTTCAATACTAATAAGGGATACAGAGTACTCAAGTCCGTTCTAACGAAGCGGGCTAGGCAGTGTTAAGCTGAAAAAAACTTTATTATGAGAATTTTTCTCTCTTAAAAAGGTTTTTATTCATGGTACAGGAACCTTTCCTACATATGAAGCGTCCTACTGGGGAAGCAGGCAAGTTATATGTCGGGCTCGTCGTACCGACTGATCCTCCTGCATGATGGGCAAGTGGTCGCGTTTGCATTCAAAATCTCGCCCCAAAATTATTTGATTAATTACTATAGATAACTAGAATTCTTCTTTGTCATTCCCTCATTTCTGAGGATCGTGATTATTAGAACCCCTCAAGTGAACAATCAGCCTCCATCGGCTTCGGTCCGAGGCAGCCCACGCCAGCTGGTAGAGATTAGGAGAGGAGATGGCACCTTTTACTTGGTCAGACCATCGATTTGGCGACCGGCTTCTTGTTCCCTTGCCTTCTGTATTGCCAACGATGACCAGCTTTTTAAGGTTGCCATCCTCTCTACGCATTATATGCCCGAAATATGACAGTACGCGCTGTAGACATGCAGTAGACAGTCTGGTTTTTATGGCGAGTTGGGAGAGAACAGATACATTTGTACGCTTGGCAGTCCACGGTATTCGTAGCATTCGCCTCCAGCACCACATCTCGAATTCATCTATTCCCTAATCTAATATCTTTCTCTTATTCGAATTGTCTATAAAGAATAGTAGAAATTATTAATTGATTTGAGTAACTTAGTGTAAAGGCATGCAAGGGGGGTTTCGCTTGGGCCGTTTAGAGATAGCATTCTAACTTCAGGATAGTTAAGAATTTGTCTTTTCTGTCAGTCCATCAGGGTGAAAGCCGTTATTGTTTATGTTATATATATTGTTTATATTATGTATCGTAGATTACATTAATCTTCCTTTTTTCTTTTCGCATGTAAGATATACGATTTTGATACAGCAACCTTGAAACGGGCTTTCCGTAGCTGTAATGAAACTTTTTTTTATAGATAAAGAGGCAAACGGACTTGCGGGTCACATAATCTTAAGTGATCACCGTCGCCCATGAGCAGCGTTGCCGGCCTTTGACAAAGAAGTAGGCTCGTTTCTTGCAGGTCAAATTGTATTGGTTCGGAATCCCTAATGACATTTGATTCCACAGGTTGATTGGGAGTGGAAGAAATTTACGTAAGTTGCAGTTCGTGAAACTGTAGTTTAATTAAAGTCTACTTTATGAAAGTAACTTCAGTTTTAATATTTTACAAGCGGAATAAGCTCTAATGGGAAACGTTTATTATAGAATCCTTTATTACTTCCTGTCGTGTGCCATAAGCGTTATAGGTTCAATGAAAATAAAACAAGATTTAAACTGCTTTCACATCCATTATATAAGCCTTTTTAGTCACTTATTTGAGGACGAGCTTCGCCCATTACAATACACCGTACACAAGTATTCGTATGTGTTTTGTTTATTTGTATTCTATAAGCTCTCAGGTCCTTTTAACTATAGCGGGACAGAGACAGCTTTCCATGTCCGCTTTATCATCTCCATAGTCATCATTGGGTAGTCCTGGGCACCGCTGAAAATCAGCGCAGTGGCAACCTTGCGACAGCATATACTGAGATGATATCCAATGTTGTCATCATGTCCTTTTAGTCCGTTCCTTCTTCCTTGGATTGCATTTTGTTTATTTTTCTGTCCTTTTTAATGTGTGTTAGATTTTGTAATTTGTTTATTTATTATGATGCCAATAAATAAAATGTCTATGTCTATTATATTATCTTTTAATGCCCTTGTTAACTATTTTAAATAAACTTACACATGTACTAGGAGCGTCAATAGCCTAATGGTTTTGGGTACAGTCTGCGAACCGTAAGGTCGTAGGATCGAATCAGCCATTAGACTATTGACGTGAACCATCTTTTAACATAAGCCTAAGCTTATTTGGAGGGGTTACAAGAATGTTACTAACATTTGTGAAAAAAATATTGTTAGCATTATTTTTAATTAAAAAGAAAAAAAACGTTGGCTCACCTCAATAATAGATTTGTGGGGTTTGAACCTACCTACCTACTGTAATGTTGACGGTACTTGCATAATAAATCAGTTTAGACTCACACCTCGCAGTTTTATTAACTACCTTTAATTTCCCAGAACCTACCCTTAACCATTAGGCTATTAACGCTTTGTGACATTATCTAAAGGCTGCGATATTAGATAATGCGATGGCACAGTTTTTGTATCGCTACACTCTCGTGACCCGGATCCGAGGAATTTAATATTAAATTGCTTGCTTAGCAGATTTCTATCGCGTTGGGCGTCCAACAAAACAATATTGCCTCTGGGATAGCCTCATTATGACACGCAGTGTTTAATCTTATCTTAATATAGACGAGCTATTTTTGTATGTATATTACTAGAGTAAGATGCTTTCAAAACTTGACCAACATTATATGAGCAGAAAGGTCTTATGTTTTTGATGTTTTACGGGAACGTGCTCTTATATGGGTCCGCTTTAGGAGGTTTAAAAAAATACTTTACACTGAAACACTTTAAAGTTACAAGTAAGTTGAAAATTAAAGATAGATTTAGAACAATGATTACTACGCGGAGTCTGCTCTTCGACTTACTTGTCTTTGTCTGCCTGTGTCTATTCACTGCTGGAAATAGTCTTTCCCTAATGCCAATATATACGATCCTCAGCTTTCCGCATCCAGCCATTTCCAGCTATCCTTATAAGGTCGTCGGTCCATCTGCATGGAGGATGCCCCACGCTACCCCATTCCAAGACTTTCCTCCCCCATCTACCGTCACCGACTGGGCAGATGTGGCCGGGCCACTGCAACTTGCTGACTTTAAGAGTCGACTGTCACTGTTACTGTACTGTTTATTAAGAAAAAATAACGAAACTTTATAACAACACGTTATATTGACAGTACGAAAGGTGTTAGAGAAGTTGACGATAGCTAAAAAAAAGGATAATTTTTTTTTTACGCTAAAATATTCAACCAGTGAATAATATCATATTTAAGAGAGAGCTGAATATAATTCTCGTCACTCTAGAACATTTTACAAAGTTTTGAACTCGGATTCGATAGGTTGGATCGATTTTCACCGTAGATTTTTATGTTAAAATTCAAAATAGAACGAGATTCATCAAGCTCAGATTGAATTCGCCATTTGTTTGAAACGTAGCCTTTGTAACCCGGTTAACAATTAAGTTAGGTCTACGTCGTAGAACAGTGCTACAGCTAAAACTGGCTAGAGCTTGCTGAATGTCAAATGTATTTCAATGATAAAAGAATCAAAATTGAAATAATTTAATAATTAATTACAGTTAATAGATTATTAAAAAAAAGATTTTAAATCTTAACTTATTATTTTTATTAATAGCCGAGATTACCATCACATCCAGTATTACACAATAGTCCATAAGAGATAAAGAAATTTTAATAGCGAAAAAAATATTCCAAATAAAATTTCGTCGAATATTAGATTTTGCCTTTGTATCCCAAGATAGATATTTCAATTTCTATAAATTCTTATTTCGATAAGAATTTAACGATAATTCTACTAATGCTAAGCCTGTGTAGATTTCACTCAAAGTACGAGTACGATGTCGATTTCACTCACAACTAACATTTCTAGTACGATCTGGTGACGTTGTTTCCCTTTGTTGCGGTAAAAGATTTTTATTTCTACAACGATTTTTTTTTTATGACGAACTTCACAGATTGGCCAGAGAAGCTGGCGTTGACTGCTTCACCGGATTGAGAGGTGGCATAGCTCTTAGGTCGCTTAACCTCTATTGCTAGTAACTCGACACAAGGGTCCCCCGGTGAGGGGTAACCTCGGCTTGGACGGTTACTATGTTACGCGTAAGCATGCCGATCCGAGGGCGCCCGAGAGGGCCGAACCACGACTCGGTCGATTGCTATTTCACGGATAATCTAAGAGACATTCAAAAGCTAAACTAACTTTGAGTGCCACTTCGGGAAGCGTTGGCGCTGGGAGAAGAAGTGGCCGAAGAAACTCCAGCAACGCTCCTAACATCTAAGGGGTGGGGCCTGCCCTTCTACCACGAACATTAATTCACTTATATTGAGATATGGCTACAGCAGCTGTATGCCTTTCACTGAAAGTGTTAGGTTCGATATACTGAATGCAGCTATAGAAAAATCTTTGGAATCAATTTTCAATTCAAGGTCAATTATCTTGAGACCTAATTGAAAATATTTGAATAATAATTATAATCAAAATCGATTTATAAATGATAGAATAGAATGAAACACAATTGAATAAAATAGAATAAACATTTATTCGACGCAAGAACACAGAAACAACATAACAAAAGTGATCAAAAATTTGAAAAATTAAGAAAAATAACAAAATACACCTTGTGTTATTATAATTATCTTGAGACCTAATTGAAAATATTTGAATAATAATTATAATCAAAATCGATTTATAAATGATAGAATAGAATGAAACACAATTGAATAAAATAGAATAAACATTTATTCGACACAAGAACACAGAAACAACAGAACAAAAGTGATCAAAAATTTGAAAAATTAAGAAAAATAACAAAATACACCTTGTGTTATTATAATTATCTTGAGACCTAATTGAAAATATTTGAATAATAATTATAATCAAAATCGATTTATAAATGATAGAATAGAGATGAAACACAATTGAATAGAATAGAATAAACATTTATTCGACGCAAGAACACAGAAACAACAGAACAAAAGTGATCAAAAATATGAAAAATTAAGAAAAATAACAAAATACACCTTGTGTTATTATAATTATCTTGAGACCTAATTGAAAATATTTGAATAATAATTATAATCAAAATCGATTTATAAATGATAGAATAGAATGAAACACAATTGAATAGAATAGAATAAACATTTATTCGATACAAGAACACAGAAACAACAGAACAAAAGTGATCAAAAATTTGAAAAATTAAGAAAAATAACAAAATAGACCTTGTGTTATTATAATTATCTTGAGACCTAATTGAAAATATTTGAATAATAATTATAATCAAAATCGATTTATATATGATAGAATAGAATGAAACACAATTGAATAAAATAGAATAAACATTTATTCGACACAAGAACACAGAAACAACAGAACAAAAGTGATCAAAAATATGAAAAATTAAGGAAAATAACAAAATACACCTTGTGTTATTATAATTATCTTGAGACCTAATTGAAAATATTTGAATAATAATTATAATCAAAATCGATTTATAAATGATAGAATAGAATGAAACACAATTGAATAGAATAGAATAAACATTTATTCGATACAAGAACACAGAAACAACAGAACAAAAGTGATCAAAAATTTGAAAAATTAAGAAAAATAACAAAATAGACCTTGTGTTATTATAATTATCTTGAGACCTAATTGAAAATATTTGAATAATAATTATAATCAAAATCGATTTATTAATGATAGAATAGAATGAAACACAATTGAACAAAATAGAATAAACATTTATTCGACACAAGAACACAGAAACAACAGAACAAAAGTGATCAAAAATTTGAAAAATTAAGAAAAATAACAAAATAGACCTTGTGTTATTATAATTATCTTGAGACCTAATTGAAAATATTTGAATAATAATTATAATCAAAATCGATTTATAAATGATAGAATAGAATGAAACACAATTGAATAAAATAGAATAAACATTTATTCGATACAAGAACACAGAAACAACAGAACAAAAGTAATCATAAATATGAAAAATTAAGAAAAATAACAAAATAGACCTTGTCTACTATATAAAAATAAGTCGGGTTTTCCTTCCTGACGCTATAACTCCAGAACGCATGAACCGATTTCCACGGTTTTGCATTCGTTGGAAAGGTCTCGAGCTCCATGAGGTTTATAGCAGGTTTATAAGGAAAATTCAGGAAAAATTTCATCAGAAAAGCGGGAAAATCTTTTTCACATACAGCGCCATCTCTGATACATAGCATGTACTACAAACCAATATTTTAAGTAGATGACGCCGGTGCGTGATACATTGTTTGACAGCTACTCATTGTTCTCTGCTCAGTTAATTTCATGTGACAAACCGATGTGGCGACTTGCATTCGCCAGCCACCGAAGAGGTTTTTTAGACGACAAAATGATTTATATTGAATTTAGAATTAGAAAAATTTTATATAAGACATATGTCATAATTTTTCATTACACACTTTTTATCTAGACTTTTCCGAATGTAAATATATTTCTAATGTAACAAAACGTATCAAATATAATTTTAATATCCTCAACATTTCTGTGATATTTTTATTTACCGGCGGACTATACTAGAAGGTCAAGAACACGTGCAAAAGTAATATTGGGAGTGGCATTCCGCTCTGATGCCACATTACCCAAATTGGTGACCCCGACGTGATCCTTCTAACGGCAAGACTTTTTTCTTCTTCTTCGTGTCGAAGATTTTTTTCGAGAAGAATTTTTTGGTGTGAAGATTTTTTCCGACGCCGCTTGAAAGCTTGAGAAAATGTTTTTTACTAGAAATTTACATCGCATCGCTACATTTATTTTCGGTAACAGTTTTTATCTTTTTATTTTGGCGGAAGATTTAATAAAAGAAGTTGCTGATCAGTCTCAGTTAACCGAAAACAAAGCAACCAAGTGCATCAAGCCCTGCAATTGGAAACCGCATCAGGAAAACTGAAAAAAAACCGCAGCAGCAGTCGGTAGAGGCGGCTACTGATTGTCACCATCCCGGCCGCCGACTTTTTGCCACGGATCAAACTTCAAGATTTATATTGCTGCCCTCGGTCGGTATTATGTTCACTGTGAAATTGTGAAAAAAAAAGTAAAAAAAATTAGTTATTCGTTTCCTTACATTTACCATCAAATCGTGCAAATTTTTATTAAATTTCAACAGCAGGCATTTGTCTTTAAGGTGGTAAGTTGAACTGTGTAAATTATGTGGATCGTGCATTTGAGGTTAAATTCACCACTCTGTCTATAGCCCAAAATGCCTAGAGGACGACGTGTGACGAACATCGGCTGCCGCACAAGACATGCAAGCCAGCAACAAGTGTATTCACAGAACTTAAGCGAAGAAAGATAAAATATAATAAGAGAAAATGCCCGATTGAGACAACGAAGATCATTGGCATCATACAATCGCTTGGCATTCCAATATGATCCCACTGCGAACTACAGTGATGATGAAAATTTCTTCCTGGACGCACCGAGAGGAACAGGGAAAACATTTGTCATTTCATTGATTTTCGCCACTATTCGATCAAGATGTGACATAGCTTTGGCGTTAGCATCATCTGGAATTGCGGCGACTCTTCTAGATGGTGGTCGTACTGCACATTCTGCGCTTAAGTTGCCACTCAATTTAAACACAATTGATACTCCAACATGCAATATTTCCCGCTCCAGTGCAATGGAAAAATTGTTGATGCAATGCAAGCTCATTGTTTGGGATGAGTGCACAATGGCACATAAGAAATCACTTGAAGCACTTAACTTCACACTGAAGGATCTTCGGCGAAATAACAACCTCTTTGGCGGCTTGATGATATTGTTGGCAGGCGATTTCAGGCAGACGTTGCCAGTAATTCCCCCGTGGAACGCCTGCAGATGAATTGAATGCTTGCCTGAAGGCATCACCTTTATGGAATAACGTAAAAACATTATCGCTAACCACTAATATGAGAGTTCAACTTCAAAATGATCAAAGTGCTGCACAATTTTCCAAACAATTGTGAGCTGTTGGAAATGGAAAAGTCCCAGTTGATGTGACGTCTGGATTAATTACTCTTGCCAACGACTTTTGCCGAGTAGACTCTCAATTAGCTCTTATTGAAAATGTTTTCCCAAACATTAGTGAGAATTATCAGAATTATGCTTGGTTAAGTCAACGAGCAATTCTTGCCGCAAAGAATAATGATGTACACGCACTGAATTTCACCATTCAATCAAAAATTGCTGGCGATTTGGTGACATACAAATCCGTTGATTCCATAACAAATCCCGATGATGTAGTAAATTATCCAACGGAGTTTTTGAACTCTCTGGAGTTACCAGGATTTCCACCACATAACTTGCAACTCAAAGTTGGTACAGTTATTATGATATTGCGTAATTTGAATCCACCGCGACTTTGCAACGGTACTCGACTTTCGGTAAAAAAGACTTATACCGAATTTGATTGAGGCAACAATTATTGACGGAAAGTACGCAGGTGAAAATGTATGTATTCCTCGAATACCAATGATTCCGACTGATCTTCCGTTTGAGTTCAAACGATTGCAATTTTCAGTTCGCCTTGCGTTCGCAATGACAATTAACAAGTCGCAAGGCCAATCCCTTAGTGTTTGCGGGATAAATTTAGAAAATCATTGTTTTTCACATGGGCAGTTATACGTTGCGTGTTCACGAGTTGGGAAACCATCCGCTTTGTTTGTGTTAACGTCAGACCAAAAAACAAAAAATGTGGTTTACCAAAGAGCACTTCAATGAAACGGATAATTTGCGGACACGTATGACGCTTCGATTCAGTATTTACTTTGGATTCACTTTCATTTACTTAGACAAGTTCAAGTAAATAACACTTCATTTTTGTAATCGAAATTAATTCATTACTGTTGTGAAATGAAATAAAAATTTTCCTTTTCAAATATAAAACAAAAATAAAATTTTTCTTCATCTTTTAATCACCAAACGAAATGTTACATAAAACGAAGCCATCTGGTGGCGAAACGGAGTTCGCCGGGTTTGCTAGTGTTATTATAATTATCTTGAGACCTAATTGAAAATATTTGAATAATAATTATAATCAAAATCGAATTATAAATGATAGAATAGAATGAAACACAATTGAATAGAATAGAATAAACATTTATTCGACACAAGAACACAGAAACAACAGAACAAAAGTGATCAAAAATATGAAAAATTAAGAAAAAGAACAAAATAGACCTTGTGTTATTATAATTAACTTGAGACCTAATTGAAAATATTTGAATAATAATTATATTCAAAATCGATTTATAAATAATAGAATAGAATGAAACACAATTGAATAAAATAGAATAAACATTTATTCGACACAAGAACACAGAAACAACAGAACAAAAGTGATCAAAATACGAAAATTAAGAAAAATAACAAAATAGACCTTGTGTTATTATAATTATCTTGAGACCTAATTGAAAATATTTGAATAATAATTATAATCAAAATCGATTTATTAATGATAGAATAGAATGAAACACAATTGAACAAAATAGAATAAACATTTATTCGACACAAGAACACAGAAACAACAGAACAAAAGTGATCAAAAATATGAAAAATTAAGAAAAAGAACAAAATAGACGTTGTGCTGAAGAGGGGCTGGTTCAGCATATGCTGTGCTTAAATATTATGCTTATATTCTCGTTAGAAAGACACTTAATAATTATGTTAGTGACAACAATGTATACAGATATTATCGCTATGCCCTCTTAATCCGGTGAAGCAGTAAAAGTCAAGTGTGTAGCTCGTTGAAAAGAAAAACCAGCTCCTTTTTGAAGTCGGTTAAAGTCGTGTAAACTAAAATGAAAATCGGCATTTAGTATTTTTTCCACGGAAACACTAATTCAATGGATTTTATTTTTGTTTAAGCGCAGTAGAACGGACTCCCTCGAAGTAATTTATCACGCGGAAATGGAACAACATTGGAACGTTCTCCACGGTATCTCGAAAACATTTACTGGCATAGTTCCACGGATTGTTCATTTCGAACAAGGTTAATTTTTTATCACCTAAGTAGTTATGCGTATTTTAGTTATATATAGAAAAATATGTATTACGACTTCAAATATACCTTGACGTTATTCATCTAGAATTGTTAACAGCCTAATGACTATTGGTATAGATTTACATTTAAGGAATTCTAATTTCTTCCACGTACTATAGCCCCGTGGAATCAACTGTCACCGACTGTTTCCTCTACTCCTTTCTCAAAGTCCAGCAACACACCTGAAGCTCCTCCGGTGCTGTTGATTGAACATCCACGTTGATCACTTAAGATCAGATGAGCCGTAAGCTGGTTTGACCACCACACGATATTATTAACGTGAACCATCAGCACAATCTTAAGCTTAGTTGGAATGTTAGTAGCATTTTTTTAAAAAAGATCTACCTTAAACATGTAAACGTCTTACTAACAGTGACAGATTAATAGTTAGTCTTAGAAGATTTTTCTAAGACAAGTCAACTCTGCCAATCCGCACTAAAGCCGCATAGTGGACTATGCCCTTATACTCTCTTTACTGAGAAGGCCTGCGCCCAACAGTGGGACATATATTTATTTAATCTTTATTTGCACATAATAAAAAGGTACAAAAAGGCGGCCAAAAGGCATTCTCTGCCAGTCTACCGTGTACGGGTGCGAGCTATCTGAGAAAAATAATAAATAAAAGAAAACTATAAAAACATAAATGCATGCATAAATACATAATAAAACATACCTACATACAAATATATAAAAATAAAAATTATGTATAATAATAAATAGATACATATATATATATACATATATCTAAGTATAGCGACAGTAATTGTCAAACTATTCCTTGCTTAGGTAAAGCTTGCATAGTAAATGTTTGAAAGTATATTTAGTTCTAGCTGTACGTACATTTGTTGGCAACGCATTTCAGAGTCTTATCGCGTTAAAGGTACAAGATATATATTATTTATATAAATAATAAAGTTGTCACTTTAACTATGAAAAGAAGAGGAATTCAACTTTCTTCTAATTATCAAAGTCGTTTTCAGATCGCAGTCCGGGCCTGGTTTTAAGTGTCTGTTCAAATGAAAAGCAAATCTCTGCTAAAAGCTCCTTGCGGGAACGTTGCCAACAAGTCCAAAGATACGAGTGCTTTAACATCTCCTTTGGTTTCGTCCTGAATCGTGGTAAATAGCTAACTTGTCGCCGGAAGATTTGAGCATTATTAAATCAGTAGACTATACAAAAATAATAATAATTACGTTTATATCCCATAAATACATAAATTAATACAAAGATGTATGAAATCCCTGACTCATGACTAGATACAACTAGACCTGTTTCAGAAGTTAGTGTTATCTTCCATTTATTACGCACTATATTTGAAAAAATTATATCTATATATATATAAAAGAGAAAGTGTGTTGGTATGTTCCAGATAGGCTCCGAAACGGCTCGACCAATTTCAATGAAACTTTCAGAGGATCTTCAGATTGACCTAGCGAGTAATTACTTTGGTGACGATCGCAGCACTCCTCTTTTTGAACTGTCAAAAAAGTGGTACTTTTATTTCTGACATTAACTTGAGCCCAATATATTTTGATATAAATGATAAGAATGATATTGTATTTACTGATATGTACATGAGTAATCTTCAACCGCTCGAGAAGAGAATAGAGAATGAATACGGAGAGAAATTAATAATTGAATATATTGTGAGGGTTGAATTAAATATTGAATGATGTAAGTTTATTATTTAAATAAAATAAAGCAAAATCTACGCTAACGCTAGTAATTAAATAAAACCTCATGGGTACAAGGATGCTGTAGAATCCAAAGCA
Source organism: Meandrusa payeni (assembly GCA_029286785.1). Taxonomy (NCBI): domain Eukaryota; kingdom Metazoa; phylum Arthropoda; class Insecta; order Lepidoptera; family Papilionidae; genus Meandrusa; species Meandrusa payeni. Next base: position 3,686,337 of record JAGSMX010000016.1, on the reverse strand, counting down.
GGCGATCCAGTGACACCCCATAATGGGCCTCAATTAAAAAAAAAAGTTATTTATTTTACATAATAAATAATAATAAGTCTTTGGTGGTGCATGTATCGTGTGTGTGTGCGTATGCTTGCGTGTGTGTAACACGAACACTCATGCTTATCACCAAAACCGGCGACAGAGATCACGAACTTCCGATTAGCACGATCTTGTGACACTTCTTTCTCTTCATTCAAATACAGTTAGTATATAAAAATCAGCTTCTTTTTAATGCTAACAGGGTAGACAGTAGTCGATGTCTATTATATAATTTGTCTGAATAAGTCGATAGTTTATGTGCTAGCTGTAACTCCCTTTTCTTTTAGTGGTCTAAATTATACTCACTTATCCCCAGTGCCCATCCTCGGTACATTATAAGATGCTCCCCAGCGGAGCCCATAGATATCCCACTGCACAAAGTTGATTGTCCCAGGAGACAGCCTCATAGAGCTTAGAGGACACGGGACCACATCGTATTGCTTTCCTCCCGAGTCCTCTTTTACGACGACTAGAACCCCCACTCTTGCTGCCCAATGGCCCCATTTAGTCGCCTTTTACGACATAAAGGGGATACCATAGCATAATTCTGTAATCCCAGCAGCCCTGTAGTTTTGGGATCTCAAGAATAAGACTACGGTATCCCCTGCCTGTCGTAGAAGGCGACTATAAGGGCCTCGGGTTCACTGGGCGACAAGGGTGGGGCCTTTGTCGTCCGCTAAAGTGGACCCGGGAAGAAGGCGACATCGGCTGGCCCGTGTAGCCTTGCACTGCGAGGGCACAGGGGGGGAGGGAGTAACCTCCCCCCCGGGACGTGCTCTCCTTGAGCACAGTGCAGAGAGGCTCCGGTGCGTTCCACTGGAGATCCCGGAGCCCCTCGTCATGCACCGAGGAAAGGGCCACCGGGGAGGTTTTAGTGGGTAAAACCCCACATAACCGCCGCCTTCCCCAGAAGGCGGGGTATCTTTTTGAAGATTTCCTCCCCGTTAACAAAAAAAATCTGTAATCCCAAGAGAACTGAAAGCTTAAGGCAGTCTCTATCTACCTCACTGCGACTGGCTTATTGTTATGTTTGCACACTATGAAATTGAGCACCGCTCAGACCAAAGATATACCGTGACTTCATTAACTCCGTACCTACAGTTGAAATAACATGTTAATGTTCGTCCGCATTTAATTAAGGTCACAGTGCGTAAACATTGAAAACGATTGTTAATAATTGTTTCATTATTTACACATTATCGAAAACGAAACTCGAATTCAAGTTTTAAAATTAAACATCGACAAATGGTTTTTGTGGTAAAGTGGTTCAGTTCTATGTGTTTCATATTAAATATATATATTTGTAAATACTAATTATAATAAAGTACATATTTTTATTTTAGTTTCTCATATTCACACAAATAAAGACATGCTTACGACTAAGTTTTTTTCTTTGTTGATGGGGGAATCTTCAAGAAGCTATAACCCCGACTACTGTGGGGAAGGCGAGTTTATGTTCTTACCCACTAAAACCCCCTGGTGGCCCTTCCTCGGTGCATGGTGAGGGGCTCCGGGATCCCCTGCACTGAGCTCTTCGGAGACCACGTCCCGGGGTCAATCCCTCCCCCCTATGCCCTCGCAGTTGAAAGCGACACAGGCCAGCCGATGTCGCCTTCTTCCCGGGTCCACTTTGTCGGGCGACCCGAGGCCCCTTTTAGTCGCCCAGGCAGGGGATACCATAGTCTTATTCAACGAGCCCAGTACCACAGGGGTGACGGCTAAGTTATCTTAAGTGATCAAGATCGCCCATGTACATCCACAACACCGGAGGACCAGTAGGTGTGTTGCTAGTTTTGGAGATAGGAGTAGACTCGTTTCTTGAATCCCCTAATGGTATAGATTCAGAAACACCAGCAGGGTTTACAGTTCATCCCACGGGTTGGTACATGGAAGAAATTTACGCGAGAACGCACAGTCGTGGAACGCCGTCCATCAAGGTGGTGTCGAACGCCCAGATGTGCGGTAATGGAAATCGGTAGCTGGGATGATTCCTCACAACACTGCCCATGGTACTGCTACCTTTTTGGTAATGCCAACTTCTTCTTCAAATGCTTCTCCACTACTGGAGTTGGCCGTTGGCCGTACGTGGAGGTTGGCCGTTCGACGCTGGCACTCTCTGATGTTTCGCACCATCTTTTACCTTACGTGCAGCGCTATTTTTCCCATTATAATTAGTTGGGGAAGCTGATATTTTTCGTATCGCAAGACATGACCTAGGTAGGCGACTTTATTCCGTTTGACGGTCTGCATAAATTCGCGGTACTTTCCGACGCGCTGATAAACGATAAATGCGATGGAGAATGCAAATAGCCTAGATCTCTTCGCAGATCTAGAGGGTTAAGTCGAAAGGCCCTGATCGTCGACGATTCGAGCAGCTCTATAATTTATACACGGTGAAATTGAAGAACAAATAACTTAACACGATAATTTTCACGAAGATAAAGTAATCCTTACCCCCCTCCGCTCCTCCTTCTCTCCTCGTCGTTTAAATAACTGCTTTAAGTATTTCAAACTTAAGAAACTACTTCGAAGCTTAACTACTAAATCGATCCCTGTAACCGTGTATATAGGTATATTAATATGTAGTGAATCCAAACATAATTTCGGGTATAAATCACATTATCCACGTCCCATCGTAGATTAATTTGCATTGCAGCAGCGTAATGAAAATTTACTCTCAATACAAATTAAGCTCTTTATTAACGAAATTATTATGCAAACATGCGAAACCAACACAGGCATGGTATCAATTAAAAACGGAAAACCTTTATACTTGTGTGAAGGAGCTTGGGTTAAAATACAGAAACAGGCAATTTTAATCCTTGGCGAAAATAATGTTTCTATTTATATAACTTTTGCGGCCAACTTTGTCAATGTTAATTTAATATCTGGTTTTTTTATTTACAACTGGCTGGTGCCGGCAGCGCTATCCCTTTTTTTAGTAAAAAAATAAAACATTTATCAATGCATAAGATGTTTATTATTGTAACCCTCAATACTTTTGGTATTGCCATCTTGGAGAAAGAAGTAACAAGGTCTCTCTTTTTTCCTTGCTATTGGTCCCCACATGGTGGTGGGGTCAGATTTCCGGATTTTCGCTTTCCACTTCGCTCTGTCCCCGACGTCGTCTTTGGTAATCTTGAACTCCTTCATGTCTCTCGACACCACACTTTCCCACCGTGTCTTGAGTCTTCCTCTCGAAAGTTGTAAAGGAGTGACAAGGTCTCTGATAATGATTGTCAGGACTACTAAGAATGATTTAAAAAGAGTGTGTAACGCACCACCACCCACCACACCACTGACGTTAATTTTCTTTAGCTCCATTTTTATGTCATATATATGTACACTATATACACGACTGTACAAGAGAAAAGAAAAAGTGCGCGCACTGCTCTCTCTTGTTCGTAAAATGTGAAAATAACTACTTGCATCTCTCTTGCCTATACAGTAATATACCAAACGTATAGAACGTCACGTCACTAACTTATATCTCCCTCTTAACTACCATTCGTAGTCACCAGCTTACCTCCAAAAGTCGAGCGTAAAGGCGTGTTACTTCAAAAAGTAAATCCACGAGTAAAAACAGAAACCGACTATAAATCTTAACAAACCTTTAACGTTATTTATGCGTAGACCCTTTCTTTGTAATTCAGAATTGTCATAGATATTACTAAGTAGAATTAATCAGAAACTAACCAAACTCTCATCAAACTACCCTTGAATTATCCTTTAAAAAAAACAATCATCGAAATCGGTTGGCGTGATATAGAGTTTTTCGTCCATTTGTCGTTCACATTCTTAATGCTAATTTAAGACTTATAAGGACTTAATACGAGTATATTAAATAATGGACTACAACTTAAAAATGGTCATGAGAAACAGGGACGCAGCGGTCGCGGAAAAACTATTAACAATTCAACGGGGCGTCTTCGACGCGTGAACCTGACCATTCTCTAACACCACCGTCAAAAATCAGGCATTATAAAAAATAGTAGTAACTGTAGCCTAATGGTTTAGGATACGGCGGGTACGGGTAGAGCCGTGGTAGCTCAGTGTCCGGGCGGTTGGCTCAAGTTGCATAGTACGCTAGCAACCCGAGTACGATCCCCGGTGCCGGCACCAATAAATTTGTTGTTGCAATTTTATGTGCTGATTAACCACGTGCTCGGTGGTGAAGGAAAACGTCGTGAAACCTACATGTCTTAGAAAATTTTTCTACGACATGTGAAGTCTGCCAATCCGCATTAGGGCCGCGTGGCGGACTGTGCCCTTATACTCTCTTTACAGAGAAGGCCTCTGCCCAGCAGTGGGACATATATATTATATATAAAAAGGCTGTAACTTTAACGGACACAAGTCTGTGGTTGCGCTTTATTAAAAAAAAGGTATTATCAAAATCGATTCACCCAATCGATAGTTATCATGTAACAAACATAAAAGAGAAATATACAGACGAATTTATAACTTCCTCCTTTTTTGAAGTCGGTTGTAATTATGTATAAATAGCCACTATGTACGATTTCCAACTCATTCCATGTGAAAATATCACATGTGAGCTATTAGTTTCAAATAAACTTCATCCCATATCAGCAATATTGGCTCCTGGCTGCCATTATGGACCCCGTATCTATTACTCGCAACATACGTACGGCGGTACGTACAGTTTCTAGCAGTAAATTTTGGGCGTTCGCCAAATGCAATGCTCATCCATTATGTTGACTCGGCAGTGCACGGGAAATTGCGCGGCGCCATTGTCGGACACGTCACGTCTTCTGACCTATATTCAAATTTCAAACGCTGCTAAATGTGGAAATTTATTTCCATTCTAACATTACCTTACTTTTCATATTTCATATAGCCTTTAACATACAATGGTTATGTGTACTACATAGATTATGTGGCGTAGCTCTTAGGTCGCTTAGCCTGAACTCTATTGTTAGTAACTCGACACCGAGCCACGGCAAATTCGGTTGCTTCTTCACGGATAAAATAATACAATATAGGGGACATTTTAAGCTAAACTATTTTTGAGTACCACAACGGAAAACGTTGACACTAGGAGAAAATATGTGTACTCACCTCTATCTCTTGCCCCTACAGTATATACGAAATGCAACTTTCTTCTTCTCTCTTATATTATAAGCAGTACGGGGTGTATCCTTGCTTCCCACTGATGTACCCGAGCCTATTTATACTGGACATGGTCGGGTACAGCAGGCTGCAGGTGAGGAGAGACGTAGCACTGGTTAAATATGTGTGGAGGGTGCTGCAGGGCTGGGTTCATCACCCAGAAGTGCTGGCCGCGCTACAGTTGCAGACGCCTGACAGTTACGTGTGCATGCGCCGTCGTCCACCATTGTTCCTACTGCCTGTCTCCAGGACTAACTTGTCTAGGAACTCTCCGCTCTCGCGCGCGGTTGGGTTTGTTAATACCATCTCACTGCACATTGATATATTTTGTTGCACTGAGTCTGTGTTTATCGAAGCTGAAATACGTAGAAGGTTTGACTCTATTATATTTATATATTAAAACAGCTTTTTATTTGTTTTAATTTTAATAATTTAAATTTAACTAAGTTTTTATAACATCATATTGGTATTATCTGTAACGGTGTTATATATATAAATCCGATCACACTTTTTGTAACGCATTCATTAACTTACTCCCCAGCCAAGTTTCTTCAAGTTTTACTTCAAAAGTCCCGTACGAATTTCAACGTAAACAACATACGATATCAAATCGTCACGAAACTGTCGTAACATAAAATTGACGTGAGTTACAATGGACATGAGTACTTTATATACAGAGTAAATACAACTCTCCCGAGTGTGCTCTGTGATTGAAGCATGTTACACGTCCGGTGCGGGTCCATTTCCCAAAATGCATGGATTTAGGTTATACATGCGGCCGTGTAATACGGCACGTATTAGAAATATTACGTTTATATTGGATTATAATAACTGTAATGGAATTTGAGTATGCAACTAAAAGCTCACATTGATCAAGTAGTTTTCTTTTTGTTGCTTTTATATTTATCCCGCATACTTTATATTAACAAATGTCAAATACGAAGTTTTGTACGAAGGAGCACAGTTATACAATAGCCTGCCAAATAAAGTGAAGGAGTGCGACACTTTCCAGCATTTAAAACAAGATAAAAGATCTGATTATACACGTGACGACACCTACCTGCGACCCAGAGGCACATCACTAATTATATTATTTAAGTACCTTATATCTCATTTTAAGTGAACTTTGTAAAATGTTCTTATGAGAAATAAATTCTTTAAATCCAAATACGAGAGTCACTGGTAAAACAATAATCATCATCATCTTTAGCTTTCCACCACATACGATCCACCGCCTCCCGCATCCAGGCACTTCCGGCTATCCTTATGAGGTCGCCGGTCCACCGACTCACCGACTCGGCAGATGTAGCCGGCCCACTGCCACATCAACTTGCTGAGCTATGTCGATTACCTTTGTTCTCCGTTTAGGATTTTATCCCTTAGAGAAATACCGAGCATAGCTCTTCCCATCGCTCGTTGTGCGACTTTCAGCTTATAGACCAGACCAATATTGTATATATAAAGTCATTATTATTCTTATTAATTTATTCCCCGTGATTTCTATATTCGAATCAACATCGACTATAAAAGAGTGGAGACCCGCCGAGTGTCTAAACGTCCGAAGGTAGAATGGGGAGGGAGGAATTAATTCGTGTAATTCCTGTGCACACTCTCCAAAATGTAATCTGTAAAACACCGAAAGGCTGGCCACCTTGCGCCTGTGCTCAAGACTGTCTATTAAATCGAGTTTCTGTTAATGCAATCGGAAATTTCCTAATTGCGCCGCCAGTAGACTCGATAGTTCAATTACAGAGCTAAGTGCTCCTTCGGCAAAATCAAAGTTTATATTAAATTGATGACGTCACGGCAATATGGAATCGTAGTCGAATATACGTTATTAAAGAATTAGATTTCCATGTTATCATAAGTGCAATATAAATCTACAAAGAATAAACCATTTTTTTTATTTATTCAAAATAACACAAGTATATTTACGGATATATAATAGTAAATATTACGAAATAGAATTAATTAGAACCCAACTAAACTCCGGGCGGTTGGCTCAAGTTGCATAGTACGCTCAGCCCTGTAGTTCTGGGCTCTCAAGAATAAGACTACGGTATCCCCTGCCTGTCGTAGAAGGCGACTAAAAGGGGCCTCGGGTTCACTGGGCGACAAGGGCGGGGGCCTTTGTCGTCCGCTAAGGTGGACCCGGGAAGAAAGCGATATCGGCTTGCCCGTGTAGCCTTGCACTGCGAGGGCACAGGGGGGAGGGAGTAACCTCCCCCCCGGGACGTGCTTTCCTTGAGCACAGTGCAGAGGGGCTCCGGTGCGTTCCACTGGAGATCCCGGAGCCCCTCGTCATGCACCGAGGAAAGGGCCACCGGGGAGGTTTTAGTGGGTAAAAACCCCACATAACCGCCGCCTTCCCCAGAAGGCGGGGAATCTTTTCGAAGATTTACTCCCCGTTAACAAAAAAAAAATTGCTTAGTACGATGCGATAAGATAGCGGTAACGGGAGAGGATAATTCGCAACCTCCGACGGTCGCCAATGGACGCTTCGGAATACGTTGACACCCGTACTGTTAATCAATGATCGTATTAAATGAGTGACATTTTCATATCCATTCAAGCGCTATGCAATATGCAATTCTGAGCTATAAATAAGCTCTAACTATCCGTTTTTTTGAATAAGCCGGCCCAAAACCTAGTGTTTGGACGGTTTTATTTTTTGAGGTTCAGGCTAAGCGACCTAAGAGCTATGCTATAAAAAAAATGCTATGATATAAAAAAAATCATATCCATTAATATGGAGCTATTTGAGAGAACACGATAAATAGGAACTTTTCCGAAAAATTACGAAAGAAAATCTTTTCTCATTACATCTATACCCATACGGCTATTTATTTGAGTAACATAAAATGTCTTCCTTTTCTGATGTCGGTTAAAAACATCACAAATTCGAATAATATATTTTTGTATCACTAGTTTTCACACAAACACTGTCCCGTTAATGGAGCTTGGCTGTACTGCGGAGTTATTTCCGGATCTGTAGAGAAGTGTTTATTTTCTACTAGTAAAGTTTGGCGGCTTGCGTTCGTTAGTGTGTGGTCCCACTGTAGCTAAGCGGAGCGGAACCTTTGGGATAAAAATCTAATTGGAATATAAGAAAACACTTCATTAGCTACCAAACAAATTAATATAGCCTTGAGCAAAACTAAAGGGTCAGTTAAGAAAGTTTGAATATCTCAGAAGATAAAGACGCTAACTGCAATAAAAATAAAATAAAATATTTTATTAATTTTTTATTCTTCTTCTTCTTCTTCTTGGTCGCTTCACTCTTGTCAGAGTGGTCGTGGTCATCATGATCCGGTGGGTTGGGCAGCAGACAGCACCCGCCGCACGACGTCTCGCCACCTCCGCCTACTGGTCGTCAATCGGGCACATTCGTGGAGGGGAGCACCCACCATACTCCGCACCTGATCCAACCATCGCATCGGCTATCTACCTCGTGGTCTGCTTCCCTCTAATTTTTTATATTTCATTAAAAATCATAAACTTAAACGAAAAAGGATAAACTTAACTTAGGCGACACTAACTACTAAAATTTAAATAAAAATAAAATTCAATGAAAAAATACAATCATCAAGAAAAGTTAGAATTATGCTTGAATACCTTTGAGGGTAGGTAGATCTATTAAAAATGTGAGCGATTGTATGAAGTGGATGTCTCTGTGTGTATCTGTTTTAACAGGTCAATAGGACACACAAAGACGGTAGACCCAGTGAGTACACTGCAAACGTAGCGCATATTTTAGTTCAAAAAATACTAGTCGAATTATTTGCAAACGTTTGTTAGTACGGCCAGTAAAAAAAGGTATTTTCAAAGCACTTAAAATTGACTTAAGACGGGATTATGGTATATATAAATGAGAATAATTACTTTATTTGAGATATATGTTAATTTCATAGTTGAAATGAATTTAATTAACGTGAGATCATCTAATTTTCGGTAGATCCATCCATCTCTCACTTCGTTTCATACATCTCTTTATATACGTTCGGCGGTTTCGCGAATTTTCTACGTCTCTCTAAAGCGAGACGTAGACAGTTCCCGTAAACCGAAATCGATTACTTCGGTAGCACTCTTTAGAGTAAAATAATCGATTGAATCTTGGCGTCACCTAGGGTGTCCCCAACTGCAACCCTTTGTCTCACATCTCGGTATCTCTTTCTCTCTCTGTCCTTCTACAAACTCAAAAGTTATAGATGTCTACCATCAGTGATACATCATACATCTCCTCATATATGTTCGTCGGTTTCGAGAATTTTCTACGTCTCTTTTTAGCGTGCAACCAATATTTCGTATTTAATCTGATATAAATTCACCTAGGGCGTCCCCAACTGCGACTCTTTTGTCTCACATCTCGGTCTCTTTTTCTTTCTCTATCTTTCTAAAAACTCCGTTCAGTAAGTAAATAAAAAGTAAATAGACAATAATATACGAAACGTAACTCTCTCTTTCTATCTTCACTAACTAATATCTCCCTCTACTTCCATTCGCCTAGTCCCAATCACACTTTCCGTAACGCATTCATAAGCTTACTCCCAAAGTCAAGCGTACTTAAAGTCTTACTTCAAAAATATTTGATGAAACTTACAAATGAAACTAACGAATTTGCTGTCTGTACAAAACAAACACCAGAGGTACCGTCATTCCAAATCCGACGCTCTGCGCTCCCCGCATGTCGCGCTGTTTATCTAGCGACTGCAAACACCCACATCCGTGTCCCTGCATAGTGTGTACACACCCTAACGTGCAACTGCAAGCTCGTGTCTTAATGACCTAATGTAGCGCTGGGTTAACAACGAACCTTACGAAACAGTGACGTAACATTTTAACCTATTTCACTGATTGGACGATATAGGTCATGAAGCGACTTTATGCAGAAACTGCGGGCGGTGGACTAAAATTATTTACTTTTAACCGACTTCAAAGAAGAAGGAGATTCTCAATTCGTCTGTATCCGCATCAAAAGAGAAAATTATAGAATACAACCTAAAACTGACCATGAGAAACAAGGACGCAGCGGTCGCGGAGAAACTAATAACAATGCAACGGGGCGTCTACGACGCGTGAACCAGAGCATTCTCCGACACCACCTTCAAAAACCAGGCATTATAAAAAAATGTAGTCACCTTATTAAAAAAACAAAGTAACCAATTAAAGTACATTACAAAGAGCACGGACACAAGTATGTGGTTGCATTTTATTCAAAGAAAAAAAAGTTATCTGTATGTTTTTTTTAATTTTACATCATAACTTTTGACTGGGTGAACCGATTCTGATGATTCTTGTTTTATTTGAAAGCTAGCCCTTTCCGTGTGATTGCCCAATTTGGTCCAATTCTGACAAATGGCATCCTTGAGAAAACCATATTAGTCTTGAATTTGCATCATGTATGTGCGCCACAAATGGACGAATCGTATAACTCTGGACACCCCATAGAAAGAACAGTGGCTCTAAAAGATTGCAACAAAAAAGAGCAGCTAAATACTGAGTCATAAAAAAAGAAGATAAAAATGAATATAAAAAAAACTAACTAGATAAAGTGTTAATAAATCTTCTTAACCAGGAAAAAAATATATATATATATTAAAAACTGTATATGTATATTCCGAAGACAAAAGTCTTCAACCAGTGCATCCTCCCAGCCATGACCTACGGTGCGGAGATTTGGACTCTGACCGTTGGGCTGGTCCACAAGCTGAAAGTCGCACAACGAGCGATGGAAAGAGCTATGCTCGGCATTTCTCTAAGGGACAGAATCCAAAACGAAGAAATTCGACGGAGAGCGAAGGTAGTCGATATAGCTTTTAAAGTCAGCAAGTTGAAGTGACAATGGGCCGGCCACATATGCCGAGTCAGCGACGGCAGATGGGGGAGGAAAGTCTTGGAATGGAAGCCGCGCATAGATCGGAGAAACGTGGGCCGTCGACCTTGTAAGGATAGTCGGAAGTGGCTGGATACGGAAAGCTGAGAATCGCATGTGGTGGAAGGCATTGGGGAAGGCCTATTTCCAGCAGTGGATAGTGGATAGACACGCTGCTGATAATGATGACGATGTATATTTCGAGACTTTAGAATTAGAATTAGTGATCCTGTAGATTTAAGGAAACCATAGTAAACTCTATTATAATCGGAGCGATCGTAATAAAAAAAAAGAATTCAACTTAAAAAGGCACGGACAATCAGTTCCTGGTAAAGTACTCGTAAGTATTAATAATAAAATCGTTACGTTTCCTTCTAGCGAATGTTGTGTACACCTGTAATTGGCATACACAACAGGACTTAGTTTGTAAACTTGATTATTACAACAATGTATGCTTGTGTAATGCTGTTGGTGTATCTTAATAAATAAATAAATAAAAAGTATTGGTAGTATTAATTTAATAAAAAAAAGGTTAACCGATTTCAGTTATTCATTTTTTATTCCAAAGTATGCACTTGAAGAGTAGTTTGATGAAAGTTAAGGTTAGGTTCTGATCAATTCAGCCCTGTAGTTCTGGGCTTTCAAGAATAAGACTACGGTATCCCCTGCCTGTCGTAGAAGGCGACTAAAAGGGGCCTCAGGTTCACTGGGCGACAAGGGTGGGGGCCTTTGTCGTCCGCCAAGGTGGACCCGGGAAGAAGGCGACATCGGCTGGCCCGTGTCGCCTTGCACTGCGAGGGCACAGGGGGGGAGGAAGTAAGCCAGGGAAGTGCTCTCCTTGAGCACAGTGCAGAGGGGCTCCGGTACGTTCCACTGGAGATCCCGGATCCCCTCACCATGCACCGAGGAAGGGCCACCGGGGAGGTTTTAGTGGGTAAAAACCCCACATAACCGCCGCCTTCCCCCCAGAAGGCGGGGTATCTTTCTGAAGATTTCCTCCTCGTTACCAAAAAAAAAAGGATCTGATCTGATATTTCGTATTTTTCTTACAATAAAAGAGGGCGTCCGCGCGTAATAAAGTTTAACTTTAGATTCGATTTCAAGTCAGTTTTTGTTTTTGCTCGTTATACAGTGAAGTCCCGAGGAACGTTTGTGAGTCACGGCTGCTTATTTTGTTTTTAACCGACTTAAAAAAAGAGGATTTTTTTGAGTACGATTAATTAGATTAGCATCAATGACAGGTCGCTCAAAAATTTTTTTATTTTTAATGATCTTATAACGGTTTTGTGTAAATGTTCTTATATATATAATTGTATAATACGAAGAGGTCTGTTGTTCAAGGATAATTGAGTTTTGAAAGTTAGTTTCCGTAGTTTCGGATGTGTGTACCCCTGAGCATTTTGGGGAGACCGCCAAATATTATCTGATTGCTTTTGCGTCGTCTCTTTCATTCTTGATATAGATAAAACGTTTCCCCTACCATGTATATGGTTGTCAAATATCTCCCTTCCGCCTTTTTGTCTTTTGAATTTCGCGGCTATGTACAAAGCGCTGCAGAGCTCGTATCTAGCAATACTATACATAATTTGAAAGGTCTTGACATAACCTACAAAACGACGCTATGCATAATTAGTTTGGATATTGCGTTCAACAGTTATAGACGTGTAAACATGAAGTTCACTAACGCCGAAATTCGCGCTATTTTAAAGTTTTCCTTCGTTAAAGGCAAATCCGCTAGAGAAACGTTCCGTGAGATTAATGGTGTTTTGGGGGATGGTACTCTATCACTTCGAACCACGGAGGAATGGTCTCGACAATTCAGAGCCGGTGAAAACGACACCATGGATAAGCCAGCCGGCGGAAGACCTGTGACGACAAATACCGATCAAATCATGGACTACATCGAGTTAGACCGGCATGTGGCATCTCGTGACATCGCCCAGGAGATGGGAGTTAGTCACCAAACCATTTTAAACCATCTGCAGAAGGCTGGATACAAAAAAAAAGCTTGATGTTTGGGTGCCGCATGATTTGACGCAAAAAAACCTTCTAGATCGAATCAACGCCTGCGATATGCTGCTGAACCGGAACGAACTCGCCCCATTCTTGAAGCGGATGGTGACTGGCGACGAAAAATGGATCACATACGACAATATCAAGCGAAAACGGTCGTGGTCAAATTTCGGCGTTAGTGAACTTCATGTTTACACGTCTATAACTGTTGAACGCAATATCCAAACTAATTATGCATAGCGTCGTTTTGTAGGTTATGTCAAGACCTTTCAAATTATGTATAGTATTGCTAGATACGAGCTCTGTAGCGCTTTGTACATAGCCGCGAAATTCAAAAGACAAAAAGGCGGAAGGGAGATATTTGACAACCTATTATTTATTACAACAGCGCTCATTTAAAAAAAAAATGCTTACAATAACTGCCTTCTGCAGTGAGTCTAATAATGGATTTCTCAAAGATCTCATTGTCAGTATTGGACCAAATTTAAACGGGACCACACGGCAAGTATCAGCTTTCCTATAAAGAAAAATAATCAAATCGGTTACCAGTCAAAAGTAATACGGTAACAAACATAAAAAATATACACAGATTGGCCAAAGAAGCTGGCCTTCACTGTTTCACCGGATTGAGAGGTGGCATACCTCTTAGGTCACTTAACCTGAACCTCTATCGTTAGTAACTCGATACAAAGGTTCCCCCCGTGAGGGCAACCTTGGTTGTTGTGTTACGCGCAAGCATTCCGATCCGAGGGCCTCCGAAAGGGCTGAACTACGACTCGGTCGGTTGCTATTTCACGGATAATCTAAGAGACATTCTTACTACTAACTTTGAGTGCGGTAACTAACTTCGGGAAGCGTTGGCGCTGGGAGAAGAAGTGGCCGAGGAAACTCCAGCAACGCTCCTAACATTTAGAGTGTAAATAGATATTAAAATTAGATAATAAATCTGAATTGTAATAATATAGAAATAAGTAATGTAAAGATAAAAATACCCCCAGCCAAACATGCTGGGGAACAAAACATAGAAATAAAACACATAGAGTGTGGGGCCTGCCCATACAATAGCGGTACCGAGGATGATTCGCAACTTCCGACAAATTGAAAACCTCCTCCTTTTGATGTCGGTTGATATAAATAGAATACAAACGCGAACGCGCTACACATCGGAATAAAGTATCGCTGCAGTTCTTCTCCGCATACCTTGCAATGGAATCTCTTGTTCCATTCCTTTTATTTGCATCTGATTGCCTTGTTTCCAAGAATCTACGCCACGGACTAACAAGAGAGAGTGAATAAATTTTATTTTTATCGCTGTACTATCGTACCCAGCCCGCCGGGTTAGATTTAACATCAATTTATTTAAACATAAATTTATTACCTGCATAACATATTACTAACATTTATAACCTATATAACAATAAACTTACATCATTAAATATTCAACTTAACTCTCACAATATTTAAAATAATTCATTTCTATCCGTATTCATTCTCTTCTCGAGCGGTTGAAGATCATTACCTACACCTACATAGCAGCATCAGTAAACGGATACATTCGCGGCGCTTTAACTTACCTTGAATACTTCAAAATCCCTAATTATTATATTTAATATACTTCAGAATACTTTATTATACTCCATTGTACTTCAATTTGGTTCATAATGACATAAATATACACAACGCATGTGTGACTGACTGTGAATTTGGGTTTTAAAACAATAGAACATCACCATACTAAATAAAAACTGTCTTTGACAGTTCAAAAAGAAGAGTACTCCGATCGTCACCAAACTTTACAGGATCACTCGCCAGTTCAATCTGAAGATTCCCTGAAAGTTCCATTTAAATCGGTCCAGCCGTCTCGGAGCCTATAGGGATCAAACACACACACTTTCTCTTTATAGTTGATTATAGCTTTATTTACCGTGGGTAGAGAAAGTGATAACACGATTTTTTTTTTAATATGATTGCTAACAATATTTTTTCAAAAACTTCAAAAAAGGAGGTTCTCAATTCCTCTGTATTTTTTTTATATTCAGGTTTGTAGGTCCCAGGGGAGCTTACTCCCTCCCCCAGCACCGGTCGCTTTCTTCCCGGGTCCACTGTAGCGGACAAAGGCGCCCACTCTTTTGATTGATTGACGTCACAGCGTCTGTAACTGAAAGCAATTTGAATTATTTGTAGTCATTCGAGCACTCAAGAATTGAATTGAGATCACGATGCTACTAAGACCACAACACACTCTCTGGAAGTTATTTCATTATGCACGAGTTACCCCCGCGCGATGTACACAAGCTGCTCCTAATTAGAAAACTTTTCCACTCTACAATGCAACTCGTAAACAGAAATATTCAACTTTTAAACAAAACAAAAATGCATCTCATGTTTTTCGTATATTAAATGCGTTCTGTCTTTATTATTATATAAAGATACACTAGACTTGTGAAAATTGATATCGTTACTAGGTATCAATTTTCAAAAGTCGTTAATTTAAAAAAATGTTACAGTGCCATCTAGGGTTATATTTTATAACACCCCTTAGATGTTAGGAGCGTTGCTGGAGTTTCTTCGGCCACTTCTTCTCCCAGCGCCAACGCTTCCCGAAGTGGCAATCAAAGTTAGTTTAGCTTTTGAATGTCTCTTAGATTATCCGTGAAATAGCAACCGACCGAGTCGTGGTTCGGCCCTCTCGGGCGCCCTCGGATCGGCATGCTTACGCGTAACATAGTAACCGTCCAAGCCGAGGTTACCTCTCACGGGGGGGCCCTTGTGTCGAGTTACTAGCAATAGAGGTTCAGGCTAAGCGACCTAAGAGCTATGCCACCTCTCAATCCGGTGAAGCAGTCAAGGCCAGCTTCTCTGGCCAATCTGTGTAGTTCGTCATTAAAAAAAAAAAAAAAAAGAGTAGTCGAAATAAAATTTAAACAAGCATAATAAATCACGTTATTTTTTTTTCGTACAACGACTCATATGTGTAGAATTAAAAAATACCATTATTTGTATTAATCTACACTTAACAACGAGAAGAGATACTAATAAATATTACATAAAACAAATGAATTAAGAATAAAAAAAATGCCATCTATCGGAAATACGGTAAAACCAATAAAAGTTAAAACAAGTTAAATTTCATTTTGGTTTTATATACTTTTGCTAGATAGCACTGTACTCAAAGTGATTTGGTTTTATATACGTTTGCTAGATGGCACTGTACACAAAGTTATTTAATTTTAATTAAAAAGTCCAAGCAAAAAGAATACATCTCTTTATGATTATAAATATCCTTATTTATTTCATAATCATTATTTTTAACAAGTTTCAAATATACTTGATTTTTTTTGAGTCGTGTAAATAATGACGAGACTAATACATTGCCATCTATCGGATATATTTGTACGAGTTATCTCAATGCAATATGTGATTAGTTATTTTAGCTCGCAGAATGACCGCTAGATGTCACTTTATTAAAACTAGCCTTATATGCAATGTACAGTAGAGTAAAAAGTGAGAAATCATTCGATTTTCTTCGACAGAGACAGCAATCGCATGTTATTGGTGTTGAATCCATCCCAAAAAACCTTTTTAATTTTTTGTCTTGAACTACACTGACTAACCAGGATAGGGAGCTGTGAGACCTCAGCTCGTCTCTTAGCTTGGACCTTTTTAATCAGTAACTCTGTCCAAGAGCCTTCGCGCGGGGAACTCGGCTTACGACGGACGGCGGACGACGGTTTGGTACAGTTATATTTTGTATATATTGTAAATATTTGTTTTTTTAGTTAGTATAATGTATTGTTTTACATGTTTAGTATCTAATTAAGTCGGTAAACAGAAACACGGCCATCTCTATTATATTTAAGTCACTAATTTATTTCTATATATGAGATTTAAGTTTTCCTTATTCGAGAGATTCCGTAATGTAATGTACATTATACAAAAGTGAACATAATTCACGCTCTGATAACTTGAATGTTATCATTCCTGATTACGTTTAATTGTAACATGGCAACGTAACTTAACGTTACTTAAATATAACTTGGAAACATTTATTTACATAATACGTTACACTTGAGCGAGCGCGGCGGATGTGAGTCTTGAATGGACGACGGAAATAAGGAATAAAACATTTTAACCGACTTACAAAAGCATGAGGTTGTCAACTCATTGGTATTTTAAAAAAAAACTGAAAGCTACCAATATTTATTTATTTTTTAGAACATAGACATCGGCTGGCCCGTGTCGCCTTGCACTGCGACGGCATAGGTGGGGAGGGAGTAACCTCCCCCCTCCCTCCGGAACGACCTCTCCTTGAGCACAGTGCAGATGAGCTCCGGTGCGTTCCACTGGAGATCCCGTAGCCCCTCGTCATGCACCGAGGAAAGGGCCACCGGGAAGGTTTTAGTGGGTAAAAACCCCACATAACCGCCTCCAGAAGGCGATGTCTCTTTTTGAAGATTTCCTCCCCGTCAACAAAAAAAAAAGGTAAATGGAATGGAATTTAGCTATACTAACATGATGTAGCGTAAATAATGCTAATATTCGTCTTAAAAATATTTTTAATCACGATCGATTTTTTTTCCCGTCCCATCATCAAAGTTGTCATAAGTACTATCGTTTGACTTCGTTTTCGGAAGTGGTCTCCTAATGTACATAAAGCGCACTCGTTTTATATATTTTAACTGTGAGTTGTTACAGTTAAGTCGCCCGTATAAAGGTTCCGTTTAAATTAAGTAGAAGAACGACAAAGCAGCTGTGTAAAGAAGCGGTCCATTGAAGCGGAGAGAAGATGACCGACTTTATTGCCTCGCCTACGGCCAACACAATGAATTTACCCGATGCTCGATATTTTAGTATCTTGGACACTACAATAGTATATTTGTGCAGCTTCCTGCACACGAGGTACCGTTATTTTTTTAATTTGATTTGTCTACGGGTTAAGTCTGCCTAAACATATCTCCTTGTTAGTGTTTTTCTTTCAAATTTTTAACATGACATTCAAAAATGACCGTGGAAGACATTAGCTCCTGACATGCAGCTTACGTTAGTGCAGGAGTTATGGGACTCGCCTTTATATGTATTGTCCTTTTTGATGCAAATTAACAATATTATATAACAAGCGTACCTAGCCCGCTTCGCCGGGCTAGATTTTGCTTTATTTTATTTAAACAATAAACTTACATCATCAAATATTAAATTAAACTCTCACAATATATTAAATTATTCATTTCTCTCCGTATTCATTCTTTTCTATTCTCTTCTCGAGCGGGTGAAGATCATTACCTACACCCATGTACATATCAGTAAATACAATATCATTCTTCTCCCTACTTTAGAATCTTTAATATACTTCAGTATACTTTATTATACTTCAATATGGTTCAAAATGACATAAATATACACTACACACGCATGTGTCAATACAAATTTGGGTTATAACACAATAGAATTTCATCATAGTAAATAAATGCTGTAATTGACAGTTCAAAAAGAGGAGTGCTCTGATCGTCACCAAGCTCAGGATTACTCGCCAGGTCAATCTCAAGATTCCCTGAAAGTTTCATTGAAATCGGTCCAGCCGTTTCGGAGCCTGTATGGAACATACCCACACACTTTCTCTTTTATATATATAGATTTATTTATTTAAGGAACACAATAAACATTTTAACAATACGATATACAGAAAATATTGATACATATATACAATATATTTCATAGAATCGATACAACATTACGGTATATTATATCCAAAAATATATCGATATATTTTTTGCATGAACATCCTTAGCGAAGACTGTATGCATAAATGCCGAGTGAAAATATTAAAATTGAAGGAAAAAAAACACAAAAAGTTAATTAAAACTGCATTTTAAATTGAAATCACCGGATTAAGAGGTGGCATAGCAGCTCATAGGTCGCTTAGCCTGAACCTCTATCGCTAGTAACTCGACACAAGGGTCGCCCCGGTGAGGGCTAACCTCGGCTTGGACGGTTACTATGTTACGCGTAAGAATTCCGATCCTCTTAAATACTTTGAGCAACAGTATATTTAGTTAGATTTTCTGTATATGTCAAACTCTCGTTCAATTTGATGGTATAGTATTTCAGAGATTTAAAGTTAAGAGAATGATGTGATAAAGAGATATATATTGAAATAGGATGCTGCGACCAAGAATCGACAAAGATGAGTAAACACAATTTCCTTAATCTTACTTATGGTTATACCAAAAAATCTTATTTTTTTAATAGTAATAATTTATTTAAAGTTTTTTTATAGAAAATACACGATGTACCTGACTCCTGAACTAGGATCTAGACTCAGATATATAGGAGGAGTATCAGGAATCAATTTACTCTCCCATTGCAATACATCAAATTGATTTACAAATTAAATTAAGAAAGATATGGTAGTTTAGTTAAATAAATTAAGTATTAATTTTTTTTTAAAGAAAGCTGGGAATATTTTTTTATTCCAACTAAGCTTATGCTTATGCTAGGAGATGGTTCACGTCAATAGTGAATGGTGGATTCGAACGTACGACCTTACGATTCGCAGACCGTACCCTAAACCTTAGGCTATTGACGCTTTGTACGTGTTGTAGGTTAAATGTGCGTATGTGTGTGTAAGTGTGTGATGAGTGTGGTATTTATATTATAAGTTAAATCATTATGTCTTCTGTTTGTAATCAAGCGACAACAGCCAATATGCTTATAGCAGAGTACTTCTTGATTGAGATATAGGTAGGTTTATATCTAAGACTATTTAATATAAATGTAATCATCTATTAATAGTAATTCAACTACGATTTGTTTAAAAATTGATTTAATTGTTACTCGTAAATATATTATTAATTAATTTCTTTATATCACTGTTCCGATCCGCATTAGTGAATGAACACCCTTATAAACAAACGCGGAAGGAATAAAATTGTTGAAACGTTTAATTATGTAAAACCTATAATAATGTAATTGCAACGGAATCCATATCTATTTAATTACCACGTACTGTATAGAGCTTGTCTGATTCGATTGAAATGCTTTGATCACTATCTAACTATTAACTGACATTTATACTCGGCAAAAATATGCAAACGTATTACGTAAAACGGAAAACGAGCAAGGCGGTTAGAACCATATTATTATAGAACCATCGGAGTCTCTCCGTCCACTTATGTTGATGCTCTGATGTTCTGTTTGGCCCGTAGTGATGTACGTAGCGAATCCTGGACTCTGAAGGCCAAAACGCAGAATTTTCTCGAAACCTTCGAGATGTGGTGTTACAGTAGGTTGTTACATATTTCAGCTCTGTAGTTCTGGGCTCTCAAGAATAAGACTACGGTATCCCCTGCCTGTCGCACAAGGCGACTAAAAGGGGCCTCGGGTTCACTGGGCGACAAGGGTGGGGGCCTGCGTCGTTAAGCAAAGTGGACCCGGGAAGAAGGCGACATCGGCTAGCCCATGTTTCCCAAGCCCAAGGTTTCCTGACTATGTTTTCCTTCACCGCCGAGCGCGTGGTAAATCAGCACGTAATATTGCAAAAACAAATTTATTGGTGCCGGCACCGGGTATCGAACTCGGGTTGCTAGCGTACTATGCGACTTGACCCAAACTGCGCTACCGCGACTCTACACTGAGCTACCACGGCTCTATACTCTATTGTCGTTTGCCCTTCTCCAATTAAAATAAAAATCGGACTTACGACTTAGCTTAAATCCGCATTTAAACTACACTAATTATGTCTATGTTGTTTCCTACGCAGAGTTTAAAGCGGGGATTACCGTTTCCTAAGCGGGTCGTCGACCGGACGGTTAGGTTACAAGGTTTTAGTCGGACCGCGTGCTTCATTCACACAAACAAGTTTTTGTTTTATACTTTCTAAGCAAGTGCTTTACTAAGATCCCACCCGATGTTGTAAATTGCTTCGTTCGGGTTTTTTTTCAACAAAAGGATGAACATTGCGTCTTCAAGTCCGGTGTTGGAACGGGAATGGGGGAATTAGATCATGTAGTTCCTGAGCACACTCTCCAAAATGCAGTCTATAGAAAACCGTAAGCTACCTTACGCTTGTGCTCAAGTCTGAGTAGATTGGTTTCTACGTCACCAAATAGCCACTTAGCCCGCCTTTCTACACAGTCCAAAGCTGCGAGATGGCCATTTAGCTTTACGAGTAAACACAAAAATTTACCTAAAATCAAATCAAATTTTAGAGTATCACTTTTTAAGCAATACATATAACTTGGTAAAGGGGACTTGGCTTACACGCGCTCAACAAAATGAAGGCGTCGCCACGAAGCTATTAAAATGTAACCGGAAATAGTTCGTGTAATGTAACGTCTGTAGTGTCTGTAGTGATGTAAATTGGCAGTGAAAAACGACGATAAGTCATTTGTAATGAAGCGATACCACTTTGAGCGTTGATCTCGCATCAAAACAACACGAGTGTAATAAGAATCGTGTTAACTAAGTATCTACAGTTGGTCTTTAGTTTATGTGTTTTTTTAGATGAAGTACAGCTAGGGTCTCAAATTCCAGCCCCGTATTTCTGGGCTCTCATAATAAGACTACGGTATCCCTTGCCTGTCGTAGAAGGCGACTAAGAGGGGCCTCGGGTTCACTAGGCAACAAGGGTGGGGGCCTCTATCGCTCGCCGCCGGACCCGGGAAGAAGGCGACATCGGCTGGCCCGTGTCGCCTTGCACTGCGAGGGCACAGGGAGCAACCTCCCCTCCCCCCCGGGAAGTGCTCTCCTTGAGCACAGTGCAGAGGGGCTCCGGTGCGTTCCACTGGAGATCCTAGAGCCCCTCACCAAGCACCGAGGAAGGGCCACCGCGGAGGTTTTAGTGCCACATTCCCCCCAGAAGGCGGGGTATCTTTTTGAAGATTTCCTCCCCGTTAACAAAAAAAGGGTCTCAAATTCACAACACGTTAAAATAATAATAGTGATTATTAACTTGTGGATAATGTCGTTGATAGTGCAGCTTCTACATGCTATTATTAGCTATATTATTAAGTCTTTTATAATTTCAATTGTTCTATTGTTTATTGTCCCAAATAAAGAGAAAAAAAAAACTCAATAATGAGACCAATGACGATTATTAAAGCAGATTAACAAATTTTAGTCACAAACTTTGTTAAAAATTATACATAAACTAGCTGTGCCCGTGACTGTCCGCGTGGAATTTAACAAAATGTATGTACATGGCTGTATGTACATGTACAGTGGCTATTTACAAATTGCTGATGGCAGGATTACTATTTGTCTTAAATTGTTGGGGTGCCGTTACTATCGGTTCTTTCAGCATCCTGCAACTGTATCGCACTAAGTGTAAGTAAAGTACAGACAAATTGAAATTCTACTTTTTGTAGTGGGTTTTTTAAAGAAAGCTAGCAATTTTTCTTTTTTTTTCTTTCAGGAATATTAATAACATTCTTGTTAACCATTTCAACTTATCTTAGACTTGTGCTAGGAGATGGTTCACATCAATTGTCGAATGGTGCATTCGAATCTACGACCTTACGATTACCGCAAACGACGCAGACACTAAACAATCAGGCTATTGACGCTTCAGTTATACACAACAGAAGCTGGTCTCATCATTATCATTTCTACATTCACTGCTCAAAGTAGGCTTCCTCCAACGATTTTCAAAAGGACATAAGAACTTGTCACTTTTGCCCATTGCCATAGATCGGATAAAAAATTCAGTAAATATTTTTTTGTATGCTCACCCGCTAAATATATCTATTAAATGGAAATTTATAAACCCGAATTAGATAAAAAATTATTCGATAAAGAGACTTGGACTAAAACTCTGAAAGTGCTGTTCATTTCTCTAAAGCAGAGGTTCCCAACCTCGTGCCCGCGGGTAACATAGCGCATCGTATGTGCTGGGGAGCACGACTATTATACTCTATTCGACACAGACTGATTTTTTTCGTAAACATTAATTAAAAATTTTAATTATAACTACGTTTTGTAAATACATTTCTCTGGGTGTATGCAATTTGAATAATAATTTTATTAATTTGAATTTCTTTATTATTTATTAATAACTTATGAATATAAGAAAATAAATTATCGGAAAATGAGAAGTTATGGAAGGAGTTGGTCGATTAAAAATAGGTGATGCCCGCCACTCGACCAATATTTTAGAATGTGCTCTAGAGTACAAAAAGGTTGGGAACCCCTGCTCGAAGACTTTCGACAGAGAACAAAGGTAGTCGACACAGCTCCTAAAGTTAGCAAGTTGAAGTGGCAGTGGGCTTTCCACATCTGCCATGTTCAGACGCTGCGCGCATGTGTCTGAGAAGTGCATGGCGCCCACCAGACGGACCGACGACATTATAGGGATAGCCAGAAATGGAGAAGGAATCCAGCAATGAATTGATACGGACTGATGAGATTGAAAATAATACAAATATATCGATAGTTATTTTTATCGATAAAAAATTCAGTAAATATTTTTGTATGCTCACCCGCTAAATATATCTATTAAATGGAAATTTATAAACCCGAATTAGATAAAAATTATTCGATAAAGAGACTTGGACTAAAACTCTGAAAGTGCTGTTCATTTCTCTAAAGCAGAGGTTCCCAACCTCGTGCCCGCGGGTAACATAGCGCATCGTATGTGCTGGGGAGCACGACTATTATACTCTATTCGACACAGACTGATTTTTTTCGTAAACATTAATTAAAAATTTTAATTATAACTACGTTTTGTAAATACATTTCTCTGGGTGTATGCAATTTGAATAATAATTTTATTAATTTGAATTTCTTTATTATTTATTAATAACTTATGAATATAAGAAAATAAATTATCGGAAAATGAGAAGTTATGGAAGGAGTTGGTCGATTAAAAATAGGTGATGCCCGCCACTCGACCAATATTTTAGAATGTGCTCTAGAGTACAAAAAGGTTGGGAACCCCTGCTCGAAGACTTTCGACAGAGAACAAAGGTAGTCGACACAGCTCCTAAAGTTAGCAAGTTGAAGTGGCAGTGGGCTTTCCACATCTGCCATGTCTGTGACGCTGCGCGCATGTGTCTGAGAAGTGCATGGCGCCCACCAGACGGACCGACGACATTATAGGGACCGAGTTGTGGTTCGGCTCTCTCGGGCGTAAATTAAATAATACCGTCCAAGCCGACGTTACCCTTCAGCGGGGACCCTTGTGTCGATTAACTAGTGATAGAGATTCAGGCTAAGCGACCTAAGAGCTATGCCACCTCTCAACCCGGGGAAGCAGTCAAGGCCAGCTTCTCTGGCCAATCTGTGTAGTTCGTCATTCAAATAAACCATTATAGGGATAGCCAGAAATGGAGAAGGAATCCAGCAATGAATTGATACGGACTGATGAGATTGAAAATAATACAAATATATCGATAGTTATTTTTATCGATAAAAAATTCAGTAAATATTTTTGTATGCTCACCCGCTAAATATATCTATTAAATGGAAATTTATAAACCCGAATTAGATAAAAATTAAACATAAAAGATAAAGAGACTTGGACTAAGACTCTGAAAGTGCTGTTCATTTCTCTAAAGCAGAGGTTCCCAACCTCGTGCCCGCGGGTAACATAGCGCATCGTATGTGCTCCCCACTATTCGACACAGACTGATTTTTTTCGTAAACATTAATTAAAAATTTTAATTATAACTACGTTTTGTAAATACATTTCTCTGGGTGTATGCAATTTGAATAATAATTTTATTAATTTGAATTTCTTTATTATTTATTAATAACTTATGAATATAAGAAAATAATTTATCGGAAAATGAGAAGTTATGGAAGGAGTTGGTCGATTAAAAATAGGTGATGCCCGCCACTCGACCAATATTTTAGAATGTGCTCTAGAGTACAAAAAGGTTGGGAACCCCTGCTCGAAGACTTTCGACAGAGAACAAAGGTAGTCGACACAGCTCCTAAAGTTAGCAAGTTGAAGTGGCAGTGGGCTTTCCACATCTGCCATGTCTGTGACGCTGCGCGCATGTGTCCGAGAAGTGCATGGCGCCCACCAGACGGACCGACGACATTATAGGGACCGAGTTGTGGTTCGGCTCTCTCGGGCGCCCTCGGATCGGAATGCTTACGCGTAAATTAAATAATACCGTCCAAGCCGACGTTACCCTTCAGCGGGGACCCTTGTGTCGATTAACTAGTGATAGAGGTTCAGGCTAAACGACCTAAGAGCTATGCCATTTCTCAATCCGGGGAAGCAGTCAAGGCCAGCTTCTCTGGCCAATCTGTGTAGTTCGTCAATAAAATAAAACATTATAGGGATAGCCAGAAATGGAGAAGGAATCCAGCAATGAATTGATACGGACTGATGAGATTGAAAATAATACAAATATATCGATAGTTATTTTTATCGATAAAAATCGAATACAGATTCATTGCATGCATTACGTCATCTTCGATTTGGCTCAATTGCAGTGGGTGTCTAACGAAAGTGTTGTACCGTGTCCGCAAAGTGATTTAGTTCAAAGAATTGGTGAACACAACCAAACATCGGAACGAAAAAAAGTCTATTAGTAAATGAAATCAGTGCCGCCTCTATGTTATACCTATAGAGCTGAACACAACGCAAAATATAGTTCCTTTTAAAACAATTTATTGACTTATCCCACTTTTGGTTAAGAAAATTAGAATCGTATTTTTTTATGGACCATGGGCCATGACCAATTATAAGCTAGTATGACTTTTTGACTTTTTTTGTTGCACTTAAATAATTCATTATTTCTTATAAGTGTTGTCATATTGTTGATATTAGTCCGAAAAAATGTATGAGAGAATGCCTAGTGACTGAGATATTGGTAGGTACAGACTAGGTGGGGACTATTAATACGTTACGTTTAAGCATTATCGGAATGCGAGCGCTTGACAAGGCCGAGGCACGGATTGGTCGGTTGTTTTAAGCTCTTTTTTTTGATGGGGGGGAAATCTTCAACAAGAACCTGGGGGGGGGAGTCAGAAGTTATGTGGGGTTCTTACCCACTAAAACCTCTCCGGTGGCCCTTCTTTGGTGCATGGTGAGGGGCTCCGGGAGTCCCTCTGCACTGTACTCTTGGAGAGACGTCCCGGGGGGTTAATCCCTCCCCTCCCCCCCCCCGTGCATACGCAATCAACTTTAGGGGTTGATTGTTGCATAACTATCAATATGCCTATCCGTGAAATAGCAACCGTCCGAGTCGTTGTTCGGCCCTCTCGGGCGTTCACGGATCGGAATGCTAACGAGCAACTTATTAACCGTCCAAGCTGAGGTTACCCCTCATCGGGCGGACCCGTGTGTCGAGTTACTAGCGATAGAGGTTTAGGCTAAACGACCTAAGAGCTATGCCGCCTCTCAATCCGGTGAAGCAGTCAATGCCAGCTTCTCTGGCCAACCTATGTATTATGTCAAAAAAAAATTGTAATCTCCGACAGCGACGTACGGACGCTTTAATAACTTAAAGACGGTATAACTTTACGGGTTAATCACCTCACAATGATATAACATTCTTAGAGGTATAAATTAAACAGGCTGACAATACTGAAGCAGCACGAACAGAAAATGGTAATTTATTCAGATCGTGGCGAATGTAAATTATTTGACCGACAGAGTTATCAGAGCCTTTTGTGTTCGACTATTTATTTATATTATTATACGACAAAGTTAAGGGTGCTCATAGACTATGTTTTAACAGTCAAATTGTTGCCAAATCCGAGCAAAGCGCCGTTAAATGCCTGTTTCTAATTTAAATTGAAGTTTGTGATAATATGTTCAAAGTGGTCAATTAACTAGCACTTACACATTCACTGACAGACATACACACACAAATAAATTTCATTCAATATGCCTATAATTGAAATATATTTAGTACAGGTAAAAATAGTCACGGGAGGAAGGATTGCCATGTAGTTCTGGGCTCTTAAGAATAAGACTACGGTATCCCCTGCCTGTCGTAGAAGGCGACTAAAAGGGGCCTCGGGTTCACTGGGCGACAAGGGTGGGGACCTTTGTCGTCCGACAAGGTGGACCCGGGAAGAAGGCGACATCGGCTGGCTGGGGAGGGAGTAACCTCCCCTCTCGGGACGTGCTCTCCTTGAGCACAGTGCAGAGGGGCTCCGGTGCGTTCCTCTGGAGATCCCGGAGCCCCTCGTCATGCACCGAGGAAAGGGCCACCGGGAGATTTTAGTGGGCAAAAACCCCACATAACCGCCGCCTTCCCTCCAGAAGGCGGGGTATCTTTTTGAAGATTTCCTCCTCGTAAACAAAAAAAAAAGAAAAAATGTATCGCACAGGAAATTCCTAGTTTACAAAGGTGGCATATAAACAAATTGTAATTAGTATTCCTGTTATTATTAAATAAGTTAATTAATAAACATTATTATTATTATTTTAAATTATTAACCTTCCCCGATTGTCACACATTTAAAATACTACTTTTTAACAAAAAAAGAGAAATATGAGGAATGATAAAGCAAAAACTTATAGAACTCGAATGACAAAAAAGCGAGAAAAGAAGACTAGAATGACAACTGCCACGTCCCAAACAAACAATACAAAAACGAAACAACATAAAAAAACCTCCTTTTGAAGTTGGTAAAACAAAATAACTATTATAAAACATATTTGTTTCAAAAACGTCAACCGGAGGAGTTGGCAGAGATCACGGGCTTCCACTTAGAACGATCCTTATACACTTCTTTCTCTTCATCCATACACTACCACCTTCTTAGTACATCGCCAATATGTCGATAATTTATTCTTCTCGTAGGGCGCTCCCTCCGCTGATCCCACCACTCACTTCCGCGGTTTAAATTTTCTGTCATTTTTTCTCATTCAGGATAAATTCTATATGTCCAATTCAATTATAAACGCTACATCCTATAGACTCACACACACAGTTAATCGCAGATAGTAAATAGAGCATCGTAACGATGATTAATGGAGCATTTAAGATCACAGAGAACGTCGCCGGACTAAATTACTCGGTACTAATTACTTAACTAGTGTGTACACACCTTAACTCCAATTTCTACCCTATACTGTTGTGATAAAGCGGGTACGCAAACTTTGGACTTGCGTATTAATTGAAATTATAATTTATACGAAAGGAGGCGAGGGCAAATTCTCGATACGAAGTTATGATTTTCTCGCGGCTACAATGTTGAGATAAATGTGGAATGAAATATTGCTTACAATAAGTGTACTCGCGATAAGTTAATGAGAATTTATTATCATCGAATCTATCGTACTAAAGTTTTGCGTCAATGTTTGAAAAGTTGCGACGCTGTTGTTGGAATACACGAAAATTACGAACTGTAGTGATATGTAGATTTAGATCTGAAAGCGTGTCTGGTAAACCAATTGTGTACAAAATGAACATTCATTGCAACAAAGTGTGATTTGCTAGCTTTAGTAGTCTTTAAGTCCATTGGTGCCATTATGGATTACCGATGGAACCACCACTGGAACGCTAATCGTGTGTCAGTATTAGGTGAAATAATACGATCGGTGTGGCCCGCATTGTCTTAGCATTGTGAGCTAGTGAGTAAGTAACCTCCCTGGGACCTATTCATCACAGTGCAGTGGGGCACTGGTTCGTTCCTTTGGAGATCCCCGAGTTCCTCACAATGCACCGATGACGGCCACCAGTGGCTTTTAGTAAGTAAGAACTTCATAACCGCCACCTTCCCACAGAAGGCGGACTATCTTGTTGGAGATCCCTTCCCTCGCCGAAAACAAGAAAAACGAAGTGAGTAAAAGATAAAAGATCCACACAAATTACAATAAGTAAACAAGTTATTCAGGATTCGAATTCGAAAACTAGTGTTAACATTATAATTTATATTTTTTTCTTTTTATCCTTTCTACAAATTCTCGACCGTATTTCTCCCTTGTGCACCAATTACAATATAAGGGTACGGTACCACTTGAGTGGTTAGAATGGACTTATCACAATGACAAGTTCGCACGTTAGTTATCGTAATAAGCAGTTTTCCGATAAAACCTACCGATCGAGTTCTTGGTTCGACCCTATACCAATCTTTCCAAAATGTTCCAGTGACTTTACTGTAATGAAATGGTAGTTGGGTATCGCAGAATAAGCAGGAACTTCAAGTCAATCCCGAGATGCAATCTTTAAAAAGTTCGATTGCTGACTAGAGAGTTTGTGATAAGGGAAAAATGTGCATTGTAAGAGAATATTATAACTAAAATAGAGAAAGGTATATAGAAAGGATGAATGAGGAAAAAATCTGGTGCAAAAGTGAATGCCTGTGTCGGTAAAATTCCGCTACGAACCACGGAAGTATACAGAGTCAGTGACATGTATGCGAAGGTACTTTAATGTGAAAGACATATGGATACAAGTATATTTACGAACAAAAACAAAAACCGACTTCAAATCGTATCAAACACAAAGCGCTAATACGCGCGGGCGCCATCTTTGTATTTCCAAATTATGATATGATATGACATTAATTTAATTAAGACTTATATGGGTTTCTCAATGAGAAAGCGAACACATGGGAAGCACTAACTTGCAAATAAAGAATCATTTAAATCGGTTGACCCAATCGAAAGTTATGCGGTAATAAACATTTAAAAAATCTGAAGTCGGTTGAACAACAATATATGGGAATTCGAGGTATCTACTTACCCATTTGGATATAGAGAAAAATAGATACACTTTACTATTTTCATTTCCCACATTAAAATAGGTACAAATATTTAAGTAAACTTGAACTTTGCGAAGCGTTAATAGCCTAATGGTTTTTTTTGTTAACGGGGAGAAAATCTTCAACCTTGGAAAGGCGTTATGTGGGAGTTTTTACCCACTAAAACCTCCCCGGTGGCCCTTTCCTCGGTGCATGACGAGGAGCTCCGGGATCTTCAGTGGAACGCACCGGAGCCCCTCTGCCCTATGCTCAAGGAGAGCACGTCCCGTCCCCTCGCAGTGCAAGGCTACACGGGCCAGCCGATGTCGCCTTCTTTCCGGGTCCACCTTAGTGGACGACAAAGGTCCCCACCCTTGTCGCCCAGTAAACCCGAGGCCCCTTTTAGTCGCCTTCTACGACAGGTAGGGGATACCGTAGTCTTATTCTTGAGGACCCAGAACTACAGGACTTATCGTCTACTGTATCTGTCATATACTTGTGTCGATTAACTAGCGACAGAGGTTCAAGTGACTACTAAGAGCTATGCCACCTCTCAATCCAGTGAAGCAGTCAAGGCCAGTATCTCTAGCCAATCTGTGTAGTTCGACAAACAAAAAGCTTAAGCTTAGTTGGAATAGTTAACAAGAATGGTAGTAACATTCATGAATAAAAAATATCGCTAGCTTTCTTTAAAAAAAACTCTAGATAAACGTGGGCAAGGACGACCAAAGAACTGATCCCTGAAGTAGCTACCGACCGAGTCGTGGTTCGGCCCTCTCGGGCGCCCTCGGATCCGAATGCTTACGCGTAACATAGTAACCGTCCAAGCCGAGGTTACCCCCCACCGGGGGGACGCTTGTGTCGAGTTACTAGCGATAGAGGTTCAGGCTAAGTGACTTAAGAGCTATGCCACCTCTCAATCCGGTGAAGCAGACAAGGCCACCTTCTCTGGCCAATCTGTGTAGTACGTCATTAAAAAAAAAAGACCAAAGAACACAGAAAGGAACAAAAAATTCAAGAATAAATAAATAATAATAATATTTGTTTGAAGCAAAGACTGACTGAACTAGAGACTGCATATAATTAAATATAAATTTATTCATATAAATGTTTTTCGTATACATTTACCTATCGATTGCTTTTGACAAATGTAGACAAGGGAATTTCGATTCAGTGTATGCACACCCTAAGTGTTCACTTATTAGAAAGATGAAAGTAACGGACAGTCGGATATGATACAATTGTTAAGTAATTCCGTTCACTTCTGTACACATAATGATCAATTTGATATCCATTTACACACGGTCAAATGTGACCATTTATTAGATTATATTTTATAGAACAACAATTAACACAGACCACATTCATAGCGTGAGCCGTGGTAGCCCAGTGGCTGGGCGGTCGCCTCAATTTGCTATGAATTCGATTCCCAGTGCCGGAATGAAATCGCTTGTTGTAATTTTAAGTTGTCAGTTGACCCTCGGTCGCTAGGAAACATGAATAAAAGAGCCAGCAAACCTAAAAATTTGGAACATATGTTAGAAAATTTTAAAAAGTTCAAGGTATATATATGTCGCAGCGAATAAAATGGAACGTCCAGCGACTTTATGGGGGTTACTTGAGTGTATTCAGACGGATGTTGGGAACGCTAGACAAGGGCAAGACTTTTTTTTCTGTTTTTTTTTGACGAACTACACAAATTGGCCATAGAAGCTGGCCTTGACTGCTTCACCGGATTGAGCATAGCTCTTAGGTCGCTTAGCCTGAAGCTCTGTTGGGCAAGATGGCGTATCTATTATTGGGATGACAGGTATCTTGGTCTCACCGCGTTCCTAAAAAGTTATCTGAGATGATCTGAACCCGACGCATGTATTGTTATGCGATTGATCTCTTACTGTATTCAATTTCATCTACTAAGTCCACCAAGTATTGTATTTTAATTTACGCGCTACAATGGCGGAAAAGCTGAGATCTGTAGAGAGAGCAAAGGACAACCGTTCGTACACTGAGCTATCACGCCTCTCATTTAACGTAAATTTTTTTAAGACATGTGAAGTGTTATAAAATTTTGTGTGTATTTGTATAATGATTTGATTTATTTACAGAGAAGTTCTGGATCCAATAATGGGAAATATGAATAAAGGTTTGTAACATTATTATTTAACATTTATGACGGAAAGAATCAATTTTACATTTCAATATGTAAGTAGACACAAATGATACTTACACGTATGAAAATGTTTTTTTTTTTATAACTTCTAAGCAAGTGCTTGACTACGATCCCACCTGATGTTAAGTGGAAATGCAGTCCTGGATGGTAAGGCGCACTAGCTTAGTAAATGCCTATTCACTCTACTCTTGAAAATACCCACGTTGTAATCGGAAGGAAAGACAGACGCGGGCAAACTATTCCAGTCCTTTGCTGTATGAAGAATGAAAGACGAAGCAAATCGCTTCGTTCGGGTTTGAGGGATGTTCACAACAAAAGGATGAAATCCCGCAGTGCGTCTAGAAGTCCGATGGTGGAAAGAGGATGGGCGAATTAGATCATGTAGTTCCTGAGCACACTCTCCAAAATGCAATCTGTAGAAAACCGAAAGGCTAGCTACCTTACGCCTGTGCTCAAGACTGAGCAGATTGGTTTCAGCTGCGTCACCAAATAGCCTCTTAGCCCGCCTCTCCACCGAGTCCACAGCTGCGTGATGGCATTTAGCTGCGCCTGCCCAAATGTGACAGCAGTATTCTACACACGACCGGACTTGAGCTTTATAAAAATCTGTCCCGCAGAGAAGTACGTTTGCACTTTGACCAATGTCATTCTAACAATCACACACGCATAAATCTATAAGGGCTTATATCTTGAACACATCTCATGACATATTTAGTACATCTCCATAGTAAAACAATATATTAAAATACGATATAATTAAAATAGTAGAAAACTTCGTTATGCATTAAAACTTAAGACGTTTTCCCTACACGATATATGAAATATTCTTACTACAAATTTGTCTTCATAGTGGCAAGAGAAATGTACGAAGAGAATGAATGCATTGTTACAAACAAATATAATTTGATATCTTTAAGGCTCTTAAAGTTTATAGATGTCGCAACCCAGCATCTGCCTATCTCAAGACTTATTTCACGAATTTTATAAGCCGGATATATTTGAATGAATTCTAAAATTATCTCAAGTGATATGAAACACCTTTTTAAACGGCTACAAAAATCGAAATTCATTTTTAAATGATAGTTAGATTTTTTTATATATGTGTGTCCCACTTTTGGGCACAGGCCTTCTCTGTGCAGAGAGTAAAGGGCATGGAGTGCCACGCGACCCTAGTGCGGATTGGCAGACTTCACATGTCTGTCAAAATTTTCTAAGACATGTAGGTTTCCTCACGATGTTTTCCTTCACCAGTAAATCAGCAACATAAAATCGCAACAGCAAATTTATTGGTGCCGGACCAGGGATCGAACTCGGGTTGCTAAAGTTCTGTACAACTCGAAGCCCGTACACTGAACTACCACGGCTTTTTTAAATGATGATCGTGATAAATAGCTCTCACGCCCTTGTGACCCTTGCGTAGGTAGGACTTGCAGCTTTATTGTCCGGATTTGACCACGCTTATTCCCCTTAGTCCCATATGTGACTGGGTACAGGTGGCACGAATTTAGAAAGTGATTTTTTGTACTTAAAAAACGGTATCTCGACAAATGCTTAATAGTACTCACGTGATATGATAATCTCAGTTAATAAATGGACTAAGTGAGTTGTAACAATGAATAATTCTATCGATACAAATGTAATAATATTGGTATATCTGTTTGTAATATTAAAATAACATTTTTTACAACTTTTGCCTGTCTGTTTGTTCCACCATTGTTAATCTATGTCACGGCTGGAGTGATTTTGACGGGACTTTCACTGGCAAGTAGCTGATGTAATTAGTAATTTAGGCAACTTTAGAAAAAAATAATGAAATAATTTTTAATCACATGTGACACCGCCAGACTCAGCTAGTATTTTAAATAATAACTCGATCGAACATCACGACGGAAAATCGTGCTTAATGGAATCAATGATTATTGGTTGTAGTCATTTACATTCTATTGTATTTGTTTAAATAAAGTACTTATAGCATAGTGGATATCCGGTTGGAATTACGGATTACGGTCTCGTGTTCGAATCGTAGTCGTTAAACTAATGAATTGCTGTTTTTACGATATTTCAAATACAAAAATCACATGGCCAATTTTTGCCCGGTGCATGGCGATAGCTTAACACCTGTCACATATGATAAGCTTTGTGAAAATTTACCCCACACCACTAGAGTTAAAAATATGTGAGAGCTAATTTGTATATTTATTTATCTATATAGTATTAGATTATCGATTTCATTTAGCTTTATTTAAACAAGAATGATTACAAGAAAACACCAAAAACGATTTCAAGACATAATATAAATAATTTAATATATATTATAATTATAGTCGTACAAAATGTATGTATGTCTCGATTTGTGCTTACCCCTCTGAGGAAAAGGTATGAATATTTGTGGGTTTATTTTTGTATAGGGCAAATCAGGAAGCTAGTTTTATTGTTATGTTAAAATCAAATCTATATATATAAAAGAGAAAGTGTGTGGGTTTGTTGCGTATAGGCTCCGAAACGGCTGGACCGATTTCAATGAAACTTTCAGGGAATCTTCAGATTGACCTGGCGAGTAATCCTGGTTACGTTTGGAGCACTCCTCTTTTGCTTATATTTACTATCATGATATTCTATTGTTTTATAACCAACATTTATATTGCACATGCGTTGTGCATATTTATGTCATTATGAACCATATGGAAGTAATTAAGGATTTTGAAGTATTCGAGGTATAGTTATAGCGCCGCGAATGTACTTATATGTACATGGGTAAAGGTATTGGATCTTCACCCGTAAGAAGAGAATGAATACGGAGAGAAATTGATAATTTAAGCCCGGCAAAGCGGGTTGGGTACGATCTTTTGAGTATTATAATTATGATAAAGACTTGTTTCGTATAACGAGTCGTATTATTACACTAAATAAATTGAATAAAAATAATCGACATATTGCCAATACACGTTGAATAGATAGAGAAATATAATCGAAATTGCCAAAACACATCTAACGTTGTAACCACTCTATAGAACTCCAAAAAGCAGCCTTTCTCGTCTTCCTCCTTACAACGACAATCTCTTCCGGTCACTATAAAATGATAGTGCATTTGTACAGAGGCATCATTTCATTGCTCGTTCCCAAGCGTGGTATCACACCCGCCTTCCTAAGCATTATCGACATGAAGACTTTTGTAAGTGCCTTTTCCTATATATTAATCTACTTTAAGACCTCCTTTGTACGCCGAGCACTGGCCGTTTTGTTGCGATAAAGTTCTAATCATATTTTTAAAAAGTTATATTTCGTAAATTTTAAATTATAATTTCAGTGAAAAGTGAAATTCTGAGTGATTGTGATATATGAAACAAAACGTTGATAAATTTCGTAGTAGTTTAGGATTTTTAAGTTTAAAAGACCATTTTTGGACTTCTGCTGTCGAACGAATGGGTCGTTGCAAACGTACAGGAAATGGGAAGTACACGACTTAGCAGAACCGGGAGTTAAGTGGAGTTTATTATGTGATATTGAGTTAGTCGTACAAATATGGCTCATTCTATGTCATGGATGCTATTATCAGAACTGGACAAAGTTTATATTGGATCACATGGGAATCATCGGCCATCGATTTTGAACCGCTTAGAAATTTTTTCTAGGATATGTGAATCATTTATATGGTATATAGGTAACCTTTTTCTGTTAGCGGGGAGGAAATGTTCAGCAACAGGAAGTCGGGGTTATGTGGGGTTCTTACCTACTGAAACCGGGATCTCCAGTGCCCGCACTGGAGGCCTTCCGTACTATGCTCTCGGGGAGCACGTCCCGGGTGCCGTCGCAGTGCAATGCAACACGGACCAGCCGATGTCGCCTTCTTCCCGGGTTCACTTCAGCGGACGATAAAGGCTCCCACCCTAGTCGTCTACTGAAACCGCGGCCCCTATAATTCGCCTTCTATGAAAGGCAATATCAAACATATCAGGCAAAAATCGGCTATGATCAAAGTGCTACACTTTAGGGTAACCTTCATGTCATAGTATATATATAGATATATATATAAATTTCCCACTGCTAGACCTTCTCCGTGAAGAGAGTATAGGGGTCATAGGGTCAAATTTACGTAACTACACAGATTAGCCAGAGAAGCTTGCCTTTAATGATTCCCTGTACTCAGGGGTGGCACAGTTCTGAGGTCGCTTAGCCTGAACCTCAACAACTTATAATATCACTTGGTAGACCATTGCACAGGTGCGACTTATTAGTTGTTGATATAGTTTTATTTTAGATCAGACATCATTTAGGTTCGACTCTTCTATGGCTTGAGCGAATTCAATATTTCGTTAGTAGTTACATAAAAGTTCCACTTTATGCTTAGATAACGCGGTAAATGACAATTCCTTTGTTGTCACGTTATTGTTAACGAGTCACAAAGCGGGGAAGGGGAACTGTACCACTTTATCTGTCCAATCGTTGTTTTTATTTTCTTTGTTTTACTTTTTTAAATTTTACAATGTAGCTCGCCAGTGTTATTTAGGGTAATTGGTTTTCGCGTTGTTATATTAATTTTATTTAAAATCTCTTATGTACGTCATAGCGCCACGAGCCGTTATTTTTTCAGTGCTAAAATGTATCATAGTAATAGCATTGATTTATTGTGAAGTCAATGATATTCAAATGACTTTTAAATCACTCACACCTGACGGAAAAGGAGACAGAAACGATTTCATACAATCTTAGGTCCAGATGTAATAAGATGAAAATGGTAACAATTAATAGACTCAGCTTCAACAGCCTCTCTTTTTCTTACTCAAAATTTTGTGATTTTGATTTTGATAATTTGAGAGCTGAGTTATTAGAGATTTAGTAAAAGTGAGGTTGTATTACAAAATCTATAGTAAACACAATTAAATTAAATATTAATCTAGGCGACTGTATAGCGACCAGATTTATTACTTTTACTAAAAGTAGGGTAAAAATACTTGAAATCAATGACCAAATATGCGATGCAAAAAGAGCTGTGATAGGATAATGAAAAATGTAAATCATCTCTGTCTATCCTCATAGGTTGATAGCGTGATTGCAATATTTCTTTATAAACTAGGATCTCTATGTTTAAAGATGAACCTCTTAGGTGAAAATCGTAAAGTGAATTTATAGTTCGCACTTTTTATGCTTTTTCAGTGCATATTGCATAATGCATAGTGCATGACTATAATTTCAACTGATCTAGATAATGTCTTGTGAGCGTTGGTCATAAATAAGTCAGACTATAATCGTGTAAGTCAAATAGCTACAGGGGATTTAGGGAGACGAGTAAGAGATTACTGGAACAGGACATTACGTAGTGCCAACGTTATGTTGGATATAATCTCTCTGGTCTACGTTAGATGTTATGTTTGAATTATAGAAGTGTAAACCCAAACGAAATTCTTTTCTTCAGTCTTTCATTATTCGTACATCAAAGTACCGGCAGAGTATGTTATTTTTACAATATTAGTGTTTTCAAGAGTAGAGTGAATAGGCGTTTATTGAGTAAGTGCGCCTTATCCAGGACTCCACTTCTGCTTAATCGGGTGGGATCGTGCGATTGTTACTATGCGAGGGTTTGATTTTTTTTTAATGACGAACTACACAGATTGGCCAGAGAGGCTGGCCTTGACTACTTCACCGGATTGAGAGGTGGCATAGCTCTTAGGTCGCTTAGCCTGAACCTCTATCGCTAGTAATTCGACACGAGGTCCCCAAGGGGGGTAACCTGGCTTGGACGGTTACTATGTTCCGCGTAAGCATTCCGATCCGAGGGCGCCCGGGAGGGCCGAACCACGACTCGGTCGGTAGCTATTTCACGGATAATCTAAGGGACATTCGAAAAGCTAAACTAACTTTGAGTGCCACTTCGGGAAGCGTTGGCGCTGGGAGAAGAAGTGGCCGAAGAAATTCCAGCAACGCTCCTAGCATCTAAGGGGTGGGGCCTGCCCATAAAATAGCGGTAACGCGCGAGGATTATTCGCAACCTCCGACGGTCGCGAATGGACGCTTTGTGGATTTGTAAAGATCTAGCCCGTGCAATGGTAATCGCGTCGTCCGGATCGTCAAGAACGTGTCGAGGGTTTGAATCATAGCCGTATTATACCATTGAGTTACCATTTTGTGGTTTGTTAACTACAAAAAAAATCACTTGCGAAAATTTGCGTCCGGTGTATGGTGATTTTTTTTCTCATTTTAACGCAACCACAGACTTATGTCCGTGCTCTTTTCAAATGTACTTTAATTCGTTACTTTGTTTTGTTAATTACTTACTACTACTTTTTTTTTGAAGCCAATGCCTGATTTTTGAAGGTGGTGTTGGAGAATGATCTGGTTCACGTGTCGTAGACGCCCCGTTGCATTGTTATTAGTTTCTCCGCGACCGCTGCGTCCCTGTTTCTCATGGCCATTTTTAGTTGTACTCTATTATTTTCTCTTTTGATGCGGCCGTTGCCCTTGTCACCAGTCTTCCTGTGGCGTCGTCACAGTCATCTGTGTAATAGACACAGCTGACTGTGTGTCGGGATATCGCCACTACAGCATGTTGGACACTGTCGTGCAGTTGCAGTTTTGGTGTATGGTGGTATGGTCCTCCTATCACACATAGAATCTAATAAGCTTAGCAAAACGTGGTGAGTGAATACTTTATCTACCCCTTAAAAAAGGATTAAATTACTTACTTTTTTATTTCATAAAATTGTGTTAATGTAATTAGCATTTGATGAATTTGTAAAAGACAAAATTGACTGATCAAATCTAGCCAAAATTAAAAAATATGTCTACGATACAAAAAATCTACGACCTAATGATGCATGCGGATAAAAATAAAAGATAATAATTACTTCCAATGATATCTTAGTGATTTACTTGAACCTTCGTCATCATATTCACATGGTAAACAATAATTTAACTTTAGTAGTTTGTAATCTGACTTCTAATTAATTTTGTAAAAGATTATGAGGATGGGCAGTTGTGACGGTATTCGCTAAAATAACTCCTTGTACAACGTTACGCCACTAATAAAGCGAGTGTATTAGTTATTGGACTATTTCATTCCACAAGACCTGCAAGTTATTACAACTTAAAAAGTAAATAACAATACTAAAGCGTCAATAGCCTAATGGTTTAGGGTACGGCCTGCGAATCCTAAGGTTTGAATCCACCAATCGACTATTGCCGTAAACCATGTCCAAACACAAGCTTAAGCTTAGTTGGAATGGTTAACAAGATTGTTAGTAATATTTCTGAAAAAAAAAATATTGCTAGCTTTCTTATAAAAAAAATGGCTAAGTAATAATATAATGCGTTCAGTTAAACATTTTCAAATAAGATAGGAAAGGTTCTGTACATCTAACCATAGTATTAGTCTTGATACATAGGTATTGTATACTATATCGGCTTTTAAGCATACAACCTGAAATTAGTTTAAAGCATCGTCGTTCCAAATCTCTTTACTTTCACTTGATGATGACAGCGTGCAAAAACTTCCGCTAAAGCTCTTTCAGGATGATAATGCGATTTCCGACGGTTGACTGAAGAATCACTCATGCGCAAATTAAGTCTCATATTTCATAGATTGCTTCCAATCAGGGCGTAGGGATGGGAGTGTGACGATAATTTACAAATATCGATACTATTTTTCAATTATTTTTTATTTTCAAGTCTGCTAAAACTTGTGACGAAACTCTTTGTCACATTATTTAACGCTCTGGATTTAATGTGAACAAAATTCTCCCTCTTAAATCCGCGATCGGTGGGTCGTCTAAAGACTCGAAGCAAAGAACGCTGGAACGAGGGACACGCTGTCTCGCTTCTATCCCTTTGGCTTGTGATAGCAGGCGATAGACTTCCCTGAATCCAACTTTGACCGATCTTCGAAAGATGAAAAAAGCGAGAATAACTCTTCTATGGAGATAGGAGAGACAAACTATGGATTTCTCTTGACGAGCCATAATCTCTGTGTTGCGTTTAAAATTGTGATTTTTAAAATTGCATATTAGAGAAAACGCAGCGTGGTTACGAGCAAGGCGTATAATTTACCATTACATGAACGCTATGCTCATTTCATCGCGTAAATTAATAAAAAAATGACCACAAGAGTGATTTAAACTTATCTATCTTCACAGTTGCAATAACTTATAAGTTATTGCAACTGTGAAGAACCTATATATAGGACATTCCTTCGTCTCGTATTTAACGCCATGCACTGTATGTGTGCGTCACATACTGTATTGTCGAATGTCCCTTAGATTATCCGTGAAATAGCTACCGAACGAGTCGTGGTTCGGCCCTCTCGGGCGCCCTCGGATCGGAATGCTTACGCGTAACATAGTAACCGTCCAAGCCGAGGTTACCCCTCACCGGGGGCACCCTTGTGTCGAGTTACTAGCGATAGAGGTTCAGGCTAAGCGACCTAAGAGCTATGCCACCTCTCAATCCGGTGAAGCAGTCAAGGCCAGCTTCTCTGGTCAATCTGAGTTCGTCATAAAAAAACATACATAAACATACTGTATTATGTTTTTATATTGTAAAACGACTGAACAAAAAAATAATAAAAATCCCAACCGTCATATAATTTATTATATCAGTTATTCATTTAATGATAAATACCTATAATATTTAATATTTGACAATTTGTGTTGTGTTCAATCAGCTGCTATCTCGCTAACTCTATCTCTAATTTCCGAGCCGATCGAACGGAGCGATGAGTCACGCCCCCCAAGCCAATCAAACGACGTGTCATACCTCTCAGCCGATCGAACGGAGCAATGAATTATAATTAATGAAAAATTCACGTAACGGGACCTTGAGTCAAACCTTACATGGCAAACTTACAAGAGGTTTCACCTCAAAAAGAAAATGTCTGTCTAATTAATTGACGCTAGGCTTGTAATGAAATTGTCGATATACAAACGAATAGAACAGGCACAACACTCACTACTAAGAAAAGGTTTATTTATGATGTTATATAAAGCTGAGTTTACACAAAAATCTTGGCGCTCCTTCATAAGCCAGTGGTTACATTCTATCGATTCACATCACAATGACTTAAGTAGTCCATTTTTTCATTTAGAATCTTTAACAGTCTTGACAAGGCAATCTATAGTTGGATTTTCTATTCTTAATATAATGTAATTAGAAAAAGTGCGAATGACTTTTACATTGACTAAGTATTGTTCATTGTATTATTGTAGATCAAATGAAAACTACACTTATATCTGGACTGGGGGTCCACAATAACAGATTTATCTATTTGATTTAAACATTTTGATTTGGGACAAGAAAAAGTAACTCCAATACTTGCGGTGTTATATATGTTCATAAAAATAGTCAACCAATAGATCTAATTTGTGAGAGCTTAAATGGAATTAGCTGGTATTGTAGAGCTCCACTCACCAGAAAAAAAATTCAAACATCAATTGGCAATTCAAATCGAACTAGCGCAACAAATCGAGTCTTATTCGGTACAATGGCGCCATTAATTTCCTAATAAAAGACATGAACCGAGTCATGGTTGAACCCTCTTGATGGGAATGCTAACGGGATTAGAGTAATCGTCCAAATCTAGGTCCCCCGAGGGCCCCTACGCCTAGTTATTCCCTAAAGAGGTTTAGGTTAAGCGACCTAAGAGCTGTATGCCACCTCTCCAAAACAGAGCAAAACTGAAGAGACTGCGTGGCTGATCAGTGTAGTTTATTCAGAGAAAAAATTGCGCCCTTGAAAACCACTTGAAACCATTGAAAAAAGTTAATCGTAGGAATTTTTATTACGTTTATTTCGTAATCAAATTCAAACCACCCTTAATGTATATATTTTTCAACAAAAACTGAACTATCGAAATCGATTGGCGTGATATTGAGTTATTCGTCCATTTGTGGTCCAAAATTAACACTTATAATATGAATTTCTCATTGATACAATTGTCAAAATTGGACCAAAATAGGACCCTTTCAAACAAAAAAAAAGAATAATTAAAATCGCATGTACACATACAGATCAATTGAGAACCGCTTTATTTGAAGTCGGTTGAATTAGGTAAGGCGTAGCTGTGTAGTTCTGGGCTCTCAAGAATAAGACTACGGTATCCCCTGCCTGTCGTAAAAGGCGACTAAAAGGGGCATCGGGTTCACTGGGCGACAAGGGTGGGGGCCTTTGTCGTCCGCTAAGGTGGACCCGGGAAGAAGGCGACATCGGCTGGCCCGTGTCGCCTTTTGCGAGGGCACAGGGAGTAACATCCCCCCCGAGACGTGCTCTCCTTTAGCACAGTGTAGAGGGGCTCCGGTGCGTTCCACTGGAGATCACGTAGTACACACACCCCTCGTCATGCACCGAGGAAAGGGCCACCGGGGAGGTTAGATTTCGTCCCCGTTAACAAAAAAAAAAGGTAAGGCGTCAGTCACCTGTCACGGATTAAGGTGATTAGATCGATGTATTTTAAAGGAAAACAATTTTGAAACGTAATGAATTAAAAGTTAGTCAGTGGGCAATCACAATTTAACCACGCGTTGAAATCGGTGGCGAGAGTGAACGTCCCTTATACACGTTACTATCACAACCGGTTCGGTTCGTGATTAATCTACACGGGCTTAATGTGTTTTTGCACCAACGCAGGCAACGGCGACCACCAACAACTGGATTTAGCACACAATAATAATGCCAGTGGAAAGTAAAGTACAGTGAACTTACTTTCATGTGACGTAATGTCAGTTTTTAATCATCTATGATGTTGCGTTACGGAAGTCCGTCAAAAATATATGTCAAAATGTTTTTAACCGACTTCAAAAATGAGGAGACTATTATTTCGACTGTATTTGTGAAGCGAAATTTAGGACTAATATTAAATTTAGAAGCTTTGACTTGAAATCTAAATGTTTTAAAATTTTATGTGAATATTACATCACGAGGAAAGCTAAATGTTTTAGAATTTTATGTGCATATTACATCACGAGGAAAGCTAAATGTTTTAGAATTTTATGTGCATATTACATCACGAGAAAAGCTAGTCTTAGATTTTTTTCTTAGACATGTGAAGTCTGCTAATCCGCACTAGGGTCGCGTGGACTATTCTAAGGGTTTTGTTTTTACTCGTAAGCGTCTATAGCTTAATGGTTTAGGGTACAGTCTGCGAATCGTAAGGTCGTGGGTTCGAATTCACCATTCGACTATTGACGTGAAACATCTCCTAGCACAAGCATAAGCTTAGTTGGAATGGTTAACAAGAATGTTAGTTATGTATCTGACAAATCCTAGGTGTCTGGGCGCAAGCCGTTCGGACGTTAAATACGTGACAACGTATCTTTTTGTTAACGGGGAGGAAATCTTCAAAGATACCCCGCCGATGTCGCCTTCTTCCCGGGTCCACCTTGGTGGACGACAAAGACCTCCACCATTGTTGCCCAGTGAACCCGAGGCCACCTTTAGTCGCCTTTTACGACAGGCAGGGATATCGTAATCTCATTCTTGAGAGCCCAGAACTACAGGGCTGGGCGTCAACGTATCCTTTTTTTTTTTTTGTTGACGGGGAGGAAATCTTCAGAAAGATACCCCGCCTTCTGGGGAAGGCGGTGGTTATGTGGGGATTCTTACCCACTAAAACCTCCCCGGTGGCCCTTTCCTCGGTGCATGACGAGGGGCTCCGGGATCTCCAGTGGAACGCACCGGAGCCCCTCTGCACTGTGCTCAAGGAGAGCACGTCCCGGGTGGGGAGGTTACTCCATCCCCCCCTGTGCCCGCGCAGCGCAAGGCGACACGGGCCAGCCGATGTCGCCTTCTTCCCGGGCTTCTTCTTCTTACGACTCAGGCCCCCACCCTTGTCGCCCAGTGAACCCGAGGCCCCTTTTAGTCGCCTTGTACGACAGGCAGGGGATACCGTAGTCTTATTCTTGAGAGCCCAGAACTACAGGGCTGGTGACATCGTATCCTAGGTTATTCCAACAAAATAGAAGTATTTTTTGTACTTCACTGAGAACAAATTTGCGTTCTATGTTTTACACTTTGAATCGGAAGTTCTCGGGAACTCTCCGCTCGAGCATAACGGGACATTTTGCGCGAATGACATCCGGTGTTCATCAATTTATAATTACGTTGTCACGTCAAAATATTGCTAGCTTTGTTTATTATAAAAAAACGTACGGACGGCCGGAAAGTGGTGTACAGTGATTCGTCGGACATAAACACAGGAAACGAACGTTTACCAAGTGAAAGGTGCGCACGAGTGAATGTTCTAGTGTCAGATTGAATGCGTGTTGTTTTTATTTTCGACCTGATATAACGTAATATCTTTCAAGTTATCTAACCGCACTTGCCACCGGAGAACGATGTTACCAGATATTTTGATTGCTACCATATTGTGTCAATTATTTCGTTTTAAAATTCGCGGCATTTCAATTAGACGATTGCTAGACAAATGACTGAGTGTAAGGAAAGCTTCAAATACTATCATGAAATTATTGTTTGGCGACAATTGTTATCAATAAAAAATCAAAATTGTTTTGGAATGGTTAGCAAGAATTGTAGTGTAATATTCGAGAAAAAAACAATTATTTATAAATATTTTTGTATGTCGTTTTATAAGGTTATTTTCTTAGGTGTAAATATTGTGTTGCAATTAGAGTGAGAGAAACGACATTTACAGTTATTTTTAAATTCTTTTATTTCTAATAACATTTTAAAACAACAGATAAAGTGACAATATCAATTGACTGTCACTGT
This sequence comes from Meandrusa payeni, assembly GCA_029286785.1. Lineage (NCBI taxonomy): Eukaryota > Metazoa > Arthropoda > Insecta > Lepidoptera > Papilionidae > Meandrusa > Meandrusa payeni. Next base: position 3,641,731 of record JAGSMX010000016.1, on the reverse strand, counting down.
CATATATCAAATGGCTTTGATCGTAAAAAGTATTAATACAATTTCTTTACATAAATACTTTTGCATTATTAAAAAAAAAAAAGCTTACGATTATCGGCACCATTCACACGTGTTCATTTCTATTGTTTCAGATGTGTTTATTGGTGTTAGCAGTTGCGTCTTGCAAGGCTGGATATGAATCGAATGGATTCTCAAGCAGTGCTGCCGGTGATCATGGTGGTTACGACGGGAATTCTGGAGGTGGACACGATAATTTCGTTCCGATAAGTGGTGGAGGACATGACTTCTCCGGCGGCCATGGTGGACAGGATCTTACCCTCGCTTTGACTAAGGGATCGGGACACGACTTTGGAGGTCAACATGATGAAGGCCAGGGATACAATCTTGGGGGCCATGGAGGCGGCTCTTTCGGTGTACAGGATTTCGGAGGCGACTCCTACCTCCAAGCGGCCCATGACCTAGGAAGCAATGGAGCTGGCTTGGCTGATTTAAGTGGACATGCAGGTGGCTTCAGCGGTCACGTAGGCCAGTTTGTCGCACACCAAGGCGGTGATCTAGGAGGTCACGGCTTCTCTGGAGCTTCCGAAGGGCACGATGCAAGCTTGGGTGGTTACGGAGGACAATCCGGCGGTCACGGGGGCCAACAAGTCCAAACCTTTGTGCTTCAAGACGGCGGGCACGATTTCGGCGATCAGGGTCAAGGATTTGGAGGTTCCGGCTTCGACGGCCACGGTTTCGGTGGCTCGGAAGCATTCCCAGTTGGTGAGCACGTCGACGAGGAGCATCCAGTCGCTGTACCTCTTTACAAGCATGTCACTGTACCGATTCACAAGCCCATACATGTCAACGTACCTAAGCCTATCCTTGTCGGTGTGCCGCAGCCTTATCCAGTGAAGGTGCCAGTGAATAAGCCGGTCGCTGTGCCCGTTGAAACTGAAATATCGATCCCAATAGAGAAGGTGGTTCCGTACCCAGTCGTGAAGAACGTGCCGTACCCCGTGGAGAAACATGTGCCTATCAGAGTAGAGAAGACTATCACAGTCCACGTACCTCAGCCGTACCCTGTCAAGATTCCCGTCTACAAAACAATTCATCATCATAAGGGTCACTAAGGCCTTGATGTAATTGTTTGAGTGTGGGTTTGTGAGTGTTCTGTTTGTGCTGATTTGTTGTGCCTTGTAAATATTGTTGTCTAATTTTAAGTCATTTTCAACTGTTCTTCATGTTGTAGTTGATTTATTTATTGTATGAATATAATTATTGAATAAACGAAATTGTTACCTGTTTATTTATTTATTTTTATTTTACGACACACTACGTTATTTACAATTATAACTGATTAAAAGTCTAATTAAACGATAAACGTTAATACACGTAGACGCCATCTTTTGTTTCCGAAATATAGTTATATTACGAAATTCTGGAGCACATATTCTATTTCTGCATTCGTATTTTTAGCCTTTGGCATTTTGCTAAGGCCTACATAATTCAAATAAGACCTAATTAAAACCAATCCTTTGAAACAGAATTCTAAAAAATCCCAGGTGCCAAAGCGCCCAGACAGCGCAAGGCGCACGGACGTTAAACAACGAATCCTAGAACAATGAGCACTTGGCACGGACTAACAATATACATGTATTACAAAAGTAAAATTAATTTATTAAATTACAATTATTAATTAATTTACATTTTTTCCCACGACCAAGTAGAACTGGTCGCTATTTTTTTTTTGGACGAACTAACACAGTTGGCACAGAAAAGCTGGCCTTTACTGCTTCACCGGATTGAGAGGTGGCATAGTTCTTAGATCGCTTAGCCTGAACCTCGTACACGTAGTGCTGGTCGCATTTTTTTTCTTATTTATAAATTATTTATCTCACTTGTTCGGTCATTTTATTTCTCCGCGATCTCATTCGCTTACAATCGGCACTCCCTCTCTCTTATGCATCGCTCTCGGTCATACACATTCAGACACGCAGTATATCGATCGTGAATGATCGGTTACTCTCGGCTTAAGACACGACAGTAACGCTACATTTTTAGTGAATGCCACCCGCTATTATCAACTTATAAGACGTCACATCAAAAGTTCAAATTTCAACCAATTTAAATATATAAGTCACTTACTACACATACTACTATTTTTTTATGACGAACTACACAGATTGGCCAGATAGGCTGGCCTTGACTGCTTCACCGGATTGAGAGGTGGCACAGCTCTTAGGTCGCTTAGCCTGAACCTCTATTGCTAGTAACACGACACAAGGGTCCCTCCGGTGAGGGGTAACCTCGGCTTGGACGGTTACTATGTTACGCGTAAGCATTTCGATCCGAGGGTGCCCGAGAGGGCCGAACCATGACTCGGTCGGTTGCTATTTCACGGATAATCTAAGGGACATTCAAAAGCTAGACTTTGAGTGCCACTTCGGGAAGCGTTGGCGCTGGGAGAAGAAGTGGCCGAAGAAACTCCAGCAACGCTCCTAACATCTAAGGGGTGGGGCCTGCCCATAAAATAGCGGTAACGCGCAAGGATTATTCGCAACCTCCAACGGTCGCGAATGGACGCTTTGTCTTCAACTAAAAAAAATACCCGTAGACAAAAGCATAGCTGGCTGCGGCAATAGATATTGTTAGAATTTGATCATTATTCATTAGTTACAAGTATGAAAAAACACGTACGATTTAAGAACCCCCTTTTTTGAGTCGCTTAAAAAGACATACAAATTGTATATTTACTTTAGTATACTAACAAAATTCGATTTCGTATTATACCCGCAACTCGCAATGTCGCTTGGAACTCGATAAATCTCAATAAAGGATTTACTCAAAGCTCTAACAGCGAGACTTCTTACAGTACGTACGGATGTCTTTCCAGCGTATAGCACGCATACTAAATATCAATAATATGCTATATTTTGTTGAAAGCTAAGGATTGGTTAGCTTTTTAGAATTCTTTCTAACTCTACTATTACTACTATTTCTACTCAAAAAAGTATAAAGAAATTCGATAAACTGAGAAACAATTATAAAGTTAAACTAGCGTACCTTTTTTTTTTTTGACGGTGAGGAAATCTTCAGAAAGATACCCCGCCTTCTGGGGGGAAGGCGGCGGTTATGTGGGGTTCTTACCCACTAAAACCTCCCCGGTGGCCCTTTCCTCGGTGCATGACGAGGGGCTCCGGGATCTCCAGTGGAACGCACCGGAGCCCCTCTGCACTGTGCTCAAGGAGAGCACGTCCCGGAGGGGGGGGGAGGTTACACGCAAGGCGACACGGGCCAGCCGATGTTACCAGGCCATAAAATATTCAACAATAAACTTACGTCATTAAATATTTAATTTAAATCTCACACTATATTAAATTATTCATTTCTCTCCGTATTCATTCTCTTCTCGAGCGGTGAAGACCATTACCTACACCCATGTACATATCAGTAAATACAACATCATTCTTCTTCCTACTTCAAAATCTTTTATTTACTTCAGTATACTTTAATATAGTGACATAAATATACACAACGCATGTGTCAATACAAATTTGGGTTATAAAATAATAGAATATCATAGTAAATAAAAGCTGTATCTGACAGTTCAAAAAGTGAATCCGATCGTCACCAAACTTTACAGGATTACTTGCCAGGTCAATCTGAAGATTCCCTGAAAGTTTCATTGAAATCGGTCCAACCGTTTCGGAGCCTATATGGAACATACCCACACACTTTCTCTGTTATATATATATATATATATATATATATAGATTTCTGTGTGCTGGCTTGAATGAATGGTTTATTATTATTATTTGAAGTCGGTTTTTTTTTTACTAGTAAATATATATCAAATTCCTAATCCTACCATACGCGTACTTTAGTGTATCACTAACAAAGAATTGGGTTGTCGGAATAGTTTCCGGTAAAGTATAAACAGACATGCCGATTTAAAAACCTTTAAGAAAGTTCGCTTTTAGATTATAGATTTGATAAAATCCTTTACCAGGATATACCGGATTCCATACGACGCAAGATCTGTTAGAAAATGAAATAGATGTAAGGATTTACGAGGGAAAATGTTTAATTCGTTTTACATTGTATCGTATTGTGTTGACAGATTTTAGGAAATACTAAGCTCACATCATTTAAGTGGGGTAGACAGATGTAGCAATATCTATTCGCTTTTTATCAGGCGTATATCTGAATGAAGAAAGAGAATGTAGGCACCACAACTTTCGTTATATGACTTTGGTATTTCAGAAATAAAGGAGATCCTTAATGCGTATGCCTGTACCGTTTAATCCGTAGCTGACGGTAGGGTGTAATTAATTTTAGTGTCGACTTGATTTGAAGTCTGTTTTTCATCCGACTTCAAAAAAGAAGCTTCTCAATTCATCTGTATGTCTTTTTAAATGTTTGTTAACTCATAATTGTCGACTGAGTAAAGTGATTTTGATAAGTTTGGTTTTATTTTACGTTTCAGTGTGGTATAATAAAGACTTTACTCTATATCAGAAATAAACATAAATAATACATAAATATAAACTTATATTATACATTTACAAATATTAATAAACGAAATAGACAATTTATATACTTGTTTTTATATTCCGATATATTTTTTTAATTTATATTATTTTTCTATTCTAAAATTTTATCGACAATCTGTAAAAAAAATGGCACATCCCTGTCCCTTTATCCTGAAGCCACTTCTATTCAAATTTGGAGCACGACAACATTTGGACGCAGCCATTGATATGAGCCATGAGTTTTTTTGCTAGCTCCCAATGGTAAGATGACCAATAAAGCTATTCGGATCTTCGGATAGTGATAGTCTATTACGCGCGAAACGATTTCCTTGCACAGTTTTCATTCATATATACACAACGATATCTATGTGCTACGTACTAGATGCGACAAATAGTAATTCGTTATTTGTGGTTTACATCGTAGTTCTCCAAAGACTTAATTACGTTATAATCATATTAATATAATAGGTACCTAAGTACCGCCCTGTTTTTTGATGAACGAATTCTATTGACTGACATTAATGATATGACGTACGGTCTGCTTGAAGTTTTCATTCGTCATTCTGTGTCATTCAGTCACTTTTCTTTATTGAGGTTTTATAAAATCTGATGCAAATCTTGTCCTAAAAATAACAAACATAAACAAATAAGAATTTGGTCTAACAGTTAGGAAGTTAAGCGTGTATATACAGACAAACATTAATTTCTATATATATAGAAAATACAACATTGAAATTTTTCACTAATGTCATTTTTTTTCTTAAATCTTCTATTAATGTAGAATACGCAAATTTTTTTTTATCTTTTGGATAAGCGTTTTATTTTTAAATAATTCCTTTTTTTATATAATGTATTAATATATTTTTGTTTATTATAATTTTAAATCAATTTTAAGAACCATCCGAACTCTCATCAAATATACGATATCTTTGATTTGGTTTAGGTGCTAATGAATTCTAAATCCTAATATTCCGACAATAATTCGGGAATACAAAGAAAGTCGGATTTGAAGTCGGTTTTTGGTTTTACTTGTAAATATAATACTTGCAGTTTATAGATAAATTCGGGTATGAACGGAATCAGTTCAGGTATAAATTTAGTTAATAGTTAACATATATCTCATATAATATATATCTCCCACTGTTGAGCTCATTTAACGAATTAGCATAGGCATGGCGGTGGAGTGTTTGCATATTTAATCACTTTACCGTCGCAGCATCCCGAGCTGATAAAACTTCTCCGCGTTCAATTTGAGCACTAGAATTATTGTTGCTCTCAAATATTTAATGTTGATATTTCAGCAAAGAATATACAATGTTTTAGTTAGACAATAATATTCAAGTGTTGTCGTCTATCGAATAATAAATCGCTATATAGAAATCTTTCAATTAAAATCAATTCTAGGTGATACGGGTTCCAATGAAAAGTGCTGGAAAAGTGTTACTTTATAAGCGTGTGGGCTTCAAACAAAGATCTTCACTCACTTCACAAACTTCTTGTAAGTGCCGCCACTTGTTAGCCTTCCTATACTGAATTCCGTCGCGTCGTCCGGAGGTCGCCACGTTCTTGATAATCCGAACGACGCGATTACAATTGCACAGGCTAGATCTCTGCAAATCCACAAAGCGTCCATTCGCGACCGTTGGAGGTTGCGAATAATCCTTTAGCGTTACCGCTATTTTATGGGCAGGCCCCATCCCTTAGATGTTAGGACCGTTGCTGGAGTTTTTTCGGCCACTTCTTTTCCCAGCGCCAACGCTTTCCGAAGTGGCACTCAAAGTTAGTTTAGCTTTTTGAATGTCCCTTAGATTATCCGGGAAATAACTACCGACCGAGTCGTGGTTACCCCTCACCGGGGGATCCTTGTGTCCAGTTACTAATGGTAGAGGTTCAGGCTAAGCGACCTAAGAGCTGTGCCACCTCTCAATCCGGTCAGCAGTCAAGGCCAACTTCTCTGACCAATCTCTGTAGTTCGTCAATAAAAAAAACATATATATATATATATATATAGCCGGGAGCAAAAAAAGTAACAATATCTCGGGAGACAAAGTCGAAGATGATGAAGTGTTGGAGGCAACACTAAATACTAAAATTTCATGTAAAATACTGTATTATCCAAGTTTACGTAACATATCCTTTTTCGTTTAAGTTTTATTTTTTAATGAAAAATAAATAAATTAATAAAAATAATTTATTTTATTTTAAGGATATTTAATTGTCTATCATGCACAATTTATTTCAGTGAGCTAGCGACTTTATCTTCCGCGATATTCAAACTTTTTTAACGTACCCTTTGTTTCGACCCTTTATTTTTGCTTATGAGTCTATAGTTTGAAATGTAATCAAACTTCGACCGTATATTATAGAATAGAATTAATTAGAACCTAACCAAATTCTCATCTAACTACTCATGTACAACTGTAAAAAATGTATTCCTATTTAATAAAAAAAAAATAAAAAGCCTATTCCTATCTCAAAGGTCGGCAACGCACCTACAGCTCCTCTGGTGCTGTGGATGTTCATGGGCGACGGTGATCACTTAAGATCAGGTGAGCCGTATGCTCGTTTGCCACTTTTCATATAAAAAAAAAATGTATCATCGAAATCGTTTGGCTTGATATTGAGTTATTACTCGATTTGTAGCGCTGATACTTAATGCAAATTAAAGACTACACTTTTCTCATGGATGAGATAATTTAGACTACATGTAGCACTGCATTTCAAATGAAAAAAAAACATTAAAATTCGTTCACCCAGTCGAAAGTTATACGGTAACAAAAATAAAAAAATCAGCCGAGAACCTCCTTTTTTGAAGTCGGTTGAAAAAGGGGTTAAAAGTACTTGAGAAGTTATAATAAAAGGAAGGAAATAAAATAAGCTTCAAGGGTCAGCAAAGCATTTTCATTTTGATATTGCCCAAAAAATATAAAAATGAATTTGAACCAGCAAACAAAATTTGGCTCTAGGGGAAGTTTTATTAGCTGTCAAGGGACGCATCCTGTAATAAAACGACAGTACTGTTTTTAGAATGGACAACATAACGGACAAACGTAAACAAATTAACGCCTTAATAATTTGAATTAAGAATGTGAGAATATTTTTTCTTAATAGACTTTTTACAGTTATACCGCAGATTTTAATGTGCGGTTTATCGTTAGTAGTGTTATTGTTTTAGAGCTAATTAGATTATTTTTGTTTTCATAGACAACAGTTAATAGGTAATATAATACGAATAAGACTTAATTGATACCAAACCCTTTTAAACAAAAAAAACTCAGGTGTCTGGGCGGTTGGCCTGCTACAGTACGCTAGCAACCCGAGTTCGATTCCGGTGCCGGCACCAATAAATTTGTTGTTGCAATTTTATGTGCTGATTAACCATGTGCTCGGCGGTGAAGGAAAACATCGTGAGGAAACCTACATGTCTTAGAAAATTTTTCTACGACATGTGAAGTCTGCCAATCCGCATTAGGGCCGCGTGGCGGACTATGCCCTTATACTCTCTTTACAGAGAAGGCCTCTGCCCAGCAGTGGGACATATATATTATATATATATAAAGGCTGCAACTTTAACTTTATATAGAAAATACAACATTGAAATATTTCACTAGTGTCATTTTTTTTCTTAAATCTTCTATTAATTTTTTTTTTTATCCTTTGGATAAGCGTTTTATTTTTATATAATTCCTTTTTTTATTTAATGTATTAATATATTTTTGTTTATAATAATCGTTAATATATTTTAAGAATCATCCGAACTCTCATATAAAATATACGATTTATTTGATTTGGTTTAGGTGCTAATGAATTCTAAATCCTAATATTCCGACAATAATTCGGGAATACAAAGAAAGTCGGATTTGAAGTCGGTTTTTGGGTTTACTTGTAAATATACTTGCAGTTTGTAGAATTTGCCATGTCGGTAAAATTTTAAATATTTATTTTAATTACAAATGAAGTCATTAAATTTGGTATGTAGTAAAAATAATTTTTAAGTTATTGATATATTTAAGTTATTTACTACTAAAATATGGTATAAATAATTAAAGTGTTTTTATAAAAAGGCTGAAAGAAGAAGAAAATGTATGCTGCAGGAGAAGTAACTCTTTGCTTCCAGCGCATACTGCAATATTTTGGACACGTTGCTCGCAGAAATCCAGATAGCCTTGAAAAGATTGAAAGATTGAAGAAGCCAGGTGGACGGAAAAAGAGCACGCGGTCGCTCACCCACACGGTGGGCAGACGCAGTTAAGACGCTCACAGACCTGCCAATAACCAAAGCCATGAAGACCGCCGAGGACAGGGACGCGTGGAAGTTGATCGTGAAGCGAGCGATCAACACTTTGTGCTAGACACGACCTTCAGCAATGAAGGAGACGATTAAGAAGAAGAAGGAGAAGTAAGGTAAGAACATCCTGGAAAGAGTTACATACTTGAAAATGGCAGGTAAGGATAGTCATTGCCATTAATTCGGGTACGGAATCAGTTCAGGTATAAATTTAGTTAATAGTTAACATATATCTTATATAATATATATCTCCCACTGTTGGGCTGGGGCCTTCTGTAAAGAGAGTTTAAGGGCATAGCTATATATAGATTGGCAGACTTCACATGTCTTAGAAAAATGACTAAGACATGTATGTTTCCTCGCCATGTTGTTCGTTCACCGCCGAGTGCGTGGTAAATCAACAAATAAAATGGCAACAATACACTTAGGTGCCGGCACCGGGAATCGAACTCGGGTTGCTAGCGTACCATGCTCGGCTCTATAAGTTCAGGCATATAAGAAGGGTCATTAAAAAATCCTTCTGTTCATCTATAATGAACAGGAGGATGAAATAGAATTATTATGCAAAATATAGGTATTATTTAACTTATCGATATGTCGATAACGAAATGTTTCGCAACACTATTTCACATCCTAAATGAGGGTTTTATTCAAATTTGAAGTAAGATGAAACGTCGGACGCTACTCCTATAACACAACCCAGAAATATTTGTTAATTCCCAAAGGAAGAATTCATTATTTAAATGTGGGTTTTTGCGTAATATTGAGGGAAGTGGGGTTTAGAGTCTTGAGACAAATGCTGAGAAAGAAATGCCAGAAATAATATATTCCATTCCCGATACTTTTAGTGCAGCCTATGTATATATTCTTATATATATATATAGTCAACATATTGAAAGCTTTGAAGAGGAAAAATATTTGAACGTTACTAAATAAATCCAAAAATTAATTTACACTAAGCTGGACTGGTTCAATGATATAGCAATACTCGAAATTTTCTCTTAGAAGTCTTCCAATCGACACTAGGTGTGCATGGCGGACTATTTTTTTTAAAGAAATCAAGCAATATAATTTTTTTTCTCAGAAAGTATTACTAACATTCTTGTTAAACATTCCTACTAAGCTTAAGCTTGTGGTAGGAGATGGTTCACGTCAATAATAGAATAGTGGATTCGTACCTTACGATTTGTAGACCTTACCCTAAACCATTAAGCTATTGACGCAATTGAGGACTATGCCCTTATACTCTCTTTACAGAGAAGGCCTTTGCCCAACAGTGGAAAAGATAGGATACATTTTTTAACTACCGGTTCTACTGCTGATATGACCGGCCTGCCAATTTAATTTTAACATTATTTTAATTTTAGAAATTCGCTCACGGAAACTAACGTGCGAGTAGCAACGTTCAGAATGTTCATTTAACGAATTAGCATAGGCATGGCGGTGGAGTGTTTGCATATTAAATCACTTTACCGTCGCAGCATCCCGAGCTGATAAAACTTCTCCGCGTTCAATTTGAGCACTAGAATTATTGTTGCTCTCAAATATTTAATGTTGATATTTCAGCAAAGAATATACAATGTTTTAGTTAGACAATAATATTCAAGTGTTGTCGTCTATCGAATAATAAATCGCTATATAGAAATCTTTCAATTAAAATCAGTTCTTGGTGATACGGGTTCCAATGAAAAGTACTGGAAAAGTGTTACTTTATAAGCGTGTGATCTTCAAACAAAGATCTTCACACACTTCACAAACTTCTTGTAAGTGCCGCCACTTATAAGCCTTCCTATACTGAATTCCGTCGCGTCGTCCGGAGGTCGCCACTTTCTTGATAATCCGAACGACGCGATTACAATTGCACAGGCTAGATCTCTACAAATCCACAAAGCGTCCATTCGCGACCGTCGGAGGTTGCGAATAATCCTTTAGCGTTACCGCTATTTTATGGGCAGGCCCCACCCTTAGATGTTAGGAGCGTTGCTGGAGTTTTTCGGCCACTTCTTTTCCCAGCGCCAACGCTTCCCGAAGTGGCATTCAAAGTTAGTTTAGCTTTTGAATATCCCTTAGATTATCCGTGAAATAACTACCGACCGAGTCGTGGTTACTCTCACCGGGGATCCTTGTGTCCAATTACCAATGATAGAGGTTCAGGCTAAGCGACCTAAGAGCTATGCCACCTCTCAATTCGGTCAGCAGTCAAGGCCAACTTCTCTGACCAATCTGTGTAGTTAGTCAATAAATATATTTATATATATATATATATATATAGTCAGGAGCAAAAAAGTAACAATATCTCGGGAGACAAAGACGAAGATGATGAAGTGTTGGAGGCAACACTAAGTACTAAAATTAAATGAAAAATACTGTATTATCCAAGTTTACGTAAGATATCCTTTTCGTTTAAGTTTTATTTTTCTTGAAATATAAATAAATTAATAAAATACTTTATTTTATTTTAAGGATATTTAATTGTCTATCATGCACAATTTATTTCAGTGAGCTAGCGACTTTATCTTCCGCGATATTCAAACTTTTTTAACGTACCCTTTGTTTCGACCCTTTATTTTTGCTTACGAGTCTATAGTTTGAAATGTAATCAAACTTCGACCGTATATTATGGAATAGAATTAATTAGAACCTAACCAAATTCTCATCTAACTACTCATGTACAACTGTAACAAATGTAAGGTACACTACAATGTACCTACATTCTATCTAATAAAAATGTATCATCGAAATCGTTTGGTTTGATATTGAGTTATTACTCGATTTGTAGCGCTGATACTTAATACAAATTAAAGACTACACTTTTCTCATGCATGAGATAATTTAGACTACATGTAGCACTGCCTTCAAATGAAAAAAACATTAAAATTCCTTCACCCAGTCGAAAGTTATACGGTAACAAACATAAAAAAATCAGCCGAGAATCTCCTTTTTTGAAGTCGGTTGTAAAAGGGTTAAAAGTACTTGAGAAGTTATAATAAAAGGAAGGAAATAAAATAAGCTTCAAGGGTCAGCAAAGCATTTTCATTTTGAAATTGCCCAAAAAATATAAAAATGAATTTGAACCAGCAAACAAAATTTGGCTCTAGGGGAAGTTTTATTAGCTGTCAAGGGACGCATCCTGTAATAAAACGACAGTACTGTTTTAAGAATGGACAACATAACGGACAAACGTAAACAAATTAACGCCTTTTATAATTTGAATTAAAAATGTGAGAATATTTTTTCTTAATAGACTTTTTACATTTATACCGCAGATTTTAATGTGAGGTTTATCGTTAGTAATGTTATTGTTTTAGAGCTAATTAGATTATTTTTGTTTTCATAGACAACAGTTAATAGGTAATATAATACGAATAAGACTTAATTGATACCAAACCCTTTAAAACAAAAAAAACTCAGGTGTCTGGGCGCAAGGCGCTCGAACGTTAAATTCATGACAATATATACTTTTTGACATAAACAAAAGTAAACAGAAATAACATTAAAAAAAGAATAAAATAGAAATTGTGCCAAAACGGGGTTGGGTCAGAATGTGCTGTGCTCACACATGTAGCACAGCGCTTGTTTTCAGCCAAAAAACCTATAGACTAAGGCGGGCATGATTCGGTTGTGTATTAATATGGTGTACATTACATGAACTTTCCTATATATATAATACATAAATGTAGATATTAAAAAAGCAGCTATACTTAAGGATTACCGCTGGCTGGAATGGTGTTATATTAAAAAAGATGTTTCTATGCAGCGTAAGCACTTTGGAATTCCAATTTTAAATTATTCCACGCATTTGCATAGGCACAGCTGTTTCAATTTCTAATCCGTTATCTGCCTCGGCGACGGGCGACGTCGCTTGACAGTTAATAAAACTTCACAGGGTCCCCCGCCTTATATACTAAGTACAGAATTACGTTGGGATTCATTTCCATACAGCAGAGATCCTTTCGTATTGTTATTTACCGATTCTAAAAAAGAGGAGGCTTTCAATTCGTCTGTATTTTTGAGTAAACGTAGCCTCAGGGTTTAGGTCACATGCTAATTTTGTTTTTATATTTTGTCGTGATCTTGTACAGCGCGTAATATATTTAAATAATAACTAAACAATATAAATATGTATGAATATAATTGTATCTCTCAATCCGGTGAAGCTGTAAAGGCCAGCTTCTTTGGCCTTTAGAATAAGTGAGTTACGCTGGAGGGAAAGCCTTTTACAAGCGAACCCCTGAAACAACAGTAAGTCTTTATTAAATTACCTCTAAAAAGATCTTAAAAGGACTGATTATGTCTCTCAGAAACTAGTGACACTAGACCTGAAAAGGACTGATTATGTCTCACAGAAACTAGTGAAATTAGTCCTGACCTTGAAAATTTTCCATTTATTAAATATCACAACTCGAAGCGCACTGCTCTCGAGAGACCCGCTGGGGGAAGCGCGACTAGAACACTATTTCCTATTGTATAATAATAAGAATTCATACGTCCATTTTTGTTATTGCCACTATTTATTCAATAAAAACATTCCACTTCATTCCACGACACCAAATAGTATTTTATTTGACTCTTCTTCTATGCGCTTTGTAGTGTCTACAACTTCCAATAACTTTTTCTTATAAAAATATATGAAATAAGTGTCCTTTAGCCTTATTTAGACATAGACATAGACATTTATTTATTGGCATCACAATACAAAAACACATCACAGACAGAATATAACACACATTAAAAAATAATGAAAAATAGACAAAACACAGTTAAAGTTACACGGACAAATAATACAAAACATATGATGCCAATATCGGACACCGTCTCAGCATATGCTGTCGCAAGGATGCGACAGCGCTGATTTTCAGCGGTGCCCGGACTACCTAAAGAGGTGCGCGCGCAATACTACTTTAAAATGGAATTTATACTGACAATATGAGTATAATAAATATGATACATAAATAAAACAGTTATGAGATTAAAATATATTTTATACAATAAAATAATAGATGAAAAATTTCATAAATAAATATATTATTGAGTCAAAAATAAACTAAAATAAATAATATGATAATTAAACGTATAAAGTTTAAATTATATAATTAAATATTGAAAATATTGGAAACAACAAGCCACCGATATTACGGGGATATTATCTTTTTAAATAATAATAAAATAAATAATAATTTTAAATACGTTTACAGATTTACTATCTCTTACGGGCGGTGGCAAATTATTCCAACACTTGGTGGCCAAGTATCTGAAACTGCCGCGTAACGCAGCAGATCGGTGTGGCGGAATTTGCAAAATGCAGTTTTTAGCTCTAATTAAACAGCTAGTATCATTCCGCCATTTCATCTTTTCGTACAGATATTTACGCTTGGTTAAATAAGTAAATCTAACAGACCTTTAGACGAAGAAATTTCGAAGCGGTTATAATCAAGTGTCATAATTCCAAATGTTGCAAACATTTTACAGTAGAGAGATATGACTCTCACAAAGAGCTATAACGTTTAGAATATAGCTCGTAAATTATTTGCGTCTTCCTGCGATAAAGCACGTTTTATATTTTGCCACATTGCTTCATAAAATATACGTTAACCATATTTCACCGTGTTTCTGGCATTTCAAATTAAGTAATTTGATAAGCAAACATGTAAGGGTGTTAACCTTATGGTATAAAACGTATGTGCATTAGACCAGACGATTGAAGTAAAACTTCCTTAGCCCCATCTATATTTATGTGTATCATACACAAACTATAATACATTCAGGATTATTAAAGAGAGAAGGAAATGTGCGAGGACACTGTTCTCTCTCTCGCTCTTAAAGTGTGCCACACAATAAGCCTGCACTGTGTCTCAGATATACGAAACGTAATAGGATATGAGAGAATGAAAATGTGTGCTCGCATCTCTCTCCCTTACCCCTACAGTATAATACGAAACTTGTATCTCCCTCTCGACTTCCCTTCGCGTCGCCCGATCCCCTCTTTTCGTAACGCATTCTCTTGCTTGCTCTCTAAGTCAAATGTGCGATAGCGTAGCGATTGTGGCGCTGCCCACCGAGACGGGATAGCCCAGCGAAGTTCAAAGGGTCATGGTTGCGTAGATCCCAAGACATTTCGGTAGCGCTAATGGCGACCACTGTGGGATTTAGTCACAAAAACAAAATAAAAAATGTGAGCAATATTTGTTCTTTATCTCTTTAAGTAACAAAATCCCGCTGAGTAAAATAAAAG
Organism: Meandrusa payeni; assembly: GCA_029286785.1. Classification (NCBI taxonomy): domain Eukaryota; kingdom Metazoa; phylum Arthropoda; class Insecta; order Lepidoptera; family Papilionidae; genus Meandrusa; species Meandrusa payeni. The sequence goes on along the minus strand of JAGSMX010000016.1, from coordinate 3,626,697 downwards.
TTTGTATGGCGGCCGCAAATGTTTACTCCCGGAGCGGGACTATGCCACACGCGCTGCTTTTTGGCAGGCAGGGATGGGAGCTTCCCACTAAAGCAGAAATAATCAAAATGGACTGCAGCACAGGTTAAGTTACTAATATTCCTGCTAACGCTAAAACAATACGTAGAGATCTTGTCTTATTATTATTTTTAATCTTTAAAGCGAAATTTATGTTCGACATAAATCTACAATCATGTCGCGGAAGTGGCCTGAAAATGAAAAGAAAGATATCGGGCGGAAATTGAGACCGGAGGCTGTAATGAAAGATCGAGATAAAACTCTATAGTGGATAGTTGTTTTGTAATTCAATTGAGAATATATACATTTCTTGGCAAAGATATAAATAAACTATCATCCTCTTTATAATTCTAGTGGTGTAGACAGAGAGAACAATAAGTATTAGAATTCGACATATACATTACATATGTCGGCGCAACGACGGCAGGAAAGAAGTAGGATTCAAAAATAAAGTGACATCTCTCATAGAGGTATTAGTTGCAGAGGCTAAGTTTGTCTGTGGCTTCATTTATGTCTCTGTCTATACTTGCTCTATGTCGGGACGGGAGTAAAGTCGTCAAACTTGAAACTTGACTGAATACTATTGAGAATAAATAGAAGTTCCATCCAGTCTTTCGTCCTCAATTCCACAATGTCTAAAGACCAAGGTCTTCAATCAGTGCGTCCTACCCGTCTTGACATATGGAGTCGAAACGGTTAGTCTGGTTCACAGGCCAAAAGTCGCTCAATGAGCTATGGAAAGGGCTATATAGGCACGGAGTCTCTCTGATGGATCAGATCTGGAATGAGATGATCCGAGAGAACTAAGTTGAACGACATAGCCCACCGAATAAGCAAATTGAAGTGGCAATGGCAAATTGGTTGGGCGAAACGAGAACTCGACACCGCGGAGAGGCAAACGCGAAGTGAGACGCCCTAAGACTAGATGGAGCGACGATCTTCGCAGGACGGCTGGCAGAAGGTGGACCAGAGTGGCCGAGGATCGTGCTCAGTGGCATGCCTTTGGAGAGGCCTATGTCCAGCAGTGGACTGATACAGGCTGATGATGATGAGACGTACCTAACAGAATAGAGAGAGATAGTTGTGTTTGGGCAGTTAGTATGTGGGCCTCCTTTGTCTCTAAAAGTGGTGCCCACTTCGAAGCTCTTCTTCAGGGTTAATTGTTAGAGTTGTAGTACTGCTGATCAATCTACCTTATTTATATGAACCGTTCAGGTCCATATTTTTAATAAATCTTAAAATATCCTGACATTTGTCGTAGAATTACTAATTTAAATTTTAAAAGACCCCTTTTCAAACCCTAAAAGCTTACAAAATATTTATTTTATTGATTCAACTACTTTTACAAACTATGTTTTAGTATATTAAACATTTTCTGGTCGAGTTCTTTTATAGAATCATAAAAATATATGAAGACAATTTCCTACTATGTCGTCATAGATTTTTAACAATTTCTACTTTGTTGTAATGTTGAAAAAGTTGTTATTTCTTACTTAAGCCTAGTGTTTCTCTGTTGCGTGTCCCTTGCAAAGATACCAAGCACATTTACATTATGGACGTCCTATACAAGAGTAAGTTTTTTTATTAAATAGAGTCGACGACATCGCGTTGCAAATTGCCGGATTCACTGGTCGCTGTACTTACAGCAACTACTCCTTACCAAGGAATTTCCTCACAGCTGACCTCTGATTTGCAAAGTTTCCAATTTACGGCAAGAAATTCTCGGAACGACTCGTACAATTGTCCCGCAAAACTTTGCCCGGTTCGTGCACAGTTTGAAAAGGCTCGCAGAGTGTAGTGTCGCCTCTGGTGGTAAGTTACTCTGTGATAAAACTTGTCCCTTCTTGTTTAATCCTTAATGTCTTAGACCTAGTTATTTGTTTTCTTGCGGTGTTATGTCGAGAAAACGTTTTCTCGACGTCTTTCGTTCTCTATGTATCTAAAATCTGTGGTGCTCTGAAATCTCCACTTCTTTGGACACATGCGGTCTTCAAAGCACTGTCTGTAGAAGCAGATAATTTTGGGCAAAATGGACGGCAAACGTGCTCAGAGATCTACAAAATGGTCTTACATAATCAAGCAGACGGTGGGGATGCTGCCTGTATGTAGCGTGTAATCCACTACCCCTATTGCTGCACCCAATGGAGGCAGCACCCTGATCATACGAGGTCACGATCTTCTCCACGAGCAGGGAAGGAACGATAAATACTAAAAAAGTAGTTTACTTGATCATAAAATTACGGGTAAGGTTTTGTTACATGCGCAATCAGCTACAAAAAAATATTGGAGTAACAAATAGTATAAAAAGAGAGAAAGTAGAGAAGAGAGTATAAAAGATATCTGCATTTACAGATACAAAATTTCAGTGTAAAAATACTAAATAATGCAACATCAAGACAACAAACATGCTAGTTCTAATCTCTTTGGTTTCATCAGTCGTAATTGATGTTTGATAAAATTGACCATTTTTTTTTGTTAACGAGGAGGAAATCTTCAAAAAGATACCCCGCCTTCTGGAGGGAAGGCGGCGGTTATGTAAGGTTTTTACCCATTAAAACCTCCCCGGTGGCCCTTCCTCGTTGCATGGTGAGATGCTCCGGGATCTCCAGTGGAACGCACCGGAGCCCCTCTGCACTGTGCTCAAGGAGAGCACTTCCCGGGGGGAGGTTACTCCCTCCCCCCCTGTGCCCTCGCAGTGCAAGACGACACGGGCCAGCCGATGTCATCTTCTTCCCGGGTCCACCTTGGCGGACGACAAAGGCCCCCACTCTTGTCGCCCAGTGAACCCGCGGCCCCTTTTAGTCACCTTCTACGACAGGCAGACCGTAGTCTAATTCTTGAGAGCCCAGAACTACAGGACTGTGATAAAATTGACCATAAACACTTTTTTTTCTATTTCTGCAATTGAAATGGAACAAAATAGAAGTCAATGGGTCAACACAAAGCGCCTGTACAAATAGGTCGCACGTATATACAAACGGCCTCATGCACCACAATAACATGGGCTGTAACGTTTGTTTGTTACGTTCATTGTATTTTACGGCGTGTTCAAAGTGAATGCCTTTTTATCCATTTTGCTACTAGACTTTTCTACTTTGTTTTATTTAATTTTCTCCCTCTCACGTAGGTTACAACTAGAATGAAGCTAAGATAACGTGTGTTATTGGGACTTGATTTGAAAATTTATTGTACCACCCGGTGTTTAAGTACTTATAAAATTCATGTCTATGAAAGTGGTTGCTAATGTCTTAACGCTATGATAGATTGATGACCGCTGTGTGCTAAATTTGACTAAACCTAAGTACGCGCCGTATAAAACTAGGTCGGGATCCCGCGGCTCCCTGGTACTGCGTGTCGCAATATTAACAGAGATAACTTACCAATTACCCACGTGTGCGGAGAAAACGTGACACATATGTTAAAGCGAAATTTAAATTTGTCGGTATTCAACTATACCGAACACTAAGCTTTTTTTTTGTTGTTGACGGGGAGGAAATCTTCAGAAATATACCCCGCCTTCTGGGGGAAAGGCGGCGGTTATGTGGGGTTCTTACCCACTAAAACCTCCCTGATGGCCCTTCCTCGTTGTATGGTGAGATGCTCCGGGATCTCAACGTGGAACGCACCGGAGCCCTCTGCACTGTGCTCAAGGAGAGCACTTTCCGGGTGGGAGGTTACTCCCTCCCCTGTGCCCTCGCAGCGCAAGGCGACACGGTCCAGCCAATGTCGCTTTCTTCCCGGGTCCACCTTGGTGGACGACTCAGACCCCCACCCTTATCGCCCAGTGAACCCGAGGCCCCTTTTAGTCGCCTTCTACGACAGGCAGGGGACACCGTAATCTTATTCTTGAGGGCCCAGAACTACAGGGCTGCGGGCTAAAATACCGCATATAGTGAGATCCATCAATTCAACAGATCAGATCAATTACTATTCCATTTGATAAATATTCAATTAATTCATGGGTCGCTGAAGAAATTAAAGTCATTCTTATTTCTAAAGTGATGAAAAACTGGATAATACGTATGTTTTAAAAGTTAATAATTCATAGCTGATGATAGTAGCATCGTAATATATGTACATATATGACGTTACTACCTAGTTCAGTTCTGATCTAGACAACATTAAAGTAATGGAATGATCGATGATTTAAATAATCTATTTATCGTTTTACAGAATAGTTGGCTTCATTTAAAGTCGCCTCTAACCGAGAAGATGGAGAAAACCACATTGGAATCTTGACTTTCGAATCGACATTCAAATATCAAACAAACGCGGTTAAGTTGCCTTTGACTTCCAATGGTTTTTGATCATAGTAAGCTTGAAATATTATTTTGCTGCTTTAAAGTTCAATAAATGTCATTTACTAGGTAATAAATGAGTAGTAAGTAAGTTCATATCATTTATCTATTTTTTCTAAAGGCCATTTTTAATAACGCCATCTCGTGAATCTTTCAGGTACTTGTATTGTTCCTTTTGTATGTATACCTACTGGTATCAAAAAATATTGTGAGATGGCGCTATAATCTAAATCTATCCATCATTATATCAATTTCAATTGAATGTAAAAAAAACTGGGACGTAAAAGCTGTGGTAGGTCAGTGGCCGGTACCGATGAATTTATTTTCTGCAATTTTAAGTACTGATTTAGCATGTACCGGCGGTGTATGTCTTAGAAAATTTTCTATACCATAGCATAGTGTATATATTTATATAGGCTGTAACTTTTAACAACTATGAACATGGTTCAAACAATGCCTAGAATCCACAGATCTATCTCAAATAAGAACAGACACGGCTCACATTCACAAAGCTCTAGAGGAACCATAAACAAAGACTATGCACGTAGGTGACAGTGTTCTCATGTTTATTATCTGCGTTGTCCGAACAGATCAAGTTTTGACAGAGCTTTGTTTACAAGTATCTAACAAACACGATACGTCATGCAATTCAGGTATCGATGCTTGTATCTACTTCGATGTAAGGAAGTGAGAATTGGATATCGCAAAAATATTGCTATAAATACAATGGCATAGAAAGCCCTTGCAATCTATTAGTAGTATTATAGTAGTATTGTAAGACACGTGAGTTGCTCCCGAAATGGGACTCAAAATAAGTTTAGCTTTTGAATGTCTCATAGATTATCCGTAAAATAGCAACCCGCCGTGGTTCGGCCGTCTCGGGCGCCCTTAGATCGGAATGCTTACGCCTAACATAGTAGCCGTCCAAGCCCAGGTCACCCCTCACCGGGGGACCCTTGTATCGAGTTACTAGCGATAGAGGTTCATGCTAAGCAACCTATGAGCTATGCCACCACTCGATTCGGTGAAGTAGTCAAAGCCAATAGTTATTCATAAAAAACAATACCGTTAGTTGAATGCCCGTTTGAAGTCGTAGAAAGTCCATTAGAGGAGAATACAACTGAGAAATCATGAATCATGAGAAATATGTCAAGTATACAAAGCCTCCCAGCATAAAGTTAAAGTTACAGCCTTTATATATATAATATACATGTCCCACTGCTGGGCGCAGGCCTTCTCTGTAAAGAGAGTATAAGGGCACAGTCCGCCACGCGGCCCTAATGCGGATTGGCAGACTTCACATGTCGTAGAAAAATTTTCTAAGACATGTAGGTTTCCTCACGATGTTTTCCTTCACCGCCGAGCCCGTGGTTAATCAGCACATAAAGTTGCAACAACAAATTTATTGGTGCCGGCACCGGGGATCGAACTCGGGTTGCTAGCGTACTATGCAACTTGAGCCAACCGCCCGGACACTGAGCTACCACGGCTCTGTGTATCATCCTCCATAAGCTCCATCATAAGCTTAAGCTTAATTGGAATAATTAATTATATTTGTGTGAGAGTGTGTGTTAAAAATAATATAATACTCGTAAATAATATAATAATATAGAATTGAACGTGACGTATAACTTCTCACCGACGTACATAAGTACACCACTATTTTTATCCGGAAAATGCGGCCTAGTGATAATAATAACTGAACTTCAGTATGTGGAAAGTTGTGCTATTCTCATCTATAAATATAACAGTACATGCGTAATGAGTTCGGCTCACGAGTCGCACAGAATTTATATTGAACGTCCACTATACGACGCAATACAATGTTCATTAACGGCAACGCTCTACCGCAATTGTACGACGTACATACTAACGTCGTGTTAAGTTGTCTGAAAAGCTATCGTCTAACAATTAAAATGGAATTTTATGTAATACCATTGATAGTCAAGTGGCAGAGAGTACGACTAACATTCCCACGGTCAGAGATTCGAACATCAAAACAAGTGACGCGGTTAAACACAAAAACCGACATCGACTAATATCTTAATGGTTGGCGTTCCGCCACTGTGGTTGTCTTAAATTTCTTCCACGCACTGTCAACCTGTGGAATCAGTTGTCGCCAGCGACGTTTCCCAACCTTTACGGAACGATTACGATTACGGAAACTTCAAGAAAAGAGCCTACTTATTTCTCAAAGGCCGGCAACGCACCTGCAGCTCCATCGATGTGGATGTTCATCGGCGACGATGATCATTTAAGATCAGGTGATACAACAGAGAAGTAAGGTGCTCGACAGAGCCCACCGAATTAGCAAATTTAAGTGGCAATGCCGACCATATTAGTCGTAGAACAGATAACCGTTGGGCGAAACGAGTTCTCGAATGGAGACCGTCGAGGATGACGATCTTCGCAAGACGGCTGGCAGAAGCTAGATGAGAGTGGCCGAGGATTGTGCTCAGTGGCATACCTTTGGAGAGGCTTATGTCCAGCAGTGAACGGATACAGGCTGACGATAATGATAATGGGCTGTAAGCTCGTTTGACTATTTAAAAAAAAAATAACGGATAACGGAAATAGCTTCAAGAAAACCTTAACAAAATAATTTTATTCCAACGAAACTGTAGCGGAACTTCGATAATCTCTTCAATTGTACCGAATACCGGCTCCATTATGTACCTTCTTTGAGAACGTAACCGTCGAAGACTTTTATTACAATCGAGGTATAGAGAGATAATAATCGTTATTTGCAATTATTAAGTCCCAAACGTGATATTGACAGTAACAGACGAAATAATCAAAAATAGATTTGGTAATATATTTATTATTGCAAGATACATTGCAATAATGATTATTTTAACCAATCTGACCTGAATGAGCTTTGACCATGTATATATAGGTTGGTTTTATGATTACCTCTACTGTTTTTAGTGTCTTCTTATCGTGTTTATATTTTTAGAAATTAAAATATTCTTCTTCTTGGTCGCTTCACTCTTGTTAGAGTGGTCGTGGTCATCATGATCCGGTGGGTTGGGCAGCAGACAGCACCCGCCGCACGACGTCTCGCCACCTCCGCCTGCTGGTCGTCAATCGGGCACATTCGTGGAGGGGAGCACCCACCATACTCCGCACCTGATCCAACCATCGCATCGGCGATCTACCTCGTGGTCTGCTTCCCTCTACTAATTAAAATATAGCCATGAGCAAAAATAAATGGTCGGTTAAGAAAGTTTGAATATCTCGGAAGATGAAGGCGCTAGCTAACTGAAAAAAATTGTATAATACAGTATTTTATATTAAATTTTATTTGGATTTTATTATATCGCCACATGGAGGCAACACAAAGTGCTAAAATTTAAAAAAAGAATGAGTGCGTCAAAACAAACAAAATGGTTGACAAAAATCCACATTACATATAATGGCTCAAATTTGTGGTAAGGCGCCTAAGGCTATAGCCCCTATATTTAAAGCGAGCAAGACTTTTCTGTAAAGAGAGTATAAGGGCATAGTACGCCACGCGGCCCTCGTGCGGATTGGCAGACTTCACATGCCTTAGAAAAATTTTGTAGGTTTCTACATGTAGGTTTCCTCACGATGTTTTCCTTCACGGCCAAGCGCGTGGTAAATCAGCACATAAAATTGCAACAACAAACTCATTGGTGCCAGCACCGGGGATCAAACTCGGGTTGCTAGCGTACTATGCTACTTGAGGCGACCGCCCGGACACTGAGCTACCACAGCTCTATACAAGGGTATCTAACTTTTTAACCGACTTCATAAAAGATGACCATGATGGATCTTGATCTGCTGACGGGGGGTAATCTTCAAGAAGATGTTTCTTCTGGGGGGAGGTAGCGTTATGTGGGATTTTTACCCCGGTGGACCTTCCTCGGTGTATGGTGAGGGGCTCCGATCTCCAGAGGAACGCACTGAGGACCCTTTACACTGTGCTCTCTTCGGAGAGCGTCCTGGGGCAAGGATAAATAAGGCCATAATTTATGTCAAGAGCGTTGCTAAATTTTCATTGACAACTTCTTCTCCCAACGTCGACGTTTCTCGACGAGCCGTTTAGGCTATTATATTTGAATGTCCTGATAGTTTGAGTCCGATGGAGTTGGCCGGTGCGAGGACCTTTTTAGACGAACAAACACAGTTGGCCAAAGAGGCTGGCCTTTGCTGCGCCACCGGATTGAAACGTGGATAGGCCGCTTAGCCTGAACCTCTGTTAGCTAGTAACTCGAAACAAAGGTCCCCCGGTGAGGGGTGTCCTTGGTTTGGACGGTTATCATTATTACGCGTTAGCAGTCCGATCCGAGGGCGCAAGACTGTTGTGACAAAAGACTATTGGGACAATCTATATTAAACTAACTTATATGCCACTTTGGGAAGCGTTAGAGCTGGAAAACGTAAATGGTTGATTTACACACATTAAAGTAACACGGCCAGCACAATAATAAAGGTGTTTGCCAACTAGATATACAAAAAAATCTAAATGTAGCAGAACATTATGAATGATGTTCAATTTCCTTAACGACTGTAATAAAACTCCCGACACAGGTTAGTCGTAAACAACTTTTGTAGATAATAAGGAAAATGGGGATAAACGTAATTATATAGATGGGATCGAAGACGTTGTTTGCATAAAGTAAGTCAAACAAAATGGTTGACAAAAAATCCACATTACATATAATGGCTCAAATTTGTGGTAAGGCGCCTAAGGCTATAGCCCCTATATTTAAAGCGAGCAAGACTTTTCTGTAAAGAGAGTATAAGGGCATAGTACGCCACGCGGCCCTCGTGCGGATTGGCAGACTTCACATGCCTTAGGTTTCCTCACGATGTTTTCCTTCACGGCCGAGCGCGTGGTAAGTCAGCACATAAAATTGCAACAACAAACTCATTGGTGCCAGCACCGGGGATCAAACTCGGGTTGCTAGCGTACTATGCTACTTGAGGCGACCGCCCGGACACTGAGCTACCACAGCTCCATACAAGGGTATCTACGACTTTTTAACCGACTTCAAAAAAGATGACCATGATGGATCTTGATCTGCTGACGGGGGGTAATCTTCAAGAAGATGTTTCTTCTGGGGAGGTAGCGTTATGTGGGATTTTTACCCCGGTGGACCTTCCTCGGTGTATGGTGAGGGGCTCCGATCTCCAGAGGAACGCACTGAGGACCCTTTACACTGTGCTCTCTTCGGAGAGCGTCCTGGGGCAAGGATAAATAAGGCCATAATTTATGTCAAGAGCGTTGCTAAATTTTCATTGACAACTTCTTCTCCCAACGTCGACGTTTCTCGACGAGCCGTTTAGGCTATTATATTTGAATGTCCTGATAGTTTGAGTCCGATGGAGTTGGCCGGTGCGAGGACCTTTTTTAGACGAACAAACACAGTTGGCCAAAGAGGCTGGCCTTTGCTGCGCCACCGGATTGAAACGTGGATAGGCCGCTTAGCCTGAACCTCTGTTAGCTAGTAACTCGAAACAAAGGTCCCCCGGTGAGGGGTGTCCTTGGTTTGGACGGTTATCATTATTACGCGTTAGCAGTCCGATCCGAGGGCGCAAGACTGTTGTGACAAAAGACTATTGGGACAATCTATATTAAACTAACTTATATGCCACTTCGGGAAGTGTTGGCGCTGGAAGAAGAAGTGGCCGAAGAAACTCCAGCAACGCTCTACCGCAATTGTACGACGTACATACTAACGTCGTGTTAAGTTGTCTGAAAAGCTATCGTCTAACAATTAAAATGGAATTTTATGTAATACCATTGATAGTCAAGTGGCAGAGAGTACGACTAACATTCCCACGGTCAGAGATTCGAACATCAAAACAAGTGACGCGGTTAAACACAAAAACCGACATCGACTAATATCTTAATGGTTGGCGTTCCGCCACTGTGGTTGTCTTAAATTTCTTCCACGCACTGTCAACCTGTGTAATCAATTGTCGCCAGCGATATTACCAAACCTTTACGATTACGGAAACTTCAAGAAAAGACCCTACTTATTTCTCAAAGGCCGGCAACGCACCTGCAGCTCCATCGATGTGGATGTTCATCGGCGACGATGATCATTTAAGATCAGGTGATCCAACAGAGAACTAAGGTGATCGACAGAGCCCACCGAATTGCAAATTTAAGTGGCAATGCCGACCATATTAGTCGTAGAACAGATAACCGTTGGGCGAAACGAGTTCTCGAATGGAGACCGCGGAGAGACAAACGCGGCGTGGGACGCTCTGAGACTAGGTGGAGCGACGATCGTTGTAAGACGGCTGGCAGAAGCTAGATGAGAGTGGCCGAGGATTGTGCTCAGTGGCATACCTTTCGAGAGGCCTATGTCCAGCAGTGAACGGATACAGGCTGACGATAATGATAATGGGCTGTAAGCTCGTTTGACTATTTAAAAAAAATAACGGATAACGGAAATAGCTTCAAGGAAACCTTAACAAAATTATTTTATTCCAACGAAACTGTAGCGGAACTTCGGTAATCTCTTCAATTGTTCCGAATGTCGGTTCCATTATGTACTATTTTTGAGAACGTAACCGTCGAAGACTTTTATTACAATCGAGGTATAGAGAGATAATAATCGTTATTTGCAATTATTAAGTCCCAAATGTGATATTGATAGTATCAGATGAAATAATCAAAAATAGATTTGGTAATATAATCATTATTGCAAGATACATTGCAATAATGATTATTTTAACCAATCTGACCTGAAAGAGTTTTGACCATGTATATATAGGTTGGTTTTATACTTACCTCTATTGTTTTTAGTGTCTTCTTATCGCGTTTATATTTTCAGATATTAAAATATGGCCGTGAGCAAAAATAAAGGGTCGGTTAAGAAAGTTTGAATATCTCGGAAGATGAAGGCGCTAGCTAACGGAAAAAAAATTGGATAGTACAGTATTTTTCATTAAATTTTATTTGGATTTTATTATATCGCCACATGGAGGCAACACAAAGTGCTAAAATTTAAAAAAAGAATGAGTGCGTCAAAAAACAAAGAAATGAGACGTAAATGGTTTTTTTTTTGTTTTTGGACGAAGTAACACAGTTGGCCAGAGAAGCTGGCCTTTACTGCTTCACCGGACTGAACCTCTATTAGGTGGTAACCCGACACAAGGGTCCCCCCGGTGAGGGGTAACCTCGGCTTGGACGGTTATCATTATTACGCGTTAGCAGTCCGATCCGAGGGCGCCCGAGAGGGCCGGTCCACGACTCGAGCGGTAGCTATTTATTATTGGGACACTATAAGCTAAACTAACTTATATGCCACTTTGGCAAGCGTTAGAGCTGGGAAACGTAAATGGTTGATTTACACACATTAAAGTAACACGGCCAGCACAATAATAAAGGTGTTTGCCAACTAGATATACAAAAAAATCTAAATGTAGCAGAACATTATGAATGATGTTCAATTTCCTTAACGACTGTAATAAAACTCCCGACACAGGTTAGTCGTAAACAACTTTTGTAGATAATAAAGAAAATGGGGATAAACGTAATTATATAGATGGGATCGAAGACGTTGTTTGCATAAAGTAAGTCAAACAAAATGGTTGACAAAAAATCCACATTACATATAATGGCTCAAATTTGTGGTAAGGCGCCTAAGGCTATAGCCCCTATATTTAAAGCGAGCAAGACTTTTCTGTAAAGAGAGTATAAGGGCATAGTACGCCACGCGGCCCTCGTGCGGATTGGCAGACTTCACATGCCTTAGGTTTCCTCACGATGTTTTCCTTCACGGCCGAGCGCGTGGTAGGTCAGCACATAAAATTGCAACAACAAACTCATTGGTGCCAGCACCGGGGATCAAACTCGGGTTGCTAGCGTACTATGCTACTTGAGGCGACCGCCCGGACACTGAGCTACCACAGCTCCATACAAGGGTATCTACGACTTTTTAACCGACTTCAAAAAAGATGACCATGATGGATCTTGATCTGTTGACGGGGGGTAATCTTCAAGAAGATGTTTCTTCTGGGGGGAGGTAGCGTTATGTGGGATTTTTACCCCGGTGGACCTTCCTCGGTGTATGGTGAGGGGCTCCGGGATCTCCAGAGGAACGCACTGAGGACCCTTTACACTGTGCTCTCTTCGGAGAGCGTCCCGGGGGGCAAGGATAAATAAGGCCATAATTTATGTCAAGAGCGTTGCTAAATTTTCATTGACAACTTCTTCTCCCAACGTCGACGTTTCTCGACGAGCCGTTTAGGCTATTATATTTGAATGTCCTGATAGTTTGAGTCCGATGGAGTTGGCCGGTGCGAGGGACCTTTTTTTTAGACGAACAAACACAGTTGGCCAAAGAGGCTGGCCTTTGCTGCGCCACCGGATTGAAACGTGGGATAGGCCGCATAGCCTGAACCTCTGTTAGCTAGTAACTCGAAACAAAGGTCCCCCGGTGAGGGGTAACCTCGGCTTGGACGGTTATCATTATTACGCGTTAGCAGTCCGATCCGAGGGCGCCCGAGAGGGCCGGTCCACGACTCGAGCGGTAGCTATTTATTATTGGGACACTATATGCTAAACTAACTTATATGCCACTTTGGCAAGCGTTAGAGCTGGGAAACGTAAATGGTTGATTTACACACATTAAAGTAACACGGCCAGCACAATAATAAAGGTGTTTGCCAACTAGATATACAAAAAAATCTAAATGTAGCAGAACATTATGAATGATGTTCAATTTCCTTAACGACTGTAATAAAACTCCCGACACAGGTTAGTCGTAAACAACTTTTGTAGATAATAAAGAAAATGGGGATAAACGTAATTATATAGATGGGATCGAAGACGTTGTTTGCATAAAGTAAGTCAAACAAAATGGTTGACAAAAAATCCACATTACATATAATGGCTCAAATTTATGGTAAGGCGCCTAAGGCTATAGCCCCTATATTTAAAGCGAGCAAGACTTTTCTGTAAAGAGAGTATAAGGGCATAGTACGCCACGCGGCCCTCGTGCGGATTGGCAGACTTCACATGCCTTAGGTTTCCTCACGATGTTTTCCTTCACGGCCGAGCGCGTGGTAGGTCAGCACATAAAATTGCAACAACAAACTCATTGGTGCCAGCACCGGGGATCAAACTCGGGTTGCTAGCGTACTATGCTACTTGAGGCGACCGCCCGGACACTGAGCTACCACAGCTCTATACAAGGGTATCTAACTTTTTAACCGACTTCATAAAAGATGACCATGATGGATCTTGATCTGCTGACGGGGGGTAATCTTCAAGAAGATCTCCTCCCAGAAGATATTTCTTTTGGGGGGAGGTAGCTTTATGTGGGATTTTAACCCCGGTGGACCTTCCTCGGTGCATGGCGAGGGGCTCCGGGATCTCCAGAGGAACGCACCGGGGACCCTTTGCAATGTGCTCTTCGGAGAGCGTCCCGGGGGGCGAGGATAAATAAGGCCATAATTTATGTCAAGAGCGTTGCTAAATTTTCATTGACAACTTCTTCTCCCAACGTCGACGTTTCTCGACGAGCCGTTTAGGCTATTATATTTGAATGTCCTGATAGTTTGAGTCCGATGGAGTTGGCCGGTGCGAGGGACCTTTTTTTTAGACGAACAAACACAGTTGGCCAAAGAGGCTGGCCTTTGCTGCGCCACCGGATTGAAACGTGGGATAGGCCGCTTAGCCTGAACCTCTGTTAGCTAGTAACTCGAAACAAAGGTCCCCCCCGGTGAGGGGTGTCCTTGGTTTGGACGGTTACTATGTTACGCGTAAGCATTCCGATCCGAGGGCGCAAGACTGTTGTGACAAAAGACTATTGGGACAATCTATATTAAACTAACTTATATGCCACTTTGGGAAGCGTTAGAGCTGGGAAACGTAAATGGTTGATTTACACACATTTAAAGTAACACGGCCAGCACAATAATAAAGGTGTTTGCCAACTAGATATACAAAAATCTAAATGTAGCAGAACATTATGAATGATGTTCAATTTCCTTAACGACTGTAATAAAACTCCCGACACAGGTTAGTCGTAAACAACTTTGTAGATAATAAAGAAAATGGGGATAAACGTAATTATATAGATGGGATCGAAGACGTTGTTTGCATAAAGTAAGTCAAACAAAATGGTTGACAAAAATCCACATTACATATAATGGCTCAAATTTATGGTAAGGCGCCTAAGGATATAGCCCCTTTATTTAAAGCGAGCAAGACTTTCTGTAAAGAGAGTATAAGGGCATAGTACGCCACGCGGCCCTCGTGCGGATTGGCAGACTTCACATGCCTTAGGTTTCCTCACGATGTTTTCCTTCACGGCCGAGCGCGTGGTAGGTCAGCACATAAAATTGCAACAACAAACTCATTGGTGCCAGCACCGGGGATCAAACTCGGGTTGCTAGCGTACTATGCTACTTGAGGCGACCGCCCGGACACTGAGCTACCACAGCTCCATACAAGGGTATCTACGACTTTTTAACCGACTTCAAAAAGATGACCATGATGGATCTTGATCTGCTGACGGGGGGTAATCTTCAAGAAGATGTTTCTTCTGGGGGGAGGTAGCGTTATGTGGGATTTTTACCCCGGTGGACCTTCCTCGGTGTATGGTGAGGGGCTCCGGGATCTCCAGAGGAACGCACTGAGGACCCCTTACACTGTGCTCTCTTCGGAGAGCGTCCCGGGGGGCAAGGATAAATAAGGCCATAATTTATGTCAAGAGCGTTGCTAAATTTTCATTGACAACTTCTTCTCCCAACGTCGACGTTTCTCGACGAGCCGTTTAGGCTATTATATTTGAATGTCCTGATAGTTTGAGTCCGATGGAGTTGGCCGGTGCGAGGGACCTTTTTAGACGAACAAACACAGTTGGCCAAAGAGGCTGGCCTTTGCTGCGCCACCGGATTGAAACGTGGGATAGGCCGCTTAGCCTGAACCTCTGTTAGCTAGTAACTCGAAACAAAGGTCCCCCCCGGTGAGGGGTGTCCTTGGTTTGGACGGTTACTATGTTACGCGTAAGCATTCCGATCCGAGGGCGCAAGACTGTTGTGACAAAAGACTATTGGGACAATCTATATTAAACTAACTTATATGCCACTTCGGGAAGTGTTGACGCTGGAAGAAGAAGTGGCCGAAGAAACTCCAGCAACGCTACTAAACCTATCCAAGGGGTGGGAATTGCGGGGGACCTCACACCGTATTCCTTAGATATTCAGTAGCGACCTAAGAACTCTATCATGTCTCAAACTCCGGTGTAAATGTATTGACCAGCATAGATTCATGTTTAATTAAAATAGATATGTTAAGAATATTTCCAATTTTACATAAACTCAGAGCAGCAAGTTTGTTGTGAAATAATATTATGTCTGCTTCCTATTTTTTGAGTTTGAGGATATTAATTTTAATACTCAAAGTAGGTTATTAATCACAGTAACGTTTAGGGCTTCGCACTTTCGCTGAAGTTTTGCACCAAGGGCCGAGGTTGTTTTTGTTAGAAAATTTAAATTAGTTAGAAACATGCTGTAACATCTACGTCATAAATAATAACCTAATGTAGAGATAGGTTAATGGAATCGTTCGACTTTACGATCTTAAGGTCGGGGATTCGAATAACAGCCATATTATACTAATAAGTTTCCATCGGTCTTACATAAATCAATAAATTTTAGATTAGGGTTTATGTGAGTAAACGTTTGTTATCTGCCTACCCCTTTATGTAATGGGCGTAAGGATTTGTATTTAATTAAATTAAAAAACCTGAAGTAAAGTTCCAAAAGGAAAATATTCATATGATGGCTGTGGCTTGTTGTATATATATATTTAAACCATAAATGTTTTATTTTCTGTATATTTATTTATTAAAATATTTTTTACATCTAATATTTAATTATATATAAAGTCCATAAATCTTATAACTATTTATACACGTATTATATTGTACTATTATATTTTATGCACTTACCGTGCACAAGGCCCAAGGCCTCATTTACGGATCAGTGGTGGTCATCAGAACAGTGGCGAGAAAACTGGAACTGCAAGACAGCGTCCGACATGCTGTAGTTGCGATATCCCTACACACAGTCACCTGGCCCAAAATAGAAGAGAGTGGAGAATGCTCGACAAAAGCAGCTCTCTTGGTGGTCACGAACCTCAGCTCTGAGGAAACGATATTGAAGAAGAGATGCAAGGAAACTATGACCTATGGTCAGCTTGTACTTTATGTGAATATGATACAAACTTGGCATAGGTTAATGTATCCCAGCATTTAGTTGCTAGATTAAACTCTGTATTCATTGTAATCATATCACAGAGACATGCAGACGTTTGCGGTAACTGCTATTGTTCTGCATAAACCCATTACGGAGGCATTACGGAAACCACATTTCAAGATAAATGTTTACTGAAACGACTGTACAAACAAGTGTGATTAGTAATACACTGGGAACCAATTTAATCTTTAACGTAAGTACTGGAGAATTACAATATACAAAGAGTAGTTAATTTCACTATTTTTAATACCTAGATTAAGGCCCGATGCCCGAGGTGGGCTCACTGCCATCACGTCAGTCAGAACGCTCTCACGTCGTAGTCCCTTCAAGAGTAGAGTGAATAGGCACTTACTAAACTAGCGCGTACCATCTTTCGACGATATCACCACCTAACAGGTAGGATCGTGGTCAAGCACTACTTTATACCCCATAAAAAAACGTATAAAGGCTAATAATCACGGTGAAAGTGGAAACTGAAAGTTCTCGAAAAGCAAGAAATTTTTTGAAATGAAAATTTCTATACCTGCACTAAAATCTCTTTGGCACTGTTATTGGGTTCACATCACCGACACGCTAATGTTAAGTGTATATTTCGTCATAATCATGTTCAGTCCGTGTTATATTTGATTAAATAAGCAATTTGAAAAAGCAAGTTATAGCATAACAAGCCAACTAAAGGGGCCTCGGGTTCACTGGGCGACAAGGGTGAGTCGTCCACCAAAGTGGACCCGGGAAGAAGGCGACATCGGCTGGCCCGTGTCGCCTTGAGTTGCGAGGGCACAAGGGGGATGGAATAACCTCCCCCCCGGGACGTGCTCTCCTTGAGCACAGTACAGGGGGGCTCCGGTGCGTTCCACTGGAGATCCCGGAGCCCCTCGTCATGCACCGAGGAAAGGGCCACCGGGGAGGTTTTAGTGGGTAAGAACCCCATATAACCGCCGCCTTCCCCCCAGAAGGCGGGGTATCTTTGTGAAGATTTCCTCCCCGTCAACAAAAAAAAGGTAAAAGTAATAAAAAAATATGTATATAATTATTGCTCGGAATATAATGACAAATAGTACAGCAGTAGAGGATACCGTAGTCTTATTCTTGAGAGCCCAGAACTACAGGGTAATATTCCTACGATGGCTCGAATGTACCAAGATGGCGTCCACGCGTAATATCGTTTAACGTTTGGTTCTATTTGAAGTAAGTTTTTGTTTTTATTTTTAATATAGAGAAAATACATAAGCATCTAGCTATCTAGACAGACAAACGTGGGACGTAAGTAGTATTTTTCGACGAACAGCGAACGAAATAAGGTGGTATTAAAGAGAACTTACAAAGTGGCCTTTTTATTATTTATGCTTTGATGTTGTTAAGGGCTAGTTATAAATTTTTTATAGAACTTTAACAAAGTTTTAACGCCGTTCAACGTGATTCAAGGGGCCGGCAAAATTTTGCTAAAATAATTTTTCGTCTCGCGAAAATGTTTCGTAAAGTTACAGCTTCCACTTTAATGTGATAAACTTAGGATAAACTTACCGAGTGGTTAAAAAGTCGAGCTATACAAAGGCAACATATTATATATCATCGTCATATTGTATCCACTAACTGCCTTCCCCAATGCCTTCCACCACATACGATCTTCTGCTTTCTCCAGCACTTCCGGCTATCTTTACAAGGTCGTCGGTCCATTTGGAGGGAGGACGCCCTAGGCTTCTACGGTTCATGCGCGGCCTTCCTCCGACATCTACCGTCGCTGACTCGGCAGATGTGGCCGGCCCATTGCCACTTCAACTTGCTGATTTTAAGAGCTATGTTTTATTTTCTGTATATTTCTTTATTAAAATATTTTTACATCTAATATTTTATTATATAGGTAGGAACCTAAGAAGCAAAAGAATTTGTTTGAGAAGTTTGTTTTATATGGCTCGGTTGAGCAAATTTTACTTTGTTAGATTAGGCTCTTATAAATGCCATTTGTTTCACTTACCGTGCACAAGGCCCAAGGCCTCTTTACGGATCAGTGGTGGTCATCAGAACAGTGGCGAGAAAACAGGAACTGCAAGACAGCGTCCGACATGCTGTAGTTGCGATATCATCACAGTCACCTGGCCCCAAAATAGAAGAGAGTAGAGAATGCTCGACAAAAGCAGCTCTCTTGGTGGTCACGAACCTCAGCTCTGAGGAAACGATATTGAAGAAGAGATGCAAGGAAACTATGACCTATGGTCAGCTTGTACTTTATGTGAATATGATACAAACTTGGCATAGGTTAATGTATCCCAGCATTTAGTTGCTAGATTAAACTCTGTATTCATTGTAATCATATCACAGAGACATGCAGACGTTTGCGGTAACTGCTATTGTTCTGCATAAACCCATTACGGAGGCATTACGGAAACCACATTTCAAGATAAATGTTTACTGAAACGACTGTACAAACAAGTGTGATTAGTAATACACTGGGAACCAATTTAATCTTTAACGTAAGTACTGGAGAATTACAATATACAAATAGAGGTTAATTTCACTATTTTTATAGTTAGATTCAGGCCCGATGCTCGAGGTGGACTCCTGCCATCACGTCAGTTAGTACGCTCCCACGTCGTAATCCCTTCAAGAGTAAAGTGAATAGGCACTTTCTAAACTAGCGCGTACCATCTTTCGACGATATCACCACCTAACAGGTAGGATCGTGGTCAAGCACTACTTTATATCCCATAAAAAAACGTATGAGGGCTAATAATCGCGGTGAAAGTGGAAACTGAAAGTTCTCGAAAAACGAGAAATTTTTGAAATGAAAATTTCTATACCTGCACTAAAAACTCTTTGGCACGGTTATTGGGTTTACATCACCGACACGCTAATGTTAAATGTATATTTTGTCATAATCATGTTCAGCCCGTGTTATATTGGATTAAATAAGCAATTTGTAAAAGCAAGTTATAGCATAACAATCCAACTAAAAGGGGCCTCGGGTTCACTGGGCGACAAGGGTGGTGGCCTGAGTCGTCCACCAAAGTGGACCCGGGAAGAAGGCGACAGGCGACACGCGCCTTGAGCTGCGAGGGCACAGGAGGGGAGGGAATAACCTCCCCCCCGGGACGTGCTCTCCTTGAGCACAGTGCAGGGGGGCTCCGGTGCGTTCCACTGGAGATCCCGGAGCCCCTCGTCATGCACCGAGGAAAGGGCCACCGGGGAGTTTTTAGTGGGTAAGAACCCTACATAACCGCCGCCTTCCCCCCAGAAGGCGGGGTATCTTTGTGAAGATTTCCTCCCTGTCAACAAAAAAAAAAGGTAAAAGTAATAAAAAATATGTATATAATTATTGCTCGGAATATAATGACAAATAGTACAGCAGTAGAGGATACCGTAGTCTTATTCTTGAGAGCCCAGAATTACAGGTAATATTCCTACGATAGCTCGAATGTACAAAGATGGCGTCCACGCGTAATATCGTTTAACGTTTGGTTCTATTTGAAGTAAGTTTGTTTTATATGGCTCGGTTGAGCAAATTTTACTTTGTTAGATTAGCCTCTTATGAATGCCATTACTTACCGTGCACAAGGCCCAAGGCCTCATTTACGGATCAGTGGTGGTCATCAGAACAGTGGCGAGAAAACAGGAACTGCAAGACAGCGTCCGACATGCTGTAGTTGCGATATCATCACAGTCACCTGGCCCCAAAATAGAAGAGAGTAGAGAATGCTCGACAAAAGCAGCTCTCTTGGTGGTCACGAACCTCAGCTCTGAGGAAACGATATTGAAGAAGAGATGCAAGGAAACTATGACCTATGGTCAGCTTGTACTTTATGTGAATATGATACAAACTTGGCATAGGTTAATGTATCCCAGCATTTAGTTGCTAGATTAAACTCTGTATTCATTGTAATCATATCACAGAGACATGCAGACGTTTGCGGTAACTGCTATTGTTCTGCATAAACCCATTACGGAGGCATTACGGAAACCACATTTCAAGATAAATGTTTACTGAAACGACTGTACAAACAAGTGTGATTAGTAATAATCCTACGATAACTCAGAAAACAATATATATATATATATATATATATATATATATATATATATATATATATATATATATATATATATATATATATATATATATATATATATATATATATATATATATATATATATATATATATATATATATATATATATATATATATATATATATATATATATATATATATATATATATATATATATATATATATATATATATATATATATATATATATATATATATATATATATATATATATATATATATATATATATATATATATATATATATATATATATATATATATATATATATATATATATATATATATATATATATATATATATATATATATATATATATATATATATATATATATATATATATATATATATATATATATATATATATATATATATATATATATATATATATATATATATATATATATATATATATATATATATATATATATATATATATATATATATATATATATATATATATATATATATATATATATATATATATATATATATATATATATATATATATATATATATATATATATATATATATATATATATATATATATATATATATATATATATATATATATATATATATATATATATATATATATATATATATATATATATATATATATATATATATATATATATATATATATATATATATATATATATATATATATATATATATATATATATATATATATATATATATATATATATATATATATATATATATATATATATATATATATATATATATATATATATATATATATATATATATATATATATATATATATATATATATATATATATATATATATATATATATATATATATATATATATATATATATATATATATATATATATATATATATATATATATATATATATATATATATATATATATATATATATATATATATATATATATATATATATATATATATATATATATATATATATATATATATATATATATATATATATATATATATATATATATATATATATATATATATATATATATATATATATATATATATATATATATATATATATATATATATATATATATATATATATATATATATATATATATATATATATATATATATATATATATATATATATATATATATATATATATATATATATATATATATATATATATATATATATATATATATATATATATATATATATATATATATATATATATATATATATATATATATATATATATATATATATATATATATATATATATATATATATATATATATATATATATATATATATATATATATATATATATATATATATATATATATATATATATATATATATATATATATATATATATATATATATATATATATATATATATATATATATATATATATATATATATATATATATATATATATATATATATATATATATATATATATATATATATATATATATATATATATATATATATATATATATATACGTTATATAATATATAGCGGTACGATTTCGATCATAGTCGCGGGTAATGCCGCTCCAATTTGAAGCTAAGAATTACCATTATTTTTGGTTTTAAAAAAAGTGAAAAGTGATTAAAAAAAAAATTATTTCATTTTTTTCGTAGGAAGTATTCGATCATGATCCCACCTGATGTTAAGTGGGATCAGCATTTCTGGATATTAAGGCGCACTAAGCTTAGTGTTGGTCACTTAAAGAAATTTTAAAAGGAGATTACTCGATCACGATGAAAAGAACTGTGTTTGAGACATGCTTACTATCTTGCTTATTATATGGATCTCAAACTTGGATTTAGACAAAACAACACAGAAAATTAGAACTACTCAACGCGCAATGGAAAGAAGCATGCTTAAAATCAAAAAAATCCAAAAAGCAACAAGCACCTAATTCAAGAAAAAATAAAATAAACGTTTTAAGATAATTTTTAAAATAATTTTTTTTTATTTTTATCGATAAAAAAATCATTATAAAAAACTAACTTTCTAACATTCTTCTTAACCATTCCAACTAAGCCTAAACTTTTGCTTGTAAATGGTTCACGGCAATAGTCGAAAGGTGGATTCGAACCTATCCATTAGGCTATTGACTGTACAATCAATTCTAGTTCAACCTCGAAGGGAGTCGCTACAATGATGATTGTAGCAATGCCTGCTGTTGCATAGACCTGCACGATTGGGGAAGTACCAACACAACATTTAACTGATCGTCTGAAAAAATACGGTACAATTATCAGTAGTTACATAACTGGTAATAGAAGTAGAAGTACAGAACGGAATTCCAGACGTCAAGGCCTAAACCGCCTCAACGTTTCAAACGAGACAATTGTGTACATCCTTTGTTCTGTTATTCTGTTTGTACCGCACAGAATTGGACTAGGGGACTATTAAGACGATAGAACCGTAAAGGAATGATTGAATCGCAATGACTGTCCACTTGTAGTTACTTCAGATCTTCATTTTCTACATATTTCAAATAAAATTGCGATAAATATCAAGTTAAGAAAACTAGGAATATTTCTTTTTTTCAGAAAATATAACTAATATTCTTGTTAACCATTCCAACTAAGCTTAAGCTTGTGCTAGGAGATTAAATTTGCATTATATGCGCGACAAATGGACGAATAACTTATTTATTTTTTATTGAAAATGATGTACTTTAAGAGTAACTTGATGAAACTTCGTTAGGTTCTAATTAATTCTATTTAGTAATAATCCTACGATAACTCGGAAAAACAAAGAGGGCGTACCCGCATAATAGCGTTTAACGTTTGATTCAATTTACAGTCGGTTTTTGTTTTTACTCCTTAATATGTTATACGAATATTCTCAACCCATTCACAGTGAGCTTACGTAAATAACAATATTACAACATCCTGTACGTTGTTATACTGGGAGAAGGGAAGAAAAAGTTGTTCACCCTTGTCTGTTGTAACGATACGTGTAAACACAATTTACAATCTTTATAAATATGCCAAGATGGCGTTGTTCTTAGGGTATTGCCGGCTGTAATGATACGGATTGTATTATACGGTGAAAAAGCTTATTTAACTTGAATAATTTTTTTCCCACAAAGCTGAAATGTGAGAATTTTATTATTATAGATTATATATATATATATATATATATATATATATATATATATATATATATATAGATATATAAAAGTAAGGGCTCATAAGTACGAGGCTTTAATGATCGTCATGGCTTAATTACTTTATATGTTTTTAATTATCATAAGTCGTCGCAGAGATAGCATAGCTGTACGATATAGGTTGTAATAAAATGCCGACTAAGGGTTTTGACCCTCCACAATCATTTGTGAGACCGCGAGTGGTGCCAAGTGGCCCGGAAAGTGATAATAGGACGATTTATGATCTTTGGAAAGGCTGCGTTAAATATTAATTACATATATACCATTATTTTTGGTCGCATTTTTATTTAATTGAATGAAACCCTCGCATGTGTCAGATAATTGTATTATAGTTGCTCTTTTGACTATCGAATGATTCGTTTCGAATGCAGTTGCCAGTTCCTCTTTATTTATATATAATACTAGGGTACCCAGCCCGCTTCGCCGGGCTAGATTTTGCTTTATTTTATTTAAACAATAAACTTACATCATTAAATATTTAATTTAACTCTCACAATATATTAAATTATTAATTTCTCTGCGTATTCATTCACTTCTCGAGCTTATCGTAAAGATCATTATCTACACCCATGTACATGCAATATACTCCATTGTACTTCAATATGGTTCATAATGACATAAATATTGACAACGCACGTGTCAATACAAATTTGGGTTATAAAACAATAGAATATCATCATAGTAAATAAAAGCTGTATTTTACAGTTCAAAAAGAGGAGTGCAGGATCACTCGCCCGGTCAATCTGAAGATTCCCTGAAAGTTTCATTGAAATCGGTTCAACCGTATCAGAGCATATATGGAACATACCCACACACTTTCTCTTTATATATATATATATATATATTAAGATATATAAAAGTAAGGGCTCATAAGTACGAGGCTTTAGTGATCGTCATGGCTTAATTACTTTATATGTTTTAGTTATCATAATTCGTCGCAGAGATAGCATAGCTGTACGATATAGGTTGTAATAAAATGCCGACTAAGGGTTTTGACCCTCCACAATCATTTGTGAGACCGCGAGTGGTGCCAAGTGGCCCGGAAAGTGATAATAGGACGATTTATGATCTTTGGAAAGGCTGCGTTAAATATTAATTACACATATACCATTATTTTGGTTTTAAAAAAGTGAAAAGTGATTAAAAAAAATTCTTTATTTCATTTTTTTCGTAGCAAGTATTCGATCATGATCCCACCTGATGTTAAGTGGGATCAGCATTTCTGGATACTAAGGCACTAAGCTTAGTGTATGCCTATGTACTCTACTCTAGAAATAACCCACATTGAGATTTGAGGGAAAGACAGTCAATTGTTTAAACTTGTTACCATAATTAGGAACTTAAAAAAATGTTACGGTTTCTTTATTTATATAAAATACTAGCGTACCCAACCCGCTTCGCCGGGCTATATGTTGTTTTATTTTATTTAAACAATAAACTTACATCATTAAATATTTAATTTATATCTCACAATATATTAAATTATTCATTTCTCTCCGTATTCATTCTCTTCTCGATCATAAAGTTATCGTAAAGATCATTATCTACACTCATGTACATGCAATATACTCCATTGTACTTCAATATGGTTCATAATGACATAAATATTGACAACGCATGTGTCAATACAAATTTGGGTTATAAAACAATAGAATATCATCATAGTAAATAAAAGCTGTATTTTACAGTTCAAAAAGAGGAGTGCAGGATTACTCGCCCGGTCAATCTGAAGATTCCCTGAAAGTTTCATTGAAATCGGTTCAACCGTATTAGAGACTATATGGAACATACCCACACACTTTCTCTTTTATATATATATAGATAAATAAAAGTAAGGTCTCATAAGTACGAGGCTTTAATGATCGTCATGGCTTAATTACTTTATATGTTTTTAATTATCATAAGTCGTCGCAGAGATAGCATAGCTGTACGATATAGGTTGTAATAAAAGGCCGACTAAGGGTTTTGACCCTCCACAATCATTTGTGAGACCGCGAGTGGTGCCAAGTGGCCCGGAAAGTGATAATAGGACGATTTATGATCTTTGGAAAGGCTGCGTTAAATATTAATTACATATATACCATTATTTTTGGTCGCATTTTTATTTAATTGAATGAAACCCTCGCATGTGTCAGATCATTGTATTATAGTTGCTCTTTTGGCTATCGAATGATTCGTTTCGAATGTTTAGATTATGTCAAATGCAGTTGCCAGTTACTCTTTATTTATAACAGATTCCGTTTCATTCGACACATATAGTATTTGTGTATTTAAATACGAAAATTAGCTAGAGCTTAAGCTTAGTTAGAATGGTTAATAAGATTGTTAGTAATGTTTCTAAAAAAAAATAGTTGGTAATGTATGTGATATTAAAATGCCATAATGCCATGAAGCCAATGAACGTTCCTATTGTACACAATTAGTTTTCAGAATCGGAGACCTATAGTGTACAATGGGCGCGTAGAGAGTACCAAATTTTAGACACAAATTCAATAGAACAGAAGCCATTATTAGTCAATAGTGCTATAACCATTCTAGTCAATACAGCAACTAATATAGTCAATAGAGCAACCAAATCAATGTAACATTAACCATACCATTTTTTATGACGAACTATACAAATGCGTCAGATAAGCTGGCATTGACAGCTTAACCGGATTGAGAGGTGGCATAGCTTTTAGGTCGCTTAGTCTGAACCTCTATTGCTAGTAACTCGATAACGGGTGTCCCCGGTAAGGGTAGCATCGGCTTGGACGGTTGCTATGTTACGCGTAATCATTCCTATCCGAGGGCGCCTGAGAGGGCCGAACCACGATTCGGTCGGTTGCTATCTCACGGATAATCTAAGGGACAGTCTAAGCTCCAGCAACGCTCCTAGTCCTATCTAAGGGATGCCCATATGTCGTGGCCATAGGAAAGAACGAAGCGAAACGAAGGAAAAATATCCATAAAGCGGAATAAAAAAAATCACAAACAAACAAAAGCGGAATAATAATTACAATAAGATCAAGGTTGTTGCATATTTTTTAGTAACAGGATCTCAAATGTTGAGCCTATTACACAAAAAAGACTCATACATATTCAACATTTGCTAATTCAAAGGGAAATGAATGATCTATAGTAAATAACAATTGAAATCTAAATGCAACTTAAGCTGAAATTCAGTGGCAAGTTAGTACACAATCTATTCAAATGGTGTGGACATAAATTTCCAGGTTATCGCTTTCTACGCCACTTGACGCGGCGCGCGATCGTTCACAGAACGAACGCAGTACCTACGGAACGTTAGTGGCCATTTTATTGCGTCGTATACAGTACGTACTGTAAACGCTGTGCTGTCAATAAGAGCGCTGCAAACAATGTTTGAAACTATTAAGTATATTTTATATTAAAAACGAGACTACAGTTCGAAGTCCGATAACGCACCTGCAGCTCTTCTCATGCTGTGGATGTTCATGGGGGACAATGATCACTTAAGATAAGCCGTAAGCTATTAATTGTAACCGTTTTTTTTTGTTAACGGGCGGGAAATCTTTAAGAAGATACTTCTGGGGAAATGCGAGGTTATATGAGGTCACTTAAACCCGCCCGGTGGCCCTTCCTCGGTCTATTGCTTTTTTTAATTATTTTTCTTTTCTTTTCCAACGCACTTTAATTGTTCATTCTGGATTTATTAGAGTGCCACATCTACAGTTACTATTTTCCTTTTTTTTCATACATAATGCCTGATTTTAGGAGGTCCCGGAGAACGCTCCGGTTCACGCGTCGCAAACGCCCCGCTGCATTGCTATTAGCTTCTCCGCGACCGCTGCGTCTCTGCTTTTTTTTTTAAAAGAACGAACTACATATATCTCGGCGTGGACGGTTACCTTATTACGCGTTAGCAGTCCGATCAGAGGGCGCCCGAGAGGGCCGAACCACGCCTGGGTCGGTAGCTATTTTATTAACAAAATCTATTGGGACAATCTAAGCTAAACTAACTTATATGCCACTTCGGGAAGCGTTAGCGCTGGGAAAAGAAGTGGCCGAAAAAACTCCAGCAACGCTCCTAATCCAATGGAGGGGGTGGGGTTTTCCCATAAAATACTTATATCGCGCAAGGATTTTTCGCAACCTCCTACAGTCACGAATGGACGGTTTGTAGATTTGTACAGATCTACAAACGTCGAGAACATGTCTCGGCCTCCGTCCAACATGTCTGACTTTACAAGTCTTGTAAGTGGCGGCACTCACAAGAAGTTTATTAGGATGTTTGGTGGCAGTCTCGAAAAACCGTCGAGATGCCTGCTTAAAGAATTGGGCTATCGTCGGTAGCCCTGTAACGACATGTAATTCGCGATTGCGTACGAACCACGGCACAACCGTGGCTCGTCGCAGAAAACGATTTTGGATGACCTGAAGACGGCGGATATGACGGGAGGCATGCGCGAAGACCGGGCTCGCGTACGTCAAAACGGGACGTGCGTCCCTGCTTCTCATGGCCATTTTTAAGGCCATTGCTTCGGGATCTCCAGTGTAACGCACCGGAGCCCCTCTGATAAAAAACAGATAATTTGATAATGTTTAACACTAAGGTTTTTTAAAAAGTTTTATATTATTATTTTTTAAAAAGCTTCTCTGGCCAATCTATGTAGTTCGTCAAAAAAAAAACGATTTTTTAAAAAAGACGCTTTTACGACTGAACTAGAAAGTAAATGTGCAATATAATCCCATTTAAATTGTTTACGCGTGTTATACAAAACTAAGTTCGTACGCCGCGAAACTTGAGCAAAACTCGTTAAACCACTTCCCGTTCCCGTAACGTTATTAGGTTCAGGACTTTGATACTTGGAAAATATTTTTGTCGGTCGAAAGCAATCGTGAACTACAAATTGGACTTTATGTTTTGGGAATTACAATTTCTACAAAATGGAAAATGTCTATTGTTTTGTGGCTGTTGGAATTAGGCTTGTCCGTCCGTATGTACATTAACACCTTCTCTATCTTCAACAACTTCTTTAAACAAACATTAATAATAATAATAGTTTTTATTTCGCTTTCACAAAGCTTACATATAGAATTACATTGTGTATGTATCTTTGTGAGAGACTGCTATCTGTACTGGGCTGCCCTGACAGAAAGATTACGAGGCCCTGTGTCG
This sequence comes from Meandrusa payeni, assembly GCA_029286785.1. Classification (NCBI taxonomy): domain Eukaryota; kingdom Metazoa; phylum Arthropoda; class Insecta; order Lepidoptera; family Papilionidae; genus Meandrusa; species Meandrusa payeni. The sequence goes on along the minus strand of JAGSMX010000016.1, from coordinate 3,597,715 downwards.
CGCGTATTACTTATGTCTGATCAATGTGATAAAACAAATAAAACTAGTTACTTGAATATCAGCCTTGTAGTTCTGGGCTCTCAATAATAAGACTACGGTATCCCCTGCCTGTCGTAGGAGGCGACTAAAAGGGTCCGCGGGTTCACTGGGCGTCAAGGGTCCTCCAAGTGGACCCGGAACAAAGGCGACATCGACTGGCCCGTGTCGCTTTGCAGTACGAGGGCACAGGTTGGAGGTTATTCCTCTCCGGGAAGTGCTCTCCTTGAAAGTTATGTGACAAACATAAAGAAGAAGAGACAAACAAATTGAGAACTTTCTCCTTTTTTGAAGTCGTTTGTAAATGTCTTTTAAATGGCATGGGAGCTTAAATACATATATAAAACCGTATAGAAATTTGCGCATTGCCATCCTCATTCACTAATACGCTTTAGATAGACCTCTAAAGTAAAGCTTGATATAGGGGATATAGTGATTTGCCACAATTCGCACGCCATGCCGCCATCTTGCCTTTCTTCAATGATTGTAAATTGCGTTTACAGGCATCGTAACAAGAAACAACGGGGAACAGCTTTATACCACGAAATATAAGAGCGAATTGGATATTTCATTATCACGATTGTCGTGAATTTATTGCGAAAAGCCAAATAAAAAAACGAACAAAAAACAGACACGTAACGCTGTGTTATTCAATTGTAATTTTTTTCGTTGAACTACACAGATTGGCCAGAGAAGCTGGGCTTTGATTCACTGCCTTGAGAGGTGGCATAGCTCTTAGGTAGCTTAGCCTGAACCTCTCGACATAAGGGTCCACCCGGTGAGGGATAACCACAGCTTGGACGGTTACTATGTTACGTAAGCATTCCGATCCGAGGGCGCCCGAGAGGGCCGAACGACGACTCGGTCGGTTGCTATTTCACAGATAATCTAAGCGACATTCCAACACTGAACTAACTTTGATTGCCACTTCGGGAAGCGTTGGCGCTGAGAGAAGTGGCCAAAGAAATTCCAGCAACACTCCTTGTAAATCGACAATTTTGTCGTAAGTGAATTTATAATTAGGTACCACGTATGCTTTTTCTTAAATTTGAATATTGCCTTCAACAGTTAGTTCTACTATTTGATAATTTAGTTTTAATGCAAAAAGACATATGATATTCTGTAGAATATAGTCGTAAATTAATGGAATGACTAATATAAAAGTACTTTAGTTGATTTTGTTTCCATCCCATCATCAAAGGTCATTAGTACTATCGTATGTCTTCGTTTTCGGAAGCGGTCTCCTAATACCCTGTATATCCCTGCATGGCCTTTAATAGAGCTTACATAAGGTCACAACAAGACGTGCCATTAAATTAGTCTTAATTAATAAACATAGTTTGCATTAACTTGCTTTATTTCAAGACTTAACAATTGTGCGGGAAACATTCGGATAAACAAGCTCTTCAAGTTTCCGGCGACGTTAATATGTACTTTGCCACACTAAAGTTACAAGAAACTTAGGCAATAAACATAACATTTATAGTGAGTGTCGTAAATGTATAATGTAATGAAATAAGTAATGAGAAGAATTAGCTATATTTAGAATTAGCATAAGATTTTTTTTTTAGACGAACTAACACAGTTGATCAGAGAAGCTGGCATTCTCTGCTTCTAGCCTTCTAGCTAATCTATTATTTTATTGTATAAAATATATTTTAATCTCATAACTGTTTTATTTGTGTATCATATTTATTATACTCTTATTGTCTGTATAAATTCCAAATAAAAGTAGTATTGCGCGCGCACGTCTTTACGTAGTCCCGGGCACCGCTTAAAATCAGCGCTGTCGCATCCTTGCGACAGCATATACTGAGAAGGTGTCCGATATTGGCATCATATGTTTTGCATTATTTGTCCGTGTAACTTTAACTGTGTTTTGTCTATTTTTCATTCTTTTTTAATGTGTGTTATATTCTGTCTGTGATGTGTTTTTGTATTGTGATGCCAATGAATAAATGTCTATATCTATGTCTACTGCTTCACCGGATTGAGAGGTGGCATAGCTCTTAGGTCGCTTAACCTGAATCTCTATTAGGTAGTAACCCAACTTGAACGACTATTTTTACGCGTCAGCAGTACGATCCGAGGCCGCCCGAGAGGGCCGAACCACGACTCGGTCGGTAGCTATTTTACTGACGCTATTGGGACGATACCTGAAGATACCATAAGAATTAGCTTTATTCTTAAATATGAGTGTGTCCATTTACTTTTATGCTTTACTTTTAGTGTTCAAGTGAGCGTTAGATGGCGCTAGTTGTATTTAAGACGGTAGTGTTTTAAAATTACAACACCATTACAGCTTAACTAATTCGATGCTATCGAATCGATTATAATTAAACTAATAAAGTTAAAGATACAGCCTTTATATATGTCCCACTGCTGGGCACAGGCCTTCTCTGTAAAGAGAGTATAAGGGCATAGTCTGCGTAGTCTCCTAGTGCGGATTGGCAAACTTCACATGACTAAGAATTTTTTGTAGGACATGTAGGTTTCCTCACGATGTTCACGCGTGCACATAAAATTACAACAGCAAATTTATTGGTGCTGGCACCAGTGATCGAACTCGGGTTGCTAGCGTATTATGAAACCTGAGGCAACCGCCCCGACACTGAGCTACCAGGGCTCTTACTAAATTATTAAACTAATAATACAGCTAGTATAACAATTCTCCTACATGAAATGAAATTCAAGTGTCGCACATTCATCACCTCGATACACCGAAATACACAAATATACTCTAAGACAAATTTAATAATCCTGACAGCGCGCGACATGGGCGCATTCGTGAGACCTGGAATTGGGCTCGAGAAACAACAGGCGACGAAATATAACCGGGACCTAATTGAAAGTAACCATTTTCCAAAAAAAATAGCCTCCATCTTTTTGAAGCCTGGCAACATTACATTGTAATATGATCACAGACCCACTAAAATCTTTTTAGATGTACATTTCTGTCCATACAAAAGTTGTCTGAGAGAGATCGCTCTTAGCAATAAACAATTTTTTTATATAATTTCTAAGCAAGTGCTTGACTACGATCCCACCTGGTGTTAAGTGGAAATGCTGTCCTGGATGGTAAGGCGCACTAGCTTAGTAAATGCCTATTCACTCTACTCTTGAAAATACCCACATTGTAATCGGAAGGAAAGACAGACGCGGGCAAACTATTACAGTCCTTTGCTGTACGAAGAATGAAAGACGAGGCAAATCGCTTCGTTCGGGTTTGAGGGATGTTCACAACAAAAGGATGAACTCCCGCAGTGCGTCTAGAAGTCCAATGGTGGAAAGGGGATGGGGGAATTAGATTATGTAGTTCCTGAGCACACTCTCCAAAATGCAATCTGTAGAAAACCGAAAGGCTATCTACCTTACGCCTGTGCTCAAGACTGAACATCGACTAATGTGAAAATTGTACATTTATTATTTCTGTGATGTATGTTGTCTTTAATTGTTGCGCAATAAAGTATATTCATTCATTCATTCACTGTAACCACTGTAATCAGTGCTGTTTGTAGGTAGCCTTGTTTAATGTCATATCTATCGTTTGCCCTTTCGTTTATAAAAATAATATTGGCTACTATATTTCCACAAATTAAATAAGTAAGAGCTTTTGTAAGATAATAGTGAGGGTTATCTGTTCTCAGACCTCTGAAATTGAGTTATATTTTGTGAGAAAACTGTAATGGAGCCCACATTAGATATAAGCTAGTCGTTTCGGCGATACTCATAAAATGGTAGTAATAAAAATGATTTTTTTTTCTTTCAATAAAGCGCAACCACAGACTTATGTCCGTGATCTTTTTAATAAGGGTGCTACCTCTATAGTTACTACGTATTTTTTATATATAATGCCAGATTTTGAAGGTGGTGCTGGAGAATGCGTTGGTTCACGTGTCGTCGACGCCTCGTTGCATTGTTGTTAGTTTCTCCGCGACCGCTGCGTCCCTGTTTCTCATGGCTATTTTTAGATTGTAGTCTATAATTTTCTCTTATATATATTAAATATTACTTACTATCTTAAATATTACTTATATAATAAAAATGTTATAAAGTGTCTATGTTTTATATGTAATAAAGCATTACTAAGTTTCTTTTGTGCATCGGCAATAACTCTCTAAAAAAATTCAGACTAACACACTAAGTGTATACGAGTATGCCACCTGCCTTCTGGATGATCGCGTTATTCATTAAAAAAATAAGATAAGAAAAGAAGGTATTTAAAAAATACTATAGTATTTAAAGCGTCAATAGCCTAATGGTTTAGGGTACGGCCTGCGAATCGTAAGGTCGTGGGGTCGAATCCACCATTCGACTATTGCCGTGAACCATCTCCTAGCAAGCTTAAGCTTAGTTGGAATGGTTAACAAGATTGTTAGTAATATTTCTGACAAAAAAAATATTGCTAGCTTTCTTTTTTTTTTATTTGTACACGAATATTGTTCCGCATTAGTAAGCGTGTAACCTAAAGTCGATTTTTTCAAAATATTATGTATTAATTAAATATAATATAATTATTTAATCAAGGTATGTGCTTTGCTATTTATGCACTTTGGCTATTTCATAGGTAGTTCTTTGATCCCTTTACTAAAAAAACCATTCGGACGGGAACCGATAAAATCTTTGAAGGCGCTTTGGACTGCGCCATCGGAGTTCCAAGGGAAAAAATTCATTTCCCTTGCAAGAAGTTATTCAAATTTCGAAAAAAATGGTAATCTGTTGGAGCAAGGTCCGGGGAGTACATATTTAAGATGAGAAGTGGTGAGAAGGAGTGAGGTGCCTGGTGTCTGACTCCTACTTACCACATCTCATCTACATTAAAGCGCACGGAATGAAATCAATATATAATTTAATTAAAATTTATTCCTCACTTTCAGTACATTTTTATTTAAATTTGCCCCCAATATTGTACTGTTAAACAAATATAATCTACCCAAGTTTACGAGGATGCCTTCCTTATGGAATTCGTTCAAGGCGATATCTTCTCGTAAAGTATTTACATATATATCTCTTTATATAAGTTTTATCTGAAATATAATCAAATTGGAATATAATCTGTGTAAACTTATTCATATATAGATTTATAAAATAAGACAAGCTTTTTTTTTATGGGGTATAAACTAGTGCTTGACCACCCGTGTCCTGTCGCTGATAGATCTGGGGCACCCCGCTCATAACGGCTGATGGCATTCGCGGAAGGTTTAGTGGGTAGGGGCTGCCCAGGCCGAGTCCTACACATCCCTCCGGGCCCACCCAGGGTACCGGAGGATGGTCTATAAAAAGATTCCCCCGCGTGAACAAAAAAAAAAGTGATTGACCACCCGATGTTAAGTGGTGATATAGTCGAAAGATGGTGCGCGTTAGTTTAGTATGTGCCTATTCACTCTACTCTTGAAGGCTCCCACGTCATACTTGGACGAAAATACTGACGCCGGCAACTTGTTCCACTCATTTGCTGTACGCACGATGAACGATGACCGAAATCGCTTCGTTCGGACGCGCGGAACATCTGTAAAGGGTGGAGACGAATGTCTAAACGGACGATGGTAGAATGGGAATTGCAGAATTAAGTCGTGTAATTCCTGTGCACACTCTCCAAAATGTAATCTGTAAAATACCAAAAGGCTGGCCACCTTGCGCCGGTGCTCAAGACTATTTAAATGTAGATCTTGGACACCTATCAACTTTTTGGCCCGCCTCTCGTATTTGGCTGTACCTGCTCAGATATGACAACAGTACTCCATATTCAAAAGCTGTCCAGGTGTGAAGTACCGCCGTACCTTTGAAAGGACTCCAAGCTTCCTTGTACCTACCGCCTCTTTAGATTAGATGAACCGCTCATAGTTAGTTCTGTCTTTTAATCCTAGGGATAGACACGTTGCCAAACACCGGGCACAAATTTTAGGCAATTTTTAATTCTGAAAAAACAGCATTTCCTTTCGTTGCATTGGCCGTCGTTTTTTTATGACGAACAATAACCGATTTGGTAAGGTAAGTCAGAGAAGCTGGCCTTGACAGCTTCACCGGGTTGAGAGGTAGCATAGCTCTTAGGTCGCTTAGCCTGAACCTCTATCGCTAGTCGCTAGTAACTCCCTAGGTCCCCCCGGTGAGGGATAACCTCGTATTGGACGGTATTTTACGCGTAAGCATTCCGATCCAAGGGCGCCCGAGAGGGCCAAATCACAACTCGGTCGGTAGCTATTTGACGAATAATTTAAGGGACATTCAAAGACTAAACGAACCGGCGTTCGTTGAGCATCAGCTGTCTTTGAATTATCCACCCACCACCTCCCATGGCCCCACCAACCTCGCGGTTATATGGGCCGAAACGCGGGAGGGTACGCGTAGTCTGGCCGTGTGGCCCCACACGCACCTTCTTGACTCCCTACAAGTTCTTTATCAGGGCCTTTCTCCACCATTCGGAGCTCAACCCCTTAAGGGGCTCTACGATACGCAACATAAGAGCTCGCTCGACGGCGCCAGACGACGAGCTTTTTAACGGGTCCTTCGTTTATGCCAGGCGTGTGCAAATTCCCTGAACTTGAGGAAGTTGCCCTCCGAGGAGACCAGATCGCGAAAGTAGACCGGACCCGGACACGTACGTGTCAGACCGTTCAGTAGCCTAGCGCGCAAATCTTCATACAGTGGGCACGACTCTTGATGTCTTTGAATTGTGTTTCATAGCTGTTTTATTTTAAAATTTTAGGTCCCATCATCAAAGGTGTCATTAGTACTATCGTCTGTCTTCGTTTTTGGAAGCGGTTTCCTAACATCCTGTATATCTCCCTTCTAAGTACGAGTATTTCGAAAAATTAAACCTAAATTCAGTGTTGAAATGATTTGTAATTTCACCGCAAGCGCCGGCAGTACAAAGCAAATGTTTCGAAAAGCCACTAAAATCTGACCATCCATTACTACGCAGACATTCCCGCACTGGATCGAGCTATTAACGTACTAATCTCTAATAGATTTATTTAAATGAAGCATTAATTGCCCAGGTTAAAACTTAATTCAGTATTCTGCTGACTTCAACAAGGAGTTTATTAAATTTATTGTATTTATTATGCCTGTTATCTCAAACTCCTTCCTTTATTTATTTATTTAATAAGATACACCAACAGCATTACACAAGCATACATTGTTGTAATCATGAAGTTTACAAACTAAGTCCTGTTGTGTATGCCAATTACAGGCGTACACAACATTCGCTATAAAGAAACGTAACGATTTAATAATTAATAGTTACAAAAATATTTTAATAAATATATAAACAAATAGAAAAATGAGTATTAAATTAATTAAATTAGCCAAAATTACTGCACAATTTTTAACACTAAGGTGCGGAAGACCTTGCGTGAATTAGAAAAAATGTCAACCGACGTGGACTTAGTGATAAGGAGGTTATATGTAGCGGAAATACTTGGCAAGGGCGAGTGTGACAGTAGGTTGGTTTTAGAATGCGGCACATCAAAAATCCTACAACAACGACTCTTTGGATATTTGAATGGCACTCTAATGTGAACGTTTTCGAGTATCAGTCTACTTTTTATTTCGCCATTGATGGCTTTGTGAAGATTTTTTTATAAATTACAATAAAAACCGTCAACTACCAATAAAAAAAAGAGAAGGTTCCAATATTTTTTTGGGTTCCCAAGACATGCCAACTCCTAAACATGGAACCTATGGCCCTAAGATCTTTTTATAGCGGTTTCCAAATGCCTTGGGTGCCTTATAGTTGTTCATCTTCCTCCATCTGCCCAGCCCAGGCGTGACTGAGGGTGCGGTGACCGTTGCGAGAAGACACTGTCCGGGCGCCGACGGGCTGAACGTCTGGTATTCCTCACCAAACGAATATCCAAGACTACTTGTAATCATGTCCGCGGGTTACACACCACGCGAAGCTACTTGATGGAACGAACAACTTTAGGGGTATAAAATATATTGTTAGTCTTATTAATCTTAATTAAATTACAGACTGCAGAGGAGCCCAATTTTAAGACGGCTAATTATTTCAAGTGACGTTATCCCGAGCTCCGAACATTGCAGCTCTTTGTTGTACTAAGTTTCATTAATTATTGCAACGATATTATAGCAGCTAACGATCTACACAGATTGGCCAGAGAAGCTGACTTTGAAATTATAAAAAAATGTACTGAACCCAAGGTTTAAAGCCTAAAATTTTAAACAAAGGAAAAATTTCCAAATCGACTCATACAAAAATACAGATGAATTGACACACTCCTTTTTTAAAGTCGGTTCAATAGTCTATCCCTCGCAAAAACTTAATCAAGTTTTTTTAATGGCACTCACAGAGTTTGGTGTATTTCATGTGTCCCTCGATACTCGTAACTCAGAGCAACAATCAAACGGTGCTCGGACAGTTTTATCGATTTTTTGTCGATATGAGTATAGTTTTTTACGATAAGTTTATTTTTTTTACGCTGAGGTGAATCAGTGGATGCGGATGCATTTTACCGTTTAGCTATTATAATAATAATAACATTGTTTCTTTATTAACTAACGAAATTATAACACTTTAATTACAATTTGTTTATTTATTTAATCTTTATTTGCACAAAATAAGAGAGTACAAAAAGGCGGTCAGGTCTCTGCCAGTCTACCTTAGGGTTGTGTAGAAACAAAGTCACGGGTGCAAGCTTAGAAAATAAAATTTAAAAAAGTAAAATAAGACAAATATAAAAATATATTATATATGTATATACATACTCGTAAATACAGGCATACATAAACATTATAAATAAATAAAACATATAGATAGATTAATAGTTTAACCATTATTATTATTAAAAATAAATATATAAATACAACTACATAGATCCAGATATAGATGGATATAGGGTATAATAGTAAAATTTATAGCTATTCCTCATTTAAGTATAGATTTAAGAGAGAGCGTTTGAATGTAGCCTTAGTTCCAGCTGTACGTACATTTGATGGCAGCGCATTCCAGAGCCTTATTGCGTTAAAAGTAAAAGAATTGTGTAAGAATGCAGTATGGCAGACAGGAATATGTAGTGTATTACTATCAGTGGAGCGAAGACAATGGTCGTGAGAATCACTCTGATACTGAAATTTACATTTCAAGTATTCAGGCGCAAATGGATCACGTAAAATAGAAAATAGAACACAGAGTGTTCTGAAGGATCTTCGATCAGACATTGGAAGTCAAGCTTTGTACGATACAGACAAATATACTTATGTATAAATATATAAGTATGAACTTACGTACACCAAAGATGAAACGTATAGAATATATGCAATCTAAACTAGGAATTTCCTGTGTGATAGGTGGCAGTCCTTCCTCCCATGACTATTTATACACGTCCTAATTATATTTTAATTATTGGCATATTGAATGTAGTTTGTGTATGCCTGTCAGTGAATGCGGAAGTGCTTTTTTTTAACAAAAAAGATACCCCGCCTTCTGGGGGGAAGGCGGCGGTTATGTGGGGTTTTTACCCACTAAAACCTCCCCGTTGGCCCTTCCTCGGTGCATGGTGAGGGGCTCCGGGATCTCCAGTGGAATGCACCGGAGCCCCTCTGCACTGAGTACTTCGCGGGGGAGGAGGTTACTCCCTCCCCCCCTGTGCCCTCGCAGTGCAAGGCGACACGGGCCAGCCGATGTCGCCTTCTTCCCTTGTCGACCTTGGCGGACGACAAAGGCCCCCACCCTTGTCCCCCAGTGAACCCGAGGCCCCTTTTAGTCGCCTTCTACGACAGGCAGGGGATACCGTAGTCTTAATCTTGAGGGCCCAGAACTACAGGGCTGAAATGTGGAAGTACTAGTTAATTGAGCACTTTCAACATATTCTCACAAGCTTCATAGTTCAGTGTTTCCAGTCACTTTAAAATTTCACGTTTGGTTTTATATAAATTTTTGTCTCTAATATTTAATATTCTAGTAATTTGATTGTATATGTAAGTTACAAAAACAGTAGTACTAATTAATGTAAGTTTTTCAAAATAAGTGAATGTTGCTTTATGGCAGTCAAGTATGTACAGTGATAGTTCGGTAAAATTCAGTTGAATTTCAAATATTTTATATTTGTTTTATTTGAATTTCAAAATGTATTCTCGTCCAAAATACCTCAGTGCTTGAAGTCGAAAGTCTTCGACCAGTGTGTGTTACCAGTGATGACATACGGATCAGAAACGTGGTCTCTCACAATGGGCCTCATAAGCAAGCTCAAAGTCGCACAACGAGCTATGGAGAGGGCTATGCTCGGAGTATCTCTACGAGATCAAATCAGGAATGAGGAGATCCGTAGACGAACGAAGGTAACCGACATAGCTCACCGGATAAGCAAGTTGAAGTGGCAATGGGCAGGGCACATAGCGCGTAGAACAGATGGCCGATGGGGCCTAAAAGTTCTCGATTGGAGACCACGGACCAGCAAGCGCAGTGTGGGACGTCCACCCGCAAGGTGGTCTGACGACCTCATAAAGGTCGCAGGACGCAGCTGGATGCGGGCCGCTTACAACCGGCCCTCTTGGAAATCGTTGGGGGACGCCTATGTCCAGCAGTGGATGTTTTACGGCTGAAATGATGATGATGATTATTATTATTTGAATTTCATCGTTTCGTGATACAATTGAAAATTATTGACACCGACTTGTTAGTTTTTCAACCCATGTCAAAAATAATTCTCAATTCATCTGTGTGTTTTTATGTCTGTTACCTCATAACTTTGGACTGGGTAAATCGATTTTAATGATTCCTTATGTGGTGCTGGTGCTTCCCATATAATGCAATATCAATTTGGTCCAATTCTGACAATGGCATCATGAGAAAACCATATAAGTCTTACATTGCATAAAGTCGGTTTCGGTGTTTTATTAGAAAGGAAAGAAAGAAGGAAAGAAGAAATGTTTTTTTTTGACAAACCACACAGTCCCCCGATGAGGGGTAATCTCAGTTTGGACGGTCACGCGTAAACATTGAGTTAGAGGCCGGACCACGAATCGGTCGGTAGCTATTTTATTGATAAAGTCTTAATGGGACAGTCTAAGCTAAACTATCTTATATGCCACTTCGGGCAATTGGAAAGGATGTACTTATGTGTAGTTTCATGAGGATTTGGTTAGGTTCCATTTCGTAATATTCCTACGAAAATATAAAGAAGGCGTACGCGCCTACCAGATTTCAATCCATTTGAGGTCGAATTTATGTATGATTTATTCATCTTTTGTAAAAAGAATCGACGGAGGTGTACCGATAGCTTAAGAAATTTTAAAACTCGTACACGTGATTGAGAGTCGCCATGCTAATTTGAGTCAGATCTCCCACATGTTGGTCCCTCAGTCTAGAAGTGTAAAACTGACGGAAGCAACATGTGGGTACTTTCTTAATGCTGCTGTCTAACTAGAGGGACTGGACCGTACGACAAGCTGAAACTCAAAGGATAGACGCTCTGGAGATGTGGTGTTGGAGAAAGATGCTCGGGATTTCGTGGACCGAATTCCGAACAAACGCCTCCATACTTGAGGTGGCGAGACGTCGTGCGGCGGGTGCTGTCTGCTGCCCAACCCACCGGATCATGATAACCACGACCACTCTGACAAGAGTGAAGCGACCTAGAAGAAGAAGAAGAACTCGAGGGAGCCACCAGCTCCCTCGCCTCTGAGGGAGCGAGGAAGCTGGTGGCTATGGCCATACAACATTGATGACTTTCTTTCTCGCTTCATGCGACCGATGTGTGTAGGTTAGGGTATGATAGGGCTGACGTGCCCAAAAAGGCAAAAGTCCCCAATAAGTAAAAAAAACTCTTTTGTAAAGTATACATGTATATGAATTTCACACCTTTTTGAAATGCAGATTTCAGTGTATCAAAATAATTCACAATGAAATTACCGTTTTTCGGGAAATGAGACTGAAGCGAAATATTTTCGTCGGCTTTTTGTTCATGCATAATAAAGTTAAAAGCCGAATATTTCATACGCTGGGATATGAACCCTTGTTTGGTGGGGGCGGAAAATATGTCATCGCCGATTTATTTCGAAAGTATGCCGCGTTATGATTAACCCTTTTTTTAGTATTTTTTTGTTGGACAAACTGGTTATTATCACGAGAATAATGGTATTATGCATTTGTTTAGACATGGAGACATGGATGATTTGATTGGAATAAGACAAACGATTTCCATAAAGATTGAAACATAAAAAACCTCAGGTGCCTGGGCGGAAGGCGTTCGGACGTCAAATCCGTGAGAACGAATCCTTTTTTTCTTTTTGTTAACGGGGAGGAAATCTTAAAAAAGATACCCCCCCCTTCTGGGGGGAAGACGGCGGTTATGTGGGATTTTTACCCACTAAAACCTCCCGGTGGCCCTTTCATCGGTGCATGACGAGGGGCTCCGGGATCTCCAGTGGAACGCACCGGCGCCTTTAAAAGACGTCATCACGTCAAAAAACATACAGACGAATTGAAAATCCCCTTTTTTGTAGAAAATGCAGACTATTAAAGAACCTCTTCCTTTTCTGATGTCGGTTAAATAAACACTATTTGATAGGTAGACTCTAGACTTACATAGAACTGGTTTGTATAGTAGTTAGTTACAAAGGGCGCTTTGGTCCGATGTTCCATTTGTATTTGGTGTCCGTTCCGGAAGTGCATACCGTAATTGAACTAACGTGTACGGTACCCGTTAACGAGGCAAATCCAACAATCGCCTAAGCTCTATGCCGTATCCGGTATAAAGTGAACAGTTCTGTAATTAAATAACGTATCGGAGAAGATACTCGTATTTTCATCGTCAATTATCATCATCATTTTAACCGTAGGACACCCACAGCTGGGTCCTGGCTGGCTATTCCCTCAAATATCTTTTAAAAGGAACAGTTGTAAGCGGCTTGAATCCCACTTTGTCCTGCGGCCTTTCTGAGGTCGTCACCACCTTGTGGGTGGATGTCCTAGACTGTGTCAATGCTAAATGGCAAATAATAAAAGGCTGACCCTTAGATTATCCGTGAAATAGCAACCGACCGAGTCGTGGTTCTACCCTCTCGGGCGCCCTCGAATCGGAATGCTTACGCGTAACATAGTAACCGTCCAAGCCGAGGTTACCCTTCATCAGGTGGAACTTTGTGTCGAGTTACTAGTGATAGAGGTTCAGGCTAAGCGACCTAAGAGCTATGCCACCTTTCAATCCGGGAAGCAGTCAAGGCTGGCCAATCTGTGCTGTTCGTCATAAAAAAACAATGGTTACATGGTGTTTATATTCAAAGTATTGACAAATACGAAGACTTATTGAAAAATTACTTTTGCGACTTTCCATATAAGATTTGTTATTTTTAAACTCCAGTTAAGTTAAATTTTGAAATAGAACTCCCACTTCGCAGTAGATACCTGACATGCCTTTTCAAATATAGAGTCTTTGAAGACTTCCGGCCATTAGTGACTTCCGTTTCCCCTCGCGTAGCCTTTATTCGTATCCATCTCATAGATAAATGTTGGAAATCTTAACTCGGTCATTTCCTACTTTCGTGTGAATCTTTGAATGGATTACTTTTATTGAAGAATAATAGAACCATCATAAGAAACGACGAAGTACTTGAAAAAAGTACGAGATGGCGTTACAATCCATTGTTACACCCATCTTAAAAAAACTTCACTGTAAATTTTTTTTATTTTTTTTTAATTCTAAATAGGCTCACGTTTGGCTTCTATCTCGTTTGATGGAAGGCGATGATGAAGCCCAGGTTGGAGCACGTTAGCCTATAAGGTGTCTGTTCACATTGGACTTAAAGGTCGGGTATTTACATCATATAATTATAACCGTCGCATGGTTCTCAAATATATTTTTATCTATTACTAGCTACGCCCCGCGGTGTTACCCGCGATTAAAAACTATTCATTAGAAAAATTCTTAAATACAAGTAGCCTAAGTTACTCGTTAAAAAACATTAACTTAAACAAAAATGGATATCTTACGTAAACTTAGATAATAAAGTATTTTTCATTGAATTTTATTTTTATTTAAATTTTAGTACTTAGTGTCGCCACATGGCAACACTACCCTTTTAATGAAATATAAAAAATAAATTAATAAAAATATTTCTTTTTATTTTAAGAACATTTAATAGTCACATGCACAATTTATTTCAGTTAGCTTGCGTCTTTATCTTCCGAGATATTCAAACTTTTTTAACCGACCCGTTTTTTTTGCTCAAAATTGAATAAGACGTGACATTTACGAGCAAAAAAAAACCGACTTCAAATACAATCAAACGGTAAACGCGCGGACGTCCTCTTTTATTTACGAATTATCGTAGCAATATTACGAAATAGATTCAACCAGAACTTATCCAAACTCTCATCAAATTACTCTTAAAGTACATCCTTTCCAATAAAAAATGAATCATTAAGATCAGCCAGCGTGACCGAAAACAACACAAATGATTTAAATGATTTTCTTGTTAAAAAATATGTTTTTGGAAATTTAAGAAAAACAGCACGTAATATTTACGAAGAACCAAGAGCGATAAATTACTTTGAGGAACGGACGCGTAGGTACTTAGTACCGCGAATATACAATTCATATAAACTAGCAGAAGACTACCTGCAGAAAAACAACAATAAGAAACAATTTAAAACGCAGCTACTAAGTACCTACGCTGCCGAATATTGTAAATAAATTAGTGTATAGATTTATGGGTGCAGTTTTCGCCAATAAACTGCTCTGGCAGTTTGGCGAAATAATTTAACGAAATGTTTTTGAATATATATATGTATAATAAATTAAAAAAATATATATATTGAATTATTCGTACGTTTGTGGAGCACGAACAAGATGCAACTTTCACACTGATATGGTTTTCTATTGTCAGAATTGGACCATACGGGAAGCTGTAGCTTTCAAATGAAAATAGAATCTTCAAAATCCATTCATCCAGTCGAAAGTTATGCAATAACAAAGACAAAAAAGTCATCCTCCTTTTTTGAAGTTGGTTGAAAAGCTACCTGTCCGTTTCTAAGTTATTTTCAAAAGATTAGGATTATTTTTACACAGGCCGATGCGACCTTTATTACAAGTCGTGGCAATTTTCTGACCGAACCGTCTACAGCTAATGCCAAAGTTTGGACAAACAAAGCAATCCAATTACTGATGTAATTATCAAAACTCGGCCGACCACCAAAGGGTAATGTTTAACAATACTATAAAGACGCCTCTGTGGGTCATTCTGGATGTATTTTTGTAATTAATATTTAAAGGTAGATTTAAAAGTAATTTTATTTAATTTATTAAAATGATTAAAAATTAAAATATGTACATATTGCCCGTCGCTTTCGTTAATAAATTGGAATAAGTCGTAACAAAGTAGATGTACTGGAAAGTTTCTTGAAAGAACAAATTAGAACTTGGAAAAGTATTTCATTTACATTGGAAAGATATTAAATTTAATTAATTTGAGGGGAAAAATTAATAAAATAATAATAATAAAAAAAAATTAATAGGAATATTTTAATGGGGGTTAAAGTATTTTTTATAGAAAAAATTTAAATATTAACAATTTATAATTCAGAATCATTTATGACTTGAATCACGCTTGCTCACACTTTCGTTTTGAAAGTGTTGGGCGATGAAAATAGCTATGAGCAAAAATAAAGGGTCGGTTAAGAAAGTTTGAATATCTCTGAAGATAAAGACGCTAGCTAACTGAAATAAATTGTGCACGATAGACAATTAAATATCCTTAAAATAAAATAAAATATTTTTATTAATTTATTTATATATCATTAAAAAACATAAACTTAAACGAAAAAGGAAATCTGACGTAAACTTGTCCAACTTTGTCGCCACATGGAGGCAACTCCAAGTACTAAAATTTAATGAAAATACTGTATTATCCAAGTATCCCCCTTCCCTTCGCATCGCCCTATCACTCTTTTCGTAACGCTTTCACCAAAGTGTGTATAGAAGTTTTACTTAAAAGAAATCCATCCATGATCCCCGATTCCAAGGCAGACAAGACACACATCTTACCTGTAGTAGTTACTATATAAAGCATTGTATCAGATTGCATGTGCGAGAATAAGATTTTCATGTGAGAAAATAAGAAGAACGTGTCGAGAATTCACTCTTAAGCGGTGATTATGCAAAGCTGAACAGCACGAACGCTCTGGGCGCTCGTTTTCTCTAAAATTTACGTAATTTGGGCACGGTTTTTGTGTCATACACGCATACGTGTTAAGGACAAGTCACGTATGAAAGAAACTTTTCTTGAGACTGATTTTGCGTGGGTATGCAAAGAAACATTTTTGCAGACCAATTTTACGTGAGGATAAAAATAAACATATAATTTATGATTCGTTTATTTTAAAAACAAAACTAACGCTTTGATAGACGGTATTCGAACAATAAATAAACACCGCAAAGTAGGGTAGAAAAGTACTACAAGTGACATCTTAGTATAGAGTAATCAATTACAGAGACTTACTTTGTCTATAGCTCTGTTACTTCGTTTATGGTTTCGCAGATAGTAGTGCAGTTAAACGCCTCGAAGCTCTTCCGGATTAATTATTGGCGCCGTAATGCTGAACTACAGGAGGTATGTAAGTTATTTAATGTCACTATTATTTTCTTATTTGTGTTTTAAATATCTTGACTTAGCGTACCATTTTTTTTTGTTGACTGAGGAGAAATCTTCAACAAGAGTGTCTTCTGGGGTGAAGACGGGGTTATGTGGGGTTCTTACCCACTAAAAAAAATCCCTGCCTCGGTGCATGGTGAGGAGCTCCGGGATCTCCAGTGGAAAGCATAGGAGCCCCTCTGCACTGTGCTCTCGGGAGGCCAATCCCCCGACGCCCACGCAGTGCAAGGCGACACGGGCCAGCCGATTTGCCTTCTGTCGTAGGCAGGGGATATTGTAGCCTTATTATACGAGCCCACAACTATAGGGCTAACGTGACCCCATTGAACTCTGCCAAAATGATAAGGAAACCTAGCGTGCTGCCTTTTTTTTTGTTAACGGGGAGGAGTGTCCTGCCTATCCCAAGTTGTGATAAGAGGAGGGATATAAATTTGCTAATTATGATATATCTACTTTTCTTGTAAACATGTTGTAAATATCGATATACCTACATTCTATATGCGGTAATGTTAATAATGAACAGTCTACCATTTTAACCGTCTAGATCTATCTGTCATTCGACATCACATATACTTACAAAATACTATAAATTATTAATAATATATTAAATATATTTATTAGCCTTTCACGTCATTTGAGGCGATTGGGACTCCGGGAAGGTATGCTTCAGGGCCAGATGCAGAAAGCTGTGTTGCTCGATGCCGCGCGTATTGTCCGCCGATTTCTCTCTTATTCTCCCTGACCCTCGGCCGTTTGGTCTGCCCGAGGGAATCTCGTCTGGTTGGATTTATTTATTTATTAAGTTATATATATATATATATTGTGTATGTAAATTGTATCTAATATATTATTTAGTTTTTATAAAAATATATTGTTATGTAAATTTTGAATTTTTTATATATACCAACCAGACGGAGAAAATTATTAAAAATACAAACAGTAATATATTTATAGTTATTCTCAGTATTTAGCATATAGTTCTTAAGTCTTTTTCCTGTTTGGGTAAGAGATAAACGAAATTAAAGACATTAGATGACGAAGACTAATCTCAATGAGGAAACTATTCCAGAGTTTAGTGGCAGGTACATTTTAAGTTTACTATGTTATATTAAGTCAATTATTATTATATTAAGCCGTTGTAGCTCAGTGTACAGGCGGTTGGCTAAAGTTGCATAGTACGCTAGCAACCCTAGTTCGATCCCCGTTGCCGGTAACAATAAATTTGCTGTTGCAATTTTATGTGATGATTTACCACGCGCTCAGCGGTGAAGGAAGATATTGTGAGGAATTTTTTTTCTAAGGCATGTGAAGTCTGCCAATCCGCACTAAGGCTGCGTGGTGGACTGTGCTCTTATACTTTCTTTACAGATAAGGCCTGCGCCCAACAGTGGGTCATATATATTATAAAAGTTAAGGGAGTAACTAGTAAGTAAATTGCTTATAGATGCTCTTAGATCGGATGTCTTCAAGGTACATAACCTTATACCGCTGTTCATCGTAGATGTACAATGAAACGATTATGGTGAAACAATGTTATAACTCCACCTTAACACACATTAGGGAGTAATTCAAATTATAGCTCTCAAATGAGCAGGTTATAAAAATTATCAAGTTTGTAAAATTCTTTGTCGTTACGCTATTTAAATATATATCGGTCTCTTTGTGACAAAACCAGTATAATTTTGACGAAGGTTTTCAAAAAGGCCTTTGTGTTTATTTTTACATATTTGGAAACGAATGACAATTTTTATTTACTTTTTGTTTTTTTTTTGTAGATGAAAGCTAAGCTAGTAAATGGAGACAAAGTTATAAAATTATTGTACCGTCATCGATCTTTGACATCGACAACTTCGACTTTACGTACTCCTTACGTGTGTGTGTGTGGTCATCTGCTTGGTTCCCGTGAACCTCGCAGGTACGGGCCTCGCGTTACCCCATTACCTGGTTATCAGCGCAGGGGGCGACTGCTCCCCTGGTCTTGGGTACCGTTTTAACACGGATTTTTTAGGTATAACTATTTTTTGCGTCGTGGCTAATCCCTCAAGCGTCAGCCAAGACGAATCTATCAATTACTACGCCCTCCCAACCTCTCGGTCTCGATTGAGACGGAGGTCGAGAGGGGGGCCTATGTGTTCAAAAGCTCCCTAGAATAGAATTGAATTTTACGGCACGTCCGAGGACGTGTTGCGGGCGAACCCGCGCAGGTGTTCGTGCGGACCGTTTACTCCCCTTACAAAACGCTAGTACCTAATATTTATTCGCATGTGAATAGCTTTAATTTCTCAATTAACATAGTCCCCATCTTGTGTGTAGTATTTGAATTTAAATGACCTTTATTCGCGGCACTTTAAGCAGCCAACTTGAAAGTACTGTATAAATTAAACTGTGTCGATGTGCACACGAAAACTTAAACATAAGTGCATTGTGTAAGTTCAATGTGTATTTGACAAAGTCAAGCTATGTTACGAACTAACAGCTTTGTTAAATCTCCACATAAAATATACATTCAACTGTTGTATAACATACATATTGAAAACCAACCCCATACGAAAATCAAAATCGTTTAATTACCGACAGCGTGTCGCCTTGCACTGCATGGGCACAGGAGGGGAGGAATTGACCTCCCCCTCGGAACGTGCGTTCCTCTGGAGATCCCGGAGCCCCTCGCCATGCACCGAGGTAGAGCCACCGGGAGGGTTCCGTTAGAAGAAGGCGGGGTATCTTGTTGAAGATTCCCCCCGTTAACAAAAAAAAGTTACGAGTAACTTACCTTTTTTCAATACTTAAGCTAAAACTTTTGCTTGGAGATAGTATATGTCAGTAGTCGAATGTCAGGTAAGGACTTTGGACCTCATGTTACTCAGGCCGTGCCCGAAATTGGTCTAGGCAAAATTCATAAAATAAACACAATTTTCAGTTTCGTTTGTAATTTAGCTATCAAAAAGTTTAATAACACAATTGCAAATAGTTCCCAGTACGGTATTCCCTGGTCACCTTTTCTCTCTAGTTTCTAAAATAAACGATAACTCTTTAACATTAAAAGCGACCTTCCTAACCCTTACACCTTATCTCACGCCTGAAGGACGAAAATTACGCCATATTCCTTTTTCCGTAACTGCCAACTCGACAGAATCACCGTACATAAAATTTTACGTCGATATTCAAATGAATGGCGTATTATTTGCCGAAAACTTTTAGCAATTTAAGCACAGGACACCTGGGCCTTTAGTCTGCTATTTGCCAGTGAAGTTTCATTATGAAACCGAATTGTTACAGTCATATCAATTATTATTCCACCCTTACTAAATACGTAAAATACTAACAATACTGAGGAAACATAAAAACAGCGGTATGCCAGAGGTACTAATGAAACGCAAGTCTATTAACGAGCGAAAACAAAAACCGACTTCAAATAGAATCAAACGCTATTAATCGGGGACATCCTATTTATATTTCCGTATTATAGTAGAAATAGTCTACTTAATCAAAACCTAAGCAAACTCTCATCAAACTACTCTATACATCCTTTCTAATAAAAAATGAATCATCAAAATCGGTTAACCCACTTGAAAATTATGAGGTGACAATAATACAAAACAATATATAAACGAATTTAGAATCTCCTCCTTTTTTGAAGTCGGTTGAAAAACTTCGAAATCGGTTCGTTAATGAATGAATGAAATGCAAAAAATAATAATTCCTCTAAATACATAGACCTTCAGGCAGAAATTAAAAGAGTGGAAAATGAACAACGTGACAATAGTACCAATAATTATCTCTGCCACTGGTGTCGTCATTAAAAATCTCTAGTTTACCGGAATTTACTTATTTGACTCTACAAAAAGCCGCCATTTTAAACACATGTAAATTCCTACAACTTTCTTCAAATAACGATGGACCGACAGACGTCACTAATACCGAATAGTTTTTAAACGATCTAGCACTTGGTATCAAGTCGTATTAAGTCTTAATACCAGGCCTTCACAAAGATACCCCGCCTTCTGGGGGGAAGGCGGCGGTTATGCGGCGGCGGGGTTCTTACCCACTAACACCTCCCCGGTGGCCCTTTCCTCGGTGCATAACGAGGGGCTCCGGGATCTCACGTGGAACACACCGGAGCCCCTCTGCACGTTGCTCAAGGAGAGCACGTCCCGGGGAAGGTTACTCCCTCCTCCCCTGTGACCTCGCAGCGCAAGGCGACACGGGCCAGCCGATGTCGCATTCTTCCCAGGTCCACTTTAGCCTAGCCTGAGATATAGTTTGCTATAACCTAAAATAATTCCGCTTATTGTAGTCGTTTAAAAAACCCACCACAATCGTAAACACTACACAAAGCTAATCAATAAATGCTTTGCTTTATCAACTTTGTTAGTAACTGTTAACTGCAACGCACAATCAATTTGTTAAACTTTGTTCGGTCAGGCCCAATTTAGCTCGCGGTTTTCACAGGAAAGGCTATTTTTAGATAATTTGTAGTACTGCGTTAGTGCTACACTGATTAACTAGTAATTCTGAAATGTATTGATAGCTAGCAACACATGACACCCAGCGATTGTTATGCATAATAACTACTTCCAATGATATCTTAGTGATTTACCTGAACCTTATTGTATCTTTAATCTATAATTAATAATTTAGTTGATAGTCACATTAACTTGGCATAGTAAACAATAATTTAAATTTATTGGTTCGTCTGACTTTTTATTAATCTTCTATAATGATTGTGAGGACGTGCAGTTGTGACGGTATTTGTTAAAATAATTTTTTGTTCAACGTTACGATGTCTGATTAAAGCGAGTGTATTAGTTATTAGACTAGTATATTCCACAAGGCCTACAAGTTATTACAGTATATAATGGGGTCAGGTATATATAATGATATAGATGAAGTTATAATATATACATAGTGTGTGACGGAACTCACAAATAAATCTGAGCGGTTAATGAGGGTTTATTGATAATTGTTAACATTACCGCATATTGAATAGAATGTGGGTACATCGATGTTTACAGTTAATATTAAGTTAGTGCCCTCCTCATTAACCCGAGCTTGGGCCAGCAGACCACATGTTTTTCTATTGCTCTTATAATAACTTACATGGCTCGTGTGTAATCAGCATGACGACTCCAAGAAGTAATTCCGGGGGTGCTTCAAGACATCGTTGTTTTCTTGTCAGCCTAGAGGAGGTCCACATTTCAGCCCTGTAGTTCTGGGCTCTCAAGAATAAGACTACGGTATCCCCTGCCTGTCGTAAAAGGCGACTGAAAGGGGCCTCGGGTTCACTGGGCGACAGCAGGGGGCCTTTGTCGTCCGCTGAGGTGGACCCGGGAAGAAGGCGACATCGGATGGCCCGTGTAGCCTTGCACTATGAGGGCACAGGGGTCCACATACTACAACCGCCAAAACACGTCTAACGCAAGTTATGTCCAGCACACATATTTATTACTGTTTTACTGCACACTCATGCGCGAAATTTCTGCTACCAATCTGATCCAATATCAAGATCGGGCCATAGACAGAAAAATAAGTAAAGTTACAGACAAACATCGATTGAATTGTATCGGCATATTTGAAGGTGGTCATTGTGTATGATGTTAACAAATAACATTAATTGAAGTATTGGAGTGCCATAGGCACGCCATTGACAAGCGATAATGGTACAACTGTACTTAGCAGATTAGTAAAAGGGGCAAAATCAACTGCTGCGATTTACTCTCACGTTCATTTTGACACAATTGGTTTAGGAGTCGTCGAAACCTGAGAGGTTGATTCACGGACTTACAACTTACACGACCTACGTCAGTGTAGGAGCTTATCTAGCTCCGGATGCGTGTAACACGCGACCGGGTAAACTATAATTGGATTTTCTACTTATTCTTTTTCACGTTACTTTGTGTTGCCAGTTGGGAAGAATTCACAAATCTTTGGTAGCTACAGCCTATGTATATGTCCACTGTTGGGCACAGGCCTTCACTGTAAAGAGAGTATAAGGACATAGTCCGTCATAGTCGTCAGCATGACGACCGCAAGTATATTTAAAAGCAAAACGCTAAATGTTAAATAACTAACTGGATAAATGTTTTCAGCGCCAACCGCTCTCCGTTGCCAACAAGTCTCATGTCATGTGTCGTAAGACTAAAGTTGGGTAATAATAGGCCGTAATTTTTATGATGCAATAAAAAAGATATTGAAAGGGATCTGAATTTAATTTCGCATCAAATAACGTTACAAATATTTTTCTACCACTTAACATTAGGTAATATAAGCTCCGAATAATAGAATTTTATAGTAGCTAGATAAATAAGCATGTTACTATTTTTATAGGTCAAGAAAATCTAAAGGGTCGTGGCAGCTCAGTGTCTCAGCCCTGTAGTCCTGGACTCGTAGAATAAGGGGGCGACTAAAAGAATAAAAGGGAAATCCCGGAGCCCCTCACCATGTAGCGAGGAAGGACCACAGAGGTTGAGGAGGGGGGTTAGTAGGACCATATACAGCCGGCAAAAGCCCTACATAACTTATCTTATATATCATATATTATCCTATATCTTGTTGAAGATTTCCCCCCAGTCAACAAAAAAAAAGCTCAGTGCCTGGGTGGTCGCCTCAAGTTGCACAGTACACTGGCAACACGAGTTCAATCCCTGGAAACAATTGTGTGATTATTCACCTATATCGCAATCCGCACTAGGAGCGCGTGGCCGACAACGCTCTTGTACTTTCGTCACAGAGAAGGCCTGTATCCCAACAGTGGGATACGTAATATTAAAGGTTGTAACATAAACAATTAAACACCAATGAATGAATTTTTTTGAGGATTATAGCTATAATTAATCTTTTTTTTTTGTTAACGGGGAGGAAATCTTCAAAAAGATACCCCGCCTTCTGGGGAAGGCGGCGGTTATGTGGGCTTTTTACCCACTAAAACCTCCCCGGTGGCCCTTTCCTCGGTGCATGACGAGGGGCTCCAGGATCTCCAGTGGAACCCACCGGAGCCCCTCTGCACTGTGGTCAAGCAGAGCACGTCCCGGGGCGGGAGGTTAATCCCTCCCCGCCTGTGCCCTCGCAGTGCAAGGCTACACGGGCCAGCCGATGTCGCCTTCTTCCCGGGTCCACCTTAGCGGACGGCAAAGACCCCAACCCTTGTCGCCCAGTGAAACCCTTTTAGTCGCCTTCTACGACAGGCAGGGGATACCGTAGTCTTATTCTTGAAAGCCCAGAACTACAGGGCTGAGCTTTAATTAATTTGTGTTATGAAGATAAAGTATACTTGCCTACTTGGCGAAACTTAAATGTGTATGTATGAATAGAGAACACAATGGAATGGAATGGAATATATTGGGATAAAAAGGAATAGAATAGAATATTTGCAATACATTATGCGTACAGGCGGTAATTCCGATTTGGTAAGGGTCATATATAATGACAAACTTTACTTAATTAAATACACAAAAAAAAATCTTTGTTAAATATTTTATCAAGAACATTTGTGTTATTAATATTATATATGTCTGTACCGTAGCGGTTACCTAGACCTTTACGATATCAATTGTTGAGAAGCAGTTTATTTAGATCGAACCTAGGTAAGAATGCGCTCTTAAATAGAATTAGTATAGAATTCAACTCTTTTTCAAAAACGGACGATATCTACCTCTTTTTTTCCTAGTATAAGTATGTATAAAAAATCACTAATCTACAAATAATTTTTTTATTAGTTAATTTGTAATTTCAAATTTAGTTTTATTTTAACTTTTGTGTTCTTTTTATTTTTTCGTAACATTGTCACTCGCCAATTAATTGCTTGCAGTCTACGCCTATAACTGCGATGGCATTAACTTCACAACTTTTCACTGTTTTATGTATTGTTTGTTAAAAATGTTCATTGTGTTGGTGTAATAAATAAATAATAAATAAATAAATATAATAATAGACCAATTATTATAAAAGAAAAACCAGACATCTTAGACCCTCTGCGGTCGGTTATTATTTCCTTTGTTAAATAAAATAAACTTTCATTACACTTACTATAGAGTGAACAAATGCTTACGTAAATTAACTTTAATGAATTATTCAAATTGTTTCACGATAATTACGAAATATTCATTTAATTTATGAATACCATGAATTTTAATTTGATGGAAAAATTTACAAATTACATGTTATGTTGGGGACGGACAAATATTAAAAGATGAAACGAAATTCCTAAAGTTAATTATGATCAGATTTGGAAGAGTCTATCGCGTTATGAGGTAATATATACCACCCACATCATCGAGGGTTAGCAGGGCCCCAAGTTTGATAAGCCAATTATGTCAAAATGAATGTTCAGTGACATCGCTGTTGAAGATTTTTGCTAGTTTTGTTAATCTGCTAGTTGTGTCAGTATAGTTTTCCAATGGCGTACCACTGACTCGCGGTTGCAATCGCGGCATCGAAAGCTAGCTGATCAGCTTGAACAGATGATGTCCGCCGCCGCCCGTCAAGTATACGAACTACCGGTATATTCCGGTGATCCTGGTGAGTGGCAGACATTTTATTATACATATCTAGAAACTGCTCAGTTGGTGGCAACTTACCGCCTTCGAAAATATAGCCCGTCACGAACTGCATTGAGGCGAGGCCCGGCAGTGCGTGCACTACTTGCTCGCTTCTACCACGAACCCAGATTCACTATAAGGACCTTTAAGAAGAACTTCGGAAGAGCAGATTTGATGATCGACAGGGCACTCGAAGAGTTAAAGAGAACACCGCCAGTAGGTCCTAGTGCAACGGACCTGAATACATTTGCTATTAAGATAGTTAACATAATAGCCACCATTACCGATCTAGAAAACGGCGCGTACAAATCGAACCCTCTATTAATCAGAGAAATTGCAGAGCGACTTAGCCCACATTTGCGTTCGAAGTGGTGTAGTTACGCTAAATTATTCAAGGGCGTAGGAAAATCGGAACTGGAACTTATGTCCGACTTTTTATTGGATGAGAGCGACGCCGAAATGCAGTACTCGCATGCCCGCGCGCCAAAGAAAAGTATGCAATACAGTACGAACCAAAATCAGTCGCAACGAACAATGGAGCACCGCCTGAACTGAGGGCGATGCCGAACCGGGGAGGAGTAATTCAACGAACTCCAGTAAATAAAAAAAAGGAGATTGTTGCAAATCGCCCGTACAAATCGTATTGAAGAAAACTCGAAAGCTAGCGCCAAGGTCAAGTCATACCGAACTACCGACCAGTAAGTGCAAAACGCTCGGTCTGAGATAGAAATCCTGAGCGAGAATCAAAGTCTGTCCCGTCGACGCCTGTACGGGGGAGTTCCTACAAGATTATGATTCGACACGTCGAGTCGACGCGCGTTATGAGACACAGAGCGGTGACAAAACAAGCTCATCACTTGTGGCACATAATGTTAGAGATAAGAACGAAATGGATAACGAGCAGGAATATCCAGACGCTGTAGAAGCCGAGAACAATTATGTGGAAGATTATGTTGTGAATTATGGAACCCCAGAAGTGATTGCAAACAAAATTGCAAACAAATAATTTGCACGCCGAAGGCGGATTTGAACAGCGCAGTTTTAGCAGTAACTGCAAGAGTTATTATGCCATGTTCCGAACGAACATCGAACCGAAGTACCAACACAACAAAGTGGAAATGAACAAAACAGGAAGAACAGCGTATAGACATTAGAGAACAAATTACGCATTTAAAGAGTGGAACCATAACTCAAAAATCAAGTAAATCGAACAAATTAGATCCGAACTTAGATAAGAACAATACCTTAAGATTGAAAGAACGAATCGCCGCCGAACCAATATCTACTATAGAAGCGGCCAATAAAACTCAACGGTAAGAATAATTATAGCAAGTTATTGAATTTACGAGCACATCGACGAGCCTGTCATTCAAGCAACGAACGTGGACGATGTGTCTGTTTGAACAATATCCAAAACAATATTGGGTTTTACAATTACGAACCGCCTACGAACAACGGCAACCCAAACTTCGAGAGAAAGCGCTCCAGTGGAGTTTGGACCGGCGCTTTATCTCCTGAGCACCTAATCAAGGTGACGCGTGGAGAGCTTGATCGCTCTCACCACGAACCTGAAGTCGCGAGCGCCAAAAGAAGAGGTGCTTGCGATACTGCCCGCAGAGGCCGAATACACGGTCGGTGTGCGGCCACTTACGAACGTGCTCATGCATCGTGAGAATGTAGAAACTGTAACGAACCATTTCCTGTTGGGCAGCTCCGCGGGTGTACCCACTACTGTCCCCTGCGTCGAAGCTGACAGGAAAGCCTGGCGCCAGATTCAGGCGCTCTCCGATCCTTTCTGGGCCCGCTGGATCCGAAAATACCTCCCAATGACCACACCGCGCCAACCTCCTGCGGTGGGCGGTTTCGATCCTGGCGGGAGATTACGTGATCGTCGTGGAACCGGCACTGCCCCACAATGTGTGGCCGTGGCCATCACGCGGGATTGTCGAGTGAGTCTACTCCAATCCCGACGACGACGTGAGCAGCGCAGACGTCCGAACGCGCACCCGAGTCTTCAGATGACCTGTGACCCGACTGGCCGCTCTAACCCTTGCAACCAGAGCTGAAGAGGTTCAGCGGGGGGAGAATGTAGACGACCGGCCAGCCGACCAGCGAACCCGGGAACATAACATAGTTTAATTTTAGTAAATAAGTGATTATGTATAAGTTCCCAGTAAATTGTAAATAGTTCAAAGCGAAAGACCGATCCGAAGATCATTTTAAATTGTAAAGAGCTTATTGGGTTATTGGGCATATTGCTCTAAATTGCTAGGTTTATGATTTGCCATTAACAATTGGTATAGCTCATAAACGATGCAGATGGCAACGTCAGGCATTGTTTAAATTTACAAATGCCGAATTCTATAGAGTTATTGGAAAGCGTAATTAAGTTATTGGAAAGCGTCCTTTGCTAAATTCCCGCTTCGGTTATTTTGTATTTTTTATTAATATTGTAACTATGAGACGGAGCGGGGGTAGAGCCCATCTTTGGATATTTAAGGTGGTGCAAAGAAAGCTTAAGCATGATTATTAGTTTGAACCATAGTGAGACGGTTGCTCTGAACCTCAATTGAAAGAACGTTTAAATAGTAAGCAACGTGTGTAGAACGACCGTTGCTCTGAACCGAACCTTATAAGTAGTTGATTATTTTGTTGAACTACTGTGAGCTGAACTGTGCTCTGAACCTTGGTTGAACGAACCAAACTAATTAGAACGCAACGTGATCTGGTGAAAGACCGTTGCCCTGAACCGTAAGTGAACTGAACCTTATTAAATAGTGAACCTGAACCTTTGTGAACTTTATCATAACTGAACCTTTGTTATGTGTGAACTTTTATTATTCGAGAACTTTGATTATTGTGAACCTTTTGATTATTGTGAACTTTTATGTGTTTAGTTTATAATTGTGTATTGTGAATTAAACATAGAACCGAACTTCCGAACCTTTTAATACAGTCCACTGAACCCTTGAACCGAACTTATATATACAGTCCACTGAGCTCTCAGAACGAGAGAGCGAGTGCACGCGCATATGTATGTATGCGTGTGCATCTGAGCTGTCCAAGAGGACCACTGTTGTGCGAGTCGCCTACATCGATGTTTACAGTTAATATTAAATTAGTGCCCTCCTCATTAACCCGAGCTTGGGCAGGCAGACCACAGGTTTTCTATTGCTCTTATAACTTACATGGCTCGTCTGTAATCAGCATTACGACTCAAGAAGTAATTCCGGGGTGCTTCAAGACATCGTTGTTTTCTTGTCAGCCTAGAGGAGGTCCACATTTCAGCCCTGTAGTTCTGGGCTCTCAAGAATAAGACTACGGTATCCCCTGCCTGTCGTAAAAGGCGACTGAAAGGGGCCTCGGGTTCACTGGGCGACAAGGGTGGGGGCCTGAGTCGTCCACCAAAGTGGACCCGGGAAGAAGGCGACATCGGCTGGCCCGTGTCGCCTTGCGCTGCGAGGGCACAGGGGAGGGGTAACCTCCCGCCCCGGGACGTGCTCTCCTTAAGCCCAGTGCAGAGAGCCTCCGGTGCGTTCCACTCGTCATGCACCGAGGAAAGGGCCACCGGGGAGGTTTTAGTGGGTAAGAACCCCACATAACCGCCCGCCTTCCCCCTAGAAGGCGGGGTATCTTTGTGAAGATTTCCTCCCCGCCAACAAAAAAAAAAGGTCCACATACTATAACCGCTAAAACACGTCTAACGCAAGTCATGTCCAGCACACATATTTATTATCTTTACTGTTTTACTGTACACTGCGCGAAATTCCTGCTACCAATCTGATCCAATATCAAGATCGGGCCATAGACAGAAACATAAGTAAAGCTAGAGACAAACATCGATTGAATTGTATCGGCATATTTGAAGGTGGTCATTGTGTATGATGTTAACAAATAACATCAATCGTAGTATTGGAGTGGCAGCGGCACGCCATTGACAAGCGATAATGGTACAACTGTACTTAGCAGATTAGTAAAACTGGCAAAATCAACTGCTGCGATTTACTCTCACGATAATTTTGACACAATTGGTTTAGCAGTCTCGGAAACCTGAGAGGTAGATTCACGGACTTACAACTCACACGACTTACGTCAGTGTAGGAGCTTATCTAGCTCCGGATGCGTGCAACACGCGACCGGGTAAACTATAATTGGATTTTCTACTTATTCTTTTTCACGTTACTTTGTGTTGCCAGTTGGGAAGAATTCACAAATCTTTGCTAGCTACAGCCTATGTATATGTCCACTGTTGGGCACAGGCCTTCACTGTAAAGAGAGTAGAAGGACATAGTCCGTCATCATATACCGTCCGTCATAGTCGTCAGCGTGACGACCGCAAGTATATTTTCAAGCAAAAGCAAAAACGCTAAAGGGTTGCTAAATGTTAACTAACTAACTGAATAAATGTTTTCAGCGCCAACCGCTCTCCGTTGCCAACAAGCCTCATGTCATGTGTCGTAAGACTAAAGTTGGGTAATAATAGGCCGTAATTTTTATGATACAATAAAAAAGATATTGAAAGGGATCTGAATTTAATTTCGCATCAAATAACGTTACAAATAATTTTTCTACCACTTAACATAAGGTAATATAAGCTCCGAATAATGGCATTTTATAGTAGCTAGATAATAAATACATTTCTCTGGGTGTATGCAATTTGAATAATAATTTTAGTATAGTGAATTTTTGTTCATTATTTAATAATAAATTAAGAAATAAAATAAAATAAAATAAATTACGGAAAATGAGAAGTTATTGAAGGAGTTGGTCGATTAAAATAGGTGGTGCCCGCCACTGACCGATATTTTAGAATGTGCTCTAGAGTAAACAAAGGTTGGGAACCCTGGGTTAAGGGATGTGGGTGCTTATTTATGCAACGGACTTCAAAAAGGCTTCAAAAATTCGGCTGTATGTTACCTCATAACTTTCGACTGGGTGAACTGATTTTGATGGTTCTTTTTAAAATGGTGATTCCCTTGTGGTCCAATTCCGTCAATTTTTTTTATAGTTTCTAAGCAAGTGCTTGACTACGATTTTGGTGAAAGTTTGGTTAGGTTCTGATTAATTCGATTTCGTATTATTGCTACGTTAATCCGGAAACGTTTGATTTGATTTGAAGTTCAAAAATTGCAATTCTCAACTGCGACGTGTCGGAAATACCATCTATTATGTATTGTATCGCGACATAATCTGGGAATTTGCCACGTTTTCCCAACTCCTTCATTATCAACATGTACTGATAGTAGGTTTCATTTGCACGTTTTTTTCGACTAGACATAATTTCGTGCATTTGTTTAGAATTCACAGACTCGGGAAATTCTTTGCACAGCGCAATCTTGAGGTCGTCGAATGATTTGAAAGTCTTCCGTTCTAAGCCATAGCCCCGCCGTTCCAGCTAATGATCGACGTGCTATTATTAGTTTTTGATGCTCCGTCCATTCGAATATTTCGGCATTGTCTTCAATGTCGGATGCCCATTTCGAAGATGAGTACGTCATGTCATCTCCGGTGAATTTTGCAACAGAGTCGAACATTCCGGATTCGCATCGACTCGTGCCACCATACGCCGCCGTGTTCAACGATTCAAAAGAGTCTTCCTCTGCCATCGTAATATCGTCGCGTCGTAACGATAATCTGAATTTCTTCGTAATTCGTCGTGTTGGCCCGACTTTTTCACCTCGTGTACTCGTTTGAGGTTATGTCGCCGGCGCCCGTCGTTTGCTTCGTAACGTCGTTCACTTTACTCAGACTCACAACCCCTTTATCCCGTTATCCCGGACGAGAATTTGTAGGGGGGGGAGCAGTCTGAATAAATAAAAATTTGTAGAAAATAGTGGCTCGGAAAACTTCTTTTATTTCACCTTAATTTTATATCACTTCGTGTCCACGTAACTCCAATCGTAATGTAATCTCACTTAATGTCGTCCATCTTTCTTATATATCTTTTATTCCCAATCACTCGCCATTCGTTCACTCATCTTCATTCTCACATTCGGATACATCTTTCATACTTTCATGTTGATCGGATACAACTTACAAGTTTTTTTTTCCTATATATATATATATATATATATATATATATATATATATATATATATATATATATATATATATATATATATATATATATATATATATATATATATATATATATGTCTATGTCGATTTGTTAATCTCGTACATAATGATATATAATTAATCATTATAAAATGACCAAAAATTTAAATAGTAGATTACGGTTTTTGGAACAATGACAATTGAATTATAATAAGTTGATTTCATAGTGAAATGTCATTGGCAAATTAACAGAGTCGGTTGTAATGACTTATTTCTAGAAAGGGTTAAGGCAGAGGTTTCCAACCTCAGCCCTGTAGTTCTGGGCTCTCAAGAATAAGACTACCTGCGACCCTGCCTGTCGTAGAAGGCGATTAAAAGGGGCCTCGGGTTCACTGGGCGACAAGGGTGGGGGCCTGACTCGTCCACCAAGGTGGACCCTTGAAGAAGGCGACAGCGGCTGGCACGTGTCGCCTTGCGCTGCGAGGGCACAGGGGGGGAGGGAGTAACCTCTCCCTGCGGGACGTGCTGTCCTTGAGCACAGTGCAGAGGGGCTCCGGTGCGTTCCACGTTGAGGAAAGGGCCACCGGGGAGGTTTTAGTAGGTCCCGCCTTCTGGGGGGTATCCTTATGAAGATTTTCTCCCCGTCAACAAAAAAAAAAAAGAGGTTCCCAACCTCGTGCCCGCGGACACCATGGCGCCAATAGTGATCGATTCGACACAGAATGATTTTTTTCTTAAACATTAATTAAAAATGTGAATTATAAACTACGTTCTGTAAATACATTTCTCTGGGTGTATGCAATTTGAATAATAATTTTTGTATGGTGAAACATTTTTGTTCATTATTTAATAATAAATTATCATCATCATCATTATCAGCCTGTGTCTATCCACTGCTGGAAATAGGCCTTCCCAATGCCTTCCACCATATACGATCCTCCGCTTTCCGCATCCAGCCACTTCCGGCTATCCTTGCAAGGTCGTCGGTCCATCTGAGGAGGGCGCCCTACGCTTCTCCGACCCATGCGCGGCCTCCATTCCAAGATTTTCCTCCCCATCTGCCGTCACTGACTCGATAGATGTGGCCGGCCCACTGCCACTTCAACTTGCTAACTTTAAGAGCTATGTCGACCACCTTTGTTCTCCGTCGAATTTCTTCGTTTCGGATTCTATCCCTTAGAGATCCCTTTAATAAGTTATGAATATAATAAAATAAATGAAGGGGAAAATGAGAAGTTATGGAAGGAGTCGGTCGATTAAAAATAGGCGGTGCCCGCCACTCGACTGATATTTTAAAATGTGCTCTAGAGTAAACAAAAGTTGGGAATCCCTGGGTTAAGGGATGTGGGTGCTTATTTATCAACGGACTTCAAAAAAGGCTTCGGCTGTATGTTACCTCATAACTTTCGACTGGGTGAACTGATTTTGATGGTTCCTTTTTTAAACTGGTGATTCCCATGTGGTCCAATTCTGACAATGGTATCCATGAGAAAACCATTTAAGTGTCATAAGATTTGCATCAAGTATGTGTGCAACAAATGTACCAATAAATCAATCTCACGCCAACCGATATCTTTAGTTCATATTTTACTGGAAAGAATATCTATTTATGTATATGTAAATGTATACTTATTTATTTATATAATAGTTTTAAAACGCTATTTTTAGCGGCACTACCCTTAGCCTGCTCTTAACCACTAAAGGTTAGCTGGAAAAAAATGCTAAAAAGCATTAAGTTCGCCTTTGTACATGTTATTTGGTGCAATAAAGGATTTATCTATCTATCTATCTATCTACTTTAAGAGTATATTGATGAAAGTTTGGTTAGGTTCTGATTAATTCGATTTCGTATTATTGCTACGATAATCCGGAAACACAAAGAGGGCGTCCGCGCGTAATAATAGTCTTTCACGTTTGATTTGATTTGAAGTTCAAAAAATGCAATTCTCCGAAAAAATTGACTGCGACGTGACGGAAATACGAGTAAGTTTGCCGTCTTCTGGTGAGATATATCGTGCCTTTGTTCTAAGGGGGTGTTTCGTCGTAGTCTAAGCGAAGGTTAGCTATGTAGAAATTAGTCTATTCCGTGCGTCTTCTGCTTGCACCAAAACAATAATACGGTAGTTGACAAAATAACTTCTCTACTAAGAACCGCGCTGACATATCAATGTTTGCATAAAAAATGACGCATTTTTTCATAATATTTAAATATTTCCCAACCCTTGGTTTATTATAAGGGCGGTACAATTAATTACCTCCGTAACAGCAGTGGAGTTGTAAAACTTTAAGACTAATGGTGTGGAGCGGAAACTTTTGCTAAACAAATTAAATTTACAGGTAATACAGAGGTATGCCTTTAATTTTAACAAACACGGGCACAATATTACACAAAATTTAAACCCACGTTTGTTCTAAGTATTATAAATTCGGAATAAATATATCAATTATGGTGTAAGGTAAGCTTAAGATATTACTTACGTCTTTAGGTAGTCCCGGGCACCGGTGAAAATCATTTTTTTTTTTTTTTTTGTTAACGGGGAGGAAATCTTCAAAAAGATACCCCGCCTTCTGGGGGGAAGGCGGCGGTTATGTGGGGTTTTTACCCACTAAAACCTCCCCGGTGGCCCTTTCCTCGGTGCATGACGAGGGGCTCCGGGATCTCCAGTGGAACGCACCGGAGCCCCTCTGCACTGTGCTCAAGGAGAGCACGTCCCGGGAGGATTCTCCCTCCCCCCCTGTGCCCTCATAGTGCAAGGCTACACGGGCCAGCCGATGTCGCCTTCTTCCCGGGTCCACCTTAGCGGACGACAAAGGCCCCCACCCTTATCGCCCAGTGAACGACAGGCAGGGGATACCGTAGTCTTATTCTTGAGAGCCCAGAACTACAGGGCTGCGGGCCGGTCTGCCACCGGCCCGCCTGCGCTCATCTCCGAACGGGATCGGCCCTCTCCCGATCCTTAAATTCTGCGGTCTCCTTCTGGGTCATTACTGACTCGCAGAAGGAGACCAGCGCCTTCCATTTAGATCTCCCCACCAGCGCAGCCGCTACTGCCGCCGGCGGGGAGAGGTCTTGCCCGATATGCTGGACCAGGATCCGCCGCTCCGCCTCCCACGCGGGGCACACGGCTAGTGTGTGCTGCGCGGAATCCCGGTCACAGCCACAATGGTGGCATTGCGCGGTCGGTTCGCGCCCTATCCTGTTCAGGTACTCGCCGAAGCACCCGTGCCCGGTGAGTACCTGTGTCAGGCGGTAACCGGTGAAAATCAGCGCTGTCGCATCGTTGTGACAGCATATGCTGAGACGGTGTCCGATATTGGCATCAAATTTTTTGTATTATTTGGCCGTATAACTTTAACTATGTTTTGTCTATTTTTCATTTTTTTTTAATGTGTGTTATATTCAGTCTGTGATGTGTTTTTGTATTGTGATGCCAATAAATAAATGTCTATGTCTATGTGTACTCTACAGCCCTGTAGTTCTGGACTCTCAAGAATCAGACTACGGTATCCTCTGCTTGCAATGCCACCATTGTGGCTGTGACCGGGATTCCGCGCAGCACACGCTAGCCGTGTGCCCCGCAAGGGAGGCGGAGCGACAGATGCTGGTCCAGCATATCGGGCAAGACCTCAGTAGCGGCTGCGCTGGCGAGGAAATCTAAATGGAAGACGCTGGTCTCCTTCTGTGAGTCAGTAATGACGCAGAAATAGACCGCTGAACGGGATCATGAGAGGGCCGACCCCATTCGGAGTTGGCGCAGGCAGGCTGGTCCGCAGCCCTGTAATTCTGGGCTCTCAAGAAAAAGACTACGGTATCCCCTGCCTGTCGTAGAAGGCGACTAAAAGGCGCCTAGGGTTCACTGGGCGACAAGGGTGGGGGCCTTCCGATATGGTGGACCCGGGAAGAAGGCGACATCGGCTGACCCGTGTCGCCTTGCACTGCGAGGGCACAGCCACCATTGTGAGTGTGACCGGGATTCGGCGCAGCACACGCTAGCCGTGTGCCCCGCGTGGGAGGCAGAGCGACAGATCCTGCTCCAGCATATCGGGCAAGACCTCAGAAGCGGCTGCGCTGGCGGGGAAATCTAAATAGAAGACGCTGGTCACGCGTCATTACTGACTCAGTTCTGGGCTCTCACGAATAAGACTACGGTATCCCCTGCCTGTCATAGACGGCGACTAAAAGGGGCGACAAGGGTGGGGGCCTTTATCGTTCGCCAAGGTGGACCTGGGAAGCAGGCGACATCGGCAGGCTCGTGTCGCGTTGCACTGCGAGGGCACAGGAGGAGGGAGCAACCTCTCCCACGGGACGTGCTCTCCTAAGAGCACAGTGCAGAGGAGCTCCGGTGGATTCCTCTGGAGATCCCGGAGTCCCTTACCATGCACCGACGAAGGGCCACCGGGGAGGTTTAATGGATAAAAACCTACATAACCGCCGCCTTCCCCCCTGAAGAAGGGGTATCTTTTTGAAGATTTCCTCCCGGTTAACAAAAAAAAGATGACTCTAAGTAATGTATGACATTCAGGATTTGTACATGCATGATGTGATAAGACATTGTGAATTGAGCTTTGATTATCCTTGGCCTCAGGGAAGACGAGACTTGAAAGTTTATATGTATCAATAATGGTTCAGGGACGTCGTGTTGAGCTGAGAACGACCCGAACCCGATACGCGGTTTGTTATCCCCGGGGACGCAGGGGAAGTTTCCTTTCCATACGCAAAATCGCTTAAAGGGAAATCTTCTAAAATATTTTGAGAACATTTTACTTACGGTGCGATACTGTACAATATGCTATATTTATAATAACTAGTACCTAGATAATCGGTTTTTGTTTTTTCTCGTATATATACTTGTCAAAAGTATTTTTTTTGTACTCAATAAAGGGATGTTCATGCAAAAAATATATCGATACATTTTTCGATATAATATATCGCGAAACTATGCGATCTATTGTTTAAATAATGGTTGTCAAATATCTCCCTTCCGCCTTTTTGTCTTTTGAATTTCGCGGCTATGTACAAAGCGCTACAGAGCTCGTATCTAGCAATACTATACATAATTTGAAAGGTCTTGACATAACCTACAAAACGACGCTATGCATAATTAGTTTGGATATTGCGTTCAACAGTTATAGACGTGTAAACATGGAGTTCACTAACGCCGAAATTCGCGCTATTTTAAAGTTTTCCTTCGTTAAAGGCAAATCCGCTAGAGAAACGTTCCGTGAGATTAATGGTGTTTTGGGGGATGGTACTCTATCACTTCGAACCACGGAGGAATGGTTTCGACGATTCAAAGCCGGTGAAAACGACACCATGGATAAGCCAGCCGGCGGAAGACCTGTGACGACAAATACCGATCAAATCATGGACTACATCGAGTTAGACCGGCATGTGGCATCTCGTGACATCGCCCAGGAGATGGGAGTTAGTCACCAAACCATTTTAAACCATCTGCAGAAGGCTGGATACAAAAAAAAGCTTGATGTTTGGGTGCCGCATGACACAAAAGGCGGAAGGGAGATATTTGACAACCTATTATATCGATATTTTCAATATTAATTTATAGATATTTTTATATAAGTAGCTCAAAAAAGATTATAATTTTTTTCAACTAATAATGCCATCGCCGAGTGTAGTAACATATATACGATATTTGGTTATCGGATGAAATATATCGATATAAATATCGATCGCCTACTCAACAATTCTATTCGCTTCATCTTTGGCATACGCAAGTACGACCATATTTCTATCTTTCGCTCTCAGCTTAAGTGGCTTCCAATGTCTGATCGACGATCCTTCAGAACACTTTGTACATTATTTTCTATTTTACGTGATCCATTTGCACCTGAATACTTGAAATGTAAATTTCAGTATCAGGGTCACACGACCGTTGTCTTCGTTCCACTGATAGTAATTTCCTCCATATTTCTTCCTGCCATACTGATTTTATGCATAAATCTTTTACCTTTAACGCAATAAGACTGGAATGCGCTGCCAACAAATGTACGTACAGCTGGAACTAAATCTACTTTCAAACATTTACTATGGAAGCTTTACCTAAGCAAGGAATAGTTTGACAATTGCTGTCCCTATCCATCTATAATTATATATATGTATTTATATATGTATCTATTTATTATTATATATAATTATTATGTTTATATATTTAATTTATTTATAAGTAGGTATGTATATTATATATGCATGCATTTATTATAGTGTTCTTTTATTTATTATTTTCTCACATAGCTTGCACCCGTTACTTTGTCTCTACACAACCCCAAGGTAGACTGGCAGAGAATG
The DNA here is from genome assembly GCA_029286785.1 of Meandrusa payeni. NCBI lineage: Eukaryota > Metazoa > Arthropoda > Insecta > Lepidoptera > Papilionidae > Meandrusa > Meandrusa payeni. The sequence continues at coordinate 3,560,170 of JAGSMX010000016.1, read as the reverse complement.
CCTACTGGCATTAAGTCCGCCTATTTGTACCTTTTTTTGTATAGTGTACAAATAAAGAATAAATAAATTAAATAAATAAATATTAAGTGATTCGAAAATAACGGATTGAAGCGATATATCGCGTTCATATATCGATATTTTATGTAATGTCGATATATATCGTGTACTCCTAAATAAAGAGTAATTACAGACTTGTGTCCATACTCTTTTATAAAGTACTTTGATTGTTTACTTTGTTTTGTTAAGACGACGTTTTGTTAAGCTATCTCTACAGCCACCACAGTGCTTTCATGTTATTATTATTATTTTATTTATTTTGAATCCTTAGGTTAAGTTTTTATAATATTTATATAAAAAGTAAAATACACAAAAATATCATACAAAATACAAAAACATTATAAAACCTAACCTAGTGTGTGCCACCGGCAACGAAGCAGGGCTCAAGCAACCGGCGGTTAGGGCGACATAGAGAGAAACCTCCTGACGATGCGTGCCGTGTCCAGGAGTACTGCCTTATGTATCTGACCCTTGACCCAGCCATCTAGCGAAAGTCTCTTAAGATGTTGTTCGAGACTTTTCGCTATGAGACCGTCGACCGACGACTATCGGGACAATGATCGTCGAATCCACATCCCACATGGTGGTCACGTCGTGAGCTAAGTCGAGGCACTTTGTGATTTTTTCCCTTTCGGCCTTCACAAGGTTCTCGTCGTGTGGGATGGTTTAAATATTATTATTATCTTAAGTAGAGATCTTAATGTTGCTGTCTGACCCGACCTCAGAGGGAGCTGGTGGATAGCCACACACATTATTGATAACTTTCTTTCTCGTTTCATGCGACGGATGTGTGTGTAGGTTAGGGTATGATGGAGCTGACATGCCCAAAAGGGCAAAAGTCCCCAATAAATAAAGACAAAAAATCTTTATTAGAGGATTACGAGTGCGTACTACCATCCGGTATTGGATTTCCAATTAACATCAGGTGGAATCGCAGCATTTCACCCATTGGGGTGGACAAATACAGTGAGTTTATTAGGTCCCATATGAGACAGGGCTTTTTTGGCCAATCTGTGTAGTATGTCAAAAAAAAATGTTCGGTCGAATGTTTGTATTTGTTTTATATGAATGTACTTTTACTTTACAGAAAAAGGGATTTTTATATAGAATCTTATTTGTACAAATTTAACTTAATTATATATGATAATAACAAATCTTACCAGATTAAAAAATGCTTAGCATTCCTAAGTCAACGTCAAACGGCTACACTGTCTTGGATTACCGAGACTGGATTTCTTATAGGAATTCGAATTTCTATTTCTCATTTGAAGCATTGTGTGGCCATTAAACGGTCTTAAAGCCGACTTAGTAAACTTCTTTATGCCCGTGGGGAGTTTTGATGTAAAACTTCTTTACGCACCCTTAATTTGGCTTACTCTTAACTTACTTCAAGTTGGGAGAAATTAAAAATTATACACATGGCCCCCCTAACCCTTTTTTTGTTGACGGAGGGGAAATCTTCAACAAGATACCCCGCCTTCCCCCCAGAAAGTCAAGTTATGCGGGGTTTTTACCCACTAAAACCCCTCTGCTGGCCCTTCCTCGGTGCATAGTGAGGGGCTCCGGATCTCCAGAGGAACGCACGCAAGCCCCTCTGCACTGTGCTCTTCGGAGAACACGTCCCGGGGGAGATTAATCCCTTCCCCCCCCCCCTGTGCCCACGCAGTGCAAGGCGACACGGTATTACCGTAGTCTTATTTTACGAGACCATAGCTACAGGGCCCCCCTAACCCACATCAACGCGCTCTATATTTTTTGGGCCCCTTAACGCCCCCCTCTAGATTTCAAACGCCCTCAATGCGGCGTTATCGCCCAATTTGAGAAATTTATAGGGCATCGCTGATATTTATTGAAATAACCTTTACCCGCTATTTTCGTGGCCACAGTTAGTACTTTGTAAGCTGCTTTATTGAATTCAGTCGCGGTGTCTCCGCTGACGATTACGACAGTTATATGTCGGCGCAACTCCATATTGGATTTTTTTAGTACACAACTAGAACTGATATCAAAAAGTGCTCAAAGTGGCTGAAGTTTTCGCTTCGAAAAGGGGAAGTGGTTTTAAATAATACTGACCTTTAGGACTCTTTTTCTCACCTCTAACTATTTTTAACCGACTTCAAAAAGATTTCGAGTTTATTCAATTCGTCTGTGTGTTTTTTTTATTTTTGTCACCTCGTCATAACTTTCGTCTTAGCGAATTGATTTTGATTATTCCGTTTTTATTTGGAAACTGGTGATTATTATGTGTCACCTGAAATCGGACCAGCCTAACTTAAGCTTTCAAATTTAAAAAAATGCAAACGAATGTCCTGTTTTTGAAGTCGGTTAAAAATCGAAACGTGGACGTTACAATGAAATGACCATTTCCTTCGAGTCTCATCTGTCCACGTCCCACTTTAAAAGGAATGGAAGTACAACATGTTCTTTTGACATTTCGCAGTTACGCGTTTTGAATTTTGATCGGACTACCCACTCGATGTACGTCCCACAGTCTCTTTGACGTTAAAATGTCCGTTCTTGGAATACAGTTTTAGTGACGAAAGCTTTTCATTGACAAAATTATTTTCAAGAAAAACTTGTGCGTGGATAGTTTTTTTATGACGAACTACACAGATTGGTCAGAGAAGCTTGACTGGTTTACCGGATTGAGAGGTGGCATAGCTCTTAGGTCGCTTAGCCTGAACCTCTATTGCTAGTAACTCGACACAAGGGTCCCCTCGGTGAGGGGTAACCTCGGCTTGGACGGTTAAAGTAACCGCGACGGTACAATAAAAGCTACGGGCGAGAGAAGCTCAGGGGTTTTCTTTGTACAATAAACAAGATATCGTTGGTTATTGTACCAACAACACCGTCATCTACGGATTACTAGATTAAAGACACAGAGATAGGATTATATTAATAATAGAAAATAAGAAAAAAGCAGTCAAAAAGGAAAATAGTTAAGATATAGATAAAATCTCTTGTACCGCTTTTCTAGATTTGAAAGGAGTTGAGCCAAAATATTGTTAAGTTATTGTTATATAATTCCATGGTACGATTAGGAGGTGCGCGTGCGCCTGCGCTTGTTTTATTTGACTAAATAGCAATAAGTTTATGTAAATGAAGCTCACAAATGCGTACAAAAACTTAAAACACCGACAAAGATAATTCATTGGTACAAACCGACGGATTCGAACTCGAGGCCGCTAATTGAAAATCGTGTCGATTAACTTTTTATGGGGTATAAACTAGTGCTTGACCACGATCCCACCTAAAGTTAATAATGAAACCTGATGGTGCCTATTCATTCTACTCTTGGAGGCTCCACGTCGTACTTGAACGGAAAGACTGATGCCGGTTTTTATGACGAACTACACAGATTGGCCAGAGGCTGGCTTTGACTGCTTCACCGGATTGAGAGGTGGCACAGCTCTTAGGTCGCTTAGCCTGAACCTTTATTTCTAGTAACTCGACACAAGGGTCACCCCGGTGTCTGATGCCGGCAACTTATTCCACTCCTTTGCTGTACGCACGATGACCGAGGACACAAATCGCTTCGTTCGGACGCGCGGTACATCGCCTACGAAAGGGTGGAGACCCGTCGAATGTCTAAACGTCCGTAGGTAGAACGGCGATGGGGCAAATAACTGGTGTAATTCCTGTGCATGCTCTGCAAAATGTAATCTGTAAAACACCGAAAGGCTGGTCACCTTGCGCCTGTGCTCAAGAATATCTAAATGTAGGTATTGCTCACCTATTTACTTAGCTACTATACTATCACTGTGTTACGTTCTACGTGCGTATATTTTTTTTTGTTGACGGGGAGGAAATCTTCAGAAAGATACCCCGCCTTCTGGGCGGCTGCGGTTATGTGGGGTTCTTATCCATTAAAACCTCCCCGGTGGCCCTTTCCATGACGAGGAGCTCCGGGATCTCAACGTGGAACGCTCCCCTGCACTGTGCTCAAGGAGAGCACGTCCCGGGGGGGGGGAGGTTACTCTCTCCCCCCCTGTGCCCTCGCAGCGCAAAGCGACACGGGCCAGCCGATGTCGCCTTCTTCCCGGGTCCACTTTGGTGGACGACTCAGGCCCCACCCTTGTCGCCCAGTGAACCCGAGGCCCCTTTTAGTCGCCTTCTACGACAGGCAGGGGATACCGTAGTCTTATTCTTGAGAGCCCAGAACTACAGGGCTGACGTGCGTATATCTGTACTATCTATTACATGTATGCAATCGAATGTAGATAATATACACTAAGTTCTATTGACAATCATGTAATAAAACGACATCTGTTGAGTAAAAATTACAACTAAAGCTTAACGCCGATAGATGTCGCTGTTTTAAACATTATTAAAAATTCTTTATTAATTAAGTCTATTAAGATAATGATAAAATAGCAGAAACATTTTCGGAATTAAACTCTTAATTGGATTTAAATTGTGAAATTTACCACACCACGTGTGACAGGGAACATATGTGAATATAATTACTATTAAAACATTTTCGACTTCTATTTTAAAGTTCGAACGATGAAACGGAACGTGACGTGATTCTGATTGTAACCGCAGAGTAGTTTGTGACTTTGTGTATATTTGATTATAACCTCTAAAGTGTAATTTATTTATTTATCTTTTTATACGTATATATCTTTTTATACGTAATATATTTACGTCATTAAAAGAGTAAGATTTTCAAAAAATCGCTATATCTTATGCAACTTTTGTATGATAAATATTGCCAGATACATGTGTGAAGATCGTGGGTCTTGCGCATTATGTTTTAATGCATTATTTGTTTCTTAAATATGTACCTTATCATTGGACGTTAGAGTTGAATCTTCTTTAATACTGTTTCAACGTTATTTACGAGCGATTCAATCGATAGATTAAATAGATAAGAACATATCAGTCGATATAAAATCGATCAGATTTTGCAATACAATAATATACTAGTATTATTCGCTTACTTAGATTCACACAGGCTTTTCCGTTTCTGTATATTTTATTTATACGAATGTGTAATTATTGGCTACCATTATGTTAGCTTTAGAGTTATCTGTGGTGTTATTATTTGGAGTAATTCTCAACAACGAAGCAGCAAGGATTTTAGCAATATATCCGTGTCCTTCAATCAGTCACCAAGTTGTGTTTCGACCGTTGACTTTGGAGCTACTCAAACGCGGTCATCTAGTGACACTAGTGACATCGGACCCTATGTTTCCTAAAGGCGGTGCTCCAGTCAATCTCACTGAAATCGACGTTCACGATGTGACATATGGAATTGGGAAGAATATCACCACATCTGTTATTACTGGAAGCAAATCGGATTTATTAAAACAAGCATACGTCGTAAAGGATTTAATACTAACCGTAACTAAAGAAGTAGTACAAACAAAGGATTTCCAAGAGATACTTAGTAAGAATAAAACATTGCGTTATGATTTGATATTCATTGAAGCACTGTTTACACCTATTTTGGGAATAGCGTCTATATTTAAAGCGCCAATTGTATTGATGAGCTCTTTTGGACCGTTTGTCGGTAGTTATGAAATAATGGGAGCACCAAATCGTCCATTATTATATCACAATATGTACAGTCAAAGGCTTTATAATCTAACATTATGGGAAAAAATAACTGAATTGTACAATCAACTGCAAATTAATTTTATGTATTATCAAACGGAGAGAAACATGAACGAGCTATTGAGAAAACTTTTCGGTTCTGAAACACCACCTTTAAGTATATTGAAAGATTACGTTGATATGCTATTGGTGAACATTCACCCGATTTGGGAGGGAAACTATCCGGTACCACAAAATGTAATTCACATGGGTGGATTACATCAGAAGCCACCGAAACCGTTACCAAAGGTATGTATGTACTATTTTTCGTGTCGATCCCTCATGTCTGAGGATCGTGGTCACCATCAGGGTTGCATCTGGAGCGGACGATTTGCCTCCACCGGCTTCTGTCCAGCGCGTCTCTTACAGCACTGTAAAATTTGGAGGACGACGAGTCTTTTACCTGATCGGACCACCTTGTTGGTGAACGGCCGCGAGATCTTTTTCCTGCGGTGTTCCCAACTACGATCAGTTTATCTAGACATTCGTCGCCTCTGCGCATTGTGTATCCGAAATATGCCAGGATTCGTTGTCGGCATATGGTAGACAAACGAGTCTTAATTTGTAGTTGGCTTAGGATAGATGCATTGGTGCGTTTCGCAGTCCAGGGTATCCTTAACATACGTCTCCAGCACCACATCTCGAATGCATCAATACTTTGCCTCTCTCTGGCTGAGATTGTCCACGTTTCCACTCCAATGTATGTACAATGTATTTTAAAAAAAGAAAGTGTGTGCGTATGTTCCATGTTGGCTCCGAAACTGCTGGACGGTTTTAAATAAAACTTTCAGGGAATATTCATATTGACCTGGCGAGTAATCCTGTAAAGTGTGGTAACGATTTGAACGACGTTTGGACTGTCGATACGTCGTACTTTTATTTCTGACATTAACTTGAGCCAGATATGTTTTTGTATTAATGATAAGAATGATATTGTATTTACTTATATTTACATGGGGAGAGGATAGAAGAGAATGAATACGGAGAGAAACGAGTCATTTAATATATTGTGATAGTTATATTAAATATTTAATAATGTAAGTTTATTATTTAAATAAAATAAAGCAAAATCTAGCCTGGCCAAGCGGGTGGGGTACGCCAGTGTATTATCTTACCAGATTAATGAAAAATGAACCGTCAATAGCCTGTTAAGTCAAGTGACAGCTTAGGGTTCGGTCTGCGAATCGTAATGTCGTTCGAAATCACCATTCGACTGTTGACGTGAACCATACATAAGCCTAAGCTTATTTGGAATGGTTAACAACAATGTTAATAATATAACATTCACTCACTCATTCATACTTATACTGTGAAGTTTAAAGTCTTAGAAAAATCAGGACAACACGAAAAAACGATTAGAATTATAATTACGAGTAAAAACAAAAACCGAATTCAAATCTAACCAAACGTGACGGATCAAACATCATAGTTATATTACTAAGCTTAAAGTTAACATATGGATTACCGTTTTAGAAAAACAAATGCCCGAGTAAATAACTGTAGATATTTTGAAATTGGAATTCCTAACCAAAGAGGAGATATTTGAGATCAAAGTGGCCAGTATTTTTTTTATATGAAAGTAGCAAACGAGCATACGGCTCACCTGATCTTAAGTGATCACCGTCGCCCATGAACATCCACAGCACCAGAGGAGCTGTAAGTGCGTTGCCGACCTTTGAGATAGGAATAGGCTCGTTTCCTAAATCGTAAACGTTCGGAAATACCGCTGGCGATATTTGATTCCACAAGTTGACAGTGCGTGGGAGAAAGTTACGCGAAAAACGTACAGTCATTGAACGCCAACCGTCAAGATGGTGGCGGTGGAATTTGGAATTCTGCCGAGATGTGCGGTAATGTAAATCGGTAGCTGGGATGATTCCGAACAATTCCTCAGAACACACGATACAGGATGCAAAGAGAACCGACATCTCTTCGCAGACTCAGAGGGTCGAGTCGATCGGAAAGACCCTGACTATTCGAGCAGCTCTACGTTGTACACGGTCAAACGGAACAAGTTTGTATTGGGGAGCCCCGGCCCAGAGATGCGAACAGTATTCCATATGAGGCCGTACTTGTGCCTTGTAAAGTTGCAGACGGTGGACAGGCGTGAAATACTGTCTCGCTCTACTGAGTATGCCAAGTTTTTTGGAGGTCAATTTGGCTTTGCCTTCCAAGTGACCACGAAACTGAATGACACTCGATATATTGACGACACGCCCATTTTAATATGTAAGAACCTAATATTTATTCTTTTCCTAACTTTGTATTTTAGTGTTACATCTTCTTTAATACTGTTGTAAATGTTAATTGGATATTTTTGATTTAAGTGATATAGTCATTTAGATAAGGAAACAATCGTTAGCTATATAAAATCAGAGCGTTACAATAATTGAATATAACAGTTTTATTCGACTACGCAGAAAGTGTTTCAATTGTCATGTATCGTAGATATTGACAAATAGACTTCATTATGTTAGCTATACAGTTATTTGTGATTTTAGTGTTCGGAATATTCAGTAATGAAGCGGCAAGAATTCTAGCAATATATCCGTGTCCTTCAGTCAGTCACCAAATTGTGTTTCGACCGTTGACTTTGGAACTAATCAAACGTGGTCATCATGTAACAGTGGTGACTACGGACCCTATGTTCACTAAAGACGGTGCTCCTGAAAATCTCACCGAAATCGATGTACACGATGTACTATATGAAGTTGGAAATAAAGTTTCGATAGCTGCCGTTACTGGACTCAAATCTGATTTATTGAAGCAAGCTTACGCCATAAAAGAACTGATAGTTACCGGATCTGAAGTTGTGCTTAAAACAAAAGAATTTCAAGAAATACTTAGTAAGAATAAAACATTGGGTTATGATTTAATATTCATAGAAGCAATGTTTATTCCTATTTTGGGTCTAGCTCATGTATTTAAAGCACCAGCTGTATTAATAAGTTCCTTTGGACCATCAGTTAGTAGTTATCCAATAATGGGAGCACCAAATCAACCGTTATTGTATCACACTTTGTATAGTCAAAGGCTTTATAACTTGACTTTATGGGAAAAATTTAATGAACTGTGCAATCATTTTCGAATTCGTTTCATGTATTATTATAGCGAGAGAAACATGGACGAAATGTTGAAAAAAATACTTGGTCCTGAAATTCCACCTATTAATACCTTGAAAGACTATGTTGACATGCTCTTTGTAAACCTTCATCCAATTTGGGAGGGTAACTATCCTGTACCACCAAATGTTATTCACATGGGAGGATTACACCAGAAGCCACCGAAATCGTTGCCAAAGGTATCTATTAACTTAAATTTAAATAAGATGCAGTCCTTAATAAGAAAGCTTTGGATCGATCCGTGGTTAATCTGTAAATCTCACAACTTAATTTAAGGAAATTGTCTCTTTAAAATTTTGAAATTTTGGAAATTGTAATTTTTGACTCTTCCGACTAGAAAGGCCAACTTCTGGTCTAGAGAGATGGCCCGACAGATGTTCCCTTCCAGAGGCCTATGTCAGTTGCTGGTAATAGAGTCAGAGCTCCAAGAGCTTAACCAATTCTAAGCGCTGTGTTATCGATAGCCTTGATTCTAACAAAGAGCATCAGGCTCCAGCGTGGTTCGATTTGAATTTGGACTAATTCTGACTTGAAATTTGCATTAAGTATGTACGCGACAAAAGTACGATAAATCGTTATCACGCCATCCGATTTATTTTTTTACTGGAAGATTAGTTTGATGAGTTTTCTATGTTAATTCGAAAATACGAAGTGTTCGTCCGCGCCTAATAACGATTATCGTTTGATTCGATTTGAAGTCTGTTTTTGTTTTTGCTCGTAAAGATACTTGTATCAATTTTCTGTCTGTATCATCCTTTCTAAATGTTTGAAACACCCTAGCATACCTTTATCGATTCTAGTCAAAACATCCTCTGTCATGTTCTGTCATCTATTATGATAATTATTGTACATATTTCAGGATTTTTTTTTGTAACATGAGGCATGACTACTGACTTATGTATTAAATTTCAGAGTATTATTGCCCCTTGTCCTTTTTACTCTGAGCATAGTCTGCCTATGCTGTGTCTAGTTCCCCCAACGTGGGTGGATATTTTCCATTCATCTCTTTTTTTCTTCTCTTAATAAAACACACAAAAAAGTTATATTTTACACAAATTACCCTTATCATTTATCTTCTATTACTATGTTATCTTTATATTTACTTTTAATATTACTATTTCTTATTCTCTATTTTTACTATTTTAATATTCTTATTCTATTTGGTTTTTTTTATTTTCTAGCACTCTCTATTCACTAACTCTATACATACACTATTTATTCTTACAGGCTTGTTATCTCCTCCTCCTCTGTCATGTTCTGTCATCTATTATGATAATTATTGTACATATTTCAGGATCTACACCAGTATCTGGATGCTTCGGAAAACGGTGTGATTTATTTCAGTCTTGGAACAAATGTTAAAACATCTTTAATGCCATCGGACAAGATGGCGATGTTTACGAAAGTATTCTCTGAACTACCCTACAATGTTATATGGAAGATGGAAAGTGACAATCTACCTGGGAAATCGGATAATATAAAAATATTCAAATGGTTACCTCAAGCGGATTTGTTAAGTAAGGGCTTTAGCATATTTTTTTAACGACTGACGAGTAATTGATTAACGAATTATATTATTAACCTTTCTTTTGTAGATAATGCTTATTATTTATTTTTCGTAAATATTACGTTCCTACGTTTTTCTAACCATTCCAATTAAACTTTAGCCAGTGATAGAATATAGGATAGGTCGTAGGAAAAGGCTACGGTAACTCCTGTCTGTCGCAAAATGTGACTAAAAGGGGCCTCGGGTTCACTGGGCAACTGGTAGAAGGTGACATCGGGCGTCTCGTGTCGCCTTGCACTGCGAGGGCATAGGAGGGGTACCCTGGGGTGTATTGTTGAAGATTTCCCCGTTAACAAAAACAAAGGTTACGTCAATAGTCGAATAGTTAATTTTGACCTTACATTTCACAGACCATTACCCTAAACCACGTTAAGCGATTTCGTTATTTCATTTTTTTTCTAGCGTAATTTGATGACAGTTTAATTAGGTTCTGATTAATTCTATTTTGTAATATTCCTACGAAATTTCTCAAATACAAAGTGGACGTCTACGCGTAATACCGCCCGTTTGGTTTTTGTTTGATAATATACTTTTAATAATGTCAATGACATTTTCAGGGCACCCGAATGTCAAGTTATTTATAACACAAGGTGGATTACAATCTACGGATGAGGCAATCACTGCTGGAGTACCACTAATTGGGGTGCCTATATTGGGTGATCAGTGGTACAATACTGAAAAATATTTATATCACAAAATCGGTGGGAGACTGTATTTAGAAGATCTTACTGAAGAAGAATTGAAGAGTACAATTTTAGAAGTAATAGAAAACAAAAGGTAATTTATAAAGTAATTTAAAATAAAATTTGTACTACTTTACCGTTGTTATAAAATTTATACCATTCTGATACGTGAAGATGATTCGATGACGTCAACAGTGGAATAATTGATTTGAGCGTACGAACTTAAGTTTCGCAAACCGCTTTGCAAACCTTTAGGCGTTGTTTTTTAGAAGTGTTAAGAGAAATGGATTATTGCGAGCGTGAAAATATGAACGAATTAATTATTTAATTTACTTTATTGCACAAAAATTAAAAAAGCATCACAGAAATAATAAATATACATATTTCGCATTTGTCGATGTAATTGAATACGCATTGAGCGCTCCCCATAGTAACCGTTTAAGCCGAGGTTACCCCTCACCGGGGGGACCTTTGCGTCGATTTACTAGCAATAGAGGTTCAGGCTAAGCGACCTAAGAGCTGTGCCACCTCTCAATCCAGTAAAGCAGTCAAGGCCAGCTTCTCTGGCCGATCTGTGTAGTTTGTCATGAAAAAAAGAGCGGTCTTATCGCTAAGAGCTATCTCTTCCAGGCCTTTGTATGGACAGAAACTTGCGTCTAGAAATATTTTAGTGGGTCTGTGCAAATATATATATATATATACATATATATTTGCGCATCCTATACTTTGTGGCAGAGCATTCAAAGGATGGAATCCAACATTGCGTCTTGAAGTCCAATGATGGAACGGGGATGGGGGAATTAGATCATGTAATTCCTTGACTCTACAAAAATCCAATAGGATAATACTGCTCCTGGACATATAGCATTAAAGCATAAATTTAATTTTCAGTTACAGAGAAAACATCCAACGTTTACGCGTCCTTATGGAAGACCAGCCACAGAAGCCTTTAGAGCGGGTAATGTGGTGGGTAGACTACATTCTTCGTCACGGCGGCGCTAAGCATTTGCGGGCACCCGCAGCAAATATTTCATGGGTTGAATATTTAGAACTGGAATTAGTCAGTATTATATGTCTCGCTTTCCTTGTTGTATTGGGAACCACATTTTTAGTGATAAGGCTTCTAATTTCACAGATTTTAAAGTTCTTTTCGCCAAAGGATAAGTTAAAAATATTGTAAGATTCGTGATTTCTTGACAGCGCCCGCAGCAAATATTTCATGTGTTGAATATTTAGGAGCTAGTATTATTTGCGTCGCTTAACTAGTTGTGATGGGAATCAAAGTTTTAGTAATAAAGCTTCTAATTTTACAGTTAAGTTTTTATTATCCAATAAGTTAAAAACAGTGTTATTTTATTGGTCGTTTGAAAAATCGTGTTTTTAAAATTAAAAGTTACAGCCTTTATATATATAATAATAGGTTGTCAAATATCTCCCTTCCGCCTTTTGTCTTTTGAATTTCGCGGCTATGTACAAAGCGCTACAGAGCTCGTATCTAGCAATACTATACATAATTTGAAAGGTCTTGGCATAACCTACAAAACGACGCTATGCATAATTAGTTTGGGTATTGCGTTCAACAGTTATAGACGTGTAAACATGAAGTTCACTAACGCCGAAATTCGCGCTATTTTAAAGTTTATATATGTTTATAAAGTAAATATATGTCCCACTGCTGGTCGCAGGCCTTCTCTGTAAAGAGAGTATAAGGGCATAGTCCACCACGCGGCCCTAGTGAGGATTGGTAGACTTCACATGCCTTAGAAAAATTTTCTAAGACATGTAGGTTTCCTCACGATGTTCTCCTTCACCGCCGAGCGCGTGGTTAATCAGTACATAAAATTGTAACAGCAAATTTATTGGTGTCGGCACCGGGGATCGAACTCGGGTTGCTAGCGTACTATGCAACAAGAGTACGCTAGCAACCCGAGCAAGCACGCACGCACGTGGTAGCTCAGTGCCAACCGCCTGGACACTGAGCTACCACGGCTCGGTATTATATTATATCATATTTATCACGGTTTTTAAAATTAGGTAAAGGTATATTGTATCGCGGTTTTTAAAATTAGGTAAAGAAATTTAGAACTTAACTTGTAAAAACTGCCATTCTGATGGCACATAGGCTGTTTTGAGGTACCATTACGGGAATATTCAATTACAACAATCACAATCAATAGCAATTATTCATGTAATTCAATGATTTACACGAGGTTTTTTAAAAAAAAATTGCGAAAACTGTAAAAAAAACATGTTATCTTGTTTAAAGTGAATTGAATAAAAAAAATCTCTTACGTGCTTTTAACCGTAGCGGAGTAGACAGAGACAAATCGTATAAAATCGTTGCCTTTTTGCCAAGTGTTAGCTAGCAACAGCCACCCAGCGATGTATAATAACTACTTCCAATGATATCTTAGTGATTTACCTGAACCTTATTATAGCTAATTCAATTTATATTTAATTAAATTTATCATCATATAAACAAACATCAAAGTAAACTCTAATTTTAGTTTATTAGTTTATAATCTGTCTTTAGTTAATTTCGTATAAAGATTGTGAGGACGCGCCGTTAGGAGGTATTCGTTAAAATAATTCCTTGTACAACGTTACGCCGTCTGAATAAATGTGTATTAGTTATTGGAATATTTCATTCCACAAGACCTACAAGTTATTAAACAAGCATATTAGGACCAATTTGTGAGTTGGTAAGGCCATCACCTTACAAGTGATATTTCGTAAGATTCCGAAAAACGTTGCCTGTATATTACTTACTTCCTAATAAATGTATACAGCGTATAAACAATCAATTATAAATGGAACTCAATACTCGTGATATAGATGAGAAATGTCTCTAGTCGATAGATGAGAGATTGGTGTCTCTGTCTGCTCCGCTGCAACTAAAAGGACATGACAGTTTTTTTTTTTTAAAAGAGAGAAAGAATTGTTTTACCTACTCATAATGTGTCCCTTTTAAAGAAAAATAACACCTATATATTATTATAAGTCAACTTCGGTTCGTATGACACAATCAGCCCTATTGCGAATTAACAAATATGGCTCTTTACGTTGTTCCTTGTCGTAAGGAACAAAGGAAAAATTCTAATTTCGCCTGTAACATAGAATTTAAGCATTTTCTATTGTTACTTTCAGGCGTCAAATAATATTTTTACTAACGCCAGGAAAATAAAAATAGCAAATTTTTGATATTGTTCCTTGCCATTATTTCATTATTTAGTCATTAAGTTTGTTATTATTAGGGGCTTTAAATATTTTACTTTTATTTTACCGCCTATAAAGAAACATTAGCAAATTTTCGATGAAGTGATTGGCGATGTATTATTTGTTCTTGACTCTTACAGCTCTTAAAAAAGCATAAATAACTTGTCAAAAAGTAGTTTATCCCGTTTAATTTTTAACCGATTAATACCAACTTGGCACTGTTACACAAAAGTTTTATAATTAATAAGATCGTATTTTCTTTTATTTCAACAAATAACTCAAGTTTTTCGTTGTCTTCCGTTCTTCCTTCGATCCAGTTTATTCCTTAAATCGTAATGAGATGTATATATATACGACTAATGTTATCTCTACAATAAGAACTACAAATGCGAATACGTATAGTTATTTACTTATTATTAAATAACTAAATATAAATATATATATATATATATATATATTAAAAAGCCTTATATCTCTTGCTAACGAATACAAAAACATACTAAAATATGATTATCTTTTACTAGTGATGTATATATATATATACAACTAATGTCATCTCTACAATAATAAGTACAAATGCGAATACGCATTATTATTGACTTATTATTAAACAACTAAATATAAAAATATATATATATTAAAAAGCCTTATATCTCTTGCTAACGAATACAAAAATATACTAATATATGATTATCTTAGATTATTACATATATATATATATATATATATATATATATATAATTATTTACTATTTATGTAAGAAGGTGAAGGCTTTTTCTAGAAATTTTCAAGTATCGCTGTCCTTCCTCTCTTTCTGGTGCCTGATGGACCCTTTCAGGGTGTTATCTCGGTGATCCACTGAAAGTTGTCTCTGCCTACCTTACTTTTGTTAATAAGGATAGAAGAGCTTTATTTAATTGGTTTTTACTTTCACCTTCGTAAACAAGATCTTTAAGAAATATTTCACAATCACAATCATAACTGTAATGAGTGAGAATATTATGGCCGTTACAATTGCGACTAGTTCAATTTCGAAATATTCTGTCCATGGAATATTCGCAGCTGGTGATCTTAGATGTCTGGCGCCACCATTTCTTAAAACGTATTCACACCACCATACAGCTCTATCTAGTGGTGATTGTGTTTCATCATTTAATAGCTTGTTTAAATTCACAATGTTTCTGCGATAGCTGTAATACAAAGAACAAATTTGTAATTTGTATTTATTTATTTACGAGTACGTATCTCTT
This sequence comes from Meandrusa payeni, assembly GCA_029286785.1. NCBI lineage: Eukaryota > Metazoa > Arthropoda > Insecta > Lepidoptera > Papilionidae > Meandrusa > Meandrusa payeni. The sequence goes on along the minus strand of JAGSMX010000016.1, from coordinate 3,544,677 downwards.
AAAGTCAGCAAATAGAAGTGGCAGTAGGCCTTCCACATTCATCGACTTAGCGACGGCAGATGGGGGAGGAAAATCTTCGAAAATCTTCTCCAGAGAAACGTGGGGCTTTCCCCCTCCAGATGGACCAATAACCTCGTAGGGATAGCCAGACGTGGCTGGTTGCAAAAAGCGGAGGATGGTTTATGACGGAAGACATTGCCGGAGGTCTATTACGGAAATGATTGACGTAAGTTGTAGTAAGTTTCTACCTTCGGACGTTTAGACATTTGGCGGGTCTCCACCCTTTCATAGTCGATGTTCCGCGCGTCCGAACGATTTTAGTCATCGTTCATCGTGCGTACAGCAAAGGAGTGGAACAAGTTGCCGGCGTCTTTCCGTCCAAGTACGACATGGGAGCCTCCAAGAGTAGAATGAATAGGCACTTACTAAACTAGCGCGTACCATCTTTCGACTATATCACCACTTAACACCAGGGATCGTATAATACCGTAGAATACCCATCAAAAATAAAAAAAAAACTTTTTCAGATTTCACTATTGGATCCGATTTAATTATTTATAGTTTTAAATTAATATCTATAGTCTATACTTACTCGTTATCACCAATGACCATGTCTATCGTTTCTCGAAGTTTCTGCTCTGTCAATTTCGCAATTTCAAGCTTAATACCAATTTTAAAGTGTTCATATTTTTCAACGTTATACGCTTGATCTACAAAAACTGGCATACCAATTAAAGGTACGCCGGCTGTAATAGCTTCATCCGTGGATTGTAAGCCACCCTGGGTGATAAATAATTTTATATTCGGATGATCTGTAATCAATAAATGCTTTGATAAATTGTATCTTCATTTTTTACAATCAATAGGTAATATTTTTTTTTTTTTTTATAATTTCTAAACAAGTGCTTGACTACGATCCCACCTGATGTTAAGTGGAAATGCAGTCCTGGATGGTAAGGCGCACTAGCTTAGTAAATGCCTATTCACTCTACTCTTGAAAATACCCACATTGTAATCGGAAGGAAAGACAGACGCGGGCAAACTATTCCAGTCCTTTGCTGTACGAAGAATGAAAGACGAAGCAAATCGCTTCGTTCGGGTTTGAGGGATGTTCACAACAAAAGGATGCAATCTCGCAGTGCGTCCAGAAGTCCGATGGTGGAAAGGGGATGGGGGAATTAGATCATGTAGTTCCTGAGCACACTATCCAAAATGCAATCTGTAGAAAACCGAAAGGCTAGCTACCTTACGCCTGTGCTCAAGACTGAGCAGATTGGTTTCAGCTGCGTCACCAAATAGCCTCTTAGCCCGCCTCTCCACCGAATCCAAAGCTGCGAGATGGCATTTAGCTGCGCCTGCCCAAATGTGACAGCAGTATTCTACACACGACCGGACTTGAGCTTTATAAAGTGTTAAAAGCTGTCCCGCAGAGAAGTACGGTTGCACTTTGACCAAGATCCCAAGTTTTTTTGCAGCTATCTTAGCCTTAGACTCGATGAATCGTCCGTAGTTTAGGGTCGGTGAGATTTCAATACCCAATAACTGAAGACGATCAGTGAATTCCACAGATAGATCCTGGAAAGTAGGAGCCAAGGTGTACTGGCTCCTTTTAGCGGAAAAGAAACACGCCTGTGTTTTGGCGGCACTTACACTCTGACCCTGAAAAAAGGCCGATCGTGATCTCGTTGATGCTTTCGAGATTTGGTGGTGGCGAAAGATATTAGGGGTTCCAAGAATAGCCCCGTACTTATCCATCCTTAGTGACCTGAAGATTCTGGCTAGGCTGTCAACCATATGCCTGTGCAGGAGCTTATAATAATTTGGAAACATTGCCAGAAGAAACAGTGACAACTTGAAAAAGCCCAAATCGATGATACGTATTGTATCGTCTAGATGTCATTTAAGAGGAAATGGCGTCACCAAGACAGACTGTTTCCAAGTGATCGTCACGATGTGAGAAGGAGTAGGCGTCGTGAAAGCGTGCACTGGACAGAGAGCAGTGGGATTTTAACAATGGTGCAACGGCATCTGTTGTTAAACGAATTAAGGCTTACGAACGTAACGAAACGTATCGGCAACTAACTACTTTGGGGAGAGATGCACAAAATATTTAAATACAAAACTATTTAGTGATTTAAGATGGCTAAGAACCGATCGTAACCTTTGAACACATTAGTGAATACATTCCTAACCTATTATTAAATTACTAAGAATAGGTTAGGAATGCACACAATTGTATTTAATAGTGTATTTGTAGGTTTAAAACATTGAATAAGTGCTTTTTGTCACTATCAAATTACATTGTAGTTTGGCGACATCAACTAAAAAAATAAAGAACTTACGTAGTAAATCTGCTTGTGGGAACCAATTCGAAATTTTGATGCTTTTAGTTTGAGGCATCAATTGATCGTCATCCCATTTTAACAACACGTCGTAAGGCAGGTTGTTGAGAACATTCTTCAATATTTCTTTGGTTTTTTGAGTAAAAATCTCCTTGTCCACATTGCTGCCGAAACTCACATAGATAACGCCGTTTTTGGACGAATCCAACCAAGATTTTAAGTCCTGTAATAAAATCAGTAGCAGTCATACGTTGGGGCGGATGGTTGGACAAATTTCAGCTAGTTTGTATCAATCAAATTTTGTTTTATGGTTATTTACGTACATAAAAATGTACATACTTCTTTAGCATCGTGTTATTTTGGTATATGTATCTGCATAATACACTCGTATGCATGCAGTAAGAATCTGTTATTTTAATATTACAAACTGACACTCCAATTTATTTATTTGTAAAGATTAACGTCATTTTACTACATACCTTGGGTAACTCCTTTAAAGGCCTTTGATGTATTCCTCGTATGAAAACGACATTAGGTGGTACTGGATAATTACCACTCCAGATAGGATGCGTGTTTAGAAATAGCATATCGATATTATTAGTCAATTCATCTAAAGACGGAATTTCAGGACCAAAGTTTTCACGTAACACTTCATTTTCAAGTCGCCTTGTCAACGTCATAATGTACTTTGTTACGCAAAGCTCAACAAGTGCTTTGAATTTTTCCATCAAAGTCAGGTTATATATTCTGTTTCGAATAGAAGTTGGGTAAAGAAATGGATGCGTTGGTATGCCAAGCGCTAGATGATTTGTCAATAATGAACCGAGGGAACTAACTTGTATAACAGGTGCTTTAAAGACATGTGATAATCCCAAAGTGGCTGTAGCGCAAGCTTCTATAAGAAGTAAATCAAAATAATCTTCATCCAATTTCAATACATTGTCAAATTCCCTGTTCTTCAATTGAACGTCGAATACTCTTGCAAATAATTGACCTAGTAATATAGATTTTGATATTAGACTTAAGTTATTTTTATGTACATGAGACGTTAGCGCATCTTTAACAGCATAAGATGCATTTTGCACATCGATCTCTAGTATATTTTCCGGAGCTCCTCCTTTCGGGAATGCTGGATTTGGGGTAACAATGACCAATTCGTGGCCACGTTTAGCTAACTCCTGGGTTAGTGGTCGAAAGACAACTTGGTGACTTATAGACGGTGTTGGAAACACGGCCAATATTTTTGCACATTCAGTTCTAGAAACACTTAATATAATTGTCAAAATTAACAACATTGTTAATGCACCACCTTTGCAATTGAACCGCAAATTATTGTTAATTTTTGCACACATCACAAACATGTTAACGTCCTGTTAAAACTTAGCAATATTTTCTATAGAAACATATTCAAATGAGATCACTTCTTACTAAGCATATAAATTTAGAAATGCCTAAATATATACAGTCATAAGATCGTTAGTGTAATTGTGATTGTTTTATAATTACAAGCAATACTTAACGACTTTCTGTTGACATCATTGGTTTAACCGTCTTTGCTGAGCGGCAAAAAGAGAAATAGCTACAGATAAATTAAATATTAGATTATAAGTAATACTTTATGGAAATCAAAGTCCATTGCACAGATTAATGATGATGGTAATGAACTTACAATTAAGTTAATCATTGGCTTTTGTAAATGACAACAATTTTTTGACCGCTTAAAACCGGTCCTTGTGGAAATCATTGGGAGAAGGCCTAAAAGGGAGCCGTAAAACATGTTAACGATTGATCTAGATATTTATAACAAGGGGGGTCAATATTCAGTGTGTCACACATAGCAATTGTTTTAAAATAATAAGGCAAATGGCTTAATGCGAACTATATATAACAATAAACGTTAACACTATGTTATAATAAAGATTCCGCGAATGCAGATGGATAAAATACAAGTTAACGAAACGCGTTGATTCCGATACAGCGTGACAGCTGCCGATCGCACTCACGTCCCGTTCCCAAATGCCTCTCTAACCCGCCGCTCTCTGACATCTCTTACGTTAACTGTCATCAAAATGACAGGCATCAGAATCAATACCAACGTTGTATCGACTTCACCCAAGTGTCTACTTGATGTTTCTACTTGATTATTGCTTAAAACTATACGAGATGGCGCCACTGGTTGTGACGCTGCGACAAAAACATCCATATCTCGAAAAAATGTTTCATTTCCTTCCCTTCGAGCCTCAAAATATCTTTACTCTGATTACTTATACGCTAGAGTAATCAGTGATTTTTTTTTAGGAATGAACTTTTTTTTGTCACAAACTACTCATGTTGACCAGAGAAGCTGATCTTAGCTGCTTCACCGGATTGAGAGGTGGCACAGATTAAATCGCTCAGCCTGAAACTATAGCTAGTAACTCGACACAAGGGTCTCCTAAGGGGTAACTTCGGCTTGGGCGGTTACGGAAATGAACTTTTTTAAAGAACGAACTACACAGTTGGATAGAGAGGCATTTACTGCTTCACCGGATTGAGAGGTGGCATAGCTCTTAGGTCACATGGCCTGAACTTCTATTAGTTACTCGACACAAAGGTACCCCCGGTGAGGGGTAACCTCGGCTTGGACGGTTACTATGTTACGCGTAAGCATTCCGATCCGAGGGCGCCTTAGAGGGCCAAACCACGACTCGGTCGGTAGCTATTTTATTATGCTATGATACCAAAGAGAAGTGTTACAAAATGCAAGTCTTTTCTGAGGATCATTCTTAACTTGTTGGAATTGTCTAATAAGGGGGGAACATGATGTCGAGAAGATATTTTATATATGAAGATAATTTAGAATTAAATAACGTTTCATTATAATTTGGAATGACGCGACATTTCATTAATCTAAAAAATTACAATTTATTATATATTGACCAATATTTTTTAACGCATCGCATAATAGATTACTAATATGGTTTATCAGACATTTCGTAAGCATACTGTATGATGAAAAATGCCGGCATACACATATAGTAGAGCCGTGGTAGCCCAGTGTCCGGGCGGTTGGCTCTTGTTGCATAGTACGCTAGCAACCCGAGTTCGATCCCCGGTGCCGGCACCAATAAATTTGCTGTTGCAGTTTTATGTGCTGATTAACCACGCGCCCGGCGGTGAAGGAAAACATCGTGAGGAAACCTACATGCCTTAGAAAATTTTTCTAAGGCATATGAAGTCTATCAATCCGCACTAGGGCCGCGTGGTGGACTATGCCCTTATACTCTCTTTACAGAGAAGGCCTGCGCCCAGCAGTGGGACATATATATTATATATATTAAGGCTGTAACTTTAACTTCAACATAACACATATAGTTAACGTTAAAGATACAATCAAGCATAATCAAATTCGAAATCTTATCGAATTCATATTTAACTATGAAAAGAGTTATTATCCCCGTGATATCAGTGGCTTGTCTTTCCATTTTTTTAATTTTTCAATATATAATATAAATTTTATATGTTTTTTTTTAAATTTAATAATATTTTTATTTATTCATCTATTATTTTATTGTATATACATAAACATATATAATATAGATAAACGTATTAATCCGACAGCACATACTGAGACTGTGTCCTTATCCTATTTGTCTGTTCCTTCCTTTAATTCAACACAAACAATTCGACGCCACCAAAACGCAATCATGTTTATTCACCGCCAAAAGCAGCCAGTCCGACTTTTTAGAATGTATCTCTGGAATCTACCGACAGCCTACAGTTACTAGGAATCGAATTTTCTGCGAATCTCAACTACGGGCGGTTCATCGAATACAAAGCGAAAGTAGCTGCTAGGAAGCTTGGACTCCTATCAAAGGTACGGCGGACTTTGTATAAATTACAAAGATCCGGCCATGTGTGGAATACTGTTGTCATATCTGGGCAGGTGCAGCCAAATACCAACTCGCGGCACTGGATTCCATGGAGAGGCGGGCCAAAAAGTTGATAGGTGACCAACATCTATACCTAGATAGTCTTGAGCACCGGCGCAAGGTGGCCAGCCTTTCGGTATTTTACAGATTACATTTTGGAGAGTGTGCACAGGAATTACACAAGTCTATTCCCCCATCCCCATTCTACCTTCGTACGTTTAGACACTCGGCGGGTTTATCCTTTATAGTTGATGTTCCGCGAGTCCGAACGAAGCGATTTGAGTCATCGTTCATCGTGCGTACAGCAAAGGAGTGGAACAAGTTGCCGGCGTCAGTCTTTCAAAAGTAGAGTGAATAGGCACTTACTAAACTAGCGCGTACCATCTTTCGACTATATCACAACTTAACACCAAGCGGGATCGTGGTCAAGTGCTAGTTTATACGCATAAAAAAAAATTGTATCGTGTTTATTTATTTTTCTTTTTTTTTTGCCATATTTCGGACCTGTAGTGAACCATGTAGACTAAGGTTTGGAAGTAAGGTTTATCTCATAATTAGCTTATGTACATTTCGTCACATTTACATAACACGATGATTAGTATCATCTCTGGTTTCCCTTAATGTAATGTCCGGCAATAAATCTTCCATCAAAGCCGTCGTCAAACCTAATGACGGTCAACCACAGCGTGGGGTGCAATCATAGGTTAATTTAGAGGGTACAGAGAGAATAACTGCATGGGTATGATTTATTACAACCTAAAAATTTTACTTAAAGAAAATAGCAGTCGTAGAGAACGTCGATAGAAGTGAAAAGCATTTTCTTACAACTAACATTTAATGGTTAAAGGCTGGGTCGTTAAAATACCATATACGGCTATAATATACATACGTTTTTTTTGTCGAACTACACAGAGGTTGAGAGGTGGCATAGCTCAGGTCGCTTAGCTTGAACCTCTCTCGCTAGTAAATCGACGATATGGTTCCTCCGGTGAGGGGAACCTCGGCTTGGAGGGTTAGTTACGCGTTAGCATTCCGATCCGAGAGGGCCTAACCACGCCTCGGTCGGTTGCTATTTCACGGATAATCTCATGGACTAGATATACGTGTTTGAGTCTTTCAACCGACTTAAAAAAGGAGGTTTTATGTTTTTTTTATTTCTTACCTCTTGTTACCTCATAAATCCGTTGGCGTGATATTGAGTTATTTTTTCCATTTGAAGCGTAGCTGAACTTAATGCAAATTTAAGACATATGGTTTTCTCAAGTATGCAACTGTCAGAATTGGACTAAATTGAAATGGGACGACGGGAAGATTTAAAATAAAAAACCATCATAGGGTGACAAACATAAAAAAAAAACATACAGACGAATTGAGAATCTCCTTTTTTTAAGTCGGTTGAAAATGACTAATGTATTTTTTGTTCGCAGAAAAGGTAATAGAAAACATTTATTTTTATGAAGACCTTATAAATAAATTTATGCCAACTTTTATATAATCTATCATCCTAGTACGAATACAAACTTATATTGCAGCACTAAGCAAAATCTATTTAACTCGTATTGTATGCGAATAAGGTTGAATTTTGTTTGTTTTTAATTTTCAGTTGTGACATAAATATATTTGCACATCTGTCGCCACAGTTTAATCTTTGCCTATGACTGATGGCTAAACTCGGATTTGCTTTTATAAAAATCGATTGAAACAAAATACTTTCTATAAGTTTTCAATATCGAATTTATATTTTTATTATTATTAATCTCGATTTTAAAATAGAATAAGTAGATTAGTGATAGTATTCTGATCGTGACAACGTCTAATAAATTGTTGATGGCGGGCGGCATTCACCGCGGTCGTGTCCCGCTGCGCTTGAGCCGAGAGTAACCGATCATTCACGATCGATGTACTGCGTGACGAATGTGTGTGAGCGAGAGCGCGGCATGAGAGAGAGAGTAGCGCCGAAAGTAAGCGAGTGAGAGTGCGGAGAAATAAAATGACTGAACAAGATAAATAATTTAGAAATAAGGAAAAAAAAACGCATATAAGTTAATTAATGTTGTAATACATGTATATTGTTAGTGTCCTTTTTTTTTATTAATTACGAACTACACAGATTGGCCAAAGAAGCTGGTCTTGACTGCTTCGCTGGATTGAGAGGTGGCACAGCTCTTAGGTCGCTTAGCCTGAACCTCTATCGCTAGTAACTCGACACAAGGGACAACCTTGGCTTGGATGGTTACTATGTTACGCGTAAGCATTCCGATCCGAGGGCGGCCGAGGGTGTCACCACGACTCGGTCGGTAGCTATTGCACGGATAATAAGTGTCCGTGCCAAGTGATCATTGTTCTAGGATACGTTATCACGAATTCAACGTCAGAGCGCCTTGCGCCTAGAAACCTTTTTTTTGGACGAACTAACACAGTTAGCCAGAGAGGCTGGACTTTACTGCTTCACCGGATTGAGAGGTGGCATAGCTCTTATGTCGCTTAGCCTGAACCTCTATTAGATAGCAACTCGACACAAGGGACAACCTTGGCGGACGGTTACTATGTTACGCGTAAGCATTCCGATCCGAGGGCGAACGAGAGGACCGAACCACGACTCGTCGGTTGCTATTTCACGGATAATCTCATGGACTAGATACACGTGTTTGAGATATTTAACCGACTTAAAAGGTGGAGGTCTTATGTTGTTTTTATTTCTTACCTCTTGTTACCTCATAAATCCGTTGGCGTGATATTGAGTTATTTTTTCCATTTGAAGCGTAGCTGAACTTAATGCAAATTTAAGACATATGGTTTTCTCAAGTATGCAACTGTCAGAATTGGATTAAATTGAAATGGGACCACGGGAAGCACCAGATTTAGTTTGTAAGGTGACAAACATAAAAAAAAAACATACAGACGAATTGAGAATCTCCTTTTTTTAAGTCGGTTGAAAATGACTATTATATTTTTTGTTCGCAGAAAAGGTAATAGAAAACATTTATTTTTATGAAGACCTTATAAATAAATTTATGCCAACTTTATATAATACAAACTTATGTTGCAGCACTAAGCAAAATCTATTTAACTCGTATTGTATGCGAATAAGGTTGAATTTTGTTTGTTTTTAATTTTCAGTTGTGACATAAATATATTTGCACATCTGTCGCCACAGTTTAATCTTTGCCTATGACTGATGGCTAAACTCGGATTTGCTTTTATAAAAATCGATTGGAACAAAATACTTTCTATTAGTTTTCAATATCGAATGTTTATTTTTATTATTATTAATCTCGATTTTAAAATAGAATAACTAGATTAGTGATAGTATTTTGATCGTGACAACGTCTAATAAATTGTTGATAGCGGGCGGCATTCACAGCGGTCGTGTCCCGCTGCGTTTGAGCCGAGAGTAACCGATCATTCACGATCGATGTACTGCGTGACTGAATGTGTGTGAGCGAGAGCGCGGCATGTGAGAGATAGAGAACGGTCGTGTACCGCTGTACTTGAGCCGAGAGTAACCGATCATTCACGATAAATAATTTAGAAATAAGGAAAAACGCATATAAGTTAATTAATGTTGTAATACATGTATATTGTTAGTGTCCTTTTTTTTATTAATTACGAACTACACAGATTGGCCAGAGAGGCTGGACTTTACTGCTTCACCGGATTGAGAGGTGGCATAGCTCTTATGTCGCTTAGCCTGAACCTCTATCGCTAGTAACTCGACACAAGGGCCCCCCCGGTGAGGGGTAACCTCGGCTTGGACGGTAAAGTGCCCAGACACCTGGGATTTTTTGATAAATAGTTTTAATTGCGGGTAATACCGCGGGGCGCGGCGCGTCAACGATATATTATTATCTAAAACCAATGAAACACGCTTCATCTTATAAGTATTACGTCTTTCCACTAAGTAGTAGCTATCAATTTATTAGTATAGATTTTTTTTCCAATATTTTATATTTCGTTCGCGTGTGCCACGATGTTAAGCAGACTATAATATTCATTTGATATTAATTGATAGAACGAACAACTGGTTTCTTAGATTTATTCAATCAATACAAGACAATATCTAGATTTAATTAATCCCAGTTGGATTTTAAAAAGAATAAAAAATTTTTAAATTGGAGTGTCTGTATGTCTGAATCTGAATCAACAACATTGGTACACATACCAAAATAATACTTTATACAATTTCTATCCGTCTATTTGTTCTAGCCAATCTCTGGTAAGATTATACCGATTTTGACGGGACTCTCACAGGCAAATGGCCGATGTACTATAACTTATTCTTTGTCGTTTCCTTATTTTTGAGGATCGTGGTCGCTTAAGCCACTCAAATGAACAATCTGCCTCATGGCGACCGGCCCCTTGTTCTCTTGCCTTCTCTATCGCCAACGATGACCAGCTTTTCAAGGTTATCATCCCCTCAAGGCATTATATGCCCGAAATAGACACGTAGTGCACAGTCTGGTCTTTATGCCGACTTGGGACTTCAGCACCACATCTTGAATGCATATTCTTTGTCTTTTTCTTGGTCGAATTGTCCATGTCTCGACTAGATACAGAAAGATTGGGAATGTTAATGTAAACTATAACTTAGGCTACTTTTAGAAAAAAAAAATATTAAATTCAATCGCGGGTAACACCGCGGGGCGGTGCTTGTTAATAATATTGAACTAAACTTGTACATTTGAAATCATTTTAGTATATCGACCTTGAAAACCTGTTTCCACCATGTCTTATTAAATAATATATAAACAGATAATATACAGGTTTCATAATGACATGTAACGCGTAAAAAAAAATATGCACGTCTAAGAAGTTTTAAGATCGTAAGATATTTTTTATATTACAGCTTTCGTACGTGTTTATTGAGTTTTTTTTTAATGATTCATTAATATTTATTAATAATATTAGCATAAAGCATAAAGTTAGATATATGTTATAATTTGTAGGTTTCGTGGAATAAAATAGTCCAACAACTAATACACTCGCTTTATTGAGACAGCGTAACGTTGTATAAAGAATTATTAAAACGAATACCGTCACAACTGCACGTCCTCACAATCTTTATAGAAAATTAATTAGAAGTCAGATTAGGAACTAATAAAGTTACAACTATTGTTTACAATGCCAAGTTCATGCGACGATCAACTAAAATATTAATTATGAATTAAAGATACAAGAAGGTTCAGGTAAATCAATAAGATATCATTGGAAGTAGTTATTATGCATCACAATCGCTGGGTGTCATGTGTTGCCAGCTAACACATAATAAATACAAGATGGTACCCTATTTCGTATTTGTGTTTATAAACAGAATATAAAAAAATAAGAAAAAATGAAATCCCGACTGTGCAATGAAAGAGCACCAAAAGAACAACATTTTTCGTAAGCTCATATTCATATAATTATATGTCTAAAATATTTACTGTGTATGTATTTAATATATCTATATATATGTCCCACTTGTTGGGCGCAGGCCTTCTCTGTAAAGAGATTATAAGGGCATAGTCTACCACGCGGGCATAGTGCGGATTAGTAGACTTCACATTGCTTAGAAATTTTTCTAAGACATGCCGGTTTCCTCATGATGTTTTCCTTCACCGCCGAACGCGTGGTAAATCAGCACATAAAATTGCAACAACAAATTTATTGGTGTCGGGCACCGGGGATCGAACTCGGGTTGCTAGCGTACTATGTGCGTACAACTTGAGCCAACCACCCGGACATTGAGCTACCACGGCTCCGTATAATATTGTAATAAGCTGACATAGATTTAAGTACAAAATAAAATGACGCATTACTTCATTAGGGAATTGTTGTACACTGGATTGAGAGGTGGCATAGGTCTTAGGTCGTTTAGCCTGAATCTCAATTACCAGTGCGACAAAAGGGTCCCCCTAGAGAGGGTAACCTCGGCTTGGACGGTTACTATGTTAGTAACATTCCGATCCGAGGGCGCCCTAGAGGGCTGAACCACGGCTCGGTCAGTTACTATTTCAAAGGTACACTAACTTTGAGTACCACTTCGGGAAGTGTTGGTGTTGGGAGTAGAAGTGGTCGAAGAAACTCCAGCAGCCTAACATTTAAGGATTGGGGCATTCCCATACAATAGCGGTAATGCGCTAGGTTTTTATCGCAACCAGCGACGGCCGCAAATGGACGCTGTGTGTGCCTGCTGCGAACTAGCCTGTAAGATCGCGTCATCCGGATCGTCGAGGACGTGTCTCGGTCTCCGGGCGACGCGACAGAATTAAGTAGTAGAGATACAACGAGCATAGATCACAGATTACGTGATCGAAGTATTCGTACAGGCACAAAGAGATCTTACTCATTGGGCTCACCTGATATTAATTAAGTGATAACTCGTCCATATATAACAGACGAATTGCAAGTGGTTTGTTTACCCTATTCTAGGGAGCTTTTGAACTCATAGGCCCCCCTCTCGACCTCCGTCTCAATCGAGACCGAGGGGTCGGGAGGGCGTAGAAGGTAGATTCGTCGCGGCTGACGCTTGAGGGATTAGCCTCGACGCAAAAATAGTTATTCCTAAAAAATCCGTTCTAAAACGGTACCAAAGACCAGGGGAGCAGTCGCCCCCTGCGCTGATAACCCGGGTAAAGGGGTAACACCCCGAGGCCCGTACCTGCGAGGTTACCGTGAACCTTGTAGATGACTCGACTGACTGACTGACTGTGGTTTGTCGGCTTTTATGAAGTAAGCTCGCTAACACCTTTGAATCGATTCATGCCATTATTTTTCACAACTACGTGTCACGCAATCACCACGTCTGAACACGAGGAATAATACTATTTATGATTATCATTAATAGGAATGCTTTTGTATCGCAATGACGAGTGTATTCAAGTATCATTATTTAATAAAGGTCAAGTATAAGACTCTACGTGACTTACTCTGCGCAGCTGATAAGAAAGTTCCATTATCTTACATGCAGTAACGATAATGTTACGATTACAGTAATGCAAAAACATTTTTGAAGCAAAACTTCTTTAACCACGCTTGACTGGTACTGGGAGTAAGTTGGTGACTTCGAATACGAGAGGTGTTTTCGGGCGAATGGAAGAGAGAGTGACCAAAGATGGAAAGAGACAGAGAATAACGTTTCGTGTATTACAGTATATCAAGATAGAGAGGTTTTCACAATAGCTTTTCTCTCTTTCACTCATAGCCAGTAACGTTTTGTAAATTGGCCACTTCTTCTCCCAGCGCTTCCCTAAGTTAGTTTAGTTTTTGAATGTCCCTTAGATTATCAGTCAAATAGTAACCGACCGAGTCGCTTACGGTTTGAACGACTGGGACGGTAACTACGTTACGCTTATGCGTAATATAGTAACCGTCCTAGCCGAGGTTACCCTTACCGGGGTGACCCTTGTGTCGAGTTTCTAGCGATAGAGGTTCAGGCTAAGCGACCTAAGATCTATGCCACCTCTCAAGCCGATGAAACAGTCAAGTTCAGCCTCTCTGGTCAAATGTGTGGTTCGTCAAACAAAATTGATTTTTAAATTTGTTCTTACTACTAATATTTTTTTGGATTCTTTGGACCCCTAGGTTCTATGCCAACAAATAATATAATAATATAGTAATAATATGTACTGTTAAATTACAATTAATGTAAAAAAAAGCATGAACGAATGGAGAACCTCCTTATTTTTCGAATTCGGTCAAGAATTATCATCGCGCGTGTTGTTTTAAACGTAGATATAATATGTTGCAATATTACACAACGAATTCAAGATATGACGTATTAGCATGGTTACGTAATTATGAATTTTTGTGTTAAATAAGAAGAAATATAGTAAAAAAGGAGGTAAGCAGAGAATACCTGGTTGCCACCATACCATTACCGACTTAAATTCCTACATGATTGTGAAATTTGAGTCGCGTCTATGGTGGTGGTGAACTATGAGACCTAAAAAGCTTGTTGAAAAGCGGGCACATTTATAAAGTACTTGCTTGTAAAATTTGTGCCCGGTATATGGTGGTGAGCTCACCACCTTCACGTTGGCTCTTAATGATGTTGGTGGAAAGCGGGCATGTATAATAAAGCTTTCGCTAGTAAAATGTGTGCCCGGTCTAAGGTGGTGAACTCACCACCTTTCACGTATGGCTCTTTATGATGTTGAAGGTGAGAGGGCATGTATATATAAGGCATTCACTTGTAAAATGTGTGCCCGGTTTATGGTGGTGAGCTCACCACCTTTCATGTATGGAAGATGGAAAAAAATATAGTGGTAATTTTTATTGGTGTGTGCCAGAGGTACCATGAGTGTAACCGGTACACCATAATAGCAGCAATAAACTTTATGTGAAACAGAACAGCAAAAACAACAAATTTTTATTTTAAATACAATTAATTATTTTTTTCCTTAACCTCCTTAACTCTGTAAAACTGACTAAGCAACTTATTATAAATAAATCGTATTGTAATCTTTATTAAGACGCATAACATAATTAAAGCGATTGTTAAGAGAAGCATAAGGTCCAATTCCAAGTATTTAAACCATGGCATATTAGCAGTAGGTGAACGTAGATGACGACCACTTCCATGTTTTAATATGTATTCTGTCCACCATACAGCTCTCTCCAACGGTGTCTGGGGTTGGTCAAGTATTAACGTTTGCAATTTAACTACGTTCTCGCGATAACTGGAACATAAGACAAATAATTTGACGGATGACATTGTCCGAGTTAACAGGTAAACACACTGGCATAGACAGACACGTACGCACACACACACGCATGCACTCAACATGCCTAGTTTTCTTCATTAACGCTGAGAAATTATCCGTATATTTCGCTTTTTTTGCTTTAGATTTTGTGTAAATCTTCTAAATAAAAAAAAATGAATCGCCGAAATGTATGTACGCGCATAACCTCCGAACTGATTTATTTTTATTTGTTGACGGAGGGGAAATCTTCAAAATAATACCCCGCCGTCCCCCTAGAAAGCAGGGTTATGTGACCCAATAAAACCCTCCCGGTGGGCCTTCCTTGGTGCATGGTGAGGCACTCGGTGATCTCCAGTGGAACGCACGGAGCCCCTCTCCCTGGCGATGTCGCCTTCTTTCCGGGTCCACTTTAGCGGACGACAAACACCTGGGCACATGGCGAGCGTGTGCTACGCGGAATCCCGGTCCCTGCTATCCTGTTCAGGTACTCACGGAAGCTCTCGTGCCCTATGAGTACCTGTGTCAGACGGTAGGTGATATGCGCGTCTTATTGTTTATATTGCCAGGCTTCGAAGTTCGGCAGGAAGGCACAGACGATGCTTTGGCGCGAGTTACGCGGCTCTCGAGCCGCTGACTTACGAACTACTGCACCAACTTGGACGATTCTTATCTTTTTCTTTTTTTTTGTATTTGTTATTTTTAGGACAAGGTTTGTATATAAAATAAACGAGTGAACGAGACAGAATGACGTTCAGTTGTCCAGAAATTTAGAAAATATTCACGAAACAAAAAAGGCGGTACGAAGTTAGCAACAGAGGCAGATTTCCTCACGATATTTTCATCCACTGCCGGTAACGTGGTAAATCAGCTAGTTACAATAAGCTATTTCATGATTATCAACTATGTATATTATTTATATATAATAAAATAATTCACCTTTCATCTCCAGTTAGTTTATCAATGGCATCTCGCAGTTGTTTTTCATTAAATTCATCATAGCTTAGTTTTACACCAATGTTGAAGTGAACGTATTGCTCTGTGTTGTACCATTGGTCTGCTAATATTGGTATACCTATCAAAGGTACGCCAGCTTCTATCGCTTCATCTGTGGACTGCAGTCCTCCTTGTGTAATGAAAAGCTTAATATTTGGATGTTCTGAAACGCATAAGTACTTAAAGTCATTCTTGTTAGTCATAATATTATATTAATACATAATATATTAATAAAACCGGCTCCAAATCTAATCAAACTTTAAATGCTATTACTCGTGGATACCTTTTTATGCATTTCCGAAATATCGCAGAAATATAACGAAATCAAACATAATCAGAAAGTTAAAGCTTCAGCCTTTATGTATATATATATGTCCCCTGTAGAGCACAGGCCTTTTCTGTAAAGAGGGCATAGTCAAGTTACATCCTTTATAATATATATGACCCACTGTTGGGCGCAGGCCTTCTCTGTAAAGAAAGTATAAGAGCACAGCCCTAGTGCGGATTGGGACACATGCCTTAGAAAAATTTTCTAAGACAAGTAGGTTTCCTCACGATGTTTTTCTTCACCGCCGAGCGCGTGGTAAATCCGCTCATATAATTCAACTTAAGCTATCCGCCCGGATACTGAGTTACCACGGCTCAAACACCAAGGCTCTCTCTGAGCCGTAGCTCAAATTTCATAACAACTCTTAAAGTACGTTCTTTCCAATAAAAAAATAATCAGCGATATCCGTTGCCGTGGTATTGAGTTATTCGTACATTTGTGGCGCATATATTTAAGACTTATATGATTTTCTCATGGATTATTAGAATTGGACCAAATTTAAATGGGACCATACAGGAAGCACCAGCTTTCAAATAAAGGAAGAATCATCAAAATCGGTTCACCCAGTCCAAAGTTATGCGGTAACAAACATAAAAAAGTACAGAGGAATCGAGAACCTTCTACTTTTGGAGTTAGAAAAATAAAGTACTTACTCAACAATTTTCTCTGCGGCAACCATTTCAAAATTTTGATATTGCTGCTTTTGTTGTACAACTCATCCTCATCCCATTTCCATACAACATTGAATTTCGATTCTGAGAGCACTTGTACAATAGTTTGCACAACTTTGGGACTAATTTTATTTGTTTTCACATTAGTTCCGAAACTAACGTATACGAAACCACTTTTTGAACTGTCTACAAAACCTTTCAAGTCCTACAACAAGATTATTATTAAATTTTTCTTAGCAAAAACCAAAACCGATGTCATTTCTTGGTTTTCAAGAGTTTTTATTTTCGAAAACTATGGTATAATAAAGAGGGCGTCCGCGCGTTTAACGTTTGTTTCGATTTAAAGTCGATTTTTGTTTTTGCTCTTAAATCTATATACATAAAAAAGAAATTGTGTGGGTATGTTCCATATAGGCTCCGAAACGGCTGGACCGATTTCAATGAAACTTTCAGATAATCTTCAGATTGACCTGGCGTGTAATCCATTCGCATCTTGGTGACGATCGGAGCACTCCTTTTTTTGAACTGTCAAATACAACTTTTAAACGGACTAACGGAATTTCCTTATTTGTGATCAACATTAACAGTTTAAAAATACCTATTGCTTCATAAGTATTTATTAATGCCCTTAATTCGTCGTACTTTTATTTCTGACATTAACTTGAGCCCGAAATGTTTTTGTATAAATGATAAGAATGCTATTGTATTTACTGATATGTACATGGATGTAGGTAATGATCTTCACCCGCTCGAGAAGGGAATAGAAGAGAATGAACTCGGAGAGAAATTAATAAATTAATATATTCTGAGTGTTAAATTAATTAAATTAAATATATTATATAATGTAATTATGTAAGTTTATTGTTTAAAAATAATAAAGCAAAATCCAGCACAGCGAAGCTTTTTTTTTTGGACGAACTAACACAGTTGGCACAGAGAAGCTGGCCTTTACTGCTTCACCGGATTGAGAGGTGGCATAGCTCTTAGATCGCTTAGCCTGAACCTCTATTAAGTGGTAACTCGACACAAGGGTCCCCCCGGTGAGGGGTAACCTCGGCTTGGACGGTTACCATTATTGCGCGTTAGCAGTCCGATCTGAGGGCGCCCGATAGTGCCGAACCACGACTCGGTCGGTAGCTATTTTATTAACAAAATCTATTGGGACAATCTTTTTTTTTTGTTAACGGGGAGGAAATCTTCAAAAAGATACCCCGCCTTCTGGGGGGAAGGCGGCGGTTATGTGGGTTTTACCCACTAAAACCTCCCCGGTGGTTCTTTCCTCGGTGCATGACGAGGGGTTCCGGGATCTCCAGTGGAACGCACCGGAGCCCCTCTGCACTGTGCTCAAGGAGAGCACGTCCCGGGGGGAGGAGGTTACTCCCTCCCCTGTGCAGCGCGACACGGGCCAGCCGATGTCGCCTTCTTCCCAGGTCCACTTTGGTGGACGACTCAGACCCCACCCTTGTCGCCCAGTGAACCCGAGGCCCTTTAGTCGCCTTCTACGACAGGCAGGGGATACCGTAGTCTTATTCTTGAGAGCCCAGAACTACAGGGCTGAAACAACAATTGGGACAATCTAAGCGAAACTAACTTATATGCCACTTCGGGAAGCGTTAGCGCTGGGATATATTTTACTAATTTAATTTGAAATACTTTAGAATTATCGTATTACAAATCGTAAGGGGTTTATTAAAAATTATATTTTACCTTCGTTAATTCTTCATCACGTTCTTCATGTAATCCGCCTATAAAAATTACGCTGGGAGGTACTGGCGTGTTTCCTGCCCAAATTGGATTTGTCGCAAGGAGAAGCAGGTCAATATTGTTATTTAACTCACCAATAAGTGGTACTTTAGATCCGAAATTCCTTTGCAACATTGAATTTTCTAAATTTTCAGTCACATAATGTATATAATAAATGTGTAAGAACACTTTAAGTTCCATTAATTTGTCCCATAGTGATAGATCATATAATTTTTGCCGTAGCGTTGTAAAATACAGTAATGGATGTATTGGCACTCCTAATGCTTCGTAATTAAACAGCATACCGTTGAGAGAACTGATTTGTATCACCGGGGCTTTAAAGATGTGAGATAGAACCAAAGCGGGTCTAACGCAAGCTTCTAAAATTAAGAGATCATAGTAGTTTTCTTTGTGTTTAAGTAGTGTCTGGACTTCCTTTGTTTTCAGCTGCTTTTCAAAAACGTTGTTCAATACTACTGCCAGCATGTATATCTGATTAGCCTGGTCTCTACCATATGTGTCTATAAAAGCTTTGACCCGAGTTGCCGACGAATAGGAAACATAATGCATATCGATCTCCGTTAGATTTGCAAGTTCAGGGTCCTTTGAATGAACTGGATCCGTAGTTACAACGGTTACCGCGTGACCTCTTTTAACAAGCGCCTGTGTCAAAGGACGAAAGACAGCTTGGTGACTTATCGCCGGTGTTGGAAATACGGCTAAAATTCTAGCTGTTTCGATATTTAATGGTTTAGTGATGAAACATATTAGAAATATTTTCACTGTCTGCATTATTGAAAGATATTTGTCACACTAAGCACTTCAAAAACAATTTGTAACAATTTTAATTGTGTGTCACGCTTTAGATATTAACTTTAATGGATTGTTGGGTTGTTTCTCTGTCTTTGTATTTTTGTCTTTATCTATATTTGTATAATTCTAACTTAAGTTTGTGTTTAATGTTTGTCTGTAATTACAATATGCTATACAATCCAGACTTAAGCGACCAAATATTTGGACATGTCCAAGTCAAAAATTGTACGGTGGTTTGTATTTATAAAGTGGTCGAAAATAAGAATGCATAGATAATATCTGTCCAGAGCAAAATGGAAGGGACTAGACCACGAGGCTGATCACCAATGCGGTCGATGGATCTGGTGCAGGGTATGGTGGATGATCCCCTACATAAATGTGCCCCATTGACAGTCAGCAGGCGGAGGTGGCGAGACGTCGTGCGGATGCTGTGTACTGCCCAACCTACCGGATCATGATGGATGCATGGTTCTTAGGAATCCGATTAGGAAAGGTTGGTGCGTCATATATCTCTCTGTCTCTTGCGAGGCTAAATACGTGTAGATGGGCGGCACTCGCAATTACGGTACACTCTCTGATGTGCCGCAGCCATGATTTAAAGTGTAACAAGAGATAATATTAGTTAACGTAAATCAATACTTTAAAAAATTAACAAGTATTCAGTCCCTTCTTTTATATATATATACCTTTATTTATTTATAAATATTTATGTATAAAACCTTCTTCCCTCTCCAATAGTTTTTAAGTTTAGTGCACATCCGTGGGGTTTAGGCCTGGTGATCTATCTCACAGGTTTGTTTCTAGTTTGGACACCAGTCCCCCGCCCATAATTGTAATTTAAGTACGTTGCTACTGAAATTATTGTGGGATTTTTTTATCCCACAATAATTTCAGTTGTTTGTTTGTTTGTTATTAAATTAACAATAAGATCACAACAAGGAGCAATCCCGAAACGAATAAGTGTTAAGTGGCAATATAGGTGAGGTGGTACAGTTGCTCTTTATCTGACAGGTCAAAAAAACATGTGTTACCCTAGGGGAAGAAATTAGATTCCTACTATTGACTTGGAATTTCTAATGAACATTTTAGGAATTTCCTATCAGTACGAATGTGAAAAGAATGTAGGCTAAGAATTTTTCTTTCGCTTCGTTTTTGTTCTAATTTTTATTATACCACTGAGAGTATAAATAATAGGTTAGCGAAAAAGTCTTTTATGTATGTATGAACTTGTAATAAAATCTCTTTGGCTATACTATTTGTATCTGGCTGGTTTTGGTATCATTGAAAGTTTAAATTTTAAAGAACATAATTAATTTTGCAACATTTCGATCAGAAGTCCCAAAATTTCTATAGAAATGGGATTATGATCCCTATTTACAAGATGGCAAAAAGTTATCAAACAAAATGTTACTAATACTTTAGTTAAATATATATAAACAATATTAAAATATGTTCTAAATATACGTTTGTTCTTTTTCAAAAAGCATTTTTCATCATATTCGTAACGTTCAAAGCAAAAGGAAAAATTAAAAAAATATTTAGAAATATGCAAGTTCGATATAAATGGAATAAAATATATGATAAGCATAGGAAAGTGTAAGCGAAAATAACAAAATCTTTTCTGCCCTTTCCTATGGCAGAGACTAATGATAGTGGTATTTGCAGTAATAACAAGCTTTAACAGCTCTGAGAGGTCGTTAAACTTCTATGATAAGTAAATTGTAAATGAGGAAACCAAAGATTTGGCTGTAAGGCGATAGCATAACTTGCACAAGGCTAAAAGAGCCCAGCCCTGTAGTTCCGGGCTCTCAAGAATAAGACTACGGTATCCCCTGCCTGTTGTACAAGGCGACTAAAGGGGCCTCAGGTTCACTGGGCGACAAGGGTGGGGCCTGAGTCGTCAACCAAAGTGGACCCGGGAAGAAGGTGACATCGGCTGGCCCGTGTCGCCTTGCGCTGCGAGGGCACAGGGGGAGGGAGTAACCAAATTAAGCTCTCATTGAGCACAGTGCAGAGGGGCTCCGGTGCGTTCCACTGGAGATCCCGGAGCCCCTCGTCATGCACCGAGGAAAGGGCCACCGGGGAGGTTTTAGTGGGTAAGAACCCCACATAACCGCCGCCTTCCCCAGAGGAAGGGGTATCTTTCTGAAGATTTCCTCCCCGTAAACAAAAAAAACAACAAAAAAAGGCTAAAAGAGCCGGAACACGACTGTGTCTGTCAATCAAATTACTACATAATCTATTGTAAGACTTGCATATACGAGTATATATCATATTATTGCTCATAATTTTGCCAATCATAACGATAAATTCTCTTTGGTATGTAATCTAAAATTAATATTATATATTGCAAATGGCATTTTTGACACCCCCGAGCTTCTCTCCGCCGTAGCTTTTACTGTACCGTCGCGGTTACCTAGACCTTCACGATATCAACTGTTGAGAAGCAGTTTATTCAGATCGAACCTAGGTAAGAATGGGCCTTTAAATAGAATTAGTATAAATTCAACTCTTTTCAAAACGGACGTTATCGAGCTTTTTCCTAGTATAAGTATGTATAAACAATCACTAATCTACAAATAGTTTTTATTAGTTAATTTCTAATTTAGTTATATTTTTACTTTTGTGTTCTTTTTATTTTTATCTTAACATTGTCACTCGCCAACTAATTGCTTGCAGTCTACGCCTATAACTGCGATGGCATTCACAACTTTTCACTGTTTTATGTATTGTTTGTTAAAAATATTCATTGTGTTGGTGTAATAAATAAATAAATAAATATAAAGTG
This sequence comes from Meandrusa payeni, assembly GCA_029286785.1. Lineage (NCBI taxonomy): Eukaryota > Metazoa > Arthropoda > Insecta > Lepidoptera > Papilionidae > Meandrusa > Meandrusa payeni. The sequence continues at coordinate 3,522,404 of JAGSMX010000016.1, read as the reverse complement.
GAAGGCACCTTTTTGAAATGTAAAAACGTCAAATTACAGATATTCTGTTGACGTTTTAGGCGTTATGTCCGGGAGATCCGTCAAGATGTGTACATTAATTTTGTCGAAGATTGTGAGATATGAAAATCTTAATTAATAAACTGTTAATTAATAAAAAGTTAACGTTACTAATTATATTTGTTTTATTACCTATACATATACCTATACATATATATAATAGAGAATCTTTCACTATCGACTATACTAACGTTATTTCCATTTCAGGAAACGTTGGCGGTGGGAGAAGACAGAAAAATCTGCAGGAATTTATGTAATTGAAAATTTGCCGCCTTATGCGATAAAATGGTTTGACACAAGCATCCTGCTGGTTCAGATTCAAAAGAAATAGTGTCAACTTAGCGTGAGCAAAGTTATCTCGTCATCCAAGTTAGGAAGACATGCTCGAAGCCCGAATAAGCCCGAATTTACATTTTGATTTAAGATTGTAATTGGCGGCTCTTATGATCAACGGATTTTGGACAGTCAAGGACGACTGGTGGAATGAAAATTTAGTTTTTTTTTTATAGTTAATTTATGTAACGGATATATTGAAATAGAAGGCTATAATAATATATTTTTAGAGATTAGAACCACCTTTAATAGATCACATTATGACCGGTCTAATGGAATGCATAAGATTTAACAAAACAAAAAAAAACACAGCTTGAAATTTTGATAATAAATATGCTGATTGTAATTTTGGTTTTAGTATTTTGCATTAATTTGTCATTTGCACTGTATAATTCAAAATTTAAAAATCCATTGGTTGTGTGAAAAAGTTTTAATGTCACCTGAGCAGCTAATCTTGTTTTAGTTTCACGTTGGCCAACGTATACAGTATATATCTTATAAAACAATTTAATAACCAAATGAATAAAATACAAAGGGACAGAAAGAATATAGTAACAATTGCTAACACTTCAATTTCTAGATATTCTGCCCATGAAATATTTGCTGTTGGAGAACGCAAGTGCTTCGCCCCGCCTTGCCGCAAAACGTGCTCTGTCCACCACACGGCCCGATCAAGGGGACGCTGTGGTTGGTCGTACATTAACGAGCGCAGTCTCACCATGTTTTGACGGTATCTGAAAATTAAAACCACTGACTTGTCCAAAATTTCTCATTGAAAAAAATACTTCTACGGGTTTTATCTTTAACTTACGAAGAAATTAATCACGACACTATGGTAACCTGCAACTATTACGACAAGAAATATCGGAAGTCTTCAGACTTCACATCGAATCAAACGATATTACGCGCGGACACTTGTATTTCCTAATTATCGTCAGATTTTATTGAGCAGATTAATTAATCAGAACCTAACCAGACTCTAATCAAATTAAATATAATAAAAATAACACAAACGTCTTGAGTCTCCTCCTTTTATGAAGTCGATTGAAAAGGATAAAGAAGGCAAGAATGGTAAGAGACAGGTTGCAAGTACAATTATTGGTCGTAACGATGACAAAGAAAAGATAGAAGAGAGAAGCTATAATGTCGATAAATATTAAAAAATCCAATTGTGGTACTACTACACTGAATTCTGCATGTTCACGTAAGAACGAATGGGTAAACCCAATCGGGGAAATTTAACGACTTGGGGGAAATGGAAGTTAATTATTCTTCTGCCTTTCGCCTAATGAGTGAGGTATCGACGATCTAACTTATCGTAACGTATCAAATTTCCTGCAAATTTTGATATCGAGTCTCCAATTTTGCTATGCTAATTAAAATGAACGTTCACTGACATCATAGTTGTCAAATTCAGCTAGTTTTAGTAATCTACTAGTTAAGTTGTTAACGTAGTTTCCAGATGGCGAACTAATTGGTATTCTCATACACGAAATCTTAATCAATGTCAAATAATCCCGAATTTATTTGATTCTTTTTTTAATAAGAAAGCCAACAATAATAAATATTATTAACATTCTTGTTAACCATTCCAACTAGCAAGAGTTGTAGAGAGCCCAAACATAGAATAAAGTAGAGTATAAGAAAATGTATAAAATAGTAAGTAAATAAAATGAAATAAAAGAGGAAAATATAGATAATAAGAGTAACAGAATTGTATAATAAAAAGAAGTCAAAAAGAAAAATTTAGAGTCAGATAGAATGTCAAATAGGAAACTAATAGAGTAAAAGTGTAAGAATAAAATAGTAATAATAATAGAAAATAATAATAAGTGTAACAGTAAAAGTAAAATAATATAGAAATAGAAGATAGACAATAAGAGTGACTGTAAAGTATATTTCTTTGTCTATGACAAGGGCAATAAACTCACGTTGGGGAACTAGCTATAGCATAGGCAGACTATGCTCAGAGAAAAATATGACAAGGGGCAATAAACTCTGATTTCTAGCAAATAAGTCAGTAGTCCTGCCTCATGCTACAAAAAAAAAATAACCATTTCAACTAAGCTTAGGCTTCACGCCAATAATCGAATAGTGGATTTGACATTTCTACGACCTTATGATTCGCAGACCCTGAAAACCCTGAAACCATTAGGCTATTGACGCTTCAAAAAAAATTGAAATACAGGTTATAATGATAGAAAAATGTTCATTATTATCATATTTTGAAATTAGTATGCTACGTTTTTTGGCACAATGACTTCGGAAACATGTATGATGAAAATTCAGTGAACATATCAGACTTAGGTCCCTGGTAAGTCTTGTCATGTTTGTCTACTTTATCTATTAAATAAATGTTTTGTTAAAATCACCTTTCGTCTTCAATCACCGATACTATTGCGTTATGGAGTTCCTCTTCTGTGATACTGTTAATGTTAAATTTCACCCCAACATCAAATTGTTCATATTTCTCAACATTATACCATTGATCTCCATAAAACGGAATACCAATCAATGGAACTCCCGCTGCTATGGCTTCTTCAGTAGACTGTAGTCCTCCTTGTGTAATAAACAACTTGATTTTAGGATGAGCTGTAAAGGTTACGTAAAGGTATTAATAATATATTGCATCGGAAATGTAGAAAGAATAAGTATCATTTTTTACTGATTTATAAAAATATATGGACTCACTTAACAAATTCGACTGTGGAAACCATTTTGATATCATTGCATTATCCAACTTTTCGGGTAATTCATCATCATCCCATTTCAATAAAATGTCGTAAGGTAAGCGTGAAAAAACATTTAGCATTACCTGAACACTTTTCCGAGGTATTTGAGAACTTTTAACGTTGGTGCCAAGACTAAAGTATATAACTCCATTTTTCGATGAATCTAAAAAGGATTTCAGGTCCTAAAAATTGATAATCTAAAAGTATACATGTTTTCGGCTTTTTAAAATTTGATGCAATAAAAAATTATTTTATATTGGCATAGACAATGTTAATGATTCCATTAACTAATTAATTACTAGCAGCAATTCATTTACTGAAGTTGCACGTTACGGTGATAAAGATGGACTCTATGCGGTTAATTCGTATAAGTAACACATCCGTGACAGCTTTGGAGTCCGTGTCGTAGCAGATAAGTTGTACGAAAGACGTCTCCGATGGTATAGCCATATATACGCAGGGCTCCAGAATACGAAACAGAAAGAGATGTGTACATTATTGTACAAGGGCCACGATCCCGCGGTCAGCGCAAGAAACATTGGCTGGACGTCATGAAAGTGGACCTGGTAGAGAACGATCTTACAAGTGATGATGCAGATATTGCAAAGTGGGACAGATTTAGTAGAAAAGCGGACCCTGGTAGTATTATTAGTAGGCCTACTAAACTAAATATAATACCTCTGTCAAAATTTGCTTTACACCCCTGTATATTCCTCCAATATACACAACGTTTGGAGGCACTGGTATATTTCCTGCCCACATAGGGTAATTATTTAGTAGTAACAGATCTATATTATTCGACAACTCTGCCACTGTTGGAACATTTGTACCGAATATTCTTCTTAGCATTGCATTTTCAGCCTTTTCACTTTTGGTAACTATGTATTTAAACCACATAAATGTGTGCACTTCTTTTATTTTGTCCCACAGGGATAGACTGTGAATTTTCTGATGTATAAATGTCGGGAAACGTATTGGATGCACGGGAACACCCAATGCTTCGTAATTGTATACCAAACCAGCGAAAGAGCTCAACTGTATTACGGGCGCCTTAAACACATGTGATAAAACCAACATCGGTCTGACCCATGCCTCAATTATGAGCAAATCATAATGAGTGTTGTTGTTTCTTAATATCCTTTGAAATTCCTTTGTTTTAAATTGCAACTCTATTAGTTCGGAGAAAAGTTCTGTGATTTTCATTATCTGCGCTAGAGGACTGCGATTTTTTTTCATCGCTCCATTCAATATGTTCTCTTTGGCCAAATATGATATATCATGTAAATCTATCTCTGTCAGATTCGGTGGTGTTTGATATCTTGGGTACATTGGATCGGTAGTGATAACGACAACTTCATGTCCACGCTTGACCAACTCCTGCGTTAGTGGACGAAAGACTCGTTGGTGACTGATGCATGGTGTTGGGAACACTGCTAATATACGGGCACCATGTGTTCGAGAGAGTATAGTTACAAGTGTAGTAAATAGGATTAACACAGTCCTTGTACACGCGAGCATTATGAAGGAAGTAATTGTTTTTTATTAAGAAAATCCATAAAATTTTCATTCAAAACTTGGTAATAAATTATTGTTTAGAAAAATTTCTTATCGAGCACATCTTTGACAATAGTATAGTTTGAATATAACACTTTTAAAACGCATTTATATCAGTCCAAGTACGCACTAATATTACAGAATGAATATATAGAAGCAGACACAAGTGGAGCGCTACATTTAAGTTCGCGGTCTAAGCTCAACTAAACTGGTATGGATAGTGTACGGAAAGATTTATTCAACGCAGCTTTATTCTATCTGATATCATATTATAAGACATCTAGCAAAAGGCTGATTTGGCTTTCGATTTGAAAGTATCGTGTGTCATAGCATTACATTCGTTCATTAATTTATATTATATAATATTTAATTATTTATAAACTCTTTATTAGAATAAAATAGAATTAAAAAAAGGCAATAAAATTAAAATTAATAAACAATGGGCGGTCTTATCGATAAAAGCGATCAGTTGACAACCTTTGGATGGAGAGGAATAATAAAAAGAAGCGGCGGGAGTTTATTAAAAGTAGATATACTTAAACACTAATAATAAATATTTACATACAAACATACATACATATAGTATATTAACATATATATCATAACAGTATAAATGATGTTAAGTGGAGTCTTGAGCACAGGTGCAAGTTGGCCAGTCTTTCGATGTTTTACAGATTACATTTTGGAGAGTGTGCACAGGAATTACACGAGTTAATTCCCCCATCCCTATTCTACCTTCGAACGTTTAGACACTTGTGTGTGTGTGTGGAGTCATCTACAAAGTTCACGGGAACCTCGCAGATACGGGCCTCGGGGTGTTACCCCATTACCCATCAGCGCAGGGGTCGACTGCTCCCCTGGTCTTGGGTACCGTTTTGGAACGGATTTTTTAGGAATAATTATTTTTACGTCGCGTAAGCGTCAGCCGCGACGAATCTATCTTCTACGCCCTCCCTACCTCTCGGTCTCGATTGAGACGGAGGTCGAGAGGGGCCTACGAGTTCAAAAGCTCCCTAGAATAGGGGAATTTGAACCTACGTTTAGACACTTGGCGGGTCTCCACCCTTTATAGTCGATATTCCGTCCGAACGAAGCGATTTGGGTCATCGTTCATCGTGCGTACAGCAAAGGAGTGGAATAAGTTGCCGGCGTCAGTCTTTGCCTCCAAGTAGGACGTGGGAGCCTTTCAAGAGTAGAATGAAAAGGCACTTACTAAACTAGCGCGTACCATCTTTCGACTATTTCACCACATAACACCAGGTGGGATCATGGTCAAGCGCTAGTTTAAACGCATAAAAAAAACTTATCTAAGTAAAACTTTTAAAAGTATTTATCGTCTGTGATTTCCTAATGGATACAGGAAGAGGGTTCCGCAGACGGACAGCGCGTACGGTAAATGAGTTCCTGTAAAAGTTGGTGTTATGCGGAGATGTTTTAGCATGAGATTCTCTGATGATAACAAAACTGGGAAATATGGTCATACTTACGCAAGCCAAAGATAAATCTGATACAAAAGTTATGTAAACGCTCGAGCTTATTTAGTCCTCGGTGAGATCTAGATAGCAGGTGTCAGAATAGTAATACCATAATAGTTTAATTTGATATTAAAAATGGGTACAGTTCATGCTTTTCCTGTATAGCCTTTGGAAACTCCTAGTTACTCTGTGTTTATTATCTAGATACTGTGTTTATAGTTCTAGCATAGAATGGATTTATACAAATACCTCTTCCACCTCATTGCTGAGGGTCGTGTTATGTATTACCTCGAATTATGTGGCGGACGATCGCTTTCCACCTGTTGCGGTCTTTGGCGGTGTGAAATGCCTCGTGGACTCTCCTGTTGGTGTTGGTGCTAATTTGGTCTGTCCAACACATAGGGCTCCTCCCTCTTGGTCGTTTTCCTGTACTTTGCCTGTGACCAGGAGTGACCGGTTTTCCTGGCTATGTGACCGAAGAATTCGAAAACCCCATGGAGACAGACCATTGACAATTTGACAGTGAAACCCACTTCCCGAAGAATTGACGCATTTGTGCGGTGGGCTGTCCAAGGTACTCGCAACATTCTCGTCCAGCACCACATCTCAAATGCGTCAATACAAGTTTCCGCTCCGTATGTGAAAATTGGGAACACTAGAGATCTCACCAGATCAATCTTGGTTTTAACTCTGCCGTTGCCGGTCCCAAGCCCGAATGAAAAAGAGGAGGGTTGGCTGGAAGCCGTCTACCTGGCTGTAAAAAAAGACAACGCCGAGTATCGGGCGGCGGTAAAATAACCCGACTAACCCTGGGCCCCAGTAGCTTCGACGGACTAAATCACCTCAAAAACACTGCCATGGAAGGACGCGGGAACCCACCATGAGTCTTATCCCAAGAAAGCCTATACAAATACAAGCCAGCCTTATATATGTATAACCAAGAGTACTTTAAAAAATATTAATAAGTATTGGAGAGTCCATTCAAACGCTCAAAGCATCGGACGGCGGATGGACATCAAAGTAATATTTCTCAAATAACTTTAAAATTTACCAAATGGATTAACGACTATATTATTATCGAAATAAAAAGTGTCATAATAATCATTAATAATTGTTTGTGTCGCTTAAAGATAAAGCGGTTATTATTACATAATTAATAAACGTCGTTGTTTTATATATATTATTAATAGATATATTTGAAAAAGGTCACCGACCTAGTAGTGTACGATATATATCGACATTACATAAAAAGTCGGTATATGAACGCGAAATATCGCTTCAATCCGATATTACCGAATCACTTATTATCGATATACTTCATCCGATAATTAAATATCGTTTTTATTTTTATCTTTTTTGAGCTCCTTATATAGAATTATCTAATAAATTAATTTTGAAAATAACGATATATTTATACAATATATCGCATAGTATCGATACAACATTACGATATATTATATCGAAAAATGTATCGATATATTTTTTGCATGAACATCCTTTTTTTTTTGCGAAATCTAGGGAATTCTTTTTACAAACCATCCTCTGGTACCCTGGGTGGGCCCGGAGGGATGTGTGGACTCGGCCTTGGCGACCCTACCCACTAAACCTTCCGCGAATGCCATCAACCGTTATGAGCGGTGTGCCCCGGATTCGTCAGCGACAGGACACCCCAACGACCGGCCGATACCGACAAGACCGAAAGACCGGTCTTCATCCTCTAAACGGGACTTCTCCGGCACTCAGAGAAGTCCCGACGACGCCGAAGTATTGGTGGAGCCAGGTACCCATTCTGGCCCCGCTTCGGATTACAGGGGCGGCAAGAGGAGGCGTTGGCTATAACGCCTCCTGCGCACCCCGATACGCCGCCTGCGGAGGGAGGAAGCCTCAGCGCTAACCTCCCTAACCCGCTCGCCTCCTTCTGGGACATGACCGTCTCACAGAAGGAGACGACTGCCGTCCAAGACCTATCACTCGAGACCATCGCAAGAGCGAGGCTCGGAAGCGACAGGTCTACTCCACCGATGGCAGATGCCAAGTGGCGCTGCGCCGCCCATCTTAAGCATGAACATCCCTACACCGACCTTACCTACTAATGTCTTACATTTAATGAATGTACCGTAATGTAGTTCAGGAGTCAGAGCTCCTGTATATGTAACATGTCTGTTTTGTGATATTAATAAAGTTATTATTATTATTATTATAATGAATACATAACAATAATCAACGGTTAGAACCAAAATAATGGACATCTCATGGATAAAAAGGCGTGAAATGCAATTTTAACCGACTTCAAAACTGAAGCGGTTCTTAACTCGACTGTATTATATAATGTTTGTTACCTCAATATGTTTGACTGGGTGAAGCTATTTTGATGATTATTTTTTATTTGAAAGCTAGACAGGTCTTTTCTGGAGAGTTATAAAGGGAATTGAAAATTTTCAAAGACGTATACGTTTCTTCACGATGTTTTCCTTCACCACTGCGTCCGTTAAATTACCACAAACAATTTCATTGGTACCGGCATCGGGGATAGCTATCTATATATATATAACAGAGAAAGTGTGTATGTTCCATATAGGCTCCGAAACGGTTGGACCGATTTCAATGAAACTTTCAGGAATTTTCAGATTGACCTAGCGAGTAATCTTGTAAAGTTTGGTAACGATCGGAGTTTTGAACTGACAAATACAGCTTTTATTTACTATGATTGTTATTGTTTTGTAACCCGAATTTGTATTGATACAGGCTTTGTGTATATTTATGTCATTATGAACCATATTGAAGTGCATTGGAGTATATTGAAGTATTATGAAGTATTTTAAATTATTCAAGGTACGAGTAAGTTATAGCGCAGCGAAAGTATCCGTTTACCGATACTGCTGATATGTACAGCGGTGTAGGTAATCTCACCCGCTCGAGAAGAGAACGAGTACGTAGAGAAATGAATAATTTAAAATATTCTGAGGGTTAAATTAATTATTTAATGATTTAAGAATATTGTTTATATAAGATAAAGTAAAATTTAGCCCGGCGAAGCGGGTACGCTAGTTGTACTATGAAACTAGAGGCAACTGCCTGGACACTGCTACTACGGCTCTCTACCGCCCACATATTTACAGGAAACTAAAAATTTATATCGAAAACAGAATCGATAATACAGTTTATGTTAAACAAACTGGATTTTGATAGCCTTTAAATTAACATATTTAATATGTTTTCAAATTTATTACGTGTTGTCGCGATGCTATCTTCTTATTTTGCAATATACTTAAGTAGAAAGATAACAAACATATTTTTAAGAGATTAGACCGTCATCAATACTTAAAAACAAATACTTAATAACTATTTACTTCAGTTCCTATACATTTATGTAATAATGTGTATATATACACACGTACTTATGTATAAATTGTGCTTATACAGGGTATTAGGAGACCGCTTCCCGAAAATGATGACAGACGATAGTACTAAGACACGTTTGATGATGGGACGGGAAAAAATCGATCTTGATGTAAAAAAATATAGTTTTTTTAAACATTTTTTTAGTATTTACGCTTCATTATGTTAGTATAGCTAAAATAAAACGATAGTTTCATAAAAATACATTACTAAAAAAACAGCAATGAAACACAAAGTTAAAAGCAGCTGATGCTAGGGAGCGCTGATACTGCGCCATAAAAGAATTCTTGCCGCTTCTTTAGCGCCGCCGCCCCTCCACGCACCGGCGTTCATTGACCTGAGCATCAGCGGTCTGTGTACGTTTTAATGTGTTAGGTCCTTACACATTAGCCCTGTAGTTCTGGGCTCTCAAGAATAAGACTACGGTATCCCCTGCCTGTCGAATAAGGCGACCAAAAGGGGCCTCGGGTTCACTGGGCGACAAGAGTAGACCCGGGAAGAAGGCGATATCGGCTAGCCCGTGTCGGCTTGCATCGCAAGGGCTCAGCCCGGGATGTTCTCTACTAAAGCACGGTGCAGGGGGGCTCCGGTGCGTTCCACTGGAGATCCCGGAGCCCCTCGTCATGGAGGTTTTAGTGGGTCAAACCCCACATAACCGCTGCTTTCCCCCCAGAAAGGAAAAAAGGGTCCTTACACATGAAATTGGCGTTTTGTCGTACTGGCCACTTTGATCTCAAATCAAATCTGGTGGCAATGACTTTTGAACTTGGGGTCAGGTAAGCCGCATTCTCGTCTGTCCCCTTCTCCAGTGGAAAAAATCTATGCAGTAGAAATATAATTTGTTTCAAAATTTATAAATACAAAGTGAATTCATTTTTGCCAGTACTGTAACATAAAATAATATTTTTGTTTTAATGTGAAGTTATTAACGAGTTAAGACTGATGTTACTTAGTTTTATTTGTTTTCTTTTTCACAGTGATTGGTTACAGTCACGAAATATCCATTTAGTGTTACTTAGTATTTAAAAAAATTAAGTAATAATTCTAGACTGCCGACTTATTTTTATACGATACAGGACTGTGCCAGACCACGCGTACCCTCCCGCGTTTCGGCCCATGTAACCGCGAGGTTGGTGGGGTCATGGGAGGTGGTGGGTATACACTATACAGGACTGTGTAGAATGTATACCGTATGTAGCTTCCCGATATAACATTTATAGCAAACTAGCGTTCCCAGTTCCCAGGCTAGATTTTGTTTTATTTTATTTAAACAATAAACTTACATCATTAAATATTTAATTTAACTCTCACAATATATTAAATTATTCATTTCTCTACGTATTTATTCTCTTCTATTCTCTTTTCGAGCGGGTCAAGAACATTAACTACACCCATTTACATATGAATAAATACAATATCACTCTTATCATTTATACAAAAACATATCGGGCTCAAGTTAATGTCAGAAATAAAAGTACGACGTATGACTTGTTTGACAGTTCAAAAAGAGAAGTGCTCCAATCGTCACCGACACTTTACAGGATTACTCGCCAGGTCAATCTGAAGATTACCTGAAAGTTTAATTGAAATCAGTGCAGCCGTTTCGGTGCCTATATGGAACAAACCCACACACTTTCTCTTTTAAATATATTGATAATATTGTAATAGATATTATTACGCGAAAGTGTTACATCATATCATACACAGATGAATGTGAGTGGTTAAATAGGGTAGATTGATTATAATTAACATTACTGCAAATTGAATAGAATGTGGGTACACCGATATTCACAGCTGATGCTTTTTATTCAATGCATATATCCTGATGTATCACAATTAGCAAAGTCGTGTCCCTGTTTTATCCGAGCGTGGGACTGAAAGAGCATTAGGTGTGTCCATCGCTCTGCCATAGTTTCAATGGAGGGCCTCTCCTGTAGTTCCGCATTACAGCTGCAACAATTAATAACAGAAAAGCTTCGAGGTGTTTAACTGCACTACTGTCGGCTCAGAGTGAAGCTCTCACAAACTTTCACTGCCCAAAAACAACTATCACATCTTCTCTCGGGGTGTCATTAGATGTCACTCATATTTCGCCAATCCGCGGTACGGCCCCGTGGTAGACCTCCTTATACGAGAGTAAGAGATTTACAGAGAAGGCCCAACAGTGGGACATATGTATAGACTGAATCTTTAACTTTAAACAATTCAAATTCTTCTTCTTCATTACCGTTTTCTCAAAACTGAAGGTGGTGACCACAGAGAGAGCTTTAACGAGCATTCCACACTCTTTTCTATTTTCGGCTGTATAGCCACCTGGAGTTTTAGTCTGGATACGTGCAATAGAGTCCGTCCATCTAGTGGGCGAGTGGGCTGCCTCTGCTTCTTCCTTCGACGCAGCCAACCAGCAGTAATTTTTCAAGGCTGTCTGGCTGGCGGCAAGCTATGTGGCCGAAGAAATCAAGAAGTCGTTGATGTTCAGCTCATCTAGAATAAACTCATTGGTGCGTCGGTCAGTCCATGAGACTCCTAACATTTTGCCCCAACACCACATTTAAAAATGCGTCTATCATTTCTCTCTAATTCAAATTACCACGACTTAATTAATAATACATTTGCAACCGACTTCAAAAATTGGGAGGTTCTCAACACTTCAACATGTTTTTTTATGTTTGTTACGTCATTACTTTCTAGTGGGTGAATTGATTTTGATGATTCCTCCTTTATTTGAAAGTTGGTTCTTCCCATGTGGTCCCACTTCGATTCGATCCAATTCTGTCAACGGCATCTATGAGAAGACCTAAATCTTAAATTTACATTATGTATGTGCGCGACAAATTGACGAATAACTTGTTAACACGCCAGCCGATTTCGATGATTTATTTTTACTGGAAAGGATGTACTTCAAGGGTAGTTTGATGAGAGTTTGTTTGACTTCTAATTAATTCTATTTCATATTATAAGACAAAGAGGACGTCCGCGCGTAATAACGTTTAACTTTTGTTTCTATTTGAAATCGGTTTTTGTATTTACTCGTAAATATACTTAAATAGTAGAAATATGCTCTCAGAGGCTCATTTCATATATTACAATCGTTATGTTAATGGAAATTGGCATCAAAGAGATGAAAAAAGAAGAATCGTGATCCGAATTACAATTGAGTCAATTTAATTGGTAAAAATTGGCCGTAATGGAAAACGGCATTGAAAAAATTATTTGCTATATTGGTTCTGTGTTTTCCTAATTTATAAACATCGCACATATAAAATTAGTATTCAATTGTATAATGTTACATAATTTATTTATTTATTAATAGTTCACGCGAATAGTTCTTTCACAATGTCAGACAAGGTACAAACACAGCAACTAGACCAATCTGTACAGGCGACTACATAGACCACAATTGAGGGGCAAAATTCATCTGGGTCCTCAGCAACTGAGTCCCCGCTAGTTTTAAGCGACAACAACTCCTCGTCACATGCGTCTCCGGACTTTGTGAATAGGCTTCCAAGGAAGCGTCATCTAACTACGCGTCCATCTCTTGAATTTGATTAATAGAAAAAAAAAACAGTTATGTTACTGTTAATTTTTTTTCTTTCTCTTTTTTTTTCTTTATTTATTGTATTCTTATTTTCTGTTATTATTTATTTTATGTTAGTTTTATTATTGAATTGTTTGGGAGGTGTTATGACGGTACCTGCATGTTTGTCTGGCACCGTCATTATACGAATTATTGTGTCAGTCTCCGAATATATGTGATACGAAGTGCAACCTATCTATTATTCTCCCGAGTATTTACTAATTTACAGTTACACAATATGTCCTTAGACTAAGAGTCACAAAGGCGGACTTAATACCTTCGTGGCGTTCTCTACTAGTCAACGCACTAATTGTAGTGAGCCCAGCACTACAATTAGTGTAAATAAATAATGATTATGTCTTGGTTGATTACCTGTTATTATCAAACGATAACACTTGGTCGTGTCAAACTACGTGGTATGCCAGGTACGTGAAAAATGTAATGAAATTATCTCTGCCCACATCTCTGAGTGGACGGCGTCAGTGATTTTATCTGTTTATTTCCTTTAATATAGTTTTAAATTAAAAAAAATTTTTTTTTTTTAGAAATACATTTATTATCTATAACTTGTCACGTATTTTTACTATGCTGTCCACTTTTCCCCTTACTAAGTCCCATATAACAGGAATTTATAAGTTAGTTTACTACAACAACAACTGTGAAACTGTGATAACAGTTATATTTTTTGTAAATATTTTGTAATATCTATTAAATTGTAAATATTTCTTTATTTGTTAGTATATATAATATGAGTTAGTATATATGATATGATACAAGAGATGCGATCTGGAGTGGGAAACCGGACGCCATTACGCATTGGTGCTGAGGACGTAGAAAGCGTCCACAGATTCACTTACCTCGGAAGTGTCGTGTCAGAAACTGGGGGTACTGAAGAGGACATTACCTCACGCATTGCCAATGCCCGGGAAACTTTCGCACGACTCCGGCCTGTGTGGCAGTCACGGATATTATCGCACCACGTTAAGACCAAAATATTCAGGTCCAACGTTAAATCCGTACTGCTATGTGGGTGTGAGACGTGGAAGGTTTCCAAAACCATCTCTCATCAGCTCCAAGTTTTCGTCAACCGATGTCTTCGCCGAATCCTCGGTATCTACTGGCCCGAGAAAATTTCTAACGAACATCTTCTGGAGCGCTGTTGTGAAAGCCGTAAATGGAACTGGATTGGCCATACCCTCCGAAGGGATGCCGATCACATTCCTAAGCAGGCCCTTGATTGGAATCCGCAAAGGAAAGCGCAAGCGCGGCCGTCCTAAACATATATATATATATATAATATGATGATAAGATTATGTTGTTGTAGTTAAAAAAAAAATTAAATTATTGAATGGAACAAAACTCTAACGTTCATTAAACTTAGAACGATTCGGAAATCCAGTCACGAAGGAACTGAATTATCACCTCCATTTTATCCTTACCAATTTCGGCCAACGCCTAAATGGGAATGTAAAGTAAATTATAGTATGGGCTAGGAGATACGCGATTTTAGAAAAAAAAATATGAAATTGACTTAAAATGAAATAAAATAAAAAAAATTGATTTCTTGTTTTTTTTTCTTTTACATGTAAATCTAAAATACATTTGCTTATATATAACAATTTAACAAGAACCCCGCGGGTGAAGGTCTCCTCCAAAGAAGTTTTTTGACGAACTAACACAATTGGCACACAGAAGCTGGCCTTTACTGCTTCACTGGATTGAGAGGTGTCATGCTCTTGGATCGCTCAGCCTGAACCTCTCAACCAAAGAAGTTTTTTTTTGACGAATTAAAACATTTACAAGTGGGGAGAGTCTTGTAAGTGGCGGCACTCACAAGAAGTTTATTGGTAGATGCCTGCTTAAAGAATTGGGCTATTGTCGGTAGCCCTGTATCAACGTGTAATTCGCGATTGCGTACGAACCACGGCGCGCCCTTGGCTCGTCGCAGAAAACGATTTTGAATTATCTGAAGTCGATGGATATGACGGGGCCAACCAAAGAAGTTTTTTTGACGTACTAACACAGTTGACACAGAGAAGCTGCCTTTACTGCTTCACCGGATTTGAGAGGTGGCACAGCTCTTAGATCGCTTAGCCTGAACCTCTATTAGGTGGTAACTCGACACAAGGGTCCCCCCGGTGAGGGGTAACCTCGGCTTGGACGGTTACCATTATTACGCGTTAGCAGTCCGATTCGAGGGCGCCCGAGAGGGCCGAACCACGACTCGGGCGGTAGCTATTTTATTAACAAAAATCTATTGGGACAATCTAAGCTAAACTAACTTATATGCCACTTCGGGAAGCGTTAGCGCTGGGAGATGAAGTGGCCGAAGAAACTCCAGCAACGCTCCTAATCCTATCGAGGGGGTGGGGTTTTCCCATAAAATACTTGTATCGCGTAAGGATTTTTCGCAACCTCCGACGGTCGCGAATGGACGCTTTGTAGATTTCCAAAGATGTCCAGTTACTTCTATTTAAAAAGACAAATTTAAAAAGACAGTACTTACATGGCTTAAACGGTATAATTATGAAGTCATTGAAAAATTAACAATTATAAATTGATTGTTTATTGTGCAACACACAGTAACACACACACACACACATTTAAAACAGATTTTATTCATCAACTTTATTTAAATTTTGTTACTCACTTTTTTATCTTTTTATCCCTTTCTTAATGTTTAAGATTACAAAAATGACGGGGTAAGACATTAGCTCCTGAAATACAGCTTACGGTAGTTCGGGAGTGAAGGGACTCACCTTTATTATTATTCATTTATTCAAATAAATAACTAAGACTCATCATTATTTTATATAACTATTAAATAACAACCTTAGACTAAATTATAAGATTATAATATAAAATTATTATTACAATTATTTGATTATAAAAATAATATAAAAATATAATATAATATTATACCAAATTTATATGTATACAACTTTTTTGATGCAAATAAACTAAATTATTATTATTATCTAGGGCAACATTTATCCAATTTGTGCCAGTAATTCTACAGTACGATCTTTGGATTTTTATTAATTCTAATAGTAATGCATTTCGGAGACTGTGGATTGTGTTCAGGAATTATATGATCTATGTTCTACCATCGGACTGTAAGACGCAGTGCTGCATTTCATTCTTTTCTGGGAACTATCTAATCCGAACAAAGAGCGTTGTTTTGTTAGTCATGATACGTATAGTAAAGGACTGGAATTGTTTGCCCGCGTCTTTATAACCATCGATTACTATGTGGTTCAAGAGTAGTGCACTGCTTAGTAAATACCTATTGAGGTATATAAATACTATATGTCCTAAATATATGTATCCTTTTACATATTCAATTTTTTCACTTATTAGTGTGACGTCATAAGGATCTCCAATGGCACACTAGCTTAGTAACCTATTCAGGTATTTACTAAGCTAGTGTGCCTTACCATCCAGGGCTGCATTTCCACTTAACAGCAGGGGGGACAGTGATCTCTCACTCGTTTAGAAAGTATTAAAACTAAAGTTAATGCAAGCAAACGCCCGTCGGTGTTTCGTGGCCCAATTTTACATTCATGACTCAAATATAAATTTTACTAAATTTGTCACGCAAATCTAAGCAGTGCAGAGTTCACAACCTCAATGTTCTAACAGGTACCTCCTCATGTACGGGTCATTGGTGGTCATCAGAACAGTGACGAAAAAACAGCAACTGCACGACAGCGTCCAACATGCTGTAGTGGCGATATCCCGACACAACGTCAGCTGTGTCTATTATACGGATGACTGTGACGACGTCACAGGAAGACTGATGACAAGGGCAATGGCCGCATCAAGGGAGAGGATAGTGGACTACAACCTGAAAATGGCCATGAGAATCAGGGAAACAGCGGTCGCGGAGAAGCTAATAGCAATGCAGCGGGGCGTCTGCGACGCGTGAACCAGAGCGATCTCTGGCCACCTCCAAATTCAGGCATTAAATATATGTAAAAAAAAGGAAAATAGTAACTGTAGAAGTGGCATTTTTAATAAATGCAGAGTGAACAATTTAAGTGTATTGGAAAAGAGCACGGACACAGGTCTGTGGTTGCGATCTAACAAGTATAATAATAAAAAAAATTGGTACATCCCATATTGCAAATACTCTGCAAGAATTGACAACCCATATACCTGCATGTATTTACTTGTACTACCAATTAAATGAATATTTATGTATATTTGCGTCAATTATTATGTTATTACAAAAATATTATTTAAAGGTACATGACTCATTAAAATAATTTTGAAGCGTCAATAGCCTAATGGTTTAGGGTACGGCCTGCGAATCGTAAGGTCGTGGGTTTGAATCCACTATTCGACTATTGCCGTGAACCATGTCCTTTTTTTTTTTTTTTTTTTACGGGGAGGAAATCTTCAGAAAGATACCCCGCCTTCTGGGGGGAAGGCGGCAGTTATGTGGGGTTCTTACCCACTAAAACCTCCCCGGTGGCCCTTTCCTCGGTGCATGACGAGGGGCTCCGGGATCTCCAGTGGAACGCACCGGAGCCCCTCTGCACTGTGCTCAAGGAGAGCACGTCCCGGGGAGGTTACTCCCTCCCCCCCTGTGCCCTCGCAGCGCAAGGCGACACGGGCCAGCCGATGTCGCCTTCTTCCCGGGTCCACTTTGGTGGACGACTCAGGCCCCCACCCTTGTCGCCCAGTGAACCCGAGGCCCCTTTTAGTCGCCTTGTACGACAGGCAGGGGATACCGTAGTCTTATTCTTGAGAGCCCAGAACTACAGGGCTGAAACCATGTCCTAGCACAAGCTTAAGCTTAGTTGGAATGGTTAACAAGATTGTTATATTTCTGAAAGAAAAAAAAAAATATTGCTAGCTTTCTTTTTAAAAAATATATATAAAATAATTGGGCTACATAATAATTAATTTATAAAAATTATTATGAGTAAGAAAAGAGGTAAAGCTAATTAACTGATAAAATATAAACTGTTGTATCAACGTTACATTTGAGTAAAACAAGTTATTCGTTTTAACGACCAGCTAGGCTTAAAATTTGTTCGGCAGGGCAATTAATATTGGGCCCCCATTAAAACAAATTGGCCATTAAGTAAGATGCATTGAGGAAATTGTTACAATGACTAAATATTTTATTGCATAATTTCAACTTAATACCCACTTAAAATAAAGAGTATCACGCCGATAGAAATAAGTGACTGATAATATTTCGCGAGAGATTAGCAGAGTTGTTTTTACGAACATGTCGATGTCGTAAAAAAACAACTTAACTCAGTGTAATAAAAGTGTAACCGTCTTCAAAAAAGAAGTACAAATAAAAATATTTAAAAAAGTCAAAAATTTTTTGGAACATAAAAAATCGAAATATAACAATACTGAACGTTCGTAAACTGCTGCAGTAGTTGGTAAATGTGTCGCAGCAATTTACTTCCACCTGTTTTTTTTGGACTAACACAGTTGGTCAGAGTAGCTGGCCTTTACTGCTTCACCGGATTGAGAGGTGGCTTAGCTCTTAGGTCGCTTAGCCTGAATCTCAAAAGAACCACCTCTTTTTTTTTTTTTGGGCAAACTAACACAGTTGGCCAGAGAAGCTGGCCTTTACTGCTTCACCGGATTGAGAGGTGGCATAGCTCTTAGGTCGCTTAGCCTGAACCTCTATTAGGTGGTAACTCGACACAAGGGTCCCCGGTGCCTCGGTTTGGTCAGTTACTATTTTACGCGTAAGCGTAACGTAATAACCGTCCCAGCACATTAAACATAAAATTTTATATTATCTTAGTGTTTAATTATAACTAAATAAAGGAAAAGGCATGGAAGAGGAAGAAGAAGAAGAAAGTGTTTAATTATCTAGTATTTTTACAGACATAAAAAAGAACGGGATACTGAATTCGTCTGTATTTTTTTATGCTCAAAGCTCCGTCATTATATAAATCGATTTAGAGTTGTTTTTTTATGTAATTTATAGTTTTTATTTACACTTCATTCTATTTTATTGTTTATACTTTTTCTGTGATTTATTATTAGTGTACAAGTGTTCGTTGTCCTGAATAAAGAGAAAAATACGATCAATTAAGTCGTAACACTCGGCGGGTCTTCACCCTTTCATAGTCGATGTTCCGCGCGTCTGAACGAAGTGATTTGAGTCATCGTTAATCGTGCGCACAGCAAAGGTGTGGAACAAGTTGCCTGCATCAGTCTTTTCGTCCAAGTACGACGTGGGAGCCTTCAAGAGTATTGAATAGGCACTTACTAAACTAGCGCGTACTATCTTTCGACTATATCACCACTTAACACCGGGTGGGACCGTGGTCAAGCGCTAATTTATACGCATAAAAAAAAGCTCCTTTGCCTGTTTTCTGCCATAAGAACGTTTTACATACATTCCGATTTCACATGAAATGAATATTCATGTATATTTGTGTCAATTATTATATTATTACAAAAATATTATTTAAAGGTACATGACTCATTAAAATAATTTTGAAGCGTCAATAGCCTAATGGTTTAGGGTACGGCCTTCGAATCGTAAGGTCGTGGGTTCGAATCCACCGTCGAATTCGTGCATTCGACTATTGCCGTGAACCATGTCCTAGCACAAGCTTAAGCTTAGTTGGAATGGTTAACAAGATTGTTAGTTATATTTCTGAAAGAAAAAAAAAAGAAAAATTTCTAGCTTACTTTTAAAAAAAATATATAAAATAATTGGGCTACATAATAATTAATTGAAATACCCACCCTATATATACATATATACATTGCAATCGCTCTTCGTTGTATCAAGTATCTGTATGTTTAAACACACGGCGATATTTTGATCCGGCTTTCAGTTGATTGTGATGTGTGTTTGTGACTTCATGAATTTGGCCTTGCGCCAGGGAGGTTATATGCGCTACAGTACCAACGGTGTATCGTTGTCTTTTGTTCATTACGCTCTATTACATATTTATGCAAGAGCGAACCAAGCCAATCTTTCTTTTTTAAAAAAGCAAAATTGTTAAAGAAATATAAAAAACAATAGTGTTTCAGATGCATCATCTTTTAAACGATAGCATAAAAAAATATCTACATCCATCCATCATCAGTTTTAAGTTCAAAGCTGCTGTTACAAGTATATTAACGAATAAAAACAAAAATCGACTTCGAATCTAATCAAACGGTAAACGTTAACAAACGGACGCCCTCTATGTATTTCCGACTTATCGTAGGAAAATTACGAAATAGAATGAATGAGGACTTAACCAAAGTCTCAACAAACTACTCGTGAAGTACATTCTTTACAATAAAAAATGAATCACGGAAATGTGTTGGCGTAATATTAAGTCGCCATTTCGACCATTTGTCGCGTAAGTCTTAAATTTGCATCAAGTATTGAATGCAAATTTACGATTTATATGGTATTCTCATGGATACCGAGTGTTGAGATCAAATTGATTTTGTTTGAAATACTTAAACTTGCATACTATACACACACACACACACACACACCGACAAACACACGCACACCTTACACACTGCATGCACAATCAAATTGAATATTGTTAAGAAGTTAGTAGCGAATAAACTATCTGCAAGCAAAAACGTGTATACTGTTTCTCGTCAACAACCGATAACCTACAAACAAAAGCTAAATTAGAATGGAACCAGCCTTCTAATAAAGAATCGCCAAAATTGGTAAATCGGATTACCGAGTCCAAAGTTATAAAGTAACAAACGTAAGAAAACACATACAGATGGATTGAGAATCCCTCCCCCTTTTTTGAAGTCGGTTCAAAAGTGATGTGTCACTTGAACTTAATTACAAAGAAAATGAAGCTATATAAACTATATTAAGAGAGATTACCTCGCCTTCCCCCAGAAGGCCAGGTAACTTGTTGAATCTCCAGAGGAACGCACTTCGGTGCAAGGATCTTCGGATCCTCTCCACTGTGATCTTCGGAGGGGGGGGAGGGAGATGAATCGCTCCCCCTGTGCATTTCCAGTGCAAGGCGACACGGGTCAACGGATGTTGCCTTCTTCCCGGGTCCACTAGCGGACGACAAAAGCCCCAAACCCTTGTCGCACACTTTAGTCGCCTTCTACGTCAGACAGGGATACCGTCGTCTTATTCTACGAGACCAGAACTACAGGGCTGCAGAGAGATTAACCTATCATATGGTTGTAAATGTTAAAATAGCTTACATATTAATATCAGCCCTGTAGTTCTGGACTCTCAAGAATAAGACTACGGTATCTCCTGCCTGTCGTATAAGGCGACTAAAGGGGGCCTCGGGTTCACTGGGCGACAAGGGTGAGGGCCTTTGTCGTCCGCTAAGGTGGGCCCGGGAAGAAGGCGACATCCGTTGACCCGTGTCGCCTTGCACTGGAGGGGGGAGGGAGTAACCTCTCCCACGGGACGTGCTCTCCTAAGAGCACAGTGCAGAGGGGCTCCGGTGCGTCCCACTGGAGATACCGAAGCCCCTCGTCATGCACCGAGGAAAGGGCCACCGGGGAGGTTTTAGTGGGTAAAAACCCCACATAACCACCGCCTTCCCCCCAGAAGGAGGGGTATCTTTTTGAAGATTTCCTCCCCGTTAACAAAAAAAAAAAGCTTACATATAAATAAACTATATCTGAATACAGATCTGATAATACGTAGCTCTAGAAGTCAGGGACTTCATTTTTTTCGTATATGTATACGTATTTGTGCAAAAAATAGATTATTATTATGTTAAATACAACTTTAACCGGAAAATATTGGATCATTACTTAATTTTTTTTAGAATCAGGTTTTGATTTTTTTATTTGAGTCAGAAGTTTTTTTTCTTAAATGCCAATATATTAATAAAACATAGCCAAATATGCATGATTGTGAATTTATTTCGTAAATAGTGTTATTAATATTTTTTTAAATATTTTTTTTTCGCATGGCAATTAAATTATGTGAATTTTTTAGCTAGATTTGAATTGTAATTGATTTTTGTTTGTTAATGCTCTTCAAAGAAGTGGCGTAGCGGTTCAACTTATGCTCTGATGGTTGTGGATTTAATTCCCAATTGGCTTGTGCCAAGGAATTGCTTTTTCCTATTAGGTTCCAGAAAAACTTTTTTGCTTAAAATTTGATATAAGAACTTAAACGATAGAGATTCAGGCTGAACGATCTAAGAGCTATGCTACATTCTAACCCGGTGAAGCAGTCAAGGCCAGCTTCTCTGGCCAATCTGTGTAGTTCGTCAATAAAAAAAGAATTTAATAACCTATAAAAAATGAATTGATTGATAGACCTACTAAACCACCCTTTTCTATTAGGGTTAAAAGATTGAGAGCTTATTTAATTATATTTGCTATTCATTAGGTTAGCCAACGAGCGAGTACTCCAGCGCGTCGGAAAGAACCGCGAATTGTAGCAGACCGTCAAACAGAGAAAAGTCGCCTAACTAGGACATGTCTTGCGAAACGAAAGATATCAGCTTCTCCACTTAATTATGATAGGCAAAATAGCAAGGAAGAGACGCGCTAGCTGCATAAGTAAATAGCTGTATAAATTTGAAATTGGAATTCCTAACCAATGAGGAGATATTTGAGATCAAAGTGGCCAGTTTGACAAAACGCCAATTTCATATGTTAGGACCTAATATATGATTATTTTAGTAACTTAAATAAACAAAATAGTTTCCAAGAACTTATATTAAAAACATAACGTTAAAGATATTTCTAGTTTACTTGGTCCATCTTGCATTATTCATTACGTGAAATGGAAAGAAAGACAATGGCAAGCAAGCTGAGAGGCGGACAATTGAGCTGGCTACGGATGACGAGACGACCTCGATAGTTCCACTGACAAGAAAATGGGCCATTCTGTAAAACCGACTTGGATGGATCACTCCAATTACCTTGATTGAATAAATTGGTATTGTTGGCTAATTGTAATTGGTTGGCTCAAGTTGCATAGTACGCTAGCATCCCGACTTCGAACTCCGGTGCCGGCACAAATAAACTTGTTGCAAATTTATGTGCTGATTTACCATGCACTCGGCGGTGAAGGAAACCTACATGTCTTAGAAAATTTTTCTAAGACTGAAATGTACCAATCCGCACTAGGGCCGCGTGGTGGACTATGCTTATATACTCTCTTTACAGAGAAGGCATGTACCCAGCAGTGGAACATATATAAAGGCTGTTACTTTTAATACATAAATAAACAAAATTTTATTAACATTAATAATAACAAAGAAAACTAAACGAGTAAGTATAATTTATAGACCACAGGAATTAAGTAAAGATAAAGTTAAAGTTACAGCCTTTATAGTTATTCTATGTCCCACTGCTGGGTACAGGCCTTCTCTCTAAAGAGAGTATAAGGGCAGACTCCGCCACGCGGCCCTAGTGCGGATTGGCAAACTTCACATGCCTTAGATATAAAAAATAAGCCGTAAATTTCTACAACTTTCTTCAGATAGTGATAGACCGACCGATACCGAATAAAGGACCTAGCACTTGGTATCAACCCGTGTAAGATCTTAATACCAGGCCTAGCGTGAGATATAGTTTCGCTATAACCTAAAATAATAATAATGAGAGAAATATATGAATCAAACAATGATGGCATACATATACATATATTATAACTACACCTATACAAAATAATCTACACTAAATATAGAGCCGTGGTGGCTCAGGGTCCAGGCGGTTGGCTCTTGTTGCATAGTACGCTAGCAACCCGAGACCGATCCCCAGTGCCGGCACCAATAAATTTGCTGTTGCAATTTTATGTGCTGATTAACCACGCGCTCGGCGGTGAAGGAAAACATCGTGAGGAAACCTACATGTCTTAGAAAATTTTTCTAAGGCATGTGAAGTCTACCAATCCGCGCTAGGGCCGCGTGGTGGACTATGCCCTTATACTCTCTTTACAGAGAAGGCCTGTGCCCAGCAGTGGGACATATATATTATATATATAAAGGCTGTAACTTTTTTTTTTAAACTTTAAATATACTTAGTGCTGTAATTTGCGTCTTGTTTCATTTAGGTATACAATAAAGCTACATCTATCTGTCTGTATTTAACCGTATGAACGAAATGGAAAATGAGTCTAATATTTCAAAAAATATTGTTAGCAATATTACATTTGTTACCATAGAGATAAACGTACACTTTATTGGTATCCATTATTTATTGCATCCGCTTCCGTCGGATAATTTATGTTTACGTGAAAATATTTTTCTCGTCCTATTTATCCCTTGATGTCTTAGGTAGTCAAACTTTACAAGTAATTTTAGGGTTCGACCTGAATTTCAACGTCTTTAGATTTGGGGGAAAATAATCCAGTATTTTTGACGTATTTGTAAACTTTCTAAATATCATTATTAATAAAGTACACACACAGTGACAACCGCACGTTTTTTTAACGACGAACTACACAGATTGGCCAGAGAAGCTGGCCTTGTCTGCTTCACCGGATTGAGAGGTGGCACAGCTCTTAGGTCGCTTAGCCTGAACCTCTATCACTACTAACTCGACACAAGGGTCTCCTCGGTGAGGGGTAACCTCTTATGAGAAAGTAAAGATTCTAAAACCCGAACCCGAACTTAATATTGAGCCTCTTAGATGACATTAGAGCTATGCAATACTGTTGCCATTTAAAAAACTAATAAATTACCATTTAAATATTTTTATTTTAATGTCAAGCAGTTATCATCGTAACGTAGTAGACATAAAATGCTCCACATACAAAAAAACCATGTCTCTGACGCTAGTTGATGTAGCTTCTCTTGCTGTAGCTTGAATATTACTTACTCGTAAAATGTGCATTCAATTTAATGGCATCAACATTTAAGGTCACTTTAGCCATAACAAAAGCTGTGCGTTATTAGTTACCTTTTTTTTTATGACGAACTACACAGATTGGCCAGAGAAGCTGGTCTTGACTGCTTCACCGAATTGAGAGGTGTCACAGCTCTATTGCTAGTAACTCGACACAAGGGTCCCCAGGTGAGGGGTAACCTCGCCTTGTATGACTACTATGTTACACGTAAGCATTCCGATCCGAGGGCGGATTAGTTACCTTTATAAACTGTTTTTAGGAACTTCAAGAATAGACTTACTTTGTTGTATTTTTATAACTAAAACTAAAAAATATAACTTAACTATACATATAAAACAATACATAATACTAAATAAAAAAAGATTTTTTTTACTCAAAATGTTATTTACGCAGCCTGCATTTTTAAGTGTGTATTATTAAGTTATTGCCCTATAAAAACCCTTACTGTCCTAGCACAGAGTAATTATAAAATATCTTTGCTTAATTCGTGAAATGGAATTGTGGGAGAGGTAAATTTCAGTGTTAGTCATTAATAAAGATTACTGTGACGGCGACGAACTAAAATAATCTATAGCGGTGGGCCACGAAGTGAGCGTTTTATCGACATATTTTTAACCAGAAGTTTTTTTTGACGAACTACACACACTGGCAAGAGAAGCTGGCCTTAAATGCTTCACCGGATTGAGAGGTGACAAAGTTCTTAGGTCTTAGCCTGAAGCTCTAATTAAACATGAGTTAATGCAGATAGAAATTGCTATCGATATTTCACCAACTTTAGACTTTACATTTAGTTTTTACTTTTAGATCCCAGGTGAGCCTATCGTCGTGCACCGTGTATATATTAAGCAAGTGATTTTTGAAGTGAAAACATCTTAAGCTTCTTGTATCACTTTTCAACAGACTTCAAAGAATAAAGAGGTTCTCAATTCGTCTGTATGTTTTTTATATTTGCAACCTAATAACTTTCGATTTTGATGATTCTGAGATTTGACGATTCTGTAATTATACTAATTTTTTTCCCCGTGTTTGGCTGTGGGGTATTTTTACTTTTACGTTAATTACTTACTTACTTATATGATTTACCTACTTTATATAAGACTAATTTCTAGTTTCCTTATTTCTAAATTTATTTGTCTTACTTATCTATTTGTTTTTTGTATTTTTTATATTTATAATTTTTTGTTGATTTTCTTATTTTTATCTATTTATTTATTAGTTTTATTTCTATTAATTACTTTTATTACAATTTCTTTACAAAATCTTACAAATATTTCTTTTGTATCCTTATTGCTAATTAAATTACTAATATTATCAAAATTTATCCTTTCATTCATCTCGCATTCACACTCAAATCTTTTAACATTAAACTCCGGACAAAACATGTAGCACCGACTCATGCACATCCGGATCGCATATACGAAGGGCTCTCCTTGCACCGAAACTTGTTTAGAATCTGACTGGGGTTGAACCTCCTACCGTCCTACCGACTAACGAACCTATTAGGATAGTACTGATTTTCATATTTATTCATATGTTTGATTTATAAGCAAATTAAAATGAAATAAAGATCTCTTATCAATTTTGAGCCCATTGCATAGATTAATCTCAGACAAGATTGAAGCGGCCTTCGATATAGAAAACAGAAGGGAACGGGGAACATACTGTATTATCAAAGAAGATTAGACATTTATTTCTACTAGTGCTTAATTTGATCTAGGAATTAGAGCATTCAAATCACACATAATTCGCAGATCATAGCTTATTTGGTGACTCTGTCAGTCATTAATATATGTCGTTAAGTAACTACGATATCGTAGTTACTTATTTACGATAAATGGTGACTGTTGCCAAGTAATTATATGTATAATATCCACGTGTACGTGTGGTTTTGCAATGGTTTTGTGTGTATTAATTTGTTTATCGATTTAATGTATTATGTATGCATCATAAAATTTTAAAATCAAAACCCAAAAATTGGTAGAATTTATTTTAATTCGTAATCGATGTAATATTTTGTCCACTTTGTGGCCCCAAAGTTGAAACCAGAGCGTCCGTTCTTTTGTTATCACTGGTCAGCTAAACCATTAAAGCTTAGTAAGAGACGACACAAATGTTAAAATTTACGTGATAA
Organism: Meandrusa payeni; assembly: GCA_029286785.1. Lineage (NCBI taxonomy): Eukaryota > Metazoa > Arthropoda > Insecta > Lepidoptera > Papilionidae > Meandrusa > Meandrusa payeni. Next base: position 3,495,346 of record JAGSMX010000016.1, on the reverse strand, counting down.
CATCTACCTAGGAAGTTGTAAAAAACAAAAGCGCAAATGATAACCAGTTAAAAACCAAACATTCTGTTACATAAACAGGTTTAGTAAGTATAGAAGTAAACATAAAAACCGATTCCAAAAGCAAATAAAACTTAACGGATAAAAAATTAATTATTACATATGAACGTACTTTATATCCGAAATACCATAGTAATATTACTATTTGTGATCGTTGTCGATAACTACCGACATAGTCTTAAACTTTATTTTTTTGTTGACGAGGGGGAAAATCTTCAACAAGATTCCTCCTCCTCGCGTCGGTTTCCTCAATGCTGAGTGTCGTGACCATCTCGTTGGTTCATCATTCACAGTTTGTTTTTGGAGATCCGTCGCCATTTTCCTCTGCTTGCAGCCGTGCGCAGAGCATCGCTAAACGACGTGCCGAGAGTGGTACGGGTTAGTCCAGCGCATGGCTTTGACCTCGCGGTCTTGTCTCCTCGTGGTCAACAAGATTGTGTGGGGTTTTTACCCACTAAACCCCGTAGGCCCTTCCTCGGTGTATAGGGGTTTCGGGATTTCCAGTGGAACGCATTGGAAATCCCAGTCAGCGACCCCTGCACTGTACTCTCGGAGAGCACGTCCCGGGGGGGAGGTTAATCCTCTCCTTGTACCCTCGCAGTGCCTTCTTACCGGGTCCACATTAGCGGACGACACAGGCCCCCACCCTTTTTGCTCAGTAAATATGAGGCTTTTAGTCGCCTTCTCCAGAAGGCGGGGTATCTTCTTGAACATGTCGCCCCCGACAACAAATAAAAGATAGATTAGATTCGATTTTTAAAATAAATATACTGGTATTGAAGTGCGTTAATATATAAACATCGTTTAAATTTTACATAACTCTTCTATACTTTAAAAATCATATCTAAGATAATAAATGGCAACGGTTTGAACGTATGCTTTCGTCGCAGACGTGTTATGTTCTCATCTATCCAGAATCTAAGCGCAGAAACCTTGGCGTAGACCCCGGGGTAGTTCGGCCGAGCGCAGCCCAGACCCCAGGAGACAATACCGGCCAGCCTCCCGTTGTGAACCATTGGACCGCCGCTGTCACCCTGTTAATTGAAACAAAGTATATTTACGAGTAAAAAATAAATAAAAATTTTTATTCTACATCATTCATCATTTCAGACGTAAAATATCCACAGCTGGACATAGGCCTCCCCCAACGATTTCAAAAAGGACCGGTTGTAAGCGGCCCGTATCCAGCTGCGTCCTGCGATCATGCTGCGACCTTTATGATGTCGTCAGACCAACTTGCGGGTGGACGTCCCACACTGCGCTTGCTGGTCAGTGGTCTCCAATCGAGAAATTTTCGGCTCCATTGGCCCTCTGTTCTACGCGCTATGTGCTTATCCGGCGAGCTATGTCGTATCCCACAATAATTTCAATAGCAACTACTTAATTACAATTATGAGCGGGGGACTGGTGTCCAAACTAGGAACAGACCTGGGAGATGGTTCACCGAGCCTGCACTCCACGGATGTGCACAAAACTTTTGAATGTGTGTGAGAAGGTGTGTGTGGGAATGTGTTTTTTTTTTATATTAAAGTGGCAAACGAGCATACGGCTCACCTGATCTTAAGTGATCACCGTCGCCCATGAACATCCACAGCACCAGAGGAGCTGTAGGTGCGTTGCCGACCTTTGAGATAGGAATAGGCTCGTTTCTTGAAGGTCTCTAAATCGTAAACGTTCGAAAACACCGCTGGCGACAGTTGATTCCACAAGTTGGCAGTGCGTGGGAGAAAGTTACGTGAAAAACGTACAGTCGTTGAACGCCAACCATCAGGATGGTGGCGGTGGAATTTGGAATTCTGCCGAGATGTGCGGTAATGGAAATCGGTAGCTGAGATGATTCCGAACAATTCCTCCGAACAGTGTTTGTAAGTGCATGTGTATTCAAATTTGTTTAATGTAGTTACATACAAAAACCGAATTCATACACAATGGACGCTAGAAATTACTGTTAATGTGTAAGTTCACTCGCTCAAACCCCATTTAAGTTAATAAAAGTTAAAGTATATATAACATACATTGCGTCAATAGCCTAATAGATTAAGGTACATACAGTCTGCAAAACACCAAGTTAACAAGAATTAATTAGTAACAGCTTTTGTATATGTCCCACTGCTGGGCACAGGCCTTCTCTGTAAAGAGATTATAAGGGCATAGTCCGCCACGCGGCCTTAGTGCGGATTGGCAGACTTCACATATCATAAAAAAAATTCTAAGACATGTAGATTTCCTTCACCGCCGAGTGACCGCAACAACAAATTTATTGATGCCAGCACGGGGGATCGAATTCAGGTTGCCAGCGTACTATGCTACTTGAGGCGACCGCCCGGACACTGAACTACCGCGGCGCTTTAAAATTAGGAATAATTATTTAAAAAATAAATAGCTATTATTCATTTATATATATATATATATACATTTACATATACATATTATGTTATATGCATGTGTTACTGGTGGGTTCAGGCCTTCTCTGTAAAGAGAGTATAAGATCGTAGTCCATCACGCGGCCTTAGTTCGGATTGGCAAATACATGTCTTAGAGTTTCCTTAGAGATTTTAATTTCCTCTCGATGATTTCCAACCGCCAAGCGCGTGGTAAATCAACACCTAAAACTGCTACACACAATTTCTCGACCGAGCGTAACATAGTAACCATCTAAGCCGCGTTTACTTCTCACCGGGGGACCCTTGCGTCGAGTTACTAGCTATAGAGGTTCAGGCTAAGCGATCCAAGAGGTATGGCACCTCTCAATGCATGGAAGTTAAAGTCAGCTTTTCTGGCTAAAACAATTTCATTAGTGAGGTGAAGTGGCAGTGAAACGGACACGTCAGTGATCGCCAGATCTCCCCCATCTGGCGCATCATAACTAATTTCAGAGATGTTTTTACTTACCTGGCATGCATCTTTGCCACCTTCAGGGACACCAGCGCACAACATCGTCGTTGTTATATTATACATCGGAGAGTAAGCTTTATGGCAGTCTTTTGAACTAACTGTGGGCACTAATACCATTTGCAATGTGGATGGGTAACCGCCGCCTTCCTACAAAATAGATAATTTTAATGTTAACATTATGGTTTAAAGATTCGAATTGATTTCAGTAGAGCAGTAGGTATAGAACTAGCATAGACATAAAAAATACATACAAAAACACTTAATTCGTAATTTGTTCAAACGAAGTTGGAGAAATGAATAATTGCGTGCGACTGTACACGTTCACAGCTATCCCTACCACGTTTCGCAGAGCACTAGAGTTATATTACCGTCCAAGCCGAGGTTACCCCTCACCGGGGAACATTGTGTCGAGTTACTAGCAATAGAGGTTCAGGCTAAGCGATCTAAGAGCTGTGCCACCTCTCAATCCGGTGAAGCAGTCAAGGCCAGCCTCTCTGGGCAAACTGTGTAGTTCGTCATTAAAAAAAAAAAAAACTAGAGTTATCTGCCAACTATAGCTGTGAGCAAAAATAAAGGGTCGGGTAAGAAAGTTTGAAAATCTCCTAAGATAAAGACGTTAGCTAACTGAAATAAATTGTGCATGATAGACAATTAAATATCCTTGTTATATAATAAAATATTTTTTTTTATTTATACTTCATTTTTATTTTATATTATAATCAAATAATTATAATAATAATTTTATATTATAATCTTATAATTTAGTCTAAGGTTGTTATTTAATAGTTATTTAAAATAATGATGAGTCTTCGTTACTTATTTGAATAAATGAATAATAATAATGATAAAAAACATAGACTTAAACGTAAAAGGATATCTTACGTAAACTTGGATAATACAGTGTTTATCAAAAAAAAATATTTTTATTAAAATTTTAGTACTTAGTGTTGCGCTTAGCCTCCATGTGGCGACAGTACTAAAGATAAAAAATATTTTATTTTATTTTAATGTTTTTTAATTGTCTATCATGCACAATTTATTTCAGTTAGCTAGCGTCTTTATCTTTTTTATAATTTCTAAGCAAGTGCTTGACTACGATCCCACCTGATGTTAAGTGGAAATGCAGTCCTGGATGGTAAGGGGCACTAGCTTGGTAAATGCCTATTCACTCTACTCTTGAAAATACCCACATTGTAATCGGAAGGAAAGACAGACGCGAGATTTTCAAATTTTCTCAACCGACCCTTTATTTTTGCTCACGAGTGTATATATGTACAATTACTCACTCGTAGGTTTCCCCACCCCGACACCATAGTTATGTCACCATCCTCAATTTCTTCTCCAAGGTTCATCAAATCAATTGGAGCAACACCATCGCTTAATTGCAGAGGCTGGGATAGCATCAGTAATCCCACGTCGCTATCCATTTTTGAATATGTGAAGTTAGGGTGCCACACTAAGTCGTTAACTGGATAGAGCTCTCCACCCTTGTTACTAGACGACGAGCCAACACGGACCAAATATTCTTGAGGAACCGTACTAAAATAAATGATTTACATAATGAATGATAGACGTAACAATTGAAGACCGTTGTAATTTATTTATCTTCTATATAAATAAAAAAACTGGCGGGAAAATCTTAAAAATAGCCCTTTTTCATCAACATAGGGGCCGTCCATATATTACGTCATTCTAAATTAGGGGTTGGTCTGCGGATGACGGTAAATCATAGATAGGAGGGGTGGGGGTGTTTCGAAATTGACGTCATTCTTATTTATTTATTTATAGTTTATTATTTATTATTATTTATATGATAATATTATTTATTTATACTTTAAAAGAATGGGTGAAAACTCCGTGGAGTTATCCAAAGTTATATTATATTTATCAATGATTATTGCCAAAGTAAAATAATAAATGTGATTCTATAACCAAGTGTTTTAATCATATAATACCCTATTTTTCTTAAACCTGCATTGTTTTAATTTCGTCAAACTGGTAATGACGTCAATTTTGGGAGAAGGGGAGTCATTAAGAAATGACGATAGGATGATTGTAGGGGGGGGGGGAGGTTTAAAGTCTGAAAAAATCGATGACGTAATTTATGGACGGCTCCATATCATACAAACGTTTTTACTAAATAAAATGTAAAGTCAATTTGAACTTTATGGCATAGCAGTAATGCATATTTTACATTAAACATACTCTTTGTTGGCTAAGCATTGTAGGTGTGCTTCTAACATCTCAAATCTTAACTGCAATTTGCACTTTATTACCACTGTACAAAGTTTAAATTCAATCATGTATATATTGCGAAGACGACCAAATTGAATAGTCACAAAATGTAATAGATCATCAGTAGTAATTTCAATTTAGTCGATTTCGCGACGTTATTTCTTATGTTTTAGTTTTGGTTTTCAATCATAGATCAACGGTGTTCAATCAGGTTTGTTCCCTAAGTTCGCCTCTTAATTTGAAGTCGGGGTTTTTTAGTGGGTCCTAGAAAGTTCGTGGAAGCGAAGATACTTCGGTCACCCGAGCTGAACCCAATTTTTTGCACCGACTATTAAATAGGAAGGATCAAAAAATTGCCACATTCCAAATCTTTTCAACAGAACGAAGTCTGTCGGGTCCGCTAGTTAGGTATAAAAAGGTTTTTTTTTTGTTAACGGGAGAAAATCTTCAACACCTTCTGGGAGGTAGGGCTATGTGGAATCCTTGCACACTAAAACCCTCCGGGCTGCCCTTCCTCGGTGCATGGTGAGGGGCTCCGGGATCTTTATTGCAACATACTGGAGTCCCTCGGCGACGGGCCAGCTGATGTCGCCTTCATCCTAGGTCCACCTTAGTGTCAGTGTACCCGTACCCCCTTTAAGTCGTGTTTTACGACAGGTAGCGGATACCGTAGCCTTATTCTATGAGCCCAGAACTACAGGGCTTTTTTTTTTGTTAAAAAAATTATCTATACCTCCCCGGTGGCCATTTCCTCGGTGCCTGACGAGGGGCATAACAACAAATTTCTTATTTCATCAAGATCGGTTGAACTGTTCTTTAGTTATAGAAGGACATACAAACAGACATACAAAGCGTCAAGGTATATCAGATTTACTTACTCGATGATGCAATGTGCTGCAGTTAGAATCGCGTCGCTAGCTATAATGGTACCCCCACAACTGTGCCTACCACTTTTCACCAAGGATACCTGATAAGGGGCCGACGTGATATCTATGTCGTCGCCACCAACAATTCTTACGTCTTCTTTTGTTTTTGTTGTAGACAACGGTGCTGTAATCGGAAATAATTATGTTGCTCAAATACATCTTTCGACATGTGTTAGTTACACCTTTATATACGTCCCACTGCTGGGCACAGACCGTCTCTGAGAAGAGGGTAGAAGGGCATAATCCACGGCCCTTAGTGCGGATTATACTTCACATGCCTTACAAAAAATTTCTAAGACATGTATGTTTCCTCACGATGTTTCCTTCACCGCCGAGCCCGTGGTAAATGAGCACAAAAATTGCAACATTTGCAAAGCAATTTATTGGTGCCGGCACCGGGGATCGAACCCGGGTTGTTAGCGTACTACGCAGCTTGAGGCGACACGGACACTGAGCTACCACGGCTCTCGACATATATAATAAAAGTTAATTAGTTAAACTTCTAAATCTAGATATATAGCCTAGGAAAAAGGGTAAAAAAATATATTTTTAACCGTCTGTATGTTTTCTTTTATTTCTTTTTTTGTGGTTAATAACGGCAAAGAACAATAAGACTTGGAAGTCTCTAGAGGAGGCCTTCACGCTCGAGAACGAGTGGTTCTTAACTAGTATTAGATAATTATAAATAAGTATATATTTGTAATTATTTAGTAAGAAATATAAGGCTTTTTTATTTTATTTTTACGTCGAGGCTAATCCCTTAAGCGTCAGTCACTACGAATCTATCGAAAATACTCCCGAACGGTCTCGGTTGAGACGGAAGGCGAGGGATGCCTATCTGTTCAAAAGCTCCCTACAATAGAGAATTTTGAATCTACGGCCGCTTCGAATGCGTATAATTTCGGCTATATGGCAACTATTAGTATTATTCAAACAGCGGCAGCCTTATGGCTTTTTTCGACTTTACGATCTGGACTTCAAACCATAGTCCGCTTGAATCATTAATCGAATGAATAATAATAGTATATGAATTAATAATAACGATAATATAAACTATATGAAATCATGAAAAATACCTTACCCGCTACACCAATAATGAAAAACAAGGAGAAAAAATTGAACATCGTGTAGCAATTTATCTATGCCTACGTTCCCATCCGTGACACTTGCATATATAGTACAGTAGTAAAAAATGTTTAATCAACAAATGATACAGATAAAAAATAACCTTCACACTAATTCTGTCGTAATAACAGATAACGTCGAGATTCAAAGATAATATTTGTAATTATGTGTCTGGAGTTGTTGATAAATACAATGTGTTGACATTTATGTGATATAACGGACAACAAAGGTGATAAGCCGTCGATAAGGTATCTCTCAAGTCTGCTTTTACGCTCCGGTTCAATATACTCGCAAATGTTTTGAAGGGGGTAATCTGGTGAATGCATTATGAAAATGATCGGACGACGCGAATTGACGTTGAGATAAGTTAGTGATTAGCAAGCCCTGTAGTTCTGGGCTCTCAAGAATAACACTACGGTATCTCCTGTCGTACAAGGCGACTAAAAGGGGCCTCGGGTTCACTGGGCGACAAGGACACCCGGACTAAAAGGCGACATCGGCTGGCCCGTGTCGCCTTGCGCTGCGAGGGTACAGGTTCCCTCCCACCCGGGACATGCTCTCCTTGAGCACAGTGCAGAGGGGCTCCGGTGCGTTCCACGTTGAGATCCCGCAGCCCCTTGTCATGCACCGAGGAAAGGGCCACCGCGGAGGTTTTAGTGGGTAAGAACCCCACATAGCCGCCGCCTTCCCCCCAGAAGGCGGGGTATCTTTCTGAAGATTTCCTCCCCGTCAACAAAAATAAAAAGTTAGTGATTAGAGATGGTTACGATTCCTTTATTATCCGTGAAATCAAAATCGTGAAATAGAAAAAACAACTCGTATTTAAAGATATTTGTTCCACCTCCAGCGAAAAAAAAACTGTACAAGTAATCGTTTCCTCATCAGAAGTTTGCACAATTACAATGACAATTTCTGGTGTGCTGTCCAAGGTACTCGCAACATTCTCCTCCAGCACCAAATAAAAATCTTAAAGAGTTATAAAATATAGAGAATCTTCTTTTTTTGAAGTCAGTTGAGTTGAATTGTAGCAGCACAAAAGAATAGAGTTACTCAAATGGCACTGGGACGTATATGTAGGACCAGTAACACAGGTTGACAAAACGTTTAACAGAGTAAGTACCAATAGAAAGAAAAAGAAAGCAAGGAAGACCATGTAGAAGGTGGAGAGATGTCTTCAAATGCAGATAGAGATGAAGAGGTTTAGGAGAGGCCTACGCCGCAGTGGCAAGTACTACTAACAATTACCTTCGAAGTAAATTACGAGTATTTTATAGTGGCATGTTTTTGTAGTAGGAATAAACGTTTTTTCAGTTTTAGGCATATTTTTGTATGTGAAAAATAACAAACACATTCATACACACATGACACTTAAAAATTATATATATATATTTTAAAAAGAAAGCTAGCAATATTTCTTTTATTATTTTTTTTTCAGAAATATTACTAACAATCTTGTTAACCATTCCAACTAAGCTTAAGCTTGTGCTAGGACATGGTTCACGGCAATAGTCGAATGGCGGATTCGAACCCACGACCTTACGATTCGCAGGCCGTACCCTAAACCATTAGGCTATTGACGCTTCAAAATATGCTATATAATAAACTATAAATAGCAACATATACAATAATAATATATAACAACATAAACAATATATACAACAATTATATATATATTAATATATAGTTGTTCTACTTTCATTCCTGTGTATAAATAAATGTCCTTCTTTTATTTATATATACCTTCTGCTTCTCTCTCCAATAGTAATAAAAGTTTTTTGCACATCCGTGGGGTTTAGGCCTGGTGACACATCACACAGGTTTGTTCCTAGTTTGGACACCAGTCCCATAATTGTATTTTAAGTAAGTTGCTACTGAAATTATTGTGTGATAATAACATGTTTGTTTGTTTGTATTTTATTTTATTCATTTATTTGAAAATATGAGTCAATGCCAACTATAAAGTTCAAGTACTAAACGCATGCTTTATCAGAATAACAAATAAGAGAATTTGGGTTTTTGACCGTGACCTAAACGATTTATCTTAAAACAAACACTTGTAAATAGTACACATAACATGAGATGTTTCTATTATATCATAAAACTAATTAGTTACCATTAATCTAGTGTTTTGAGATATACTAACATTCTTGTAAGTCATTCCAACTAAGCTTAAGCTTGTGCTAGGACATGGTTCACGGCAATAGTCGAATGGCAGATTCGAACCCACGACCTTACGATTCGCAGGCCGTACCCTAAACCATTAGGCTATTGACGCTTCAAAATATGCTATATATATATATATAGCATATACAATAATAATATATAACAACATAAACAATATATACAACAATTATATATATATATAATTGTTCTACTTTCATTCCTGTGTATAAATAAATGTCCTTCTTTTATTTATATATACCTTCTGCTTCTCTCTCCAATAGTAATAAAGGTTTTTTGCACATCCGTGGGGTTTAGGCCTGGTGACACATCACACAGGTTTGTTCCTAGTTTGGACACCAGTCCCATAATTGTATTTTAAGTAAGTTGCTACTGAAATTATTGTGTGATAATAACATGTTTGTTTGTTTGTATTTCATTTTATTCATTTATTTGAAAATATGAGTCAATGCCAACTATAAAGTTCAAGTACTAAACGCATGCTTTATCAGAATAACAAATAAGAGAATTTGGGTTTTTGACCGTGACCTAAACGATTTATCTTAAAACAAACACTTGTAAATAGTACACATAACATGAGATGTTTCTATTATATCATAAAACTAATTAGTTACCATTAATCTAGTGTTTTGAGATATACTAACATTCTTGTAAGTCATTTCAACTTATCTTAAGCTTGTGCTAGGAGATGGTTCACATCAATAGTCAACATTAATAAATAAATATAAATCTATATATATAAAAGAGAAAGTGTGTGGGTTTGTTCCTTATAGGCTCCGAAACGGCCTAACCGATTTCAATGAAACTTTCAAGGAATCTTCAGATTTACCTGGCGAGTAATCCTGTAAAGTTTGTTAACGATCGGAGCACTCCTCTTTTTGAACTGTTCGACTGAGCTTTTATCTACTATGATACTACTGCTACGGGTATGATATTGTATTTACTGATATGCACATGGGTGAAGGTAACGATCTTCACCCGCTCGAGAAGAGAATAGAAGAGTAATACGGAGAGAAATGAATAATTCAATATATTGGGAGAGTTAATTTAATATTTAATGATGTAAGTTTTTTGTTTAAATAAAATAAAGCAAAATCTAGACCGGAGAAGCGAGCTGTTTACGCTAGTATATAAATAAAAATCGAACAAGTATTTACAAGTAAAAACAAAAATTAAAAATTAACTTCAAATCTGACTTTCTTATTTATATTTTCGAATGATCGTAGGAATATTACGAAATAGAATAAATCAGAACCTAATTAAATTCTCATCAAACTACTACCATTGCTTAAAGTATTCCGTTATCGTTTCCAAAAAAAAATCGAAATCGGTCAACGTATTTTCAGTTATTCTTCTTATATGCCTTTCTCATGAATGCCGTTGTCAGAATTGGAGCATTTTTGAAATGGGACCACATGGGATGCTTTCAAATGAAAAAAGAATCATCAAAATCGGTACACCCAGTCCAAAGTTATGAAACAAACTTAAAGAGATACAGTCGAATTGAGGACCGGATTTTGAAGTCGGTTGAAGTAACAAGCTGACTGAGATTGACGACCAACAGATCGTAATTCTACGACCCTAGCCACTAAACCATCACTCCTAATAAGTAGATAGTAAGGAAGTAAATAAAATAACTAAATACAGATAATAAGCTTTATTTAAACAACTATATAATAAATTACTACTGTAATAAAAATATTACTTAACTATTTCCCAATAAGGATATCACAAAACCATCCTTATACCTTACTCTGTAGATCTAAATATATGTCTTTGTCTTAAAGTCTCGCTGCTTTCTTCGATCCAGCTCCTAAGTGCTGAGACCTTGGCGTAGACACCTGGATATTTAGGTCTAGCACAGCCCAGTCCCCAAGATACAACACCTGCAAGTCTGCCGTTATACACCAATGGACCGCCGCTGTCACCCTGAAATCAATATAACAGTTATTAGTTAAGTATTTTGATTTGGTTTCAATCGTTTAAGTTATTGCTTATTAATTAACAATTTTTCGTTTTTTTAGGCACACCTTTTTTTGTAAACAAATACAGATGGAAGTTTTCACTTTAATAACGAAGAAAACGAGAGAGAAATACAATAACGCTGGCAACTTTTTCTAAAAACAAATAATACAAAACATTTTTAAACAATAAAGTTATGGTTTTGAATATCCCGTGCCCATGACAATGCAATCTTTCGGAACTAAACAGTAACCAATACTAGCGGAATCGTCACGCAGTGTGACCTTTAGCATGTCGATAAATGGAGCGTGGAGCACTTTTTGGTATGGGTTCGCCATTAGATTGTCCCCTACCAACAAGTGCTCCACGCGGTTAAAGTAGTTTTAATTTATTTTAGTACAAACAGTCTTGTCATATAAAATAAGTTACACAAAATAAATTTAAAATATTGACAAGGAGTACCCAATATTTCTTATACTAGTAAGCAAGCTTAAGCCAGTGTTATCTGAAGCGTCAATAGGTTAATGGTTTAGGGTACGGTCTGCGAATCGCACGGTCGTGGGTTCGAATCCACCATTCGATTATTGACGTGTACCATCTCCTAGCACGAGCATAAGCTTAGTTGGAATGGTTAACAAGAATTTTAGTAATATTTATAAAAACAAAATATTGCTAGCTATCTTATAAAAAAGAGTATAGGTAACAATTTAGAAAGGAAAAGATAATATATATATATACTGACACAAATATAAATATATATAATATTATTATTATTTATAATATTGCCTTCGGGCACACCCGCACAAATCATCGTCAAAGCAACGGTAAAATATAATTATATATAAATATATATAATTATATTTGTGTCAGTCTCTGAATATAAGTAATACGAAGTGCAAAATGCCTGAAGTGTGTTTAAGAGTTACATGACACGTAACATGTGAACACGTATAAGGGCAATTCAATCCGGCTCGAAGGACCATGTTTCTCTCTCTTTTTGGAAGTTGATTAAAATAACGGGTTATTCGAAAACTTTCAATTTGTGATATATTTACAAAATGATGCGTTTTAAAGCGAGGGAAGACTACGACATACTTTTAATAATTAAAATGGCTTAAAATAATAGAAAAACATATTGAATAGGAAATTACCTGGCAAGCGTCCTTTCCGCCTTCGGGCACACCCGCACAAATCATGGTCGATGTAACGGTATACGCTGGTAAATATGCTAGGTCGCACATGGCAGTATTCACAGTTGGGACTAGCACCATTTGCAATTTTGTTGGATATCCACCGCCTTCCTGTTAAGAAAATCGAAAATATTATTGTTGAGAAAATTTGAGTTTGTTATAAAAAATGTATGCGTTCTTTAACTTAATCTATAAGTAAATGTAACATGATAAGCTTAAAATTAAACAAAATTTTAGCTTTTTATAGTCTTTGGCGTAATAACAGCCACATATATATATATTAAAATATAAATTATTAAACTATATATATACTATATATTTCAAGTTCTTTAATCATGGCGGTTTAGATGGAAAAGATCTACTGCTGTCCACTGTTGAACCAGATTATTATGTCACATATGTGACAATTAGTGAGCCCAATACCCATAAACTGGGCACAAATCTTTAGCAGTTACTTAACAAATTTATTTACGAGTAAAAACAAAAACCGACTGCAAATCGAATCAAACGTTACACGCTATTACACGCGGACTCTTTGTATTTCCGAATTATCGTCGGTATATTACTTAATAGAGTTAATCATATGCTAACCAAATTCTCATCAAAGTACCATTCAAGTACATTCTTTTTTATAAAAATGAATCATCGAAATCTGTTGGCGTGATATTGAATTAAGCGTCAATAGCCTCATGGTTTAGGGTAAGAGCCGTGGTAGCTCAGTGTCCGGGCGGTTGGCTCAAGTTGCGTAGTACGCTAGCAACCCGAGTTCGATCCCCGGTGCCGGCACCAATAAATTTGTCGTTGCAATTTTATGTGCTGATTTACCACGCGCTCGGCGGTGAAGGAAAACATCGTGAGGAAACCTACATGTCTTAGAAAATTTTCTAAGGCATGTGAAGTCTGCCATTCCGCACTAGCGCCGCGTGGCGGACTATGCCCTTATACTCTCTTTACAGAGAAGGCCTGTGCCCAGCAGTGGGACATATATAAAGGCTGTAACTTAGGGTACGGCCTGAGAATCGTAAGGTCGTGGGTCCGAATCCACCATTCGACTATTGCCGTGAACCATGTCCTAGCACAACCTTAAATTGTTGGAATGGTTAACAAGATTGTTAGTAATATTTTTGAAAAAATAAAGAAATATTGCTAGCTTTCTTTTTAAACAAAAAACAATTATACAAGTACGTCTACATAGTTAATGACGTAATACGGTTTTCCCCGGATACTAATCGGTTCACCCAGTCGAAAGTTATGAGTTAACAAACCTAAATAAACATACACACGAATTGAGGACCTCATAATTTTTTGAAGTCAGTTGAAATACCGAAATTAATTTAAGACGAGTTGGATTCGAACCCGCGAAAATCGTAATCGATCGTAAGTCGAAGGCTTACATTTTAATGTGAAGATTGATAGTTTGTCTTGAAAGCAAAAATGTATGATTCTAACGGACGTTAAGTAGGCATCTAATATTCTACGATATAAACTATTCACCAGTGATTATCGTAGAATTTTCACAAACAATTCTCTGAACATTATAATAGAAGCTTGAATCGTCATAGCCTAATAGTTCAGGGTACGGTCTGCGATACGTAAGTCGTAGCTTGCGACCATTCAACTATTCACGTGAACCGTCTTCTAGCACAAATAAGTTTATTAATCTTAGAGTAATATTCAAAACAAAATGTTGTAGCATTAAAAAAAAACTAAATGAGGTTTAAGAAAATTACCCTTAGATTTCCCCAACCGGTAACCATAGTCATATCACCATCTGGTATCTCCTCGTCCTCTTCCATCATGTCAATAGGGGCAACACTATCGCTAAACTCCAACGGTCTGGACAGCCAAATGATGGCAACATCGCTTTCCATTTTCGAGTACGTGAAGTTACTATTCCAAAGCAAATCTCCAGCTGGAATCACTTCTCCGCCACCATAACTTGACGTAGAGCCTACGCGGACGGAATATTCACGAGCTGTTGTACTGGAAACAATATTATTAAATATGTAATTTAGCTGAATAATATATCATTCTTCTTGAAAAACTACTGCTAGTTGGCTGCGTCGAGGGGAGAGAGGAGAGGCAGTACGCCCAATAGACGGACACTATTTGAGTAGCTACTGAACTGTGAAACTCCAGGCGGCTATCAACCTGGCCCAAAATAAAGTGAGAAGTGTGAAGATAATGCTCGTTAAAAGGAGTTCTTTTGTTGGTCGAGACCTTCAACTCTGAGGAAACTATAAAGAAGAAAGCTTTAAAAAACTAAAGAGTTCTATGATAGCACCTGGATAACCGAGCTTTGCTCGGTTTCTTATTATATAGTGATTGCTAGCCTTAACCGAGTGAAAATAGTAATCGTCCAAGCCGAGGTTACCTCTCACCGGGGGCACCCTTGTGTCGAGTTACCACCTAATGGAGGTTCAAGCTAAGCGACCTAAAAGCTATGCCACCTCCTAATCCGGTGAAACAGTAAGGGCCAGCTTCTCTGGCCAACTGTGTTCAACAAAAAATATGTGATTTAGACTATACCTAGGTATATTTGTGTAGCGTATATTCGTAGGCATTTCCCCACAAAAAAAAACTGTCTATATCTACCCCCGCTAGGATTAAAGCAAGTGGAAGCATAAAGTATTTATTCAGTTATATGACTTAATAACTATATAATTTACCCAGTAACGCAATGAGCCGCCGTGACTATAATGTCGTTTGCAATAATAGCACCGCCGCAATGATGGCGACCTCTCCGCACCAATGAAACCTGATAAGGCGCCAATGTTATATCGATGTCCTCTCCGCCGACAATTCTGACGTCATCCTTTGATTTTGCCGTTGGTAGTGATGCTATAACAATGACAAATGACGTCATAATAACCATTTTATTCTCTTACTATACCTATCACTTTTTTTTTGGGAAGGTCTTCAAAAAGATACCGCCTTCTGGGCGAAAGGCGACGGTTAGGTGGGGTTTTTACCACCTCCCCGGCGGCCCTTCCTCAATGCATGGTGAGGGGCTTCGGGATCTCCAGAGGAGAGCACGTTCCGGGTGGGAGGTTACTCAATCCCCCCCTGTGCCCTCGCAGTGCAAGGCGACACGGGCCTGCTGATGTCGCCTTCTTCCAGGGTCCACTCACAACCACCTTATTCATCATAAAAATAAGCTTTAGCTTATGTTAGGAGATGGTTCACTTCAAAAGTTGAATGGCGGACTATGAATGGTGGTTCGAACCTACGACCATACAATTAGCAGACTGTACACATTAGGCTATTGACGCTTTTTCAACCGATCTCAAAAAAGGAGGTTATCACTTCATCTGCACGTTTTTATGTTAGTTACCTCATAACTTTGGACTGGATCAACCATGATGGTGATTTCATTTGAAAGCTGGTGCTTTCCGAATTATCGTAAGAAAGACGAAATAAAATAAATCAGAACCTAACCAAAATCTCATCAAACTAACGTTGATATATCCTTTCTACAAAAAAAATCTTGGTTATAAATAAAAAAAAGGGGAACAGTGAACACTTAAGTGCTCTATCTAATGCGCTCATTTGCCCCCTTTACTATAAAAATATATATAAAAATAAAATATAACAAAAAAACTCCCATTAAACTGCCGTTGAAACTATCATTTTCAATTAAAAACGAATCATTGAAATCGGTTGGCGTCATAATGAGTTATTCGTCCATTTGTTGCGCACATATTTAATGCAAATTCAAGACTTATATGGTTTTCTAAAGGATGCCCTTGTCGGAATTGGACTAAATTGTACCACAGAGGGAGCACCAGCTTTCAAATAAAAAATGAATCATCACAATCGATTAACCCAGTCAAAAGTTATGAGGTAATTAACATAAAACAAAAGAAAAAAGAAACATACAGACGAATTGAGAACTCCATTTTTGAAGTCGGTTGAAAACGTCACTTCATTGGTACGAGTTGAGTGTGATTCGAATTGGAACCTTTTGAAAAATAAAGTACTCACCGGCCACACCGAAAATTGTCATAACGATGAGAAAACGGTACATCTTGGTCTGGTCTATCGAAGGTACTGGATATCATCTCATTTCACGAAACTATATTTATACCTGAGGGCTTGGAGAAATATTGGGTCAACTGTAATTATCGGTGATAATAATTTACCTTCACACAAATTAAATTACAATGACAGATAAATATGAGATTATTAGATAACGTGACCGTTAATTTTGAATGGGGCACCCGATATTTTTTTTATCTAGCACGTGTGTTTTGGTATGATATAATTTTCCATTACTTTGACCTCTATTCAGATGACAGATGTACACCAAAACAAATAAGTATTTTTTTTATGACGAACAACACAGATTGGCCGGAGAAGCTGACCTTGACTGCTTCACCGGATTGAGAGGTGGCATAGCTCTTAGGTCGCTTAGCCTGAACCACTATTGCTAGTAACTCGACACAAGGGTCCCCGGTGAGGGGTAACCTCGGTTTGGACGGTTACTATGTTACGCGTAAGCATTCCCATCCGAGGCGCCTGAGACGGCCGAACCACGATCGGTTGGTTGCTATTTCACGGATAATCTAAGAGACATTCAAAAGCTAAACTAACTGCCACTTCGGGAAGCGTTGGCGCTGGAAGAAGAAGTGGCCGAAATAAGTATATTAACAAACAAAAACCGACTTCGAATAGAATAGGAATATTACGAAATATAATTAATCAGAACCTTTTTTTTTTTTGTTCACGCGGGGAATCTTTTTATAGGCCATCCTCCGGTACCCTGGGTGGGCCCGGAGGGATGTGTGGGACTCGGCCTGGGCAGCCCCTACCCACTAAACCTTCCGCGAATGCCATCAGCCGTTATGAGCGGGGTGCCCCGGATCTGTCAGCGACAGGACACCCCAACGACCGGCCGGTCCCGGCAAAGACCGGACTTCAACCTCAAAGGGGACTTCTCCGGCACTCAGAGAAGTCCCGACGACGCCGAAAATTTATCAGAACCTAACAAAACTCTCATCAAACTACTCTTGAAGTACATATTTTCCAAAAAAAATTAATCATTGAAATCGGTGGGCTTCAGATTCAGTTATTCGTCCATTTGTCGTGCACGTGCTTAATGAAAATTTAAGACATATGGTTTTCTCATGGATGCCATTATCAGAATTGGACATATTTAAAAAAAGTTATGCGGTAACAAATATAAAAATAAAAATCGGTAAAAACTTTTAAGTTAAACGGTTTTATTTTATGTGCACCGAAAACCACAAATTAAATAAATAGTTACGTTTACTGTAGTGGCGATATCCCGACACACCGTCAGCTGTGTCTATTATACAGATGACTGTGACGACGCCACAGGAAGACTGATGACAAAGGCAATGGCCGCATCAAGGGAGAGGATAGTGGACTACAACCTGAAAATGGCCATGAGAAGCAGGGACACAGCGGTCGCGGAGAAGCTAATAGCAATGCAGCGGGGCGTCTGCGACGCGTGAACCCGAAACGATCTCTGGCCACCTCCAAATTCAGGCATTATAAAAAAAAGGAAAATAGTAACTGTAGAAGTGGCACTTTTTTAATAAATGCAGAGTGAACAATTTAAGTGTATTGGAAAAGAGCACGGACACAGGTCTGTGGTTGCAATCTAAGAATAAAAAAAAAAGTTACTTACCTATCAACCTACGTAGGTGATCTCGGTCATTAATATCTCTGATGTTAGTGGTTGTCATAACATGAACCATGTCAGCGGCCGAAAGGCAGTTCATGAAAGAACACTAACACCAGGGTTTGCTTGGTAGGTAAACTAGCTTTTAGACATATTAAACTAAAATTAAAACGTGGGGCCCATTAATTATTTCTGTATTACTTTCTACTATACTAAGTGTGGATTGCATCGACTTATTTTAATCGTCATCATTATCATCCTAGCGGTTTATCCCGGTCGCATCCGAAACCTCATAGCTCTCGGAGTCCAGGGTCCGCTGAATCGACTTATTATAATCGTAACTGGAGGTTTTGACCATCAATAACCAGCCGTGGCGGCTTCACCAGCGAACGCCGAGCTCATGATCTACCAAAGTATAATATATGCTCTGCCATAGGTATGATTTCAGAGGGGCCCCACGTTTTTATTAGTTTAATATGCCTAAAAGCTATTCTGCCTAGTACTAAAATATTTCTGAACTAGAAGGTCAATATACCTACTTGTTATAATGTGGGCTGCTTAGTTTACCTACCAAGCAAACCCTGGTGTTAGTGTTCTTTCATGAACTGCCTTTTGGCCGCTGACATGGTTCATGTTATGACAACCACTACCATCAGAAATATTAATGACCGAGATCACCTACGTAGGTTGATAGGTAAGTAACTATTTATTTATTTTGTAGTTTCCAGTGTACATAAAATGAAACCGTTTAACTTAAAAGGTTTTTACCGATTTTTATCTTCTTGTTTTTAGTAATTAGTGAAATTGTCTACCGAATATTCCTCATTCTATTTAATTTATTCAGTGCATCATTATTACATGGTTTCTTACCTGATAATTTAGTACAATCTAATTCCTCAAAACATAGCCCTTCCAGAGTCTTAACTCGACTTAGAGCCGCGTATGCTTGTATGCGTATGCCTGCATGGTCGACGGTGCTGCCCTGCATTTTATGGACGGTGGATGCCCATGACAAAACTAAGGGCAACATCCTTCTTTCAGCCGTACTTTTTTTTATCTGCCCCTCTAACGTCACACAATCTTGGACGCAACTATTCTCGGCACCAATCATGCCCCACCTAATACGCCATTTTGTAACAGCGTCCATCTTGAGTTTGAAATTTTGACATAATGACAGTATTCTGCTAGTGTAGTCCTATTATTTGATACCCATATTGTAGTGGTTGTGGAAAAATATGTACCTAGTCCGCCATACTGGAACGGCGTCCATCTTGAATTTTAAATTTTGACATAATCATCGTGTTTTACTAGTGTAGCCCTTTCATTTGATACCCATATTGAGGGGGTGAAGGAAAAATATGTAATCCGCCATTTTGTATCGGCGGCCATCTTAGATTTATAATGTTATTGATTTTATTATATTGTATTGTTATCTAAATTAAATGTGTGTACCAAATTTCAGATCAATCTGACAACGGGAAGGTGCTTAAATTCCCCCGTAAACAAAAAAAGGGTATAAGACGATGGGTTCGCGTGATTCCCTTTCAGGAGCCCATAAATAGAGGTTCAAGCTAAACGGCCGAGGAGCTCTACCAGTCCTGTGAAACTGTTGTGTTAACTTTTAATTATTTACATTCTTTGTCTTACTCTACTTTTTGATATTAATATATCTGTGTTTCGAAGACATGCCTCCTAAAAATCGTATGAATTGTTGATCTAAAACGAGCGCAAATATGGAAGGAGGTTAAAAGTCTGATCAATCACGTTGTATTTGATAAAATGTCGGTTTCTGTTTTTTGACAACGTCTTATAAATTGATGTTAGCGGGTGGCATTCACTAAAAATATAGCGTTACGGTCGTGTCCCGCTGCGCTTGAGCCGAGAGGAATTATTCACGATCGATGTACTGCGTGTCTGAATGTGTGTGAGCGAGAGCGCGGCATAAATTGTAAATTAATTTTAATTTTGAAATACACTTGTATTGTTAGTACGTGCCAAGTGCTCATTGTTCTAAGATTCCTATCCAGGTATATTAATATGAGAATACAATTTCTTCGATTTGTGACAAGATAAAACAAGTAAAGTTTTATTTTTTATTTATTAAATCTTTTTAAACCACATAAAATTTCACAGAAAATAAATAAATTATTATGACATTATACTTCAAATAATAAATTAATGTTTACTACGATAATAGAGGTACAAAAATATTGCTTAATTTTTTTGTCTTAAATAATAACCCGTCTCGTCTATCCAGCTTCTTAGTGCGGAAATTTTGGTATATACTCCAGGATAATTTGGGCGAGCACAGCCATGACCCCACGATACAATTCCAGCTAATCTTCCATTATAGGCAAGTGGTCCGCCGCTGTCACCCTTTAGAAAAAAACGAATATTTTTTTTGTTATTTACTATTAAGATACAAATGTGACTGGCAGTTCACAGGCAGTTGCTTTCTACCAGACAATTAAGAAATCAAAAATAAAAATCACAACGCATACGCCAGTATGAAACGAGTCCAATGAATGGCTGTATGGACTTAAGTCTTTTGCCTTTCCCATTAGGGATATTTTAATATCATAATCATCACCGAGACCAATGAAATAGAATAAATTAATAATTATTTATATTATAATAGAATTCATTGTATGCATATGAATAAATACAAAAAATATTAATGTTGCAGTATATATAATACACGTAATGTAATTAATCTATCGTACATTATAAACCAAAAAGAGTAGCAGAAATAGTAACTAAAGACTAGACGTAAGAAATGTTAAAGAATGCAAAAAATGATGAAGTAAAAAAGTCTAGAGAAGAAAGTAAGAAGGGAGATGCCAAGGTCCCCCAGAAAGTAACAATGGCTATCATACGACCACATGAGCAAACTCAAAAAGTAAATTGAAGTCTCTGATCTGATCAATGACAGAGAAGAAAAAAAAGTCTTCATTGATATCAGCGATTGTTAGATCAATATCATAAGTTTTAATGTGTAACATTTTCAAAATTCTATAGGTATAGAACCAAACGGATAAACTTAAGTTTTAGCTAAAATTAATAAATAGTCAAAATACAGAACTCAAAAGAATTAATTTAATAGAGAACACTGCCTACCCAAGAAAAAGTGGGAGACTGTAGTGTCGAGAGACATGAGAGAGCGCAATATTTACCAAAACGATGTTGGGGACAGAGCGAAGTGAAAAGAGAAAGCAAGGAAGATCATCCAAATTATAACAGATGCTGTATAGTCATACCTGACAGGAATCTTTTCCGCCTTCCGGAAACCCAGCACACAGCATTCTTGGCGTTATGGTGTATCGTGGAATATAAGCTTCTTGACATTCAGTTGGGTTAACAATTGGTAAAAGTACCATTTGTAACGTCGATGGATTACCACCTCCTTCCTAAATGTGTAAAAAGAAAAAAACAGTTTATGTAATAGTATTTTTTTTTTTAATATTAACAAATATACGGTGATGATGAAATGATAATAGTCTTAACAATTTATGTATAATACATACAATCGAATACGCATATTGGATTCTGTGCATTGCACAAGTCTCTGATCATCTTGATAATTTGCACATGTCAAGGGAAGTAGAATTAGTTGGGAATAACTTTGTTTTAAAGTTATACATTTGACATGCTTTGATAAATGTTATATATCAATTTACATTTTATTGAACATTTTCAGGTTGCTTTTTAATTGTTTAAACAGAAAATATTTAAAATCAGATTACACAAAAACTTTTGGGAGAGAAGTTACACATACTAAAGTTTAGTCTGAAATTACCTTCAGATTCCCCCATCCTGTGACCATTGTATCGTCTCCATCTAAAATCTCCTCACCTTCTTCAATCAATTCAATAGGAGCAACACGTTCATTAAATTGTATGGGTGTTGATAGCCACATCAAAGCTACATCGTTATCCATATTATACGACGAAAATCTTGGATGAAGTTTTAAATCTCCCACTCTGTAGAGTTTACCTCCTGCAAGGCTTGACGAGGAGCCGACTCGAATGAAGTAATCACTGGGCCTGTAGCTGAAACTGTAAATACAATTGCGTATTTCATATTTGTCTTGCAAGTTAGATCTTATTAATAATATAACAGTACCATCTACTTTAAATCTAAATGGCCTATTGCCTAGTGATGGTAAGAGACCAGACGATATGACTCTTATACCCTGGAAGATGGGACGGCCTTTAGTATGGGATGCCACATGCGTCGATACTTTAGCACTGTCACATATTCCAGAATCATTTGAGGCTAAAACGGCCGCTGCAACCACAGAAAACCTGAAGCGGCGCAAATATAGTAAACTTCATAGTGAGCAAAAGAGGTCAGACGACCTGAGGGCTGGTTAATACCCTGCACAGAGGTTAAGTAAGCATTGTCATATAACGTGGCTATGTTACCAGCCTTCTGGGCACGCCATTCTAGACCAACATACGTAGATGGATATAACATAATAGTACATACATTTGTGATAATATGTTACAAGAAAAGGAAAATTTCAACAAGACCTTTTTCATCAAATCGATATTTCAATATGCTATATATTGCAATATCGATTTGATTTATCTACTAGACTATACTATCACTGATTATGTACAATAGTATCTGTTCTAATTATATACTAGCTAGTGTACTAGTTGCTGTTGTGTCAGTGTGTAGGTAATTTGTTTACGACACTTAAAGATAGACAAACTCTGTGTGTTATTGTCGTGTCAACCAAATTATAAGAAAGATTCTGTGATCTAAAGTGTAGCAATTAGGTCAAATTATGTTTCATAGAAATAACTGTATTACTTACGAGGTAACACAATGCGCTGCAGTTAGAATAAGATCTGGCGCTATAATGGAACCTCCGCAGGAGTGTCTGCCGGCATATACAATTGATACTTGGTAAGGTGCTTCTGTGATGTCTATGTCTTCACCACCCACAATTCTCACGTCATCTTTCTCTTTGGTGATTGGTGTTGCCACTAGAATATATAAGTAACAATTTAAAACAAAAATCAGCACGCAAATGTTTTTAGGAAGTTCTGGCGCCTTTGTTCTGTTTCTTCTTCCACATTTGCGCTCGTTGTCGGTTAGCATTACATACCCAATCTTCTATTGTCATAAACCTACTGATATCTCGATCAACATGCATCCTTCCATACGAATTTCAGTTATCCCTTATATTACTTCGGAACTCAAGCTATTATGCCAACAAAATAAAAACGAAAACTAATTAAGACCAAAGAACATAAAAAAATACAGACGAATTGACATCTCCAATATTTGAAGTCGGTTAAAAAATCTCAAGTACGATAACGGAGAGAGATAGAGTAGTAGCAAGTAGGTCCCATATACGTGATAGGTAGTGAGCAAATTTTAGTAAGTGACCCGAATAACGGAAAATTATTAATACATGCCAACTGGGATTTGAATACCCAACTGTTTTACTATATTATTTAGCAAAATATATACATAGTCAAATCTTATTAAAGTTACAGCCTATATATAATATATATAAGGATATAAGATTATAGGGTATAACGGCATAGTCCGCCACGCGGCCCTATTGCAGATTAGCAGACTTCACGTGTCTTAGAAAAAAATTCTACGGCATGTAGGTTCACGATGTTTTCCTTACCGCCGAGCGCGTGGTAAAACAGCACATAAAATTGTAACAGTAAATTTAGTGTACTATTCAACTTGAGGCAAACGTCCGGACACTGAACTACCACGGCTAAATTTTTTTCTAAAATTTTATTAATTAAGCGAAATTAAAACAATTACATGGAAAATAAAATCGAAACAAAAAAACGCAAAGGTATTTTAAGGAACGTAAAAAATTCTTACCCACTAAGCCAAAAATTGTGAGAAGCATCAACTTGTACATGGTGCTGTAGGTTCTAGTAATAGTTAAAAATTCTTCCCGTTCATATAATTTATATATCAAAACTATCACAAACAAAATTCCGGGTCAATGTCATCTTGATTATGTTTAACCTTCACACCAATTTTCTACCATTGACAGATAAAAAGGATTACACCAATTTTGATAATTAACAGAGTAAAGGTATAACCAGTTGAATTAAACATAGTGTGGCATGCGACAGTTTCCGTATAAAAATACATAATCACGCTCCTTGAATTTCAACATAAATATAAATTGGATAGATTGACTGATATAGCTTTACTGTACACCAAGATGCAACAAGAAGAAAATTATATAACTTTTGTAAATTTTACTATACTTTCTACAATAATAATAAAAAAGCATGCTGCTGCATGCTGACAAATTACAGTGATAATATAATGGATGTTATATGTAAGATTAGGTATTTTGAACCGGTCTTTCGATTCATCAGCTCGACCTGGGACATAGGCCTCTTCTAAATATTTCCAATCGGATCTATTTTGTGCTTTTCTGGTCCATAAGGGCGCCGCAATCTTTTTGATGTCATCCTTGATTTCTTTTTCCTTGGCTCGTGGCTTTTCTCATTCTACAATACGTGTCCTTACTGCTCGATCACTTCCAAGGAACCTTTGCATGGATCGAATAAATATGAACGAAACAGGACGATGGCGTACAAATGCTAAAATTATAACTAATCTATATGATTACATATACTAAAAGATCTACACTAAATATACCTACATAAATAAGTTATCAATAAATATACTAATATATAAAATATTCAGTTTCGACGATATGCCGGGTTTACAGGGTTTTAAAAGTAGGAAGGGACATAGCAGGTCGAATAGAATTAGGAAGAGCACTTTACAGTCTATAAACCTGCACCGTGAATGACTTTCCAAGAAATTATGAGCATTCAAAATAGTGATTTATATTCTTAACAAGCCGCAGGTGCTTTACAGGCGATTTTCCCACAGTCAATGAATGAACGTTGCTGAAGTTTCTTCGGCCACTAATGCCAGAGCCAATCCTTTCTGTACCACCATAAAAGTCCGTGCAAGTAGTTTTATTCAATCTTTATACTACTTTCGTGACTTTTTTCTATAGAAAATGCGGCAAAGGAGCTTTCAAATCAAAATAAAAAAAGAAAGAGTGATCAATATTTTACTTCTTTACTCATTCTAGAACGACTTACGGACTAATATCTCTGGATTTAAAAATGATTATAATTATTATCAGTTACAAGCCTCCGTATATTACATTAAAAATAACTAAACGAAATATTAGTAAAAATTGTCGTAAATATACATAAGTTAAAACTGTGAACAATATTTCAATCTGATATGCTGTGGACAATATTGCATTCTAATATGACATACATATTTGACAATATTACAATATTGTTTCTCTGCAATAAGTTATTAAAATTACGAATAACATAAAAATCAGTTTAAGTGACAGCTGGTATGTTGGGTGAAGAAGGTTTTCAGTCTTAACTGCTATAGTGTGGAATCGTGTTTATTGTTTAGTTTCTAGACAAGCGGTATACATAACAGACAGATAGACAACCTCTATAAACTGTATTATTGTCGTGTCTACGCTGTATAATGAGATAGTTTCTGTTATCTAGTGTTATCTATATATGTACGTTTTACGTAATTTTCTTCCACGCTCAACAAACTTGCCTTACATATCTACGTTCATAGTCTTATAACATTTCTTTTAATTCACACTTAAACTATTAGATATCGTTTTACAATAGAACTTCTGTAAGTTTAATTTCAAGGGAAACCCAGAAATAAATTCGTGTTATATAGTTACATAGGTCAATTTTTACCTAAGTAACTGAATATTTAGAACTTAATAGGGTAGAGAAATGCAGGTAATTGACTTGAAATTCGACTTAAAAAGATTCTATTGTATGTTCTTAATTTCCTATGAAATACTAAATTAATTTACTTAGGCCATTTTATTTTTGACTATGACAGTAACTTTTAAACGTATAAATTTCCAGATCGCCTTAGAGATCACGTAAATAACAGCAAGCGACAATAGCAATGAAGTAATCAAAACCAATACTAGTTCTAGCTCCAAATACTGTGCCCAGGTTATATTAGCGCCTGGCGACCTTAAGTGACGAGCACCACGGTGACGTAACACATATTCTGTCCACCATACAGCACGCTCTAGCGGCGTCTGAGGCTGGTCTTGCATTATGTTTCGCAATTTTACTATATTCTCACGATAACTGTAACCAAATATATGTGTATTAGGAACGAGCATAAATTATTCCCTATCGAGGGCCTCGCCCTTGTGCAAGTGATTTTCGTAAAGGTTCAGACGCAAGCGACCTTAGAGCTCGGACATCGCTCGAATTCTACATCTGACTAATCAGCGTAAGTTCTTTCATCGAAAAATATTGGTTGATGATTTATAATTAAGTGTCCTTTCTCAGATATATCAGTAGGGGGATAATGTAATTAAACAAAGCGTTGAAGAAGCGGTTGAAGCGTCAATAGTCTAATGGTTTAGGGTACGGCCTGCGAATCGTAAGGTCGTGGGTTCGAATCAACCATTCGACTATTGCCGTGAACCATGTCCTAGCACAAGCTTAAGCTTAGAAGTGAATGGTTAACAAGATTGTTAGTAATATTTCTGAAAAAAAAAGAAATATAGCTAGTTTTCTTTTAAAAAAAAAGAAAAAAGAAAAGGATTTGAAAAAAATACCTTTCTATAATAAAAGATTTTTTTGTTGCGCTAAGCAGTTTCGTTTAAATTAGATAATTTTGTTGGAGTAAGATCCAAAGATATATTAGGGAACTCCCATAAATAATAAGAAAAATAATGTCTATTTATTGAGATATTACTATATTTATGACAATCCACGGTTAAGTAAGTGTTCCTTAACGACAACCGAGAAAGAAGAGAGAGATTAAAGACACCAGAACTTCCTAATATAACTATT
This sequence comes from Meandrusa payeni, assembly GCA_029286785.1. Taxonomy (NCBI): domain Eukaryota; kingdom Metazoa; phylum Arthropoda; class Insecta; order Lepidoptera; family Papilionidae; genus Meandrusa; species Meandrusa payeni. Next base: position 3,468,243 of record JAGSMX010000016.1, on the reverse strand, counting down.
TTACTTTGGATTAAAAAGAGAAAGACAGCACGTAGTATCATTTATTGACTGATACGTCACGTTCGGTTTGATTAGAAGTGTTCCAGCCCTGTAGTTTTGGGCTCTCAAGAATAAGACTACGGTATCCCCTGCCTGTCTTAGAAGGCGACTAAAAGGGGCCTCGGGTTCACTGGGCGACAAGGGTGGGGGCCTTTGTCGTCCGCTAAAGTGGACCCGGGAAGAAGGCAACATCGGCTGGCCCGTGTAGCCTTGCACTGCGTTGGCACAGGGGGGGAGGGAGTAACCTCCCCCCCGGGACGCGCTCTCCTTGAGCACAGTGCAGAGGGGCTCCGGTGCGTTCCACTGGAGATCCCGGAGCCCCTCGTCATGCACCGAGGAAAGGGCTACCGGGGAGGTTTTAGTGGGTAAAAACCCCATATAACCGCCGCCTTCCCTCCAGAAGGCGGGGTATCTTTTTGAAGATTTCCTCCCCGTTAACAAAAAAAAAATGATTAGAAATGTACTTTTGTATTGACTCTTGAATACATGTGAGTAATCAATTTTATGCTTAATATATATATTTATTTACTATATTAAAAATTAAAAGACCAATATTTTCCAATGCAAATTCTACAATGCAACTCTTGCTCCGAAGATACAAGTATCTGCTTATTTAGGAGTCACTGTTTACGAAAAATATGTGCTGCAATGGCTACATGGATGTCCGTTTAATTTGTGAAATGTATATAAATATAACTAAATCTGAAATAAATAAAATAAAAATATACTATCATTATACCTTTTGTCGTTAAGAATAGCTTCTATGGAGTTTTGTAATTTTTCTTCTGTCATTGTATCTATATCAACTCTAAGGCCAATTTTATGGCCTACGTAATTTTCCACATTATACCATTGATCGGCTAACATTGGTATACCAATTAGAGGAACTCCAGCAGTAATTGCTTCGTCTGTTGATTGTAGTCCTCCTTGTGTGATGAATAATTTTATATTAGGATGTCCTGAAATGTAAATAAAAAAAATAAAATTTAAGTAAATCAGTGGCATTTTCTGAAACTTTAAAGACAAGAATACAAATAGATTGAAGTGATATTACATCGTAAATAAAAAAATAAACTTTTGATTCTAGAGAGGTAGACAGATCTAAAGTTCGGAAAAAACAGATGGGAGCACATCGCTATACAACTGGCACAAATTTATAGCAAGGGCAATTGTTTTTGACATCTCACCACTCATTAAAAATATACATCGAAATACCACTACAAAATGGGTATCAGTAATCTCTACCTAGCCTTCTGTGACAATGACGTAAGTATTTTTTTTTAAATCGACATCAATAATTCGAATGTATTTTTAGTCGACTTGTAACCAATATAATTATTTTTATTTATAAGCCGTTATTTTTTTGTTGGATAGGGGTTGCAAAATTGACTGAAATTGTGTATATATGATTGAAAAAGTGTATATATCCATCAGTCTGTACAAATCAAATTCTCTGTCTATAGATAATAATTATATACTATTCGTACAATGTCGGGGCTGGTCTGGATTCGGTCCTCAGGCTTATTAATACATGGCTATCGACGTCTTCAGTTAATTCTATACAAACAACAATATTTAAAAATCACTTACTCAATAAGTCAGACTGTGGCAGCCATTTTGATATTCTTATATTTTTCGAACGTCCTGGCAATTCATCATTATCCCATTTCCACAATATATCATATGGCAGGCGTGAAAACACGTCTGTTATTACTTTCAACTTTCCTGGAGGTAAGTGAGATGGTTTCACGTTTGTGCCCAAGCTGAAGTAAATTACTCCGTTCTTAGAAGAGTCTAGATACGACTTAAGATCCTGGAGAGAAATATCTTTTATTAGTAACTAGAGTTCCACACTAATTTTACAAATATCGGCTTATTGTACCTTATAATTGATTACCCAAATTTCAAATTGGGTAATAAACAGTAGAATTATATGTAAATCAAATGGAACTTACTGATGAGAAATTAACAGCATATCATGAACGAAAATCTTATCAGAAACGCGCTGGACATTATGATATATCAGGTATCATCATTATTCCTTCTTTTTGCAGTGAATACTGACAAAAAAGTATCCCCATTTCTAACATAAGACTAGCATCAACAAACAATGAAGCTATTATAGATAAGACTGAACATTTTTTTATATATTAACCCTAAACATAGCAATGTATAGCATAATATGCATGTAAAGTAAAGATATAAAATCTCTTTACTTAAATTTATTCTTTAATTGTATTTTATAATAATTATTCAAATGTGTAATGTCACAATTGTCAGTGTCGTGACATTTATAATTATAAAAGAGATGAAGTTGGAATAAGAACATTCTATGTTGTATCTCTAAATATTCTACAGAAACGCAGTCTTTCATTTCATGTATACATGAAAGACTGTATGGACTTCATTATATACATTCCTAAAATGCGATACTCACTGTACGTGTAGCACTCTATAGAATAGTGTACATCTTGGTTTTCCAAAATACGTCTATTCAATTCACGATTTTTTTTTTACTTTTATTTAAAATACACTCTTGCCACAATAAGGGTTAATAATAAATAGTAGATAATGCAAATAAGTGAAATACCTTGGGTAGATCTTTTAGCGGTTTTTGGTGTAATCCTCCTGTAAAAATAACTCCAGGCGGCACAGGACGATTGTTTTCCCAAATGGGATGAATATTCAAAAACAACATATGAATGTTTTCGTTTAACACTCGAAGGGGTGGAATATTTGCTCCGAATATCTTCTTCATGGCTTCATCGTCACTTCTTTCTTGATTTTGAAATTGAATCCTTAAATTGATTTCTTTCTTTAATTGCGTAACTTTTTCCCACATCGTTAAATTGTACAATCTGTCTCTCAACACAGCTGGATATAAAATAGGATGTGAGGATAATCCCATAGCCTCATGATCGTAAAGCACTGTACCAAAGGAACTTATTTGAATTACTGGTACGGGGAAAACATACGAAAATCCCATACCGAGTCTCACCCAAGCTTCAACAATTAACAAATCAAAATGATCTTTCTTATAAGATAGCAATTTCTGTATGGGTTTTGTTTTCATTTGCTCACTAAAGAGAGATGGTAACGAACGCATAACGAATTCCAGCTGCTTTAAGGAATCTCTTGAATCATGCTTCAATTCCATCATAAGACTATTCCACCTTGAGTATGATACATCGTGAATATCAATTTCCGTAAGGTTTCCCGGTGTCTTTCCATCAGGGAATGCCGGATCTGTAGTTATAACAACTACTTCATGGCCATTCTTTGCCAACTCGTGTGTTAAGGGACGGAAGACAACTTGGTGACTGATAGATGGAGTTGGGAATATAGCCAGAATTCGAGCTGATTCCGCAAAAGTTATTGCAAATAATAAGACACATAGCACTTTCAACTTTAACATAATGAACACTGAGCTTTTGATCAGCTTATTAACTAAACTGATAAAACAACGTCACAACAAGTTCTTTTATACTGATATATACTTAAAAACAAACCTCACAGTGACTGGCAAAGTTTCGAAACCAAATTAAGGTCACTGCGGAAGTATGTGTACGTTGTAACAATGATTTGTATGATAAATTAATTTATTAAGTATAAAATGTCCTAAAGAGTCAAAATATAGATAATAATGCATATGCAGTTCTAAATATGTACGCTAGGCATTATTGTGTAAAAGAAATAAATTGTTTGAAAGAGAATATAGTGACTACAGTATAAATAGGTATGGTGGTTTGGGGCATGTAGAATTGATAATTTAAATAGATAACTTTATTGTACATCAAAATCAAACACAAACAAATAACGGAAAGGTCTACTTTGTTGGAAGCGACATTTCACGATAAACAAAAACGGTTTGTCATATATAAACAAACTACTACACGATAAGTCAAATTTTATAAGCGTGATGACAGTGTGTCAATAACATGATCACCTTGAATTTACTATTAACATGTATATATATATATATATTTATAAATAAAATGTGCCACGTGTGTCAGGAGTATCACATGAGCTACGTGTGCAACGACGGTCACGTGCGCGACGTGGGTCACGCAGGTCACTGTTGCTACGTGTGCCAGGAGCGCCATGTGTCACGGATGCCACGTTAGTTGCGTGTGCCACGAGGGTCACCTGTGCTTCGTGTGCTTGGTGTTAACCGTGGCACGTGGGTCAGGTGTGCCATGTGGGATCCGAGTGCCATGGTCAGGTGTGCCGACTATGCTAGACGGCCTACGTGGGTATAATGTGCCGCGAGCGGATCGTGTGCCACTTGGGTCACGTTTGCTATGAGGGGTACGTGGGCCACGTAAAAACTTTTATTCGTACTAATACAAAATTGCACTTAATAAAATCCAAAATATGCTTAGTTATTGCTTCTAAGGCGGAACAAAGTTCTCCGGGTCAGCTAGTGTCTGATAAAAAAAAAAATACAAATTTGAGTTCATGCCAGCGTTTTATCAAATATCATTGACCGGTGAGTGTTTTTCATTTGCTCGCTTCAATTATTATTATCTCTTCTCTCTCTTTTTCAGCCTCTTGCCACCCACTGCTGAGTGTAGGCCTCTTCCATAGGACTCCACTCTTTTCGGTCTTGTGCTTTCTGCATCCAACCCTTGCCAACCACCTTTCTTAGGTCGTCCATCCATCGTGCCGGTGGTCTGCCCACATTTCTGTGCCCAGTTCGAGGTCTCCATTCTAGGACCTTTCTCCCCCACCTGTTATCAAGTCTACGGCATATGTGGCCCGCCCACTTCCACTTTCTTTTAGCGACTGCTACTGCTATGTCGGTCAATTTTGTCCTTCTACGTATCGCAACATTGTTGATCCTATCACAAAGGGAAATTCCCAACATAGCCCGCTCCATGGCTCTTTGTGTGACCTGCAGTCTGTTCATAGACTGTTTTGTGAGCGTCCAGGTCTCGGCCCCATATACCATAGTGGGAAGAACACACTGTTCGAAGACACGACGTATAAGGCTGATAGGTATCTGTCCCTTGAATACATCTACTAGTTTTCCAAAAGTCCCCATCCCAGTTTCTATTTATTTACAGTTTATTTTTATGCAATCTAATAATTGACTGGCTTAAATTCTGTAATGTTTGTGCACTTACAGCGTTTATGACCGATTTAGATTTTTTTTTGTTTGAAAGGATTTTGTTTCTATTAGATTACATAAGAATTTTCCTCGGACCTTGGTTTACGAGAATATACTACAGAATTCCTAAAAATCACGTGGAAGATTGTTTGTTGATTAATGTATTGGTGGGCTTAAGATAATCCAAGACGTACTCCATACCGACAATGAGCATGAATATGGAAAAGGAATGGGAATATTAGCGACAGTTACGTAATATGAGGACGTCCGCACGCAATAGCCTTAAAAGATTGATTTAATTTGATTTGAAGATTGTTTTTTTTTTCTCGTTCTTCGGCGTGTAGTCCATGCTTTGTCGTTCAAATCATCACTTTCATCTGTATCATAGAAATTTGTAGAAACCCAAATCTTCATTTTTATACTATTTATTTGTAGAGGAATTTGAACACGCTTGGCATAAAAGAAGTACCCAGTTAAAAAGTCGTCTGACGCCGTCGAGCGAGCTATTATGTTTCGTGTCGTAGAGCCCCTTAAGGGGTTGAGCTCCGAATGGTGGAGAATGGCCCTGATAAAGAACTTGTAGGGAGTCAAGAAGGTGCGTGTGGGGGCCACATAGCCAGACCACACGTACCCTCCCGCGTTTCGACCCATATAACCACGAGGTTGGTGGGGCCATGGGAGGTGGTGGGTATTTATATGTAGATGGCGGGTTTACATAACACCAGGGGTGCCGCATGTTAATGGCTTCAAAAAATAAAAACAACGAAGGAAGTGGAGTGTTTAACATTTTATTTGATTACTCAGTCTAGAAAGGCTTACAGACTAATGCTTCAATAACACATAACATAAATATTACCAACTACACACTTCTACACATTACATTTCCAATAACGAAATATAACAAAACATATTTTTATTTTTGTAAAATTAATTAAAACGATATTATAGATATCGCCATCTGATATAATATAGAAAATATTACAATCTGATATGCTGTTGACAATATTGCAATTTGATATGCTGTGGACAATTTTGCAATCTGATATGTTATTCAAATTTCGAATGACATGAACCTCAGTTGTAATAAGACAGTACGTTTGGTGTAGGTCTAGCAGTCTAGGTCCGGTTTAATGTTCAGTATATGTAGCGGTTTACGACACAGATAGACAGACAACCTCTGTAGTGTACTATTCACAAATGTACGCCTGTTATGAGATAGTTCCTGTTATTTAAAGTGTTATATGTACATATCTACATACATAGCTTGTAGATATGTGTGTGGAAATTGTCTTACATATCTAGACACAGTTTCAAACCAATTTTTTAAATTCAACTCACAATTAAACTATAAAGTATCGTTACGCAGTTCCTCTGCAAGTCGAATTTCGAAAGAGACCCTGAAATTCGGTTTTCTGAATTTGTACCGAAAAGCTAATTATATCGATTTCTGTTTTTCCAAATTGCCAGACACTTTACTTTGTGACCAAATACTTATAATTTGATTGTCATTGTACTAAAAACCGTAATATACTAATTAAATATGTAATTTCCAACTGAATTTTTTGATTGTGAGTATAATATTATATTATATTTTATATATTATTATTATAATCAAATAATTATAATTATAATTTTATATTAATATTTAATAGTTATTTAAAATAATGATCTTAGTTACTTATTTGAATAAATGAATTATTATTATAATTAATTGACTTTTGATTAATTGATAGAAATGTATCAACATATTTAAAACATATCTTAATGTACAAAAAAACAAAGAGCAACAATTGAATCAATTGTATCAGTGGCACGCTATTGGAAAACCAAAATGGCACAACTGAACTAGCAGATTATCAAAAATACTACTCGTAGTTGTGATAATCACCAACAATGTACAACTATGATGTCACTAAACATTTATTTTTACACTAATAGTTTAGCAGACTCGCGGCCCAGAAGACCCTGAGATATTGAGGTATGGAGGTATAGGACTTGAAAAGGTTTTTCATAGATATCTACTCGTAAAATGATGTTCTAGGCTTAGGCCATTTTATTTTTGACTACGTGAGTCATTTTTAAACGTATAAATTTCCAGACCGCTTTAGATATTACGTATAGGACAGAAATCGACAAAAACAAAGAAGTAACTAAAACCGATACTAGTTCTAGCTCCAAATACTGTGCCCAGGTTATATTGGCGCCTGGCGATCTCAAGTGACGAGCACCACGGTGACGTAACACATATTCTGTCCACCATACAGCACGCTCTAGCGGCGTCTGAGGCTGGTCTTGCATTATGTTTCGCAATTTTACGATATTCTCACGATAACTGTAACAAAATATATGTGTATTATAAGAATTGTAGAGAACGAGCATAATTTTTCCAGCCACCTCTCAAAATCCACTTATGGCCAACCAGCGAAAGTTCTATCACCAGAATAAAGAAAAAGAAGTGACTTATTTAAGATCATACATCAGTACACACATGGTGAAACAAAAGAAACCTCACGTGCCAGTAATATGGTAATGTAAAATAAATGCACCGGAGCCCCTCTGCACTGTGCTCAAGGAGAGCACTTCTCGGGGGGGAGGTTACTCCCTACCCCCCTGTGCCCTCGCAGTGGCAACACGGGCCAGCCGATGTCGCCTTCTTCCTGGGTCCACCTTGGCGGACGACAAAGGCCCACCCCCTTGTCGCCGCATTTAGTCGCCTTCTACGACAGGCAGGGGATACCGTAATCTTATTCTTGAGAGCCCAGAACTACAGGGCTGAATCATGATTACCTAGTGTCCAAGCGGATCTAATGGTCGATTGTAAATTCCAGTCGGCTTATCATAATGAATTGCCAAAAGGCACTCGTTAAGGAATTCTGTGCACTCCATCCGAATGGTCTCATTGTCATATATATTTATAAGACTAGTGCTTCGTTTAATAGGATATAAAAGCCTATTTTTTAAATATCTATTAACAATATTTACAAGCGTCATGATGATAATTGGTATGTTTATGACAATCCACAATAATTATTTTTACTTTTAAGGACAACGAACATGAACAAGAAAGAAGAAAGAGAATAAAGACACTGGAACTTCATAAAATAACCATTTAAGTGAAAGTAGTTTGATTTGAAGTCTGCTTTTGTTTTTACTCGTAATATTTGTATATGAGATTGATCATGAAATACCTTTTGTCCTTAACCCTTAACCACCTACCATACGTCTCACAGACTCTGTTGCACATAAAATCGTGAATATTATTGCGCTCAAGTCATTTACGAACTTGTGCGTTCCTGTACCTTTCCCCACATCCCTCAGTGCCGCTTAATCGCTTGTCGACTTCGGACCTGCGTGCGTTTGTCTCAGGTGAGTAAAAACTACTACGTTAAGTCTGAGAGACCCCTGTCAGGTGGTTACGTGAGTTTTAGAGATTTTTTGTTTTAGTTAAAAATGAATTCTTATGAGAAGAATATTCAGCGATGGTTGGAACAAGAGCTGTCCGACGCAGAAAATATACCTAACGATGAATGTAGTGATCTGGAAGCTGATTTAGACAGGATGATGTTTTAGAAGGAAGTTGTGAATCCGATCCAGAATGTGAATTGCCAACTGAGGGGAAAATCAGGAAAATTCCCTCTTACATAGTAATTTATCTTCGAGTGTACCTGAACACCAAGAGTTTTCACCTGAAGATGATGAGCCCCTATCACGGCTATCGCGACGCCGTAAGAAACAAAATTATTTTGGAAAAAATCGCCTTTGGCAGTATTTTATCGACTATTTGATATTTCTGCTTCGAACTGCTATGTCGTAAACATATCTGTCAAACCTCAAGGACACAAGATTGAGGGCAGATTCATGTTTATGAAGAAGTTAGCTGAACAGCTAACAAGACCGCACATGGAGCGTCGCGTAAGCAACAACAAATTGCAACGTGACGTGAGGAACGCCATTCGACGCATCCTCCAGGTTAACGATAACCCACTTCATGCAGCAGCAATGCAGAAGAAAGATTGCTGGTCAGAAAAATTGTACTACTTGCAATTATACAAAGAAACGCAAAACGCAATATAAGTTTCGAATGTTAAGCACCAATTTGTCTTGAATGCTCAAACAAGCTGTGCATTCGGTGTCGCGAAAAGCTTTAAGTTTAGGCCTTGCAATTTTGTTCAAATTATGGTTTTATTAAATATTTATTATTTTATTTTCGTTTTCTAGTTCATAAATATTTAAAAAGTTGAATAAAAGTTTCTACTCTCTGTGATTGTTGTCGGGTATTTCATTTACCAAATGTGTTAGTTTGTAAGCATAAAAACGAGTAGATTTATATTAATAGAGATAACTTAAAAAATGTTGATTCTAAAGAGCCTTTTTTCTAATAAAAGTTTTTATTTTCTTATACTGGCTTTTCATTAAAAACATAACATTTAATTACTAAATTTTGAAATATAGAATCATTTTACTTGTTGGTCTCATAGACGTATGACAGGTGGTTATGTGACTATAATGTATGGTAGGTAGTTAAGGGTTAAGTATAGTTTGTATGGAGTTTTGCAATTTTTCTTCTGTTAATGTATCCATATCAAGTCTAAGGCCAATTTTATGACGTACGAAATTTTCCACATTATACCACTGATCGGTTAACATTGGTATGCCGATTAGGGGAACTCCGGCAGTAATTGCTTCGTCTGTTGATTGTAGTCCTCCTTGTGTTATAAATAACTTTACTTTTGGATGTCCTGAAAAATAAGTAAATTAACAATTCAATAAATGTGAAAATATGTTAGTAATATTTAAAAAAAAAAACAATTATCACAAGAACATACATAAACGAAAACAAAAGTACCTGGAAATTCCCCTACAGAATGGGGATCAATATAGTCCTAGTTGTCTAGGTTAACAGCGAGAGTGTTTTTCATTAAATCGACTTCAAAAAGGAAGAGATTATTTAATTCCTGAGTATTTTTTATTGTTATAACTTATAGGGGTTATAAAGTAACCCATGATATTTTATTTTAAACCAAAAATTACTTGTGAAAATATATCCAACAGTTAGGATCAGTCATCATTCGATGGATAATTAGTGCTAATATTCATATATATATATATAAGATATTCGAACAAAGCCGGGGTAAGTCTTTATTTGGTCCTCAGGCCTATCGATTGCTATAAGAGCCTTCAATTTATTCTGTACAAACAAAATTATCTAACAGTTACTTACTCAATAAGTCAGACTGTGGTAGCCATTTTGATATTCTTATATTTGTCGAACGTCCTGGTAATTCATCGTTGTCCCATTTCCACAAAATATCATATGGCAGTCGTGAAACTACGTCTATTATTGCGTTTAACTTTTCGGGAGGTAGATTAGATGGTTTTATGTTTGTGCCCAAACTAAAGTAAATTACTCCATTCTTTGAAGAGTCTAGATATGACTGAAGATCCTAGAAGGAAAACTCTTTTCTTAATACCTATATTTAACTTACTAAATATCAAATTGGATAATGAACAGTAGAATTACATCGATGGGATTTTCTGTGTCCAACTATGAGCCACAGTGCTGAAGTTTGAACTCCGACCTTCCGACTGGCCGGTTCGTCCGTAAAGTCGCAAATTAGCGATGGAACGAGCTATGCTCGGAATTTCTCTCCGGGATATAATCCGAAGCGAAGAAATTACAGGGAGAACAAAGGTAGTTGACTCAACATAGCTCTAAAAGTCAGTAATTTGGAAGTTGTTGCTTGCGGAACGCCCTCCGCGTGTATCATGTAAGTAGGCATTGGGGAAGTCCTAATGCCAGAAATTGATCAAGAAAGGCTGGTGATGATAATCATGACACGGATATAATCCCTTACCATCTATTCAATCATATACACATGGAATTAAGTCGGTCTGGATAAAAAAGACCCCACCAAAAAAATTTAAGTCCAGCTTTTATTTACAATTAGGTTGTAACTGAAAGAACTAAATAAGTTGAGCTAGGTATAAATAAAAACAACATAAATTAAATACCTCGGGTAGTTCTTTTTGCGGTTTCTGATGTAATCCTCCCGTAAATATAACGTTAGGCGGCACAGGACGATTGTTTTCCCAAATTGGGTGAATATTCAAAAAAATCATATCGATGTTTTCATTTAATACGTGGAGAGGTGGAATATTTGCATCAAATATTTTTTTCATGGCTTCGTTGTCGTCTCTTTCTTGTTTTTGGAATTTGATCCGTATTTTTAATTCTTTATTAAATAATTGCGTTATTTTTTCCCACATCGTTAAATTGTTCAATCTATCTCTTAATACAGCTGGGTATAAAAATGGATGTGAGGATAATCCCATTGCCTCATGATCGTAAAGCACTGTACCAAAGGAACTTATTTGAATTACTGGTACAGGGAAAACATGCGAAAAACCCATACCAAGTCTCACCCAAGCTTCAATAATTAACAAATCGAAATGATCTTTCTTATAAGATAACAATTTCTGTATGCGTTTGTTTTTCATTTGCTCACTAAAAAGAGAAGGCAATGAATTCATAATAAATTCCAACTGTTTTATGGGATCTCTTGAATTATCCTTGAATCCAGTCATAAGATTAAACCACATTGAGTATGATACATCATGAATATCAATTTCCGTTAAGTTTCCTGGTGTATTTCCATCGGGGAATGCCGGATCTGTAGTTATAACAACCACTTCATGGCCACGCTTTGCTAACTCGTGTATTAAGGGACGGAAGACAACTTGGTGACTGATAGATGGAGTTGGAAATATAGCCAGAATTCGAGCCGATTCCGCACAAGTTATTGCAAATAACAAAACATATAACACTTTAAATTTCGATACCATAATGAACACTAAGGTTTTAAATTACTTTAGAACTGACTAATAACAAAACGTCGTGAACAAGTTCTTTTATACCAATGTATAATTAAAAATATACCTCACAGTGACTGGCAAAGATTTGAAAACATTTAGTCTTTACGGAAGCATGTGTACTTTTATATGCGTTGTAACAATGATTTGGTTTAAAAAAATATCCCGCGGGCATGCAGTTCTAAAGATATACGCTTAGCGTACCTATGAATTACTAATACCGTAATTTAGTGATTAATATATATGTTATTGTATAATTTAGTGACCATGAACAGAGAAAGGTCCCATTTGGATGGTTTGTGACTGACTTTAAGTAAATTAGATAGAAACTTTATACATCTTGAAACAAAATCTACAAACTTTATACATAGAAAGTCCGACTTTATCGCAAAGAGCAATCTCTTTCAGTCTAAATTGGTATGAACAGGAAGTATAAAAACAAATATGGACGACGACAAACAAGATGAAACATGAAAATATTACTGAACTTACATACATACTGTCATTAAGTAGATATATACAATTAAGAGATGATTTTTTTAATAAAAAGTTAATGGAACCTTAGTAAGATTCAGTGATAATATTACTGCTACCAATAGTGACTGTGCATATATCAGTATTAGCCTAATAACTTAATCATTCGACTTTATCAATATTCCTATTAAAGATCCGACATTACAGCTCGTCGAGACAGAATTCTAAAGACTCTACTAATGTCGGGTAACACGTCACAAAATATTATTTGTGCCTATGGATTTAAAGAATAAATTTACACAAAATGAGTTTTTTCTAATGTTATCATAGATATTATGTTAAGTGTTAACGATAAATTAATTGGGATCAAGGCGCGTGGCATTCGAGTTCAATGTAGGACGCAATAGAGCATTTCAACATGAAACTCCAAAGCACATATAAATCACATCGTTTATTGCATGCATTGTGATAGTCCACATGTCAATTCTAAGATATGGAACCTATTATGTGATGTAAATATGCCTTGCCCTGTTTTTTATTAATCCAATACAATAATTCAGTTTAAAAAAATGATAGTTTAGAGGATAAGCCGTTCGCCTTACGATCGGTAAATGGTTCGAAACACATGGTTTCCGTGAAATAGCAACCGACCGAGTCGTGGTTCCCGGGCACCCTAGGATCGGAATGCTTACGCGTAACATAGTAACCGTCCAAGCCGAGTTTACCCCACACCAGGAGGACCCTTGTGTCGAGTTACTAGCAATAGAGGTTCAGGCTAAGCGACCTAAAAGCTGTGCCACCTCTCAATCCGGTGAAACAATAAAGGCTAGCTTCTCTGGCCAACTGTGTTAGTTAGTCCAAAAAAAAACATATAATATATGGCTTTTGTATCATAAAAAAAACAAATAAATCTCTTTTATATTTATTCGTAAAATAACAATATAAAACGACAGAAAATTGGACAACACACAAAATTAATTACATTATAGATTCAGATTAACCATTGTAATGTAAAACTTGCATATATCTACTATTGGAGAGAATGTTATATACGCTATTAATTATTAGTGAGTAATTAAATACATATAATATATATTTTTAATATAACTAATTATTACTAACACGTTATTGAGTTATATTATATTTAAGTAGATTGTTAGCAGTAACGTGGAATACAATAAGTCAAATTGTTACTACTTCTGGACCTGTACATAAATTTAAATATATATGAATAAATACACATACATGTATTGGACACAAGCTCACTCTATAGCGAGTGTATAAGGGCATACTATGCGACCCTATTAGCGTACTTCATAAGGCTTATAAAAAATTCTCAAACAGATTTCCTCACGATGTTTCCTCACAACAACGAGCAATCAGCACTTAAAATTGTCAAGCAATATCATTGAACCACGGATATAAAAAGATGTAGACATTAAACATATGCTTAACTATAATAATTACAGTACTCAATTATGCGTTTTTGCGTGTCTGTCTGTCATGCGTATTTGTCTGTCTTAAATAATTACTGGTCTCGTCTATCCATCTTCTTAGAGCAGAGACTTTTGTGTATACTCCAGGATAATTTGGTCGGGCACATCCAATACCCCACGATACGATTCCAGCTAATCTTCCATTGTACGCCAGTGGTCCTCCGCTATCACGCTGAAAGATAATACAGTGTCTGTTTTTTTACCCACTTCACCGACCACACAAAAAATTGTCTACAAACAATGTAAAGGTTATTATTGAGTCATATAAATTTTATTGGCATAGGGGCTTGGGCTTCGAAGATTTACAAGAAGGAAAAATACTTGTTTGTTGAGGTATACAAAACCAAGTATTTCTTAACGATATAAAAGAAACAAAAAAAATCGTGAACTTCCTTCGTTTTTTGAAATCAGACAAACACACATTATTGGATATGATGATAAGCTTGTGCTCAGGAAGTCACTATATTAATATGACCATCCCATCAAACTACAGTTAAATCTTTGTTAGTTAATAAAGTCATACCTGACAGGAATCTTTTCCGCCTTCCGGAAGCCCCGCGCACAGCATCCTCGGCGTGACATCGTTTAGATTAGCGTAAGCTTTTTTACATTCAGTTAGATTAACGATTGGCAATAGTACCATTTGCAATGTCAAGGGAGTTCCGCCATCTTCCTTAATTTGTACAAATAAGAAACAGTTATTACACTATCAAACTATAAATTAAATGAAACTCTGGCAGTTTTTTAAGGAGAGAAGTTTGATAAAAGATTGAGAATATTATTTTTGACGAACTACACAGATTAGCCAAAGAAACTGACCTTGACTGCTTCACCGGATTGAGAGGTGGCATTGCTCTTAGATCCTCTCTGTGATATATGTGTGATAAGGCTCTATGTATAGAGAAAGCTTGTACCAATCCGTAGTATCTCCCACTTACTAAATTATTTTGTTATTAACGCTATTGTTCGTTAAACTATATTATTCATAGAGCAGCATTCCGTTTAATGGCAATACAGTGGCCTTGTTTATGGCCTGATCTGTGATCGGGTCAGGAGTGGGGTCTGGATAACACGTTCCTAGCGTTACTCTTAGCAGTCTTCAATCAGTTAAACACTTCTAATATAATTGGTAAAACCGTAACGCTAAAATGGAAAGTGTCAAGTCATTCTAGTCTCTCTTTTTATCTTAAATGTTATTTTATTTGTTCTAAATGCTTTGGAGTCATACGTGACATATTATGAGTCACAATGTTCAGTAAGTGGAATCTATCCAAATACTATTAGTAGCAAATTTAAAAAATAAACGTTATATTTATAAAATAATGTGTGTTCATTTTTGATTATCGATTACATTTTGTTCCAAAATACACTTACATTAAGGAGAGAAATTATGAAATTAAACCATACATTTTTGTTACTAATTACCTTCAGATTCCCCCAGCCGGTGACCATTACAGTTTCTCCGTCTAAAATTTCTTCACCATCTTCAAACATTTCAATAGCGGCAGCACGTTCGCTGAATTGTACAGGTCTCGACAACCACATTAAAGCAATGTCATTGTCCAAATTGGATATTGAAAATCTTGGATGGATTGTGAAACCAGCCACACTGTAGAGCTCACCACCGATGCGGCTTGATGAGGAGCCGATGCGGATAAGGTAATTACTAGGCTTGTAGCTGAAACTTTAAATGAGATCGGATCGGATTATTTAATCTTTATTTACACAAAATAAAAGTGTACAAAAAGGCTTACTTAATGCCAAAAAGCATTCTCTGCCAGTCTTAAATGGTGTTGTGCAAAGAAAAAAGGAACAGGTGCACGGTTAGAGAAAAAAAATATAAAAATACATACATTAATAAACGCACATAATATCCCGAAGTGGCATATAAGTTAGTTTAGCTTACATTGTCCCAGTAGATTTCGTTAATAAAATAGCTACCGACCGAGTCGTGGTTCGGCCCTCTCGGGCGCCCTCGGATCGGACTGCTAACGCGTAATAATGGTAACCGTCCAAGCCGAGGTTACCCCTCACCGGGGGGACCCTTGTGTCGAGTTACCACCTAAATAGAGGTTCAGGCTAAGCGACCTAAGAGCTATGCCACCTCCAAATCCGGTGAAGCAGTAAAGGCCAGCTTCTCTGTGCCAACTGTGTTAGTTCGTCCAACAAAAAAAAAAAACGCACATACGTCTACACTAAAAAAAATGTTAACAGTAACTATTATTCATAACAATAAATACATAAATATATAAGAAGTTCTTGATTACTCAAGGTCAGTTAAAACATACGTCTGCATAATCCAGCAAAGGTATGATCAAGGTATAGGTAGATCAATTATCTTTTAACAACACTCGGAATTCAAATTAAATAAACGTGTATATGTACCGATTTAGATTTTTGTTTCAATGAGTTTGTTTTCAATTAGTTTCCAAAATATTTTGTTGGCTTAAGACCTTGGGTTCCGAAGATACAATAGCCACAATGAAGTCAATGTGCAAGAAGAAAGATTACGAAGTATGGGCGCCTATATTGGCCACTATATTCTACTACTATAATATTTGGGAGATAAACGAGAGCTTTTGGCCGTGTTCAATATTGGATCCGTCACTCTTGATATCAGGACTTCTTTTATTATTGATTCAAAACAAATGCTTAACCACTATCCCACCTAATATTAAGTGTAAATGCAGTCTTTGATGGTAAGGCACACTATCTTAGTAAATGCCTTTTCACTTTTGAAAACCACCTGATTAACGGCAAAAATAACTATACTTATAGAAATAAAAAAAAAATTACTTACGAGGTAATACAATGAGCTGCAGTAAGAATAAGATCTGACGCAATAATAGACCCTCCGCAAACGTGTTTGTCCACATGTGCAATTGATACTTGGTAAGGTGCTTCTGTGATGTCTATGTCTTCACCGCCCACAATTCTCACTTCATCCTGTTCCTTGGTAATTGGTGATGACACTGCAATATGCAGATAAATGTTCTAAATGAAGTCATAAGAGTCAAATGTATACCTTACTAGCTCACCCAGACGTTGTTTTGCAATTGAAATTATTAGTGATTGTTGTGGTAGTCAAAATATGAAAAATAATATAGAACAATCAGCTGTGTCTATTACACAGATGACTGTGACGACGCCACAGGAAGACGTGACATGGGGAACAGCCGCATCAAAAGAGAAAATAATAGAGTACAATTTAAAACTAGCCATGAGAAACAAGGACGCAGCGGTCGCGGAGAAACTAATAACAATGCAACGGGGTGTCTACGACGCGAGCATTCTCCAACACTACCTTCAAAAATCGGGCATTATAAAAAAAATTGTAGTAACTGTAGAGGTAGCACCCTTATTAACAAAACAAAGTAACCAATTAAAGTACATTAGAAAAGATCACGGACACAAGTCTGGTTGCGCTTTATTGATAAAAAGATATAAAAAATAACATTTGCCATCGGCCTTGCCAAGTGACAAACAATCCAGATTATAGCATAGGACATGGATCAGGTTTGTTGTAGCAATATCAAACAGTCATTGATCACTTGATCAGTCATCGAGCGGAATGAAAAAGGATTAAATTACTAAAATGTTTATTAAAACATAGTTGTTTGAGGTGAAAATGTAATGTCGTAAGCCATATTTGAAGCGTCAATTGCCTAATGGTTTAGGGTACGGCCTGATAATCGTAAGGTCGTGGGTACGAATCCACCATTCGAATATTGCCGTGAACCACGTCCTAGCACAAACTTAAGCTTAGTTGGGATGGTTAACAAGATTGTTAGTAATATTTCTGAAAAAAAAAGAAATATTGCTAGCTTTCTTTAAAAAAAAAACAATATGCTTGTATAAGAAAATAAAGAAAGTAAAAAATAAAAATATTGTACCAAAAATAAAAACTGTTTGGGGTGGACAACCCTTATTACTTAGGGATATGAAAAATATTTATCTTTCATATCTGAGAATCTATCCGGTAGCCGATTCTCGGGCCCACTGAATATGCATATAAAATTTCGGAATAAATGTCGGAAGAGTATGGTGTAGATTTTGTAAGTATAGTGAGAAAAGACTTTCCTTCGTAATTTTTCGGAAAAGTTCGTATTGATCATGCTATCTCAAATAGTTCCATGATAATGGATATGAAAATGTCACCCATTTTATACAATCATTCATTAACCGTACTGGTGTCATCGTATTTCGATAAAGATCCGAGTTTTGTCGAAGGAAAATAATTTCTCACTACATCTGTTACTATATCATGAGAATGTTAAATGTAAGATTTCCTTCGTCTTTTGTTCTTGTCAATGCTTTGCACTCATAGCGCCGTCGTTTCTAGACTGATTTGCATTTGTTTTTGTTGAACAAGATTGATGTGGAACCTAATTACGAGTAAGTTCCATATTCATTTTGTTTGTTACATTCCTCTTCGACTTCTGTCCAGTCCAGGGTCCACTTTCCAACTTAGTCTTCTCCAATTTGTCTCGGCTCCGGCTTCATCCTTTATGAGATTGTTTTTGTTTGATGTTTGTTGAGTGTGTTTGTTTCGTTGTTTTATATTAATTTTTGAAGACGGTTAAAAACACAATCATTTAAACTTATTTAAAATCGAATTCAAAAATGGATGAGGTTCTCAATTCGTCTTCTTTTCTCATGTTTGTCACCTCATGACTTTAGACTACTTTAGACTGGGTGTACCAATTTTGTGTCCTGTCGCTGACAGATCCGGGGCACCCCGCTCATAACGGCTGATGGCATTCGCGGAAGGTTTAGTGGGTAGGGACTGCTCAGGCCGAGTCCCACACATCCCTCCGGGCCCACCCAGGGTACCGGAGGATGATCTAGAAAAAGATTCCCCCGCGTGAACAAAAGAAAAAAAAGGATGTACCAATTTTGATGATCTTTCTTATTTGAAAGCTGGTACTTCCCGTGTGGTCCCATATTTGGTGCAGTAGCATCCAAGAGGAAACCATATAAGTCTTACAATAGCATTATGTATGACGCGGCGTGACAAATGGACGAATAACTCAATATCTGGCCAATTGATTTCGACGATTCATTTTTATTGCACAAGATTTTTTTAATTACGTTTTGATTGATTCTATTCCGTATTATAACCTCGATAATTCGGTAATATAGCCGTGAGCAAAAATAAAGAGTCGGTTAAGAAAGTTTGAATATCTCAGAAGATAAAGACGCTAGCTAACTGAAATAAATTGTGCATGATAGACAATTAAATATCTTTTAAATAAAATAAAAATATTGACCAAAATTATAGTACTTAGTGTCGCCACATAGAGGCAACACTAAGTACTAAAATTTAAATAAAAATAAAAATTATTATCAAAGTTTACGTAAGACATCCTTTTCGTTTAAGTTTATTTTTTTAATGAAATATAAAAAAATAATCTTTATCTGAGATATTCAAACTTTCTTAACCGACCCTTTATTTTTGCTCCCGAGTGTTTATACACTACAAACAAAGGGGTGTAGATACGGGCATAATAACGTATAACGTTTGATTCGATTTGAAATAGGTTTTTGTTTCGACTCTGCCCTGTAGTTCTGGGCTCTCAAGTATAAGACTACCCCCCTGCCTGACGTAGAAGGCGACTAAAACGGGCCTCGGGTTTACAGGGCGACAATGGTGGGGGTTTGTCATCCACCAAGGTGGACCCGGCAAGAAGGCGACATCGGCTGGCCAGTAGCGCTTTGCACTGCGAGGGCACAGGTGGGAGGAAGTAACACCCCCCCACTGGAAACCCTCACAATGCACGGAGGAAGGGCCACCTAAGGGCCAGGGAGGTTTTAGTAAAAACCCCACATAACCGCCGCCTTCTCCCCAGAAGGCGGGGTATCTTTGAAGATTTCCTCCCCGTTAACAAAAAAAAAAGTTTTTGTTTCTACTAGTAAATATATACGTCTTCTTACCCACTAATCCCACTGTTGCGAGCATTGTTAACTTGTACCTTATGTTGCACATTGTTGGTGGTAGTGAAAATATTTTTTTCTCGTTTTAGAATTTATATCAAAAAGAAAACAAACAAAAATTTATGTCAACGATTATTTAAGTCCTTGACACTAATTTTTAACCATTGACAGATAGCAAAGATTTTTTTTTTTACTTTAAAATTTCATAATTAATATGAGTATGGCAATTTATAGATAACATTGCATGCGACAGATTCCATTTTTAACTGTATACGAAAAATGGATGTGGCATATAATGCTGTCTGTATTTTTTTAATTCAATGCGTTAGGTTAGGTTAGTTGCCTCCAGCCCTGTAGTTCTGGGCTCTCAAGAATAAGAATACGGTATCCCCTGCCTGTCGTATGAGGCGACTAAAAGGGGCCTCGGGTTCACTGGGCGACTGGGGCCTTTGTCGTCCGCTAAGGTGGATCCGGGAAGAAGGCGACATCGGCTGACCCGTGTAGCCTTGCACTGTGAGGGTACAGGGGGGAGGGAGTAACCTCCCCCCCGGGACGTGCTCTCCTTGAGCACAGGGCAGAGGGGCTCTGGTGCGTTCCACTGGAGATCCCGGAGCCCCACGTCATGCACCGAGGAAAGGGCCACCGGGGAGGTTTTAGTGGGTAAAAACCCCACATAACCGCCGCCTTCCCCCCAGAAGGCGGGGTATCTTTTTGAAGATTTCCTCCCCGTTAACAAAAAAAAAAAAAAGTTGCCTCAGCCCTGTAGTTCTGGGCTCTCAAGAATAAGAATACGGTATCCCCTGCCTGTCGTATAAGGCGACAAAAATGGGCCTCGAGTTCACTGGGCGACAAGGGTGGGGGCCTTTGTCGTCCGCTAAGGTGGATCCGGGAAGAAGGCGACATCGGCTGGCCCGTGTCGCCTTGCGCTGCGAGGGCACAGGGGGGTGAGGGAGTAACCTCCCCCCCCGGGACGTGCTCTCCTTGAGCACAGTGCAGAGGGGATCCGGTGCGTTCCACTGGAGATCCCGGAGCCCCTCGTCATGCACCGAGGAAAGGGCCACCGGGGAGGTTTTAGTGGGTAATAACCTCACATAACCGCCGCCTTCCTCCCAGAAGGCGGGGTATCTTTCTGAAGATTTCCTCCCCGTGAACAAAAAAAAAAAAGAAAAAAAAAAAAGGTTAGGTTAGTTGCCTCAAAAATGATAATTAATAAGAAAATATATTATTTTCTTATTAATTCCATATTTTGTTCGCTCAGGACCTTCTGCATTGTTCGGCCACCGTTTACTATAATCTATAATGATATTTGGAAAGATGAAATGTGATATTAATGATCCGGTGGAATCATGAAGATTCATTATATATCGTCATTTGATTTGCATGTCCCGCAATCAAATTTTTCAAATGCCTCTGTAAACCGGAGTCATAGCTCGGCGCTCATAGGCGCCCTTCAATAGTCCTATATTACAAGTAAAAACAAATCCATTCAAATACCACCGTAATCGATCCCTAAATGAGGGCGCAATTAAAGGCGATTTTTCTTATTTTATGTTCATGATTAAATAAGAAAAATCGACTTCAAATCTAAATTAACATTAAACGCTATTATGCGCGAATGCTCTCTTTGTATTTCCGAATTATCGTAGGAATATTTCGAAAAAGAATTGCTCAGAACCCAACTGGCGTGTTATTGAGTTATTCGTCCATTGGTCACGGTTTCACAGGTTTCAAATAAAAAAAAATCAGTTAACCCAGTCAAAATTTCTAAGGTGACAAAACAAAAAACCGATACCTCCTCCTTTTTTAAAGTTGGTTGAAAATGAGTTTTTGTGTAGTTTTATCATAGATATTACGTCGAGCGTGACCGATAAGTTAAATGGGATCAAGGCGCATTACAACATCGAATTCCTAAACAACAAGTGTTAGGTGAACAAAATTATTTATAAACATTTAGTTTTTTTTGTTTTCTAATGACGAACTACACAGATTGGCCAGAGAAGCTGGCCTTGACTGCTTCACCGGATTGAGAGGTGGCATAGCTCTTAGGTCGCTTAGCCTGAACCTCTATCGCTAGTAACTCGACACAAGGGTCCCCCCGGTAGGGGTAACCTCGGCTTGGACGGTTACTATGTTACGCGTAAGCATTCCGATCCGAGGGCGCCCGAGAGGGCCGAACCACGACTCGGTCGGTAGCTATTTCACGGATATTCTAAGGGACATTCGAAAAGCTAAACTAACTTTGAGTGCCACTTGCGGGAGCGTTGGCGCTGGGAGAAGAAGTGGCCGAAGAAACTCCAGCAACGCTCCTAGCATCTAAGGGGTGGGGCCTGCCCATAAAATAGCGGTAACGCGCGAGGATTATTCGCAATCTAGGAAGGTCGCGAATGGATGCTTTGTGGATATGTAGACATTTAGTTTATTGGCAATATTACTTTGTCTTTGGTATTAACCATGTCTTAGTCTGTGGTTTAATCTATGGTTGGTTCTTTACAATACGAAACGAGGAATGGAGCTCCGAGTCGATCTCGTTCAAGTTGTCATACTGACTAGTATAGATCTAGAACTTGAAATAAAATAAAGAAAAAAGATTAAAATACAGTAATATTATTATTATATTTTTAACTTAATAATATATTTATTTATGAACTGTTCATCTATTATTTTATTGTATATAATATGTATATCTTAATCTCATAACTGTTTTGAAGTCTGTTTTTTATTTACTCGTAATTTTTTTTACAAATCACATTAGACAGTAAAGCTTACCTGTTTAAAAATATCGTTAATATAAGCTAATTTAACACTTATAATAAAGAAACTAAATATAAAAGTTAAAGCTAAATGTATATGTCGCACTGCTGGGCACAAGCCGTCTCTGTAAAGAGAGTATAAGGGCGTAGTCCACCACGCGGCCCTAGTGCGGCAGACTTCACATGTCTTAGAAAAACAAATTCTAGGACATGTAAGTTTCCTCACTATGTTTTCCTTCACCGCGCGAGTAAAGTTGCTACTACGCTACTTGAGGCGACCGCCCGGACACTAATCTACCACAGCTCGTCAAGCTAAAACTAAATATATACACTGATTATTCGTATGAGACTATTTTATGAGATACAAATTAGATACCTCGTCGAGACGAGCTTCTTTAATTTGCAGTATGCGCAGTCATATAAGTTTCGACTTTGAACAAGCGTTTTAATATCTATTTATGACAGCGAAAGAGTATTCTTGTTTCTGCGCGTCTACCACTAACATATACCTTTTCGACATCATGTTCACCCTTACTTAAACAATTCCAACAAGTTAAGAATGTCCCTCAGAAAAGACTTGCATTTTGCAACACTTCTGTTTGGAATCATAAACACGGAACAGCCTAAATATCTCTACGAAAAGTTGAAATGGCGGAATGAAGATACTAGCTGTTTAATTAGAGCTAAAAACTGCATTTTACAAATTCCGCCACACCGATCTGCTGCGTTCCGCGGCAGTTTCAGATACTTGGCCACCAAGTGTTGGAATAATTTACCACCGCCCATAAGAGAGAGTAAATCTGTAAACGCATTTAAAAATAAATTAAAACACCTGATGTTAAAGATACAAAAAGATAATATCCCCGCGACATCGGTGGCTTGTTGTTTCCAATATTTAATTATATAATTATACTTTATACGTTTAATTATCATATTATTTATTTTTGACTCAATAATATTTATATATATATTTTTTTTTCTTTCATCTATTATTTTATTGTATAAAATATATTTTTATCTCATAACTGTTTTATTTATGTATCATATTTATTATACTCTTACTGTCTGTATAATAATATTCCATATAAAAGTAGTATTGCGCGCGCACGTCTTTAGGTAGTCCCGGGCACCGCTGAAAATCAGCGCTGTCGCATCCTTGTGACAGCATATGCTGAGACGGTGTCCGATATTGGCATCATATGTTTTGTATTATTTGTCCGTGTAACTTTAACTGTGTTTTGTCTATTTTTCATTCTTTTTTAATGTGTGTTATATTCAGTCTGAGATTTGTTTTTGTATTGTGATGCCAATAAATAAATGTCTATGTCTATGTCTATGTCTATGTCTATGTCTATGTCTATGTCTATATACCATAGACTAATACATACCAATGATGGGCTACAAATGGCAAAGGAAACCGTAACCATAACCATATTTACAAATCAATTATTAAGCTGCGATACAATCAGCGAAATTTGTTTTATTCGATGAGTATGCAATTTTGATTTATGCGTAAATATGAGATGACAAATTTTCATGGTACAATAGCAAACAAAGACAAAAACTCAAATCATTCTAATGACGGTCATATTTTTGTTGATGTAAATAAGTAAATATATGGTGTAATTAGTGACAAATGTTTTTATCATAATCCTTATATCAGATATTACATCGTATTTCAGAATTAATTCAGAGCCGTGGTAGCTCAGTGTCCAATTCGAGTTCGATCCTCATGCCACGCCCTCGGTTGTGAAAACATCGTGAGCGAACTAGCATGTCTTAGAAGATTTTATAATATATGTAAAGTCTTCAATCCATATTAAAGCCGCGTGGCGGACTAGGCCTTTATACTCTGTTCACAGAGAAGGCTTGCGACCAGCTTTTTCTCTTTTTTGAATTTATTTTTTTACAACGTTCTTGAATTAATGAGAGAGCGCAACAAACATAGTCGTGTTATTACCAGTTTATAGGCAATTTTCTAATAAAAAATGTTAGAATTGTTGCCAGAAGGAGAGGAGATCGGCCATTTCGTATCCAGCGTTAACTCTTCCCGACGTGGCTAATTAGCCCTGTGGTTTTGACTTACGACGACTCGACGAAATTTGACTTTATTCCAGAAATGGTAGCATTCAAATCACTATTTATATACTCGTATAAACTATCTGACAGTAATTATTTATCGTTGTTACTTAACCGTTGCCAAGCAACCATTTAACGTCCGTATGTCAGTATCAACCCTTCTCGACGGCTAATACGCCCTGTGGTTTGACTTACGACGACTCGACGAAATTCGACTTTAATCCAGAAATGGGAGCATTTAAATTACTATTTATATATAAACTATCTGGCAGTAATCATTAATTATTGTTACTTAACCGTTGCCAAGCAACCATTTAACGTCCGTATGTCAGTATCAACCCTTCTCGACAGCTAATACGCCCTGTGGTTTGACTTACGACGACTGAACGAAATTTGACTTTATTCCAGAAATGGTAGCATTCAAATCACTATTTATATATAAACTATCTGACAGTAATTATTTATCGTTGTTACTTAACCGTTGCCAAGCAACCATATAACTACCGTATGTATACGTATGAAATGCATGGTAGTGTGTATAATGTTTTTTATATGCATTTCGTAAGGAAATTAAAAATATATATATTAACATTCTGCACTTCTGTTTAACCTTGAATGGAAATTCTCGCAGTTTGCGTCAACTGCCCGAGCCAAATCCCCTTCTCAGGTGTTTTTGAGTCAGGTAAATTACTATCACAAGAGGTACAGACTTCGCGAACTTAGACCTGTCCCACGTCGAAGTGTACCTCTGTACCACTGTGTTCTCAAAATGAGGAGAATGAACTACTTGCGTCTGTTTTAATCTAGGTTTCGGTTAAAAGGGGCTCCCACCTTTAAAGTGGCCACCTTCTTTAAATTCTTACAACACGATAATCGCAAACGCGTTTCGGGACTTTGAGAAAGTAGTAGATTTTTGAAGGTCCCCAAAATATAAACAACGCTGATTCAACTAGATAGGTGCGCGTGCAAGAGAGATACGTGGAGACACACAGATACGTGGAGTACAGTATTGATGAAATCAAAGACACCAATTCTGGCAGAAGAAGCCGATTGCCATATAAAGGTCCAGAAAACTATCCCTTCGTAAAAATTTATTGCGCAAGCTTTACAAACTATGACATCGCAATAACATCAACCGCTTACGGCACCCAGACAGATAAGATAACTGATAAACCAACCTCAGCCTTTGATGATGCAAGTAATTTATTTAAACCATTACTATTTTTGCATTATTTGTTTGATGATTTCTTTTACTAATTGCAGGATAGCGGCAAAAATGCTAGTGGTGGTAGATCAGTGTCCAGGCGGCCGTCTCAAGTTGCAAGTTATGTTAGCATGTTTTAAAGCATGTGAAGTCGGCCTGTCTGCACTAGGGTCGCGAAGCGGACTATGCGAGTGGCATACTTTCAGAGAAGGCCTGTGCCTAATAGTGGGAGATATGTAGGCCTTTACGGTTTCATGGACTTTATATATTAAGTGTCATATTGTGGTGGAGTAGTGACCCCTTATAACCTAAGTTATCAATAGTCCTTTTTCATATCGAAAGGGAAACTTCAAAAGATACCCCGGCTTCTGGGGAGGAAGACAGCGGTCATGGTAGATTATTAAGACATGGCAAGGGGCTCCGGGATTCAAGCGGAACGCACCGGTGCCCCCCTGGTACTGGGCCTGAGACATGTTATCATATCTCGGACTTAAAAAATTGTAGGTAATTATGATAGTTATGTATAGTATACTGTCAGCGACCTTTAAACCTTGTATCTGACGCAATAAGTTTATTGACGATAGATAAGATAAACATTTTCTATCGTGTAGAATTCGTATATTTTCAGCTGTTTTGAAGATTAAGTAATGAAGGTAAATAAATACATCTTGATAAGCTAAAAGTAACAGCGTCGGATTTTGTTGATTTTTATAAATTCATTTGATACAATAGATCATAAAATTCTTCTCTTCGTGTTAAATTATTTACAACTTTTGCCCTCAATCATGAAATGGTTCTTTTCCTATCTGACGTGGAATTCTTTGTGACGAGAAATCCGTACGACTGGAACATCAGCCCTCTCCGTGGTCGGATATTGACTCTGGTGTGCCACAGGGAGGGTTAATTTCTCCTGTAATGTATTCATTATGTGTACACGAATATGTATTCAATCTAAATCTGTAGGCTATACGACTTAAATGGAATAGTTTGTAAGTACGAAAAGATGTATAATTGTCAGTACAAATGTTATAGATAAAATATTCCAATCTTGAATTTATGTATGACTACCTGAGTCCCACGGTGTCACTCGCGATTAAAAACTATTTATTTAATTCTTTTCTTAATTAAAAGTAGCTTCAGTTACTCCTTACTACACTACCTGCCAGTGAAAGTCCCGTCAAAATTGGTCTAGGGATTAGCCGGAAAAAAACAGACAGACAAAAATTGTAAAAAAGCAGAGGTTCAGGCTAAGCGAGAGAGCTATGCCACCTCTCAATCCGGTGAAGCAGTAAAGGCCAGCTTCTCTGGCCAACTGTGTTAGTTCGTCCAAAAATATGTAAATAAGTAGTATATGTATGTACCGTATACATGTAAATTTATATATATGTTTTCACATTAAAAACAGACACTTCAATTCGATTTATTTATAACGATTCGATCATTTTTGTTACTCCTATTTTAAACGATACACAAAAAGACTGAGACTTACTTTGCGCTCCCTTTATTGATTCCAAAGTTCAGGTTAACGTTAATTCACGATGAATAGTGGCTATGTAGGCCACTGAAAGGCACCTCCAAGAGATGCATTACCTTACTCATCATTTGAATATTCGGTCAGACAAATGATTGTATATTGTATCGTGAGCATCAGTAATTTTATAATTTTGGTAGGTTTATGATAATCGAAGAACTTGTCAGAATCGATCAGAGTCATGTATTTATTATATACATATATTTTAGTAAAATAACAGATCCGGTCGGTAGTACATCTTCTTCTTTGTCGTCCCCTCATTTCTGAGGATCGTGGTCACTAGAGCCCTCAAATGAACAATCTGCCTCCATCGGTTTCTGTCCGAGGCAGCCCTCACCAGCTGGTAGAGATTAGGAGAGGAGATGGCACCTTTTACTTGGTCAGACCATCGTGTTGGCGACCGGCCTCTTGTTCTCTTGCCTACTGTATTGCCAACGATGACCAGCTTTTCAAGATTGCCATCTTCTCTACGCATTATATGCCTGAAATATGACAGTACCCGCTGTAGACACGTAGTGGACAATCTGGTCTTTATGGCGAGCTGGGAGAGAATAGACACATTTGTACGCTTGGCAGTCCACGGTAGTCGTC
Organism: Meandrusa payeni; assembly: GCA_029286785.1. Lineage (NCBI taxonomy): Eukaryota > Metazoa > Arthropoda > Insecta > Lepidoptera > Papilionidae > Meandrusa > Meandrusa payeni. The sequence continues at coordinate 3,440,165 of JAGSMX010000016.1, read as the reverse complement.
GGTAGTACATAGATAAATTATAATACTCTCACAGTTATAAGTTTACCTGCTAGACTTAATAACTACATAACCATAATCTCAGGTACATTACCTATTATGGTAAGTACGTCGGGCAGTACATAATAACACTCAATATATAAAACAAGGTAAATAACAAGAGAGTACTTAACTTTTGTACAGAGGCGTGACCGACGAACAACACAATACAGGAGAACAACTCTAAAGCCTCTGAACTGTACCACTGCTCTTATACTATTGTGAGGAGCCAATGACATGACTCCTCACAAATCCTTTACATATTTAATACTCTCTGGTTTTTAGCACATACATTAACAACTAGTTATTCGTATTATAACACACATATACCATATGTGTCAAATAAACGAATCTGTTATAAATATAGAGCAACTGACAACTGCATTTGACATATAATCTAAACATTCAAAACGAATCATTCAATAGTCAAAAGAGCAACTATAATACAATTATCTAACAAACTCGTCATGAGTTGCATATGTATATTGGATTTCAAAGTGCCAGAATCCCAAGTCCAAATTATTTGTTGTTTAACACTATAATTTTGTTTTACTTTACTTTAGTGAATAGTCCATTAATAATTTGATTTGAATCAGCTGTAATTTTTGGCAAGATTCTTAAAAAGATGGCTCGCTGGAAACACTTGACTCGCACTGGGCCGCAGACAGCGTTATTTGACGTATCCGTATTTAAATATTTATACTGTTTACTAATCTTCTGTTCAATAAATAATAGAATAGCAGTACCCATCCAGGCACATGCTATCACATCGTTCTAAGAACTACCGTTCAAACACACAGGAATAAATTTATTATTAAAAATCACTTATCAGATGTAATCTTCAGAAATGATAACAATATCAATTTAAGATTTTGCAAGTCACCATGAAATTTGCTAAAAATTGTGTATATAAAAATCTAAAAATCGTGTTAAAACCACATTACAAATTTAGTTTAGACGTCAGTGATACATATTTGTAGAAAATGATCCGGAAATCGTCAATGATATATATTATATGTTCTAATATTGTATTCATAGAAACAGCTCGAATATTAGCTGTAATTCCAACACCATCAATCAGCCATCAAGTGGTGTTTCGTCCCATAACACAAGAGTTAGTTAGACGTGGACATGAAGTTGTAGTTATAACCACAGATCCAGCGTTTCCCAAAGGAACGACGCATGAAAATTTAACGGAAATTGATATCCATGATTTATCATATTCCCTGGGAAATAAAATGATGATGGAAAAGGCTGATTTGAGAGATTCCTTTGACCAGATCCAAGTAATTGTAGATACAATAAATCATGTTTTTGAAGTGCAGATGAAATCGAAAGAAGTACAGGAATTACTGACACTAAAGGAAAATCATTTCGACTTAATATTAATTGAAGCTTGTGTTAGATCTGCTCTAGGATTTTCTCATGTGTTTAAAGCACCAGTTATTCAAATTAGTTCGTTCATAGCACCGGTAAACAACCACGATGTAATGGGATCTCCCTCACATCCATTTTTGTATCCAGCTGTAATTAGAGACAGATTATATAATTTGTCTATGTGGGAAAAGGTTAAACAGCTATACAAAGAATTTCAGTTCAGCATGTTTATTCGAAATCTAGAAGAAAATGAGAATATAGCCATGAAGAGAATATTTGGCGCCAACGTTCCTCCCCTTCATAAGTTGTATGAAAATATTGAAATGTTATTTTTAAATGTTCATCCTATTTGGGACAATAATCGTCCTGTGCCACCTGGAGTCATTTATATGGGAGGATTACACCAGAATCCTCAAAAGGAATTACCAGAGGTACCTTGTTATTTAATACTAGGGTCTTTTTTTTTTTGTTAACGGGGAGGAAATCTTCAAAAAGATACCCCGCCTTCTGGGGGAAAGGCGGCGGTTATGTGGGGTTTTTACCCACTAAAATCTCCCCGGTGGCTCTTTCCTCGGTGCATGACGAGGGGCTCCGGGATCTCCAGTGGAACGCACCGGAGCCCCTCTGCATTGTGCTCAAGGAGAGCACGTCCCGGGGGGGGGGAGGTTACTCCCTCCCCCCCTGTGCCCTCGCAGTGCAAGGCTACACGGGCCAGCCGATGTCGCCTTCTTCCCGGGTCCACTTTAGCGGACGACAAAGGCCCCCACCCTTGTCGCCCAGTGAATCCGAGGCCCCTTTTAGTCGCCTTCTACGACAGGCAGGGGATGCCGTAGTCTTATTCTTGAGAGCCCAAAACTACAGGGCTGGAATAATACTAGGGTCCTGCCCCAACTACGCGTAGCGCTGTTTATTTGTTAAAAACAAAAAAAATGGATTTTCAGGATCTCAAGTCATATTTGGACTCTTCTAAATATGGCGTCGTTTACTTCAGCTTGGGCACGAACGTGAAGCCGTCACATCTGACATCGGAAAAGTTAAAAGTCATTATAGAAGTATTTTCTCGACTGCCATATGATATTTTGTGGAAATGGGATAACGACGTATTGCCAGGGCGTTCTAATAATATAAAAATATCCAAATGGCTGCCACAATCCGACTTATTAAGTAAGTAATTGATAATTTGTAACTGTTTTTTGATAATAAATAGATAGATACATACATATTTAATAGCAAGCAGATATGTACTACCTACATTGTACTCGTATGTTTGTTATTTATGACAAAAAAAGGTTGTCGAGTTTTTTTAACATACTAAAAAAAGCTGTTAATTTGTCCGCTTTTTGTTTCTGCACTCATTGTGCCGTCATTAATAAACCGAATTGATTTTTTTATGAACGGTTCTTTAATTCTTATAATAATTTTGTTGGAATAACAACTTGGGTTACGAAGATGTACCAGGGAACTCTTCGGAATTGATGAAAGCATCCTTAGAAAGTTTATTTAGATGCGCCTGCCTTACAAAGCTCTTTCTCACACAGGGTTGACTGGTAGGAAAAGCCACTTTCGTGAATCTAAATAAATAAATATTTGTAGGTTTATTATAAGCTAAGACTAGGTAAGTATTTCAATGCGGGCAAATATGGTAGAGAATATCGGCGCCTGAACGTCTCAATAAAACTACTTCGGAAATAAGAACGTCCATAAACATTAAATATCCTTTAGTATCGTGTTACGTTTGATTCGTCAGGTTTCATTTGATTTGACGTTGTTTTCTGTTTTTACTTGTAAATATAATCGTTTATCAACTTGTTTTTGTTTCATTACAGGACATCCTAAAATAAAGTTATTTATTACACAAGGAGGACTACAATCAACAGACGAAGCAATTACTGCTGGAGTTCCACTAATCGGCATACCAATTTTAGCTGACCAGTGGTATAATGTGGAAAATTATGTACGTCATAAAATTGGCTTAAGAGTTGATTTAGATACCCTAAATGAGGAAACATTACAAGAAGCAATAGAAGCTATTCTCAATGACAAAAGGTATGTTTGTCTGAACATAAACGTTAAATATTTAATTATTATTATTTTTATAAAAAAAAACCTAGAAATATTACTGACAAGATGACCAAAATTGAAGTGAGGTGGACTGGAGGAGGTGATTAGGAGACGGTTCACATTATTAATAGTAGATTAGTGGAATGAAACTTGGCTCTGGTATCCTTGCAACGATGATAAGTAGTGACTGAGACTCAGCACATTATACTGGAACGTTAGTTGACGAAGACGTCAAAGTCAAGAAAGTTAGAATGGCCGGTACAGAATTTGACGGCATAGTTGGGTAGAGAAATCTTGGTAAAGAAACCGCTCGTGGATTAAAAACATGGGCGTTCATACTCCAGATAGACTGACTACTTCATATTTTGAATCATTTTCCATTTTCCTTCTTGCATAATCAAATGAGAGATCAAAATAATAAAGCTAAAATGGAGTTTGTTTACTTTACGTAATAAAATTGCACATAAGTCCCAGATGCGGAACCATGGTAACAGGCAGATTTTCCCTTCAAGCCGATGCGACCATAGCTTCCCTAAGTGGCATTATTGTTAGTAATAAGGTAATTTTGTAATAGGGATCTCTACTTGTCTAATGTCTCAAGCAACGGAGGCATTACAACGATACCTTGTTTAGAGTGAAGACGAAAGTTTGAGATTGCACCCGTGTTTACTTGTGTTCATTTACTCATCATTGACTGATTTCTCTAAGGAATCGGTTAAGCTCATTTCAGGCGGAATAGTTGTCAAGGCGGAGAACTATAACAATTACGCAAAAAAATACGTTTTTTCATGCATGGACATAAGTGATTTTTGATCGGATTTGAAATAATTGACTAACGGCTAACTACAAAAAATACGCTTATTTCTAACCTTCCTTTTTTGCAGCTACGGTGAAAACATCTTAAAGTTACGAAGAATCATGCAAGACCAGCCACAGACGCCCCTAGAAAGAGCGGTATTTTGGACAGAATATGTGTTACGTCACGGTAAAGCAAGTAATTTGAGATCACCAGCTGCCAACATATCCTGGACGGACTATTTAGAAATAGAACTTGCGTTGATTATTGTTACCGCATTAATTTTGTCGTTTGCTGTTCTATATATAGTATCGAAAGCAATCTGGGATTTTATACATATAAAACTATCTATCTTGGCAAAAAGTAAAGTAGCCTAAATCGATACCAAATGTTTTATTCATTTATTGTAATAACCTTCTTCTTCTTAAAGTGCCTTTGCGACTAGCGAAGGTTGGCAGTTAGTTCACCATATCTCTGTCTCTTGCGAGTCAAAACAGATGGGCGGCACTCACAATTCCGGTCCACTCTCTGATATTACGCTGTCATGATTTCCTTCTACCACCAACGCACTTCTTTTGCCATCGACTTTTCCCATCAAAATAAGTTGAAGAAGTTCATATCTCTCGTGCCTAAGCACGTAAGCGAGATACGATCGATTTAAAAACGTAATTAGAATAATTAATATTGAAATTATTTGAAGCCTTAATACGGTTATAGTTTGTACTTGGATAACATATTTCAGCATTTAGTGAAAAAGGTCAAATATCTTATAAGTTACATTATACTCTCAAATAACAACCACGCTCTTTCACATCTTTGTCACCCATCTTGTTTCTTCTTCACAAATATATAAATTTTAAACAATAAACATAATTCAAATCAGCTGCATCTATTGCTATGTAGACGATATATAGCATATGCACTATACATAGGCTGTGCCAACATTGCAAATAGAATTGTCGGTGGAGATTTGCATTGAACAATTATCGAAGCGTTCCAGAACAAACTTGTGTCAGAAGTCGAGAATTTGTTAAATAGAGACTAAAATGGACTAAAATGGATTTTCAGGATCATTAGTTCATATTAGTCAAACTAATACAGTTATAGCACCTATTATATTATACATGATTTTATTTAAAAAGTAAGTTAAATTGCTCGTGTGACAAATATCATAACAATGACCAGAGGTGCCTTTGATTAAATAATATCTTAAATATATGCAACTTAAAACGGATCGCGCTATCGTAATTCAAATTTAGTTAATACAAGATTTTTTTTATTGTAAGAACGCAATGTGATTTATTAGGTGGTTATGCATGTTGTTTGTGACTGTCCTATTCAAAGTGTTCAGAATAATTTCATATAGTGAAACTGTGATATTATTTCGACGTTGAATCTGCGCGCGTGAACATGCGTACTGTGTTACCGTTGTTATTAATTACCGGTTTTTGTAACATAGATGGCGCTCGTATACTGGCCGTCTTCCCGATACCATCAATAAGCCATCAAGTTGTTTTTAGACCGATTGTACAAGAATTAGTTAAACGAGGTCACGAACTTGTTGTTATTACCCCTGATCCCGCGTTTCCCAAAGGACAGGCTCCTGCTAATTTAACGGAAATAGATGTACATGATATATCCTACCACACATGGAGAAGAATTGTCGAAAGATCGGATGGTTCAGGAAAAAATTGGAGTGATGAAATGATGCTTATTTTAAGTTTAGTAAGAAACATATTCGAGGAGCAAATTAAATCAAACGAAGTACAAGAAAATTTGTTGAAAAAAAATTATCATTTTGATTTACTATTAGCAGAAGCTTGTGTAAGGATGACTCTAGGACTATCTCACGTGTTTAAAGTGCCCGTTATTCAAGTTAGTTCGTTTGGTTCATTAATAAAGAATTATGAAATATTAGGAACAATGTCTCACCCTATACTATATCCAAATATGTTCAGACGTCGGATATATAATCTAACTACCTGGGAAAAAGTGACGGAAGTATACAACGAAATTAATTACTCTAATAATTTGGATTCAAGTGAAAATAAAGAAAACGCGGCGCTAAAACGTCTGTTTGGTGCAGATATGCCTACTTTGAATGAATTATACGATAAAGTTGAAATGTTATTATTGAATATTCACCCATTTTGGGAAAACAATCGTCCTGTTCCACCGAATATTATTTTCATGGGCGGTTTACATCAAAAATCGGAAAAGGTATTACCTGAGGCAAGTTATTATTAAAAATTAACTTTCAAACCCTTATGTCTTTGAAATGTCTTTTGTTTTTGACAGTTTTATTTTGCTCTAGGATATTCAAAAGTATTTAGACGAGTCTAAAAACGGTGTTATATACGTCAGCTTTGGAACAAATGTGCAACCTTCATTATTGCCGTTGGAAAAATTAATATATTGACAAACGTGTTTTCTAAATTACCGTACGACGTTTTATTTAAATGGGATAAAATCGAATTACCAGGCCGTCCGGAAAATGTAAAAATATCAAAATGGTTACCGCAGGCTGATTTACTGAGTAAGTAATATTTATGACTATTATTTTTATCGTCCTAAACGTTAAACATAAGCATTAAAAGACTTACGGAAACTAGAATCTAGACTTTAATAATGAGTTGGAACGTTTATTAAGAGTTCTTTTATAGCCGCCAAAAATAAAGGATCGGTTAAGAAAGATTGAATATATCTAAAGATAAAGACGCTAGCTTATTGCAACAAATTGTGCATGATAGATAATTAAATATTCTTAAAATAAAGTAAAATATTTTTATTAATTTATTTAAATTTAGTTAAAAAATATAAACTTAAACGAAAACTAAGACTGAAGTGCTAAAGTTTATATAAAAATAATATTTAATGAAAAATACTGTGTTATCCAAATGTACGTAAGATATCATTTTTCGCTTAAGTTTATGTCTATTATTTTAAGGATATTTAATTGTCTATCATGCACAATTTATTTCAGTTAGCCTAGCGTCTTTATCTTCCGAGATTTTCAAACTTTCTTATGGCGGGTTTCTATATTCAATCTCGATCCGTAAATCGCTATCCGAGATTGATATTTCAATCCATTTTCTGCATTTTGTGTTTCAATAAGCAATCCGAGCTGTTTCTAAATCCAATCTCTTGTTTTGACAAATCCGTTTTTGCGTGTAGTCGATCGAAAATAAATCTTTATTTTCGGTCCTTCATTTTCGGTGGATTGTTTGTACATATTATTTTTACGGCGTAAAACAGATTATGAGGGAGGACTGTCCTTTACAACCAATCCGTTCTTTTTCAATCACTTCCAAAGCCAAGATCGGATATGGAAATGCGGATTGCGGATCGATGGATGGAAATAATGTTAGATTGAAGATCGAATATAGAAACCCGCCGTTAACCGACCCTTTATTCCAACCCCTTATTTTTGCTCAGAGTGTATTTAATCGTAGAAGTTTCAATAAAACATCCTCTTTATTGCTATCTTGTTTCTTATACGATTATTCCAATTCTAATACGCTTTTTTCACTTCCTTGTTTGTGTATTCTATCTGATAGAAGTGATTGGTTTAATATATTCTTTGTTAGCCCTTCATTAGATTATTTTAACCTTGCAAATCAAAGAAGAATGTATCAGTTTTTGTCCGTTCCATTATTGATTTTTTTGTCCTCAGCTCCGAATATACATAAGGAATTTAGAATGTTTGTTGATTGAGATATTGGTAGGTTTAAGACTATCTAAAACTAGGTAAGTATCCTTCAACGATATCGAGCGCGTATGTGGAAAAAAACAGAATATATGTATTGTACATATTGAGGAATTGCCTAGAGAGCGATTGACATTGACTTACTTGACTTCCTGTGTAGGGCAGAGGGTGTCCACAGTGCGTTACCATTTCGCTCAGTCTAGGGCTAGGTGTTTTGTTCCGGGCCATGTCATACTAATAATAATAACGTTTATTTACGGGGAATATGGTAACTGACATGGTGAATAATACACAATCAGTCTAATCTACAATTTAAATAATCCCTTTTACAAATTTAACACTTAAAAATCACTTCACGCACTAATGTCACTTTAATATAAACGATTTCATTTCATGTTCGCCACGACATATCGCGTTTGATTAGGAAGATTGAAGTTGCGACTTCGAAAAAGGTGAGGCGTCGAAGAAGGTATACTTCTACTAAAGAAGTAACTTTCCAGTTATAATTTTACGTCACTTATCTTTACACACATTAAAGTAGAATTTGATAATGCCAATAAATAGATACGAGAAATTTATTTTTTTATGTTAAAAGTTAAAGTTACAGCCTTAATATACTATGAAGTGCCCAGCAGTGGGCACAGGCCTTCTCTGCAAAGAGAGTATAAGGGCATAGTCCGCCACGCGACCCTAGTGCGTATTGGCAGACTTCACATGCTGTAGAAAAAAAATCTAAGACATATAGGTTTCCTCACAATGTTTTCCTTCACCGCTGAGCATGTGGTAGATCAGCACATAAAATCGCAACAACAAATTTATTGGTGCCGGCACCAGGAATCGAACTCGGGTTGCTAGCGTATTATGCAACTTGAGCTAACCGCCTGGACACTGAGCTACCACGGCTCTTTACGGCATTTATTTATGTAAATAAAATCAATATGTATGTACATTTCAGGGCATCCGAAAGTAAAACTATTCATTACTCAAGGAGGTATGCAATCCACGGATGAAGCAATTACAGCTGGCGTACCACTTATCGGAATACCCATGCTAGCCGATCAATGGTACAATGTTGAGAATTATATTCAACATAAAATTGGTCTTGGTCTAAATATGGATACTATTAGTGAAGAAAAATTGGAAGCCGCTATTAAAACCATATTAACGGACAGCAGGTATGTCACTTAACATTGTCGTTGAAATTTAGTTTCTATCAAGTCTACAAAATATTTGTTAATTACACTTTTGACTTTCGGCACCATTTTTATATTTAGGCTAATTATTTGGCAAATAAAACCCACACATACTTTAAAATAAGCTATTTACAGTTTTTTTTTGTAATTTCGCTCATTAAAGTACATTTTTGTACTACCTTTTTAGTTTTTCCATCTTCTGCCGATACATAAATGTTTTAAGGAGTTTTATACAGATGATCATGCCACATAAAGTTATCCATGGGAAAATTAATTAGTACCGAGCTATCATGCTACCAAGTCACCATGCATCCAAACTACAAATCTACCAAGCTACAATGCTGTCTGGTTACCTGTCGCACGTCATCTGCCACACGACAGATTGCCAAATGTCACCTGTCACTAGTCTCGTGTCATCTGTAACTTTCAATTGTTACTTTCCACTTGTCACTTTTCACGTTTACGTCTACGTTTACTACTCTATTTTACTGTACCTATAACTAACATTATTTAAATTTAATTACAAAATCATACAACTATAGTTTAGTTGTCCATCTAATTATTTCAAATTATGTACCTGATCAATAGAACAAAGCAGTTACCACAATAAATATTATAAGTAATCCAGTAAATTGTATGCTCTTCTATGAACCTGTATTATTTGTAACTTAATTGAATATCGAGTGACACTGTTTTATCTGCGGTAACTTTAGACTTGCTTTAGGCTTGGAAGGTATGTATCTCTAGTAGATAATAAATTTAAATTACATACAATATTTTTATCATTTGCTGCAGAATATATTTTTAAAGAATCGAAAGAAGAAGCAAAAGGGACTGAGCATGTAGACAACCGCACAAGCTGATTCGATGGTGCTAAATAAAAAAACGGTAGTTCTAATCTTCTCTCATAATCATTTTTTTTTGTTGACTAAGAATCTTCAACAAGATCCCGCCTTCTGGGAGGAAGGCGGTGGTTATGTGGGGCTTTCACCCACTAAAACTCCCCGGTGGCCCACTGGCAGGAAGGGGTTTTAGTGGGTAAAAGCCCTAAATAACCGCCGCCTTGTGGGCCAGCCGATGTCGCCTTCTTCCCGCGTCCACCTTGGCGACGACAAAGGCCTCGACCCTTGTCGCTCAGTGAACCCGAGGCCCCTTTAGTCGCCTTCTACGACAGGCAGGGGATATCGTAGTCTTATTCTACGAGCCCAGAAATACAGGGCTGATAATCATAACTTAAACTAATCTCCACTTTAACTATCTCTTAATTAGAAATGTTTTTCACAGTTATCGCCGGAATATAAATAAATTAAGAATTTTACTGAATGACCAACCTCAGCGTCCGTTGGATCGGGCAGTGTGGTGGATAGAACACGTACTGCGACATGGTAATGCTCGTCACTTGCGAAGTCCGGCAGCGAACATGAAGTGGGCTGATTTCTTGGAATTGGATCTAATTTTTATTTTAGCAGCTTTATCAATTGTTACTTTAGGATTAAATTCACTAATAATATTATCACTATGGAAATATTTAACCAAATTTATTTCTAGTGCTAAATTAAAGGAGAAATAGCTTAACGACTATAGTTATTTATTGTTTCGTTTCAACTTTAAATTTGTAATATATATAATAAACTACTGAGTTGTTTTAATTCTGGCTGGCTGCTTTTCCCCCGGTTTCTTTGATCCCATATGTGACAGCAGTATTATAATAATAATAAAATAATAATAATAATATTCTTTATTAAATAACGAAATTATAACAACAGAAATACTACAATTTTTATATTATATGTATTAATATATTACAATTTATGTTTCGCTGCCACCTAAAGGTGCTTCCTCCTATGGCTATTTATACCTGCACTAAATATATTTTATTTAGAGGCATATTAAATGTAATTTGTGTGTGTGTATGTCTGTCAATGAATGTGTCAGTGCTAGTTAATTGACCCCTTTTAACATCTTCTCACAACGTTCATAGTCCAGTGTTTCAAGTCACTTTAAAATTTCATGTTTTGTTTTATATAAGTTTTTGTCTTTAAAATTTAATATTCTATTAATTTTATTATATATTAGTTTTCTAACAAAAGCTGATTTAAATTAATTTGCCTTCTTAATTTGACTTAAAATATTTAAAATTAATAACTTAGATAATAATAATAATAATTTAGAATAATTCACCAGCAAATTGCTCTTCGATATGGTCTTGTGGAGTCCGAGGTGCCGTACTATAAATACACATCGGCGCCAGTTCTCGAAAATGGTCATGCAACGCTCTATTGGGATCGATCTGTCATCACAGGCAGGATTTTTGTTGCCAATAATCCTGACATTGTGTTGACAGATCGGTCAACGCGACAGGCAGTGCTCGTGCTCGCATGACGAGAACCTTGTGAAGGCCGAAAGGGATAAAATCACTAAGTACGTCGACTTAGCTCACGAGGTGACCGCCACGTGGGATGTGGATTCGACGATCATTGTCCCGATAGTCGTTTCTGCAAACGGTCTCATAGCGAAAAGTCTCGAACAACATCTTAAGAGACTTTCGTTAGATGGCTGAGTCAGGGGTCAGATACAGAAGGCAGTACTCCTGGACACGGCACGCATCGTCAGGAGGTTTCTCTCTATGTCGCCCTAACCACCGGTTGCTTGGGCCCTGCTTCGTTGCCGGTGACACACACTAGGTTAGGTTTTTATAATGTTTTTGTATTTTTTATGATTTTTTTGTGTATTATACTTTTGATAATATGTTTTAAATATGTTAAATAACATGCAACAAGTAGAAGTAAGTGTCGACTGAAATTTCGATTTTAATAGCAATTCAAATAATGTTTGGTAAGAATCATCGACTACTGTTAAATATTCACTAGATTAAAACGAAATCATATTATATATATTTTATTTATATATTATGTACAGTTTAACAAAAGCAGGAATAAACTTTTAAAGTAGTTTCTTGGATTACAGAGCAACAAAAAGTTATTCTTGTTTTTATTCTTATTCCGTATACGTCTTATATACATAGAACTAATATTTACTTATGAATAAATATTAGTTCTATGTATAATCTCTCTAATCACGTCTCGTTACTTGACACATAAACGTAACATAGAATATCACACAGCTTTCAACTTCTTATAACGCTGAATATTCTTCAGCACTTCCGAAGTTATGTACCTAGTTACGTAAATTAACAATACTACTGATGAGATCATTACGAAAAGTATAGCGCTAACTAGTTCTAACTCTAGATATTCAGACCACGAGATATTGGCAGCAGGCGACCGCAAGTGCTTGGCTCCACCGTGTCGCAGCACGTACTCTATCCACCATATGGCCCGATCAATTGGTGTCTGTGGTTGGTCTTGCATTAGCGAGCGCAGCTTTGCGATGTTATTGCGATAACTGGTAAAACATAAAAAGAAAATTTGAAATCAATCTCGAAATAACGGCGATGTGAGTGCACAAACATTAAAATATATCTGATACTACCTGTACTCTCTACTTTGTCAGCGTGGAATTGGGCTATTTACAAATTGACGTGGCAGGATTACAAATTATTGGAATCGGCGTTACCGTCGGTTCATATGGCATCCTGCAAAAGTATTTAACTCTCTAGTCGTAGCCTGGTCTGATTAAACGCTATGTAATTCAAGCGCTCACTATCTATTTTGACGTGCATGTCTACCGAAAATTTGAAAAACTATTAAATAATTCGACAAATTACACAAATTATTTCATCGCAAGTTGCCGGTGTTCACTCTTTCTGTTTCATTCAGTCTTGAGCACCGGCGCAAGGTGGCCAGCTTTTCGGTGTTTTACAGATAACATTTTGGAGAGCGTGCACAGGAATTACACCAGTTATTTGGCCCATCGCCATTCTACCTACGAACGTTTAGATATTCGACGGGTCTCCACCCTTTCGTAGTCGAAGTACCGCGCGTCCGAACGGAGCGATTTGTGTCATCGTTCATCGTGCGTACAGCAATGGTGTGGAAGAAGTTGCCGGCATCATTCTTTCCGTTCAAGTACGACGTGGGAGCCTTCAAGAGTAGAGTGAATAGGCACTTACTAAACTAGTACCATCTTTCGACTATATCACCAATTAAAATCAGGTGGGATCGTGGTTAACCACTAGTTCATAAAACAATTATAACTAAACCAATATCTTCCTTTTTTAAGTCGGATAAATAAAAAGTAGCCTAAGTTACTCCTAATTATATCAGCTATGTGCCAGTTAAAGTCCCGTCAAAATCGGACCAGATGTTCCAGAGATTAGGCAGAATACACCGTAAGACATACAATAATTTACCTTTTATCTTCTGCTACTTCGACGATTGCATTTCTTAATTGTTCTTCTGTGAGTTTCTCCAAGTTGAGTTTGACACCAATTTTATGATGAACATATTTCTCAACATTATACCATTGATCCACTAACATTGGTATACCGACCAATGGAACTCCAGCGGTAATTGCTTCATCTGTTGATTGTAAGCCTCCTTGTGTTATGAAAACCTTGATGTTGGGATGTTCTGGAAGTTAAAAAGCAACTTAGAAAATAGATAAACTAAACTATTAAAAAAAACTAGCATATGATATTTCTCGTCTTTGACCAACTTCAAAAAAGAAGGTGATTTTTTGTTTGTTTGGATGTGGTTTCACTAAGGGTCCTATGTTAATTTAACCCTTAAGTCACGAAGATATACTCTCTTTAAAATTGTATGGAATAAATTCTTGTTGTTGAGATATGGGTAGGTTTATTGTCATAATCAAAGACATCTAAGACATCAAGTGGTAGATTTTTTTTAATTTTTCACAAATATAACCTTCCTGTTAACCATTTCGACTAAGCTTAAGCTCTGCATAATGAGGGACAGTTCCAACACCGTCATGAGAACTGTTGCAAAGCGGTAATACTCGCAGTTCATAAAGCATCTAATTGGCGTGTCCTTCACGGACTATACATTCGTTTTTAAGATTTAATTCTAATTTAAATTGTATGTATTTTTTTATGGGTATAATTTTTTTTTTATATGGGTATAAACTAGCGCTTGACCACGATCCCACGATCATTGTTATTTTATTGTATAAAATATATTTTAATCTCTTAACTGTTTTATTCATGTATCATATTTATTATACTCTTATTGTCTGTATAAATTCGACATAAAAGTAGTATTGCGCGAGCACGACTTTAGGTAGTCCCGGGCACCGCTGAAAATCAGCGCTATCGCATCCTTGCGACAGCATATGCTTAGACGGTGTCCGATATTGGCATCACATGTGTTGTATTATTTGTCCGTGTAACTTTAACTGTGTTTTGTCCATTTTTCGTTATTTTTTAATGTGTGTTATATTCTGTCTGCGATGTGTTTTTGTATAGTGATGCCAATAAATAAATGTCTATACTAACACAGTTATTTAGTTATATTATTACTAACAAATTATATGGCTTAAGTTATCTGAAAATAAATATGTTATTGTTATTAAACATGTGCTAGGAGATGGTTCACCAGCCCTGTAGTTATGGGCTCTCAAGAATAAGACTACGGTATCCCCTGCCTGTCGTAGAAGGCGAGTAAAAGGGGCCTGTTCGGGTTCACTGGGCGATAAGGGTGGGGGCCTTTGTCGTCCGCTATGGTGGACCCGGAAAGAAGGCGACATCGGCTAGCCCGTGTAATATATAACCATATGTATAATAATAGTGTAAGCATTCCGATCCAAGGGCGCTCGAGAGGGCAGAACCACGAATCGGTCGGTCGCTATTCCACGGATAATCGAGAATAAAGACACCAACACTTCGTAAAACAGCTATGTTACATGAGAAATACAAAATAGCAACTTAGCGCAAAAGCGTTTAGTGTTTGGTCCATCATGTTTAATATGATTTGAAGTCTGTGTTTGATTTTACTGGGAAATATGCTTGTTATCATGATCTAATACTCACTCAACAGATCAGCTTGCGGTAGCCATTTAAATATTTTTATATTCTGTGATTTAACTGAAAAGTTTTCAGTATCCCACTTCCATATTACGTTATATGGCAGTTGTGAAAATACTTTTTCAAATATGGAAATACTTTTTTTAGGTAGTAATGATGGCTTAACGTTGGTTCCAAAGCTAAAGTAAATAACGCCGTTGGTTGAAGAATCAAGATATTGTTGTAGTTCCTATAACAAAAGGGTAATTTTAATGAACCACTCTTTTTATACGTATAAATTACATAATAGCAAAATTCTTACATTTAAAATAGTATGTTAGAGATAAAAACAGCATAAAAAGGCACACTAAGTGCGAGTCTTAGAGTACCTTGGCGTTTTGTAGCGACAACTTAACGGTACTTACGGTGCAAGGTAGTTGAGAAATACAGACATATAGAAATACATCCAAATAAATAAATCACCATAATGATAAATAAATACATATATCTAATTACGAGTCTCATATCAGGGTTCTCCGATTCTCGATCGGTGGACAATTACAGAGACAATGGAAGAAATTAAGAACAGATGGAAGGGGCCAGAGGAGACAATATTGGCATACCAATCACACGGTGGACTGATAATGTTACCGAAACAGTATGCAAGGAGTGGATGACAACGGACAGGAACAGAAGTGCCTGGAAAAAGATGGAGGAGGTGTTCGTCTAAAAAGGGGTCCATATCTGCACCAGTGCAATTAATACTACTAATATATAATATAAGTTAAGTACATATTTTTACTTGAATTGTAGATATGGTGTAAATAAAAAGGCTTTATTACATAAATCTAATTATAGATGGACAAGGACAGGAAAAGGTTAATGTCATACTATTCATTATTTAGGTAAGTAGGTCTAATGATAATAAAAATGCTGACGTACTTTAACAGCGAATAGTTCACGGATTTAGTAATTTATGCAGCGACAGGCTTTTCACAGAGTTTAACAGGACCCAAAAGAGACAGGTATCAAGCACATTCGAATACATCGGACGCAATTTTTGTACGTACATGGATGTCTCGCAAAAACCCGTAAATCACAAGTGACACCAACACACATGTGAAATGAACTAAAAAAACTTTTAAAACTAAGCAATATTTTAAAAAATAATAATATTAACAAAATGACCACTTTTTTAGCAATGAACGTTCATTTTAACGCAATTAGTTTACTACTAAAACTACTCTTCTCGGCTGAGGTTTACCCATTAGGCTAAACTTTTTTCTTATTTTTCATATTGTTTATTCCTTTTATTTAAAAGACTTTATTCTTACAAATAAAAATGAGTTATAACATATTTATTCCACCCTTAAACTAAGTTTAGTTAAATCAGGAATAAATTAAGAATAATCCAAGAATAGTTTACCACAAATAAATCCGGAATAACTACGGTTTATCTATTCTTCCGTTACGTGAAATGCACGAGTTGACAACAGCGCAATTAAAGAGACACCATACAAAAAATTAATGTAGTCTATATAGTAGTGTAGTAATGTATCTGTCAATGTGTGGCGGTTATAGAAAAAACATTCTATACTATATATATATATATAGAAGATAATCCACCTCTACGCATGTCCATAGTAAGAGACATTCGAAATAATTAGTCTAAAAACATTATACCACTTTTAGAAAACCGATATTTTAACATTCATTGCCATATAAATCAAAAAGGTTTTCCAATCTTTTAAATATTTTTTACTTTTCTTAGAGTCTGAATGATATTTATGAAGTCATTTACTCTTTCTACTTCCTCCATTGCCCTTAATTCCATAATAAGTTAATTTAAATGAGCGAACACAAACACAAATCGTGGTATTTTAAATGTTATACTGGACTTAAACAAGGCTGTACGTCGTTATAACTTCGGAATAACGGTTGTATGAACAAAAACGTCAACCTTATGTAAGGTATAGCGTATTCTTGGTTTATTAGTACAAATTTGGCTTATTCTTAGTTTATTACTAAGTTTATCTCTATACCACGTTTATTAAGGCTATATGATTATACAAAACAAATGACTTACATTTGGTAATGGCTTTGACGGTTTTTGATGTAACCTTGGGAGGGTTACATCAATAATAGAAACAAAGTAGAGAGATATAACAATATCTACTTGCTTCTCACTGAGCTATTTAGGTCTTAAGATGTGAAAGAGGTCAAACATTTCACTATACATCGGGTACAAGTGATGAAGTTCAGCAGCTTTATCATTTCTTATTTAATATTTATCACTTTATATAAAACAATTCTATAATTGGTCATTTAAAAAAATAACTTACTTTTGGTAACTGTTTTGCTGGTTTTTGATGTAACCCTCCCATGTGTATAACATTTGGTGGCACTGGAAAATTACCTTCCCATATGGGATGAATATTTAGAAAGAGCATATCCACGTTATTTTTCGAAATGCTCAGGGGTGGAGTTGTCGGTCCAAATATTCTCTTTATGTGTTTGTTGTACTTTTCCTCCGTCGAATATAAAAAGAATCGGATTTGTAGTTGTTTATATAAAGCATTTGCTTTTTCCCATAACGTCAAATTATAGAGCCTCTGATCAATAATATTTGGATATAAAAATGGATGCGTAGATGCTCCCATTATATCATAAGTTCCTATATATGCTCCAAAAGAGCTGACTAAAATCACTGGTGCTTTAAATACATGTGAAAGTCCTAAAGCTGACACGAAAATAGCTTCTAACAATATTAGATCAAAGTGTTCTCTCTTATTATTTATTAGATCTTGCATGTCTCGTGTCTTCATTTGTTCCTCAAATACGACAGGTGCTAGGTCGATTAAAATTTTCGTTTGATGTATTACGTCGTTATCACTTCCGGTAACAGCTGAATCAGTAAAATGTTTTCTCACGAATTCATATGAAATATCGTGTACATCTATTTCTGTCAAATTTTCAGGCGTCTTACCATTTGGAAACATTGGGTCTGGAGTCATCACTGTCACTTCATGTCCACGTTTGAGTAATTCAAGCGTTATAGGTCTAAATACGACTTGATGACTTATTGAAGCACATGGATATATAGCTAAAATTTTAGCCGTTTGAACATCAATTATTGTCCCGATTAAAAATAGTGCGCTTAGTTGTACTAACATTATTAGCCTTCACACTAACGTTTTCTTAAATGACATATCACGAAACCAAAATCTTATATATAGTGATGATATTCCAATGACTTGCAAGAAAACAGTTTAAGAACTTAAACAAGTACGCATGGTCATCCTGACTTTGTTTATCTTGTCTATACGTAATTATTTATGCTATTTGATAATTTTGATGCAGCAAGCATGTTAAATTCTGCGATTAGGATTCCAAATTACATAGCCTATATCACAATCAATATCATATTACTGTACCGATAACAAATAGCATGAAAGTAGAGTCGGTGGAAGCTTTTTCCTAAGACGGAACCGTTTTTAACTTATTAACAAAGGTACATCTAAAGGCCACGTACATCGTATTTAAATGTTACAGGTGTATTTTTCTTCGTGAGAAACAGACATATATTTTTTATTAAAAAGAATTTGTAAACATTTTAGTCGACATATTAAAATGTTGAGAAAAGAACAATTTATATTACATTTATATTTGAACAATCAAAGACCTAAGAGAGATAAATTACGTACAAAGTCCATAACAGATATAACCTTATCATATGCAGAATGATAACGATAGACTTAAAATATTACATTAGTAGATGACACGTATATAAGTAAAAACAAAAGTCATCATAGAATATGACGAAATAGGATTAATCATAACCAAACCAAACTCTCATCAAATTATTCTTGAAGTACAATATATATTAATAATAATATACAACTAATACTAACAATCGAAAACAGAAACATACAGAAAAGATTCAAAAATACATCCAGCTGGGAGACGAAACCAAACAGATGTGGCACCAGGAAACAGAGTCAACCCTATAACCATTTGTGGTGTCATACCAAAAATCCTTAGTGTCGCCTTAAAATTATTAGATCTCCATCAAAACACGTATATCTTTGTAAAAATCGATAATGATAGACACATGCTCAATTGTCCGCCGCTTTTTAAACCAGACCACCCTTACGGAGAGTAATATGTATATGACCAAGACATTACATAGATAACATCGCCTAACATTCACGCACACGCAGATGATACTTGGCATAAGCCCGTACCTGATTCAGTAATACCGACTCTTAAAAGTCGAGATCAAAATTCAACTGAACATAATAATAATAGCTTTCCAATAAAAAATGAAGAATCGAAATCGCTTGCCGTATTGGGTTATTCGTCCATTTGTCGCACAGATACTAAATACAAATTTAAAACATATGGTATTAACATGGATTCCATTGTCAGAATAGGACTAGATTGAAATGCTTCCCATGTAATCATCGTAACCAACGAAGCGGGCTGAGTACGCTAGTCTATATATAAAAGAGAATGTGTGTGGGTTTGTTCCTTATAGGCTCCGAGACGGCTGGACCGATTTAAACGAAACTTTCAGGGAATCTTCTGATTGTCCTGGCAAGTAATCCTGTAAAGTTTGGTGGCGATCGGAGCACAACTATTTTTAATCTGTCAAACAAGACATACGTCATACTTTGTACATACATACATTCGGCATATGAGAAGTAGGTAAGCTAGAAGGTGCTATATAAATTAGATTGTACATTGGACATATGGATATTATCATTCGCATAACATTCGATTAGAATAAATAGTCCTTATATATGATATATTCCCGATATTGTCAATTAGGGCGATCTATTTTTGGAAGTCGCAGATCAAATTTCTGACAAAGCTACTATTCTGTAGGTAATTATTTCTTGTCGAAATCAACGTTCAAACGAATTGATAAATCATTTCTCTAGCCGTTCATAAATAGTAAGATATTTAATTTAACAAAGAATTAATTAAAAAAAACATTAAGAAATCGTTTTTTCACATAAGATTATCCATTGCGCGTTCAATATTGGTACAAGTATGTATTGATAAGTAATATTTGATAATGCACGTTACGATATTATTAAATAATAGAATCAAAAATATCGCAACACAAAAGTTTTTCTTGTCTTTTTATGATCGACGTTGAAACCACTTAATATTTCGATTTAGGCTATAAATTAGTTAAATATGTGAACACGTGTGACGCCTGATTGTTTATAATAGCAAAGATTTGGTAACTTATTTTTACTATGTAAATAGTTATATCATATAGCACCATTACTCAATAACTATCGTATACTCTTTAGATGTTTTTTTTACCTAGATTTCTATAAATATATTTATATTCATACTCATCTATCTATTGATATTACATAATATTTCGTTATGTCTCCCTTTACCTTAATCACCTCTAATCTCACCCAGGGTTGACTGGCAGAGAATGCCACAAGGGCATTAAATCATTTGTGAACTTTTAAGGTCTTACAATAAGTGCTTTTAAATAAAAAAAAATATATCATGATTGAATTTACTCGTTACATTTAATTGTCAGGTGATGACGATAGACAGTATTTGGCAATAAAAATTACAACAAATAAACGTAAATGACGTTTTTGCCAGTTTTATTTTACATTTGTTTTAATTTCTTATATTTCATGAGTTTATTTGATAAACGCGAAACTAATAGTTTAAGCACAAAAATGATTGATCCGAATATAATGACGAAGGAGGAAATGATAAATATAAATAAATCCAGTTCTAAAAATTCGATCCACGACATATTCGCAGCCGGCGCTCGTAAATGCTTCGCGCCACCGTGTCTTAGGACGTATTCTATCCACCACATAGCTCGCTCTAGTGGTGTTTGTGGCTGATCTTCCATAAGTGAGCGGAGCTTTATGATGTTATCCTTGTACCTGAAAATATTACCACTAGATCTTGATTGTGTCAAATGAACCACGGATACCCACCACCTCCATGGCCCCACCAACCTCGCGGTTTTATGGGCCGAAACGCGGGAGGGTACGCGCGGTCTGGCCGTGTAGCCCCACACGCACCTTCTTGACTTCCTACAAGTTGTTTATCAGGGCCTTTCTCCACCATTCGGAGCCTTTCATTTCAACGGCACGGAACATAATAGCTCACTCGACGGCGTCAGACGACCTTTTAACGGGTCCTTCGTTTATGCCAGGCGTGTGCAAATTCCCTGAACTTGAGGAAGTTGCCATCCGAGGAGACCAGATCGCGGAAGTAGACTGGACCCGGACACGTACGAGTCAGGCCGTTCAGTAGCCTAGCGCGCAAATCATCATACAGTGGGCACGACCACAGCACATGGTGGCGATCCTCTGCATCCTGTCCACAATCACACGCACTCACATCACATAAACGTATCTCGTACATCCTTTTACGAAAATTTCCGTGACCCGTTAGGAGCTGCGAAGTCACATAATCCGGTGCGATCCAAGTTGCTTTTAGTCGGTCTTTAACCGCCGGGAAATGTGTCAAATGAACCGTGGAAGCCTGATTGTGTGTGACTTCAAGTACGTATGAAGAACATTTAAGATTAATCTATATATAAAAGAGAAAGCGTGTGAACCGGCTGGACTTATTTCAATGAAACTTTCAGGGAATTTTCAGATTGACCTGGCGAGTAATGCTGTAAAGTTTGGTGACGATTGGAGCACTCCTCTTTTTGAACTGTCAAATAAAGCTTTTATTTATTATGATGATATTCTACAACCCAAATTTTATAGACACATGCATTGTGTATAGTTATGTCATTATGAACCATATTGAAATACAATGGAGTATATTGAAGTATAATAAATCCCTAATGATAAGAATGATATTGTATTTACTGATATGTACATGGGTGTAGGTAATGATCTTTACCCGCTCGAGAAGAGAATAGAAGAGAATGAATACGGAGAGAAATGAATAATTTAATATATGTTGAGAGTTAAATTAAATATTTATTGTTTAAATAAAATAAAGCAAAATCTAGCCCGGCAAAGCGGGCTGGGTACGCTAGTAATGAAATAAAACAAAATACCTTTTATCCTCGATAACTTCAAGTATTGCCGTTCTTAACAATTCCTCGGTAAGATCTTCAAAGTCAAGCTTTTTTCCAATTTTGTGATAAACATATTTTTCCACATTGTACCACTGGTCTCCTAACATCGGAATGCCTAGAAGTGGGACCCCAGCTGCTATTGCTTCATCTGTAGATTGTAGGCCACCTTGTGTAATGAATAACTTAATATTTGGATGCCCTGAAATTGATTCTTTATTGTTAAATTGCGTGTATTTGACAAAATCTGAACTAAACACCAATAAATTATAATAATCTCATCAGATTTTCCTTCGTAATTTTTCGGAAAAAGTTCCATTTATCGTGCTACATATTAATGGATATGAAAATTTCACTAATTTAATACGATCATTCTGTGTTAGTTCTGGTGTCATCGTATTCCAATAAAGATCCTAGTTTTCCCGAAGGAAGATAATGTCTCACTACATCTTTACACCGTGTTCGTGTGCACATCTATGTATGTACATTTATTCATCTACTTGATTCTAATTTTAGATGAGACGGACTTAGATTGCTAGCCTTCTCTTAACTACCAAAATTTTGCTGAAAGAAACTGCTACTTAAATTAGACTTAGTGTTTTTCATTTAAGTACATTAAGAACATCTGTCTATTTAAATTATATGTATTATACTTATAAATAGTGAAATTAACATACGCAACAAATCAGCTTGCGGTAGCCATTTAAATACTTTTATATTGGATGTTTTCACACGTATGTCGTCTTTATCCCGCTTCCATATAACGTTGTATGGTAATTCGGACAATACATTTTCAAAGATTGTCAATTTTCCAGGCGGCAGTAACGAAGGTTGAACGTTAGTTCCGAAGCTAAAGTAAATCACACCGTTATCTGAAGCGTCTAGGTATTCTTGTAGACCCTAAAACACACATTGCACTGCGTCAACTATTCATAAGTCTTTACACCTTTTCGTGGCGTTTTTTAACTGAGATCAAAAAAGCATTCGCCTGTATTTCTTATTGCTTGTGCACTGGTATGAATCGATTTTGATTGATTGTTGTGTCGTAAAGGGCCTGTTTAGGTCACTTATTATCTTAGTTGGCGTAGGAACGTAGGCTTAGAAGATATACCCGGGAACTGCTAAAAGTTGTATATAAAAATGCTTGATAGAGATATTGATAGGCTTATGACAGTCTTAGAGTAGATTTTTGTTAATGTTAGGAAGGCACTAAGTCTACCTACCTTAGAATTGATTAGATCTTCTATTCTACCTTTGAATCTAACCTATGAACTGGTAAGATGTGAGAATATGCTTATAATTTAACCAATGAACGGTACCTTTGGCAAGCTCTTCGGTGGCATCTGATGCAATCCTCCCATATATACAACATTTGGTGGCACTGGGTAATTTCCCTCCCAAATCGGATGAATATTTACAAACAACATATCAACGTTATTTTTCAAAACGTTTAAAGGTGGTGTATCAGGTCCGAAGAGATCTTTAACATCTTCGTTCTCTTTCATATAATAATCAATTGTTAATTTGTTGTACAATTCGATTACTTTATCCCATAGAGTTAAATTGTAAAGTCTTTGTCGAAATATGTTATGGTATAAAATGGGATGTGATGGTGCTCCTATTATGTCATAGCTATTTATAAAAGGTCCAAAAGAGCTAACTAAAATAGTGGGTGCTTTGAATACATGTGTCATTCCCAATGCTTGAAGGAAGAATGACTCTATTAATATCAAATCATATTCGACTGTTGTATTATTAATAAGACTTTGAACTTCCTTAGTTTTTATCTGTTCTTTAAATGAAATATGAACAACGTCCATCACTGCTCTCACTTGATTTATTAAATCAGATTTCCTTCCAGTGACAGTAGAGTCGAAATGTTTCCTTAATACTTCATATGATATATCATGCAAATCGATTTCGGTTAAATTTTCAGGTGCTTCTCATTTCCGAAAAATTGGATCTGTTGTCAACACAGTGACATGATGACCACGTTTACAACTCTGGCGTCAATGGTCGAAATACAATTTGATGACTTATTGACGGACAAGGATATACTGACAAAATTTTGCATCTTCTACGTAAATAATAGCAATACACAGGATAATCACGAATTTAACCAACATGTTACAAGCAGATTTATGTAAAACGGTAAACGAACTGTAAGAGAAATGTGAATAACATTCCTTATATATCATTTCTAAGTACAACATCTATATTCATTTAATCATATTTATTTCTCTCTGTATCATTAAAGAGTTCAAAAGATCGTGTATTATCTATAAAGACTGTCTCATTATTTCTACGAACGAAAACGATTTAGAATATACTCATAGAAGGAATTAAGCATTCCATATAAAAGCACTGATACTGTAATTTATAAGCTTTTGAATTAACGCATTACGGGGATTTCTTAGTTTTCTTAGTTTCGATTCTAATTAAACTCTCAACCAGATCTCGATGTTGGCTTAAAATATGGCGAGGAAAATTGCACGTCTTAGAACAGTTGCTCCCAATAGAGCTGCAGTGCACATACATTAGAAAAATACTGACGAATTCAGAATTTCGTTAACAAAATTTGGACAAATTGAGAATCTCTACAGTTCGTTTTTAAACGATTTCACTGATTGTGAGCAACACGGCGCATGGGCTTCCGATAGAGGAACTCTGCTTGGAAGGTTAATCGAGTTAGCGTTCCGAATGAAATTATTTTTCTCTACCATATACTTTGAGTATTACACATAAATACGAAATACAAAGCACAGCCTATACGGGACGTGTATATACTCAGGCACAGGCTTTCTCTGTAGAAATATTATTAGAACATAGTCAGCCAATATTAGGCTCGATTGAAGTTTCATGCAAGACATGCAATTTTTCTCGATATATTTTAAGCCACCATAGAGACCGGGTTTAGAATCAGTTTCATTGAATTTGAATACGAATAAATAATCGAGACTAAGGAAACTAAGAAATTCGGGAAACAAGATAACTCGAAAGCTTAGAAATTAGACTATCACTGCTTTTTTGACGTAAAATTAAAATATGCTTCAGAACAGTTATGTCCCAAAAACCATTTTTGTAATTAAATAGTGCTGTTAATTTTATAATATAATACCATTTTACAAACGTAGAAGTTACAAATACTAGGAGAGAGGACAGGGAGAGAGTTTTATTTGTAATTAATAAATGGGGAAAGAAAATAAACAGGCATAAGAATGTGTTATGTAATGTTAAAAATCGTTACCTTTGGTAATTTTTTCTGTTGTGTTTGATGCAATCCTCCCATATATATTACATTTGGTGGCACTGGATAATTTCCCTCCCAAATCGGATGAATATTTACAAACAACATATCAACGTTATTTTTCAAAACGTTTAAAGGTGGTGTATCAGGTCCGAAGAGATCTTTAACATCTTCGTTCTCTTTCATATAATAATCAATTGTTAATTTGTTGTACAATTCGATTACTTTATCCCATAGAGTTAAATTGTAAAGTCTTTGTCGAAATATGTTATGGTATAAAATGGGATGTGATGGTGCTCCTATTATGTCATAGCTATTTATAAAAGGTCCAAAAGAGCTAACTAAAATAGTGGGTGCTTTGAATACATGTGTCATTCCCAATGCTTGAAGGAAGAATGACTCTATTAATATCAAATCATATTCGACTGTTGTATTATTAATAAGACTTTGAACTTCCTTAGTTTTTATCTGTTCTTTAAATGAAATATGAACAACGTCCATCACTGCTCTCACTTGATTTATTAAATCAGATTTCCTTCCAGTGACAGTAGAGTCGAAATGTTTCCTTAATACTTCATATGATATATCATGCAAATCGATTTCGGTTAAATTTTCAGGTGCTTCTCATTTCCGAAAAATTGGATCTGTTGTCAACACAGTGACATGATGACCACGTTTAAGCAACTCTAGCTTCAATGGTCGAAATACAATTTGATGACTTATTGACGGACAAGGATATACTGACAAAATTCTTGCATCTTCTACGTAAATAATAGCAATACACAGGATAATCACGAATTTAACCAACATGTTACAAGCAGATTTATGTAAAACGGCAAACGAACTGTAAGAGAAATGTGAATGACATTCCTTATATATCATTCCTAAGTACAATATCTATATTCATTTAATCATATTTATTTCTCTCTATATCATTAAAGAGTTCAAAAGATCGTGTATTATCTATAAAGACTGTCTCATTATTTCTATACACAAAACGAATTAGAATATAGAAGGAATTAAGCATTCCATATAAAAAGCACTGATACTGTAATTTATAAGCTTTTGAATTAACGCATTACGGGGATTTCTTAGTTTCGATTCTAATTAAACTCTCAACCAGATCTCGATGTTGGCTTAAAATATGGCGAGGAAAATTGCACGTCTTAGAACAGTTGCTCCCAATAGAGCTGCAGTGCACATACATTAGAAAAATACTGACGAATTCAGAATTTTGTTAACAAAATTTGGGCAAATTGAGAATCTCTACAGTTCGTTTTTAAAAGATTTCAATGAGTGTGAGCAACACGGCGCATGGGCTTCCGATAGACGAACTCTGCTTGGAAGGTTAATCGAGTTAGCGTTCCGAATTAAATTATTTTTCTCTACCATATACTTTGAGTATTACACATAAATACGAAATACAAAGCACAGCCTATACACGTCCCACTCAGGCACAGGCTTTCTCTGTAGAAATATTATTAGAACATAGTCAGCCAATATTAGGCTGGATTGGAGTTTCATGCAAGACATGCAATTTTACGCCACCATAGAGACCGGGTTTAGAATCAGTTTCATTGAATTTGAATACGAATAAATAATCGAGACTAAGGAAACTAAGAAATTCGGGAAACAAGATAACTCGAAAGCTTAGAAATTAGACTATCACTGCTTTTTTGACGTAAAATTAAAATATGCTTCAGAACAGTTATGTCCCAAAAACCATTTTTGAAATTAAATAGTGCTGTTAATTTTATAATATAATACCATTTTACAAACGTAGAAGTTACAAATACTAGGAGAGAGGACAGGGAGAGAGTTTTATTTGTAATTAATAAATGGGGAAAGAAAATAAACAGGCATAAGAATGTGTTATGTAATGTTAAAAATCGTTACCTTTGGTAATTTTTTCTGTTGTGTTTGATGCAATCCTCCCATATATATTACATTTGGTGGCACTGGATAATTTCCCTCCCAAATCGGATGAATATTTACAAACAACATATCAACATTGTTCTTCAAAACACTTAGAGACGGAGTATCAGGTCCGAAGAGATTTTTAAGAACTTCGTTGTCCATCTCCTCTGTTATTTTCATATAGTAATCAATCGTGAATTTATTGTACAACTCAATAACTTTTTCCCATAGCGTTAAATTATACAGCCTACGTTGAAATATATTGTGATACAGAAATGGATGGGAAGGGGCTCCCATTATGGCATAGCTACCTAAGTAGGGTCCAAAAGAGCTTACTAAAATAGTTGGTGCTTGGAATATATGTGTCATTCCTAGTGCTTGGAGGTAAAGTGATTCTATTAGTATTAAATCATAATGCACTTTTTTATTATTGATAAGACTTTGTCCTTCCTTGGTTTTAATTTGTTCTGTAAGTGTTATATGAATTGTATCTATCATTGCTTTGACTTGATTTATTAAGTCTGTTGTATTTCCAGTGACAGAAGAATCGATGTATTTTTTTATAACTGCATAGGATATGTCATGCACGTTGATTTCTGTTAAATTTTCCGGTGCTTCTTCTTTTGTATAAATTGGATCTGGAGTCAAAACTGTTACTCGATGCCCTCTTTTAAGTAACTCTCGTGTCAGTGGTCGAAATACTATTTGATGACTAATCGATGGACACGGATACACAGCTAAAATTCTTGCAGTTTCAATATACATAATGTTAACAAGCAGAAACATCACACATTTTGTCAACATATTTAAGCTACGAAGTAAAACAACAATAGAAACGTGTATTACATTTCTTTCTTGTATACCAATTGGAATGATTTTCACGGTCGGTTACTTGTGGTAGGTTATCACTTGCTCTAATAAATTACTTTAATTTGTCTGATAACCATTGAAGTTTAGAACTTTTATTTGGATGTATTTTTTAATAGAGTTGAAATTAGGTTTACCTTAGTTTATTATTCTGTAGTAGTATTTGATGTGGGAAGTGCTGTATTGACGACGTCTGGCTTGACGTGGGCAAGTATAATTGCAGACGGCACCGAAATTTTTATTGACAAGTTAAAAAAGTATATTTATGGAATTATGACATATAAGTTAACACTTGCGAAGCGAAATGTGATGCGCGTGCGTCTGGCAGTCGTGATCGAGGCAACATAAGGGACGGGTCGAAGTTAAAGGCCAACTAACATAAAGAACTCATCGAAGTTCTTTATGTTAGTTGGCACAATTAATGCGTAGGGCGACGCGACCAAGCGGAGCGATTTCTATTTATGTCGCATTTGCGATTGCTTAAAGACAAAAACACATTTTAACTGACAAAAATGTGAAAGAAGCGTAAGCGTTATGCATTTTTCTTAGTAAAAAAAAGATTCGAAACTTAATTTGACTTTTCAAAGTGAGAATCCCACACGCCTTGTGCTAGCGACGGTTTTAAGAATTCTTACGTCAATCAATTGTTTTGTAATTTATACATACGAGTAGTCGCAACATACACATGGACATAGATATGACTACCCTTTTCAGCTCTTTTTCAGCCCGATATTTAGTGAGACGATATAATATATGTCTAGTATTTGCTGATTGGTGAATTGAATAATCCCTTCTCCGTTTCCTTCTCTTCTCGCTTCTCTTACATACGTTTCCGATGATATTGATTATTTATTTACCTTTTGGTATATTATAATAATAATAATATATATTTAATTGATCTTTCACAAATTTACAGCAAATATAACTTATGGTACAGTTTTACGTAAATCCTTAAATTTGTGAAAGACTGGTGTCTATATTAGGGTACCCTGTCAGACAGATGACCAGCCCCCCACCATAGTCATACTATTACTGTAAATATATAATTTATTTAAAATATGCTTTTTTTATGACGAACTACACAGATTGGCCAGAGAAGCTAGCCTTGACTGCTTCACTGGATTGAGAGGTGGCATATCTCTTAGGTCGCTTAGCCTGAACCTCTATTGCTAGTAACTCGACACAGGGGTCCCCCCGGTGAGGGGTAACCTCGGCTTGGACGGTTACTATGTTACGCGTAAGCATTCCGATTCGAGGGCGCTCGAGAGGGCCGAACCACGGCTCGCTCGGTTGCTATTTCACGGATAATCTAAGCGACATTCAAAAGCTTTGAGTGCCACTTCGGGAAGCGTTGGCGCTGGGAGAAGAAGTGGCCGAAGAAACTCCAGCAACGCTTCTTACATCTAAGAGGTGGGGCCTGCCCATAAAATAGCGGTAACGCGCAAGGATTATTTTCAACCTCCGACGGTCGCGAATGGACGCTTTGTGGATTTTGTGATCTAGCCTGTGCAATGGTAATCGCGTCGTACAGAATTTATTATAGGAAGGCTTATATGTGGTGGCACTTACAAGAAGTTTGTCAGAATGTTTGTTTTGTAGAATGAAATAGATGCCTGCAACGTATGTGTGTATAGTATGCTTTTATATGCGTATATAAAACGACTCTACTTATATTCTTTATTTTAGGATGTTAATTTAACGGACTATAATTTTTCTCTGTAAGCTGTTAACTCTTAATGTAATGCCTCTGGTGGTTTTCTAATAGTTCTGATAAGTGATTAGTAAATAAAGATAATGCGACGTTGTAGAGAATTACAAACACTTATCTTTGCATAAATTCTTCCTTTTCTTTTGTAAGAAAAGCGCTTTGGTATCTCGGCGCTTGGGAAGATAAGTAAACGGCACTTTCTATTTTTTTTATTCTTTCAAGTATTTCTAAAGAAATTATGTTTTATAAAGATGATTAATATTATGTACCTGGAAAATTGATTGTGTATAGAAAATCTCGTCTGGTATTCTGTATAAATTTGACAATAAAAATTGAGTATTAAGTAGTTTAGCAGTAGTAGCTCAGTGTCCGGGCAGTTGCCTCAAGCTGCATAGTACGCTAAGCAACCAGAGTCTAAATCCCCAGTGCCATCAATAATAAATTTCAATTAAATGTCGCACTACACAGATTGGCCAGTCAAGGCCAGCTTCTCTGGCCAATCTGTGTAGTTCTTCATTAAAAAACAATAAATTTGTTGTTGCAATTTTATGTGCTGATTTACCACGTGCTTGGCGGCGATGGAAAACATCCTGAGGAAATCTACATGTCATAGAAACTTTTTCTAAGACATGTGAAGTGGCGGGCTATGCCCTTATACTCTCCTTACAGATTAGGCCTGTGACCAGCAGTGGGACAAGATATATAGGCTGTAAATAACTAATCGTAAATTCATTTAACAGTAATATATTTCATTTTAATATTTATAATAATAATTATATTATATCATATTATATAAATGTCGCATTACATTTTTTTTATTTTCTCAAGCGGCATTAGCTTTCTTAATATACATGAAAGCAAATATCTGATAACCAAAACTATCGAACATAATGTTATAAATAACGATGTAATGAAAAATACAATTAAATCTATTTGTAAGTATTCCGACCAGGAGATATTTGCGGCGGGCGCTCTTAAGTGCTTGGCGCCACGATGTCTTAGAACGTATTCTATCCACCAGATAGCTCGTTCGAGGGGAGACTGCGGTTGATCTTCTATGAACGAACGAAGTCGTGCGACATTGTTCCTATACCTGAAATATTTGATTGTTATTATCTTTATTATAATAAATCTCATCCTTCGACTTAACAGTCGCTTGACAAGAGCATTGAGAATCTTGCGCATTGCAAGAGTAGAGTGAATAGGCACTTACTCGGCTAACGTACCATCTTTAGATTAAATCACCACTTAACATCAGGTGGGATCGTGATCAAACACTAGTTTATACATCATAAAAAAAATAATATTAACATCTCATCAGCATCTTCAATTATTTTTATTTTATCTGATGATCTTGTACTAATTACCTTTTATCTTCAACAACCTGTAATATTGCATTCTTTAAACGGTCCTCTGTGAGATATTCAAATTCTAAACTGAGTCCAATTTCATGGTAAACATATTTTTCCACATTGTACCATTGGTCCACTAACATTGGGAAACCTATAAGTGGAACTCCAGCTGCTATTGCTTCATCTGTGGATTGTAGGCCACCTTGTGTTATGAACAATTTAACATTTCGATGTCCTGAAATAATCACAATTGTTGTTAATATAACATTTCTTGGACTGTTTCATTAAAATATAATTTGTACGAATGATACTGTACTTAGCAAATCTGCTTGCGGTAGCCATTTCAAAACTTTTATATTACATGATTTCATAGGCAAGTCATCATTGTCCCATTTCCATATCACGTTGTATGGTAATTGCGAAAATACATTGTCAAAGATAGCAATTTTTTCAGGAGGCAGCAGAGACGGCTTAACGTTAGTTCCAAAACTGAAGTAAATTACGCCATTTTCTGAGCTATCTAGATATTGCTGAAGATCCTATAAAACATAATTGTTTAAAATGACAATAATAATAATAAATAACAAATCTTTATTGGTCACCAAAAAATTATTTAAGAAAGAAATGTGAAGTCCTTGACTCATGAGCTAGGTACTATTGTACCGGTGTTTCAGCAGTCAGTGTCTTCTACCATTTAGAAAAAGCAATAACGAAAGTGTGTGAGTATGTGTGTGTATAATGTGTGTTTGTTTATATCTCTCAGCTATTTGCATGTATGATAAATATTACATATGATGAACGTGAAACTGTTAAAAAAATGTGTTGTTATAAAGCATAACTAACATGGTTGACTTAATCAGAAAATCTGAACATACAAGACGTAAGCACAGGTTGGAAAAATAATAATTTACTTCAAATTGATCAGGAACTGAAATCGCCGGATGAAGAGATCGGAAATTAATTAGACATGGTGTCATCACTGATGTTACGAAAAGATTACATTTGACTTACATTTGATAGTAAAAACACATACCTTTGGTAATTTCTTTTCCGGTTTTAGATGTAATCGTCCCGTATGTATAACGTTTGGAGGCACGGGGTAATTCCCTTCCCAAACTGGATGAATATTTACAATCAACATATCAACACTATCTTTTAAAATATTTAAAGATGGTGTGTCGGGTCCAAATATTCTTTTAAGCATTACGTCATCATTACTTTCCTTACATGTCAGATAATAGTTAATCATAAATTGATTGTACAGCTCACTAATTTTTTCCAATAAAGTTAAATTATAAAGCCGCTGTCTCAACATATTGTGGTACAAAACGGGATATGTTGGTGCACCCATTATTTCATAACTACCTATATACGGTCCAAAAGAGCTCACTAAAATTGTTGGTGCTTTAAATATGTGGGTCAAACCCAATGCTGGTAGATAAATTGATTCTATTAATATTAAATCGAAACTCTCCGTTTCATTCTTAATAATTCTTTGAAACTCATTTGTTTTAAATTGCTCTTCAATCGTGATAGAAGTAATGTCAAATATAATTTTCATTTGATCGATTAAATCGGATTTTCTTCCAGATACAGCGGCATTAAAATGTTCCCTGAACAATTTGTATGACATATCGTGCATGTCGATTTCTGTTAGATTTTCGGGTGCACCGCCTTTCGGGAAAATGGGGTCTGCAGTCACCACTGTCACTTGATGTCCACGTTTAATTAACTCTAGAGTCATTGGCCGAAACACTATTTGATGACTGATTGAGGGACAAGGATACACTGCCAAAATTCTTGCCGATTCGATGTTTACGAATGAACAGAATAAAATATACATAAACATTATTGCCACCGTGTTCAACATTATTAACGATTTGAGTGAATTGTTATATAGAATAGTTTGCGCTTTTCCTATCACCTTATATATTATCTTAACACACTTTCATAACACTATATTCAAATAAATCATGCAAATTATTCAACAAGCAAAGTCGAAGTGAAGTCACTCAGATATATTCAATTAATGTCATGCAATTTCCTCCGTAACTATCATAAATAACCACTACAAGTACATTACTGATAAATGCGATATAGTAATAAACACTCTCCAGTGATCTGAATTCTAGCGCTATTTTTTTTATGACGAACTACACATATTGGCCAGAGAAGCTGGCCTTGACTGCTTCACCGGATTGAGAGGTGGCATAGCTCTTAGGTCGCTTAGCCTGAACCTCTATTGCTAGTAACTCGACACAAGGGTCCTCCCGGTGGAGGGTAACGGTTACTATGTTACGCGTAAGCATTCCGATCCGAGGGCGCCCGAGAGGGCCGAACCACGACTCGGTCGGTAGCTATTTCACGGATATTATAAGGGACATTCGAAAACTAAACTAACTTTGAGTGCCACTTCGGGAAGCGTTGACGCTGGGAGAAGAAGTGGCCGAAGAAACTCCAGCAACGCTCCTAGCATCTAAGGGGTGGGGCCTGCCCATAAAATAGCGGTAACGCGCGAGGATATCTAGCGATATTACTAGACTTTTAATGGTGTTCTGACCCAGGTGGCAACGCTTTTCACCAAGCTCATTAGTGTAATTATGTAATATGCGAGGATGACCCGTCTGTAGCAATGGACACAGTGACTATAGTATGGTTGTGACTAAAGTTTTAAGTAAACCATTTGTTTTGTAAGTAAAATAACCTACAAAGATATATAGTCATGTCAGTTGAATGCTTACCAAATAGGCTAATATAGGTTGTATTAAACTCAGCCCTGTAGTTCTGGGCTCTCAAGAATAAGACTACGGTATCCCCTGCCTGTCGTTGAAGGCGACTAAAAGGGACGACAAGGGTGGACCCGGGAAGAAGGCGACATCGACTGGCCCTTGTCGCTGTGCACTGGGAGGGCGGGACGTGCTCTCCTCGAGCACAGTGCAGGGGCTAAGGTGCGTTCTTCCCGGAGATCCCGGAGCCGCTCCTCACGCACCGAGGAAAGGGCCACCGGGGAGGTTTTAGTAGGTAAAAACACCATATAACCGCCACCTTCCCCCCAGAAGGCGGGGTATCTTTTTGAAGATTTCCTCATTTCATTTACGAATTAAATAAATCAAACGTATAGTAAATAGCGTTTATTACGCGCTTTCTCTTCGTTTAATATTTCCGAATTATCTATATATTTATGTATATTACGAAATAGATTTATTCTATTTCGTAATATTCACACTTCAACCTAACCAAACTATCATCAAATTACTCTTGAAGTACATCCTATGCAATAAAAATGAATCATCGAAATCGGTTGACGTGAGACTGAGTTATTCGGTCATTTGTCGCACACATACTTAATGCATATTTAAGACCTATACGGTTTTCTCATGGATACAGTCAGAATTGGACTACATGGGAAACTTTCAAATAAAAAAAAAGAATTCAAAATCGGTTCACCCAAAAAAGTTATCAGGTAATAAATTAGAAAAAAAAAATACAGAATTGAGAACCTCCTATTTTTTTGAAGTCTGTTAAAAATAACTTTTTTTAATTTTTTGTTCTTGATAATCTCTGGAACGGCTGGAATGATTTTAACGGGACTTTCACTAGCAGATAGCTGATGTAATTAAGTACTAAATTAGATTAATTTTATTGTAAAAATTAAAAAAATCAATGAGCTAAAAGTCGCTAGGTAAATTGTTTTTTTCCTTATCCATGTTTATGTATAATGCAAGTTTTGTATAATACATAAATTTGTATTTTTTTATACATTGCTGATGTTTTTTTTTTTAATATCAATAGAGCTCTGTCCTTATTTTAAATAATAGTTGCTGTGATATGTATAAAAATATTTTTTTTGTTTAATTCCACGCGTAGTTGCGGGCACAGTTAGTACTTAAATATAACTCGTCTAGAAGCGACAATAGCCTAATGGTTTAGGGTACAGCCTGCGAATCGTAAGGATTACTCCCTCCCCCTCTGTGCCCTCACAGTGCAAGGCTACACGGGCCATCTGATGTCGCCTTCTTCCCGGGTCCACCTTAGCAGACGACAAAGGCAATTGTCGCCCAGTGAACCCGAGGCCCCTTTTAGTCGCCTTATACGACAGGCATGGGATACCGTAGTCTTATTCTTGAGAGCCCAGAACTACAGGGCTGATTGCCGTGAACCATGTCCAACAAGCTTAAGCTTAGTTGGAATGGTTAACAAAAAAAAAGAAACATTGCTGGCTTTCTTTTTTTTTTAAGAGAACTCTGAAATCAAAGCCATACATGCCTACCAATCAAGAAAAGAAGAACAACGTCTATTGGAACCCCTATTTTTATATATATTAAAAAGATCATAAGTAGGAAATGTACCCATTTACATTCATTTGATAACCTTTAAATAACCTCCGTTATCTGTTTCTTAACGTATGCACTGCAATAAAAGATACGTCTTCCTACAGATAATAACAAGAGCAATTGAGTATGACAATATACTCTAGCAATTAGTAAAGAGGTAAGAAACAGATAAGACTCAAGACAAGTGTCCTAACTATTACGTATTTAGATTAGAATATATTTAAGGAGTAAAGACAAAAATTTACTTTTTAATTATTTTAAAACGTAACGGATCAAATATTAGACGTGGTATTTATAATATTTACAAATAAATATTATTATATATTATAATAGACATAGACATTTATTTATTGGCATCACAATACAAAAACACATCACAGACTGAATATAACACACATTAAAAAAGAATGAAAAATAGACAAAACACAGTTAAAGTTACACGGACAAATAATACAAAACATATGATGCCAATATCGGACACCGTCTCAGCATATGCTGTCACAAGGATGCGACAGCGCTGATTTTCAGCGGTGCCCGGGACTACCTAAAGACGTGCGCGCGCAATACTACTTTTATATGGAATATTATTATACAGACAGTAAGAGTATAATAAATATGATACATAAATAAAACAGCTATGAGATATATAAATTAATATATTATATTATAAATACCTCGGCTCGAAGAAGAGATCGAAGAACAGGAGAAGACACCAGATGCACAACATTCTTGAAAGCTAAGGCAAGGCCCCTGAGGATGTACTAGCATTTAACGACATGACCGCCACGGGTGACGGAGAGACGAAGTGCAGGGGGAGCAGTCAGCAGTCGCCCCATCTGGCACGCACGACGGCCTTACGCACCACGACCGCCGCCGAACACTTGCCACAGAGAGACCGCATTACAATCACGTCTCAGTTAAATTTCTCTATGTCCTTTTTCAAAAAAGGTTTAACTTAATATAAAATATTATCTATATATATAAAAGAGAATATGTGTGGGTTTGATCCATATAGGCTCCGAAACATTTGGACCGATTTCAATGAAACTTTCAGAGAATCTTCAGATTGACCTGACGAGTAATCCTGTTTGGTGACGATCGGAGCGCTCCTCTTTTTGAACTGTCAAACAAGCATGTGTCGTACTTTTATTTCTGACATTAACTTGAGTTCGATATGTTTTTGTATAGATGATAAGAATGATATTGTTTTTACTGATATGTACATGGGTAATAGTAAATAGGTAATGATCCTCATCCGATAGAGAAGCGAATAGAAGAGAATTAATACGGTGAGAAATTAATAATTTAATGTATTGTGAGAGTTAAATTAAATATTTAAAAATTACCAAAATATCGTAGTTATGTTACGATGTTCTGGTTCCCATATGCATGTCTTAGAAAAAAAGATGTTAGACATGTGAAGTCTGATAATCCGCACTAGGGCCGCGTGGCGGGCTATGCCCATATACTCTGTTGAAGGCCTGCAGTAGGACAAAATATTGTATATATTTAACTTTATGATTTTCTCGTAGATGTGGTCCACACTGGAAGCACCATCTTTTAAATTTAAAAAAAATCATCGAAGTCGGTTCACCTAGTCAAAGTTAAAGTTACGACGTTTATATGTCCCACTGTTGGACATAGGAGTTCTCTGTAAAGAGAGTATAAGGGCATAGTCCGCCACGCGGCCCTAGTGCGGATTGGCAGACGACACACGTCTTAGATTGTTTTTTCTTAGACATACATGTAGGCACTAGAATATCGTAACATAATTAATAATTGACAGACTTCATATGTTTTAGAAAATTCTTCTAAGACGTGTAGGTTTCCTCACGATGTTTGCCTTTACCACAGAGCAAGTGGTAACAAACAACAAACATAAACATTGATTGACACCGATCGAGTGACTCCTTTTGAAGTCAGTTGAAAAGAGAAAACGCGTAGAATTCATTTGAAATCCGTTTGTGGTATTATTAAGCATATTTGTAATTTAATAAGTGTTAAAATAACTTATCACGTCAATTTAATGATAACTTCAGTGGGTGTTTTAGTTGAGACCGTGTATACATTGATGTGAAAACTTTCCATAGCAATACGTCCCAATGGTCCATTAAAAGACGCATGCGATTAATTAACTTTTGGCAATGGGAGTAAAGTAGTAAAACTTTAAGGATAATGAGAGAATATACACAGAGTAACGATTGTTGAAAGTTTCGCTAAACAAACTAAATTTAAAGGTTAAACAAATGCGAATCCTACACAATATATTGTGCACTTTAGAATAACAAGTGCTGCATAATATCATAATGTGTGGAAGAGCCAGAAACGATTGTGATTTATATTAAATATAAGATAAATTTAGATAATATAAGTATAATTATGCTAGATAAGAAGATTAGAAATAAGTTCCTTGATTTTTGTAAATATGTAGCGAATAGAGCGATTAATAACAATAAAACTGATTAAGAAATAATAGAAGATTAAACTATACTACATATATAAATATATATATTTTATTAATTATACATATATAGGTTATTTACTTATATTTTGTGGTTATGATTGTTGATGGAGAAATTGAGTAAAGAAAATAAAGAAAAAACAAAGAAACAGATAAACAAATATTATACTTACATATTATACATATACTATATCCATATAAAAGTAGTATTGCGCGCGCATGTCTTTAGGTAGTCCCGGGCACCGCTGAAAATCAGCGCTGTCGCATCCTTGTGACAGCATATACTGAGACGGTGTTCGATATTGGCATCATATGTTTTGTATTATTTGTCCGTGTAACTTTAACTGTGTTTTGTCTATTTTTCATTCTTTTTTAATGTGTGTTATATTCAGTCTGTGATGTGTTTTTGTATTGTGATGCCAATAAATAAATGTCTATGTCTATATATATATACAAAATATTTATTTAGAATATAGAAGTTATCTAAGATACGAATATAAGTATAAGTTTGAAAAATAAATCTCTGACCCCCTCTAGTAAGAGAAACAAATAGAATTTCCCGGAAAGGGCGAAAACCTGTCCTTTCCGGGAAAAACCCTTAAACCTTAAACCCGTAGTGAATTACAGATCAAACAAAACAAAGTGGTAAAACGTTTATTCCAATATCTATATTTGACGAGCACAGACAAGATTTTTTGTTTTGTTAACGAGGAGGAAATCTTCAAAAGATACCCCGCCTTCTGAGGTGATGGCGTCGGCTATGTGGGGATTTTACCCACTAAAACCTGCCCGGTGGCCCTTCCTCCTGCATGGTGATCTTCAGGGGAACGCACCGGAGCCCTCTGCACTGTGCTCAAGGA
The DNA here is from genome assembly GCA_029286785.1 of Meandrusa payeni. Taxonomy (NCBI): domain Eukaryota; kingdom Metazoa; phylum Arthropoda; class Insecta; order Lepidoptera; family Papilionidae; genus Meandrusa; species Meandrusa payeni. The sequence goes on along the minus strand of JAGSMX010000016.1, from coordinate 3,401,240 downwards.
GAGCACTTCCCGGGGAGTTTACTCCTCCCCACTCTGTAACCTCGCAGTGCAAGGAGACACGGGCCAGCCGATGTCGCCTTCTTCCCGGGTCCACCTTCGCGGACGACAAGGGGCCTTTGTGGCCCAGTGAACCTGAGGCCCCTTTTAGTCGCCTTGTACGACAGGCAGGGGATACCGTAGTCTTATTCTTGAGAGCCCAGAACTACAGTGTTGAACGTTAACCATAGAACGTTAGCTTAGTTGGAATGGTTAACAAGTTACTAAGTTAGTAATATTTCTAAAAATATTGCTAGCTTTCTTTTAAAAATACAGACAACAGTCAAACATTACACCAATTAAAACAATAGATGATTACAGAACCTATTCTATACCTTAATAGTTATATGTGTGTATTCAATGTTATTTTGTTATATTTTCAATGATTCTATTATTCATATAGTTTCATTGAAACAGATGTTTCCGTTTGTTAATGATAAAAGACAATTCTCTTGTTGTTTATCTTAGAAACAAAAGCATTATACAAAACGTAAATACCACTTATTCATAAGTATGATCTCATTGGATTGAAAAAGGTTAAATAAATATGAGCTTAATCCACGTATATGGTTTATCACAATTGTATTTTCGAGTAAAACAACAAAACCGACTTCAATTCAATTGTAAGATAAAATGCACTTCATAGTAAATGTCTTATTGTGGTAAGGAAATGGAGGTTTCAGTCCTGTAGTTCTGGGCTCTCAATAATAAGACTACGGTATCCCCTGCCTAGAAGGTCCCCTGTCGTAGAAAGTGACTAAAGGGGCCTCGGGTTCACTGGGCGACAAGCGTGAGGGATATCGCCTGGCCCGTGTCGCCTTGCACTGCGAGGGCACAGAGTGGGCAGGGAGTAACCCCGGGAAGTGTTCTCCTGGAGCACAGTGCAGAGGGGCTCCGGTGCATTCCACTGGAGATCCCGGAGTCACTCACCATGCACCGGGGGAGATTTTTTTGGGTAAAAACCCCACGCAATTGCCGCCTACCCCCAGAAGGCGGGGTATCTTTTTGAAGATTTCCTCCCCGTTAACAAAAACAAAAGAAATGGAGATTTATCGTACGAAATATCATATAAAAAAATAAAAATCAAGTTAGTGCCTATATATGTCCCACTATTGGGCACAAGAATTCGTCTCTATAAGAGAGACTTAGTCCACCATTTTTTTGTTCACGGGGAATTTTGTTATAGACCATCCTCCGGTACCCTGGGTGGGCCCGCAGGGATGTGTGGGACTCGGCCTGGGCAGCCCCTACAAACTAAACCTTCCGCGAATGCCATCAGCCGTTATGAGCGGGTGCCCCGGATCTGTCAGCGACAGGACACCCCAACGACCGGCCGGTCCCGGCAAAGACCGGACTTAATCCTCAAAGGGACTTCTCCGGCACTCAGAGAAGTCCTGACGACGCCGAAGCATGCTGGGGCCAGGTACCAATCCTGGCCCTGCTTCGATTACGGGCGGCAAGAGGAGGCGTTCGTAACGCCTCCTGCGCACCCTGATACGTCGCCTGCGGAGGGGAGCCTCTGCGCTCCCTGACCCGCTCGTCAGCCTCCTTCTGGGACATGACCTTCTCACAGAAGGAGGCGACCGCCGTCCAAGACTTGTCGCTCGAGACCATCGCAAGAGCGAGGCTCGGAAGCGACAGGTCTACACCACCGATGGCAGATACCATGTCATAGCGCTGCGCTGCACATCTCGGCACACCTCGAGGGCCGGATATGATCCCAATAAAAAAATCAATAGCCTGGTTTAGGGTACGGTCTGTGAATAGTAATAGGTTCGACTATTAACATGAATCATCTCCTAGCACATATTAAGCTTAGTTGGAATGGTTAACAAGAATGTTAGTAATATTTCTGAAAAACAAAGAAATATTATCAGCTCTTATTCCTTTAAAAAAACTCCTTTCTCTTCCGTTTTGATATGCTTCGTCGATCTAAATCTTCTCTTTTTAATGAGCGTGTGACTAATTAGGAATCATCATATACTTAATTATTTTAAGCTAAAATTCTATTAAGATAAATTTCCATACATGCTCATTTGCAAGTTTCCACGAGATAGTACGATCGTAAAGTCGCGCGCTCCAACAAACTTTAAGCTTTGTGGTTTGACTGAAATTTGTAGACGTCCTCATAAGCATACATTAAAGTTATTAATGTTGAGCTTGAAATTATAACTTGAAAATCAAGTCTTTCATTACTATATTGAATCAACATCGTAAGTTACAAAATCTATGAAAACTAATTACTCGTATACTGCCTTCTTCTATTTAAGGGAATATTACATTCGAGTAGTGAATGTTTTAAGCGTCAATAGTCTTAATGGCCTAATAGGATCTTGATAGAGGTTCGTCAGCCCGGTAGTTTTGGGCTCTCAAGAATAAGACTACGGTATCCCCTGCCTGTCTTAGAAGGCAACTAAAAGGGGGGAGGAAGGATAGTAACTTGAGCTTAACTTACTTAACCTTGAGCACAGTGCAGAGGGGCTCCGGTGCGTTCCTCTGGAGATCCGGAGCCCTTCGGCTTGCTGACTATAAGAGCTATGTCGACTATCGTCGTGTCGACTTTTTTCTTGAAATTCGTCGCTTCGGATTCTATCCCGTAGATAATTACCAAGGTGTACTCCTCCATCCATATAGATATTTATATAGAGATTACGTCGACAAAAATAGTGTGTCATGTCTGTTCCTTCATGAGGCTTTTGTTCGGGATAACAATGTTTCCGATGACGTGACAGCTGTCGTTGCTTCTGTCAATTTGGGATTTAAGTAAATACAATATAAGAAACGTGAAGCTTCATTTTATTTCGTGTTAACTGAGTCTGAAATTGCTTCGTGTATTAAAGGAAGGAAATAAATACCTTATATGGATTTATTTATCTCGTTCTTTAGTTTCAGTATATTTTAATTTAAGTTTTATTAAGTATTACTATTTATTCAAGTTGATAAAGATATCATCAACATCATCGTTAGTCTTAGTCAATCCACTGCTGAAAATAGGTCTATCGCAATGCCTTCCACCATATATGATCATCCGCTTTCCGCATCCAGTCAGTTCCGGTTATCCTTATTAAGTTATCGGTCTATTCTGAGGCAGGACGCCCTTCGCGTAGCCGACGTATGGTCGGCCACCATGCTAATACTTTGCTATCTGCCGTCAATGACTCAGCAGATTTTTTTGTGCATGTTCTACTATTGTCTGCCGCAACCGACCTATCTCCACGTGTAACCTGAATATCGACGTATTTTAGAAATAAATTTGATAGAAATTGATTTTCTTGGGCCAACGTCAAACCACACACTTATTGACTTACTGTAGCTTAGCAACGCCATCATACTTCTGTAGGTATACTTTGTATATACCCCGATAAAACGACATTTGCAAAAAGGTACATCGATTTATCGCCCACGAAACTCCCTGCATGCTATATTTCATGAAAATCGTTGGACCTGTTTCCGTTTAAAGGTGTTTCAAAACGTATAAAAATTCAAAAAGTAAATAATAGAACAAAAATATTAATAATATCTGTTATTTACTTTTAAGTAACAACGATAAAGCAGTGGTAGCCTATTGGCAAAATGTTCAAGTTTACAATCTTATTGTCATAAGTCTTGGTCCAGACTTGCACTGAGCTATTGTAATGAGAATCCTTTTTTCGGTTTCATGCATAGAATAAATAATCACTTACAAACAAATTAGTAGTTCAACTAGCTAAAAAAAAGTATTAAAAAGAAGTGAGAGATTGTTACATTAGTGAGAAAATCAACGCAATGTAGAAATGGATAAAGAGGAAATTCAATTCCCGTCTTTCGATCGCGTGCGTCAACCGGATTCTGTTTGCTTTCGATATTGACCTACGTTTCATCTCCCTGCTCCAATTTTCTTCATTGTAAATCATTTACTAGGGAGAAAATTGCGTTGTGTACAGGCAAAGTCGATGATTTTTTATGACACGCCTACACAGAGTAGTCAGGGACATCGCCTTTGACTGTTTCATTGGATTGAGAGGTGGCATCGCTTTTAGATCGATTAGCCTGAATAGAGTTCTTAGGAACTCGACACAAGGATCCCACCGGTGAGGGGTAACCTCGGCTTGGGCGATTAATTTATTACACGTTAGCATCCCGATCGCCTGAGAGAGCTGAACCCGGGCTCGATCGATTCCTTTGCTTTTCCATTGAAAAGTGAGCGAATCATACAAGGATTTAAGTTGTAAAAAGGCTGATGATTTGATGAGGTTCAGGCTAAGCGACCTAAGAGCTATGCTACCTCTCAATCCGGTGAAGCAGTAAAGGCCAGCTTTTCTGGCCAACTGTGTTAGTTCGTCCAAAAAAAAGACGATTTGATCATCACTTTTGTGAAAACTGTAAATAAAAATTTTGTGAAATTTCGTAACATAAGCCCATCCCTATCTATACATCGGGTATAAATTTTGAACATGTGGTTGTACTTATAAAAAAACCAAACCAATTCATTGATACAAGCTAACTGGGATTCGAACCTGCGATCATCAAAATCGTAAGTCGACCCGCTTATACACTAGGCTATCACTGCTTTAACAATAGTTGCCCTCGATAAAACACTATCTTAAATATATGCAAGCTACAAATTAATCACTATCGCAATGTGATTGTCATTGAAAACAATTGAATAATGTAATTAATCACTACTACGTGACTATTTTTTTAAAGATTAGCTTTAATTTTTCAATGTCTCTTTTTACGCACAAATATGCGCAGTCGGTCCAAGAAGCTGACCGCTACGTTGCCACCAAAGATTTAAAGGTAGTAGAGTTTTTAGGTCAATTAGCGGTTTTATCGAAAATGTAAATGTCAAAAGCTTTTCTAAGATATTAAGGGTTATTATTTCAAATAAATAACTAGATACAGCAAATAACAACGACGAAATGAAGGAAATCACATTATTTTTAACTTCCTACCCCAATCATTCTTCAGCACTTGTGTAGTCACGTAAATAATCAATCCCAATACAGAAATAATTCCAATGAGTATAAAGCTAACTAGTTCTAATTCTAGATATTCAGACCATGACATATTGGCAGCAGGCGACTGCAAGTGCTTGGCTCCACCATGTCGAAGTACGTACTCTATCCACCAGATTGTCCGCTCAAGAGGTGACTGTGGCTGATCTTGCATTAACGAACGCAGCTTTGCGATGTTATTACGATAACTGCGAAATAATACATAAATAATAGACTGGGGAAAATGCTTATAGTCACTAAATCTAACCCAAGTCACTTTAGGGAAGTCTGTCGTAAAATACATAGTCAAGAATACGAAAAGCAGAAATTGATTGGTTGCACTAATAAGCTTATTATGTTGTTAGATAAAGATTACTCTGACATTAAGACTGCAAATCCAATTTAAGATAAAAATAATGATGATGATGATGAATTTCAAACAGTTCGTAATATGAAGTTGTCGTTAAATCTTCCACAGTCAAAAGTTTAATACTCCATGCAATTTTCCAACACGAGTTTTCTATTATAGTCAAAATGAACATTCAATGACATCATATTTGTCGATTTTTGCTATTTATGGCAATCTGTAAATTCAGTTATGGAACTCCAATTTTGTTGTTGATTGTCAGTTATTCAATATTCTCGTACATATTGATATCTTTCAAATATATTGTTATATTTCAAATGATATCGAGAGATAACTATAGATCAATTCGATGATTATTGAATCATAGACTATGGTTTTTGAGACGATGATCAATAAATTGTAATTGTTCGCTTATCGTAGTTAAAAATTTCAGGGACAATAACAGATTAGGACCCTGAGTAATGGAAGGAGATGTTGAGTGGCAGTAATATGATACTCAACATAAAGGAGTCGAGGGGTCAATTAGTGCCTTTGGTACAGGTCTTAAAATTATTAATTACAGTTATATAACTTATAAAGGGGAGGACTGTGATGATAATTATAAATGGTGGGATATCAAATTATCTTTATATTTACCTTTTATCTTCTGCTACTGTGGTGATTGCATTTCTCAATTGATCTTCAGTAAGTTGCTCAATATTAAGTTTGACACCAATTTTATGTTGAACATATTTTTCAACATTATACCACTGATCTATTATCATAGGTAAACCGACAAGTGGAACTCCAGCGGTAATTGCTTCATCTGTTGATTGTAAGCCTCCTTGAGTTATGAATACCTTGACGTTTGGATGCCCTGAAAGATTAAAGAATGATCTTAGCTCACTGATCTATGTACTGCCATCAATTTATCTACACATAAATGTTTTTGATTATCAATCTTGTTGCCAAATATGTTTGCCCAACGACGTCGTCCCTAATGATTTGAATTTAAACCACAAAATTATTAATTTCTTATATCTAGTTGCAAAATTTGTTTTAAGCTACGATTTTCTTTTATCTCGGATTATTTTTATGCATTTCTGTTTAAAATAAAATATTATTCTTAGATTCTATTTTTGAAACAAAATTCCAACGCTGTGTAGATTAATTACGAGTATGTCCTTCAAAACATAAATAGCATGAATATCAAATATTGAATGTCATTTGGATTCTCAAAAGTATAGTATTTGATCCCCTTGGATCAAGATAATTAAGAAATTTTACTTGAAAACGTTTTAAGTTTAGATTATATTTATTAATAGTAATAATTTTCAAAAAAAAATTCATTTCAAACCAGGTCTAGTTTATATTATAGGGCGAAACCCTGATTGACTACCAATGAGGTAATGGTAAAGGTAAATGGTAATGTTTTGTGCTCAATTTAAAAGGTATATGTATGAGTATGTACTATACAATAATCTAATACTTACTTAATAGATCGGCCTGTGGTAGCCATTTAAACATTTTTATATTTTGTGATTTGACTAGAAAGTTTTCTGTATCCCACTTCCATATTACGTTATATGGCAGCTGTGAAAATACATTTTCAAACAAGGAAATTATTTCTTGAGGTAGTAAAGATGGTTTAACGTTCGTTCCTAAACTAAAGTAAATAACGCCGTTGGTAGACGAGTCAAGATATTCTTGTAGTTCCTAAAACATGAGGACAATTTTACTGCTTGTATGTAATTTATGTTTGCATTTATTATACACTACACTTGGGCAAACATCACATTTCTTGTCATTTTGTTCAAGTCAATACTTCTAAAGAAACTGGATAGCTTCCGAGTCTTTTTAATTGAAACAAAGTAGAGAGATATAGCAATATCTATGCTTCTCACTGAGCTATTTAGGTCTTAAGATGTGAAAGAGGTCAAACATTTCACTATACATCGGGTACAACTGATGAAGTTCAGCAGCTTTATCATTTCTCATTTAATATTTATCACTTTATTTAAAAAAGTTCTATAATTGGTCATTTAAAAAAAATCACTTACTTTTGGTAACTGTTTCGCTGGTTTTTGATGTAACCCTCCCATGTGTATAACATTAGGTGGCACTGGACAATTACCTTCCCATATGGGATGAATATTTAGAAAGAGCATATCCACGTTGTTTTTCAAAATACTCAGGGGTGGTGTTTCCGGTCCAAATAATCTCTTTATAACTTTGTCGGACTTTTCCTCTATCGAGTTTAAAAAAAATCGGATTTGCAGTTGTTTGTACAAGGCAACTACTTTTTCCCATAACGTCAAATTATAAAGCCTCTGATCAACTATATTGGGATATAAAAATGGATGTGTTGATGCTCCAACAATATCATAACTACCTATAAATGCACCAAAAGAGCTCACTAAAATTACTGGTGCTTTGAATATGTGTGAAAGTCCTAGTGCGGGTACGTACATAGCTTCTAACAGTATTACATCAAATGTTTCTGTTTTATTATTAATCATATCTCGCATGGCTTGTATCTTCATCTGTTCCTCAATAATGGCAAGGTTTAGCTTGATTATCATTTTCATTTGATTTATTATATCGCTTTCACCTTTCGAAACATAAGTAGCAAAATATTTTCTAAATATTTCATATGAAATATCGTGTACATCTATTTCCTTCAAATTTTGAGGTGTATTACCATTTGGAAACATTGGATCTGGAGTCATCACTGTCACTTCATGTCCACGTTTGAGTAATTCAAGCGTTATAGGTCTAAACACAACTTGATGACTTATTGATGGACATGGATATATAGATAAAATTTTAGCCGATTGAACGTCAATTATTATTCCTAACGAAAATAGCGCACTTAATTGTATTATTAACATTTTTAGCCCGCTTAACCGCTTTGACAAAATGGGAACTGTATTTATACAGTGACAACGTTTCAATGAATTTCAACAATGCTGATTGAAAACTGGCACTGAAGTGTGTATCAGCATTTACAGTATACTATTTTATTTCATTTTTTGTTAATACAAAACATGTAATAATTTATGCAATACCGTTACTATTAGATGATAAAACAAATTGCTATTATGCGATACAATCTACAATATATCCAGTTCTTGTCTTAATTTACGTCTAATTAATCTAAATGTGAATGATAATAAAAATAAAATTTCATTTGATTATACACATACCTTAAAATGACCGTAATGAAATGCAAAAAAAGTTATAAGAGCAGTAATCCTTACCTTGTCAAAGTAAAAGCGGCTTGGATCCATCTGCGCTCTGCGAGGTTATGAGGTCGTCAGATCACCTTGCGGGTAGACGTCCTTCGCTGTGCCTTTTGATGACCGTAAATGTAATAGTCTCAAATACCCTGAGCTGTTGTTTATATTGACGCTACTTTAAATGGATCGATTTGCTCCATGTCATACATACACATTTCGTATCAATTTGTTAATAGCCCATTAAAAATAAATAATATAACAAAGAGAGAGAGTTATGTAACTAGCTTTTATTATTAGCAGCGCCATCTATATAATCCAGTTGACACTAAAAATCTTATGCTTTTATTTAACGTTACGGACGTTTGCCGACTAGGGTGCAACTCCGCAACTCCCCATCCCTAAGTTCCTTAACTTCGTTTCAAAAAAATAGCTCTCACGTCGTTTTTACTGTACCTGGGTAGAGAAAGACAGCATCAAAACTAATAAGAAACAACTGACGCTTTCCCCGCGCATAATTTTCTTTGCCCTAATTGATTTTTTTTCAAGAAACCCAAAAACTATAGTTTTATTGAATTGCGCTTGGGAATCGAAAATCCGAGAATGGAAATGAAAAATGAAATCGAAGTCAGAAAGAAAACCTACTTACCAACTAGGCTTATTTAAATATCTTCTTATATGTATCAAATAATAAATTACTTGCGAGCTCATGCAATGATATGTAATACGCATTAACAGCCGTCCGATCGTTGTAGTGATCTATTAAATCTATTTTTTTAGTGTTTCTGTATGGCTCGTTATCTGTTTGTTTATGTCCCTTATTTTTGTGTAGTATATTAGGTAGTTTAATGTATCTTGTGTCTTTATCAATAATGCTTTGAATGAATATATTTGGATTTAAATAAGGAATAAAATATCAAAAATATATGCATTGAGAGTGTGATAAAAGGATGGATAGATTTGCTTATGCATGTCAGCGAAGCATGGACCGAGACTCAGAAGAACGTGCATACTATGCAAGTTTCTGAACTCAAAATGCTGAGATGGAAGGGCCAGGCGCGATGAAATGTACAACAAATTTGAGCGAGAGTGATAGAGAAGATGTAAGAGAGTAGGCTGTGATGGTATATAGAGGTTTCCCAGTTACGTAGGAACCTGGCTCTACAATTTTCCCTTCCCAGTCGAAGATCCAGAAAAAGACCCTGGACGAGGTAGGAGAGTATTGTGTTAAGAAACATGAGGGCGTGCACGTCTTCTCCCACTTTGTCGGGAACAGAGCGAAGGGAAAAGCTGACCCCACCACCTTGTGGGACCAATAGCGCGCAAACGGTCCCCATACAATGTGCATGTCGCGGGCACTCCCGCGCTGTGTACGATTTGCTTTGTACAATGAGAACCCCAGATCTTATGCTAATAAAATTGAAAAAGGACCTAATTCAAACCAAATCCTCTAGTGGTAGGATGAGTACACAAACGTTAAAAAATACAGACAAATTGATACCTGCTCTTTTTTCTTGAAGTATATTTAAAAGTAATTGGAATACCGGGTCGCGAGTGTATGAGTCTTTTTTTTTAAAAAGAAAGTTAGCAATATTTCTTTTTTTTTTCATAAATGTTACTAACATTGTTCTCAACTTGTGCTAGGAGATGGTTCACGTCAATAGTCGAATGGTGGATTCGAACCTACGACCTTATTAACTTCTTAATATTTCTTCATATTTGCCAGTGATGTTTCATTGTGATATTACAGTTATTTCAATTATCATTCAATCATTGTCAAATACATCTATACTCTGCCAGTGGTACGCCATTGGTAGACCATTGCGGCACCAATGGACTAAAAGACTACTAAAACTAGCAAATATCAACAACATCAAAGCCAATGAACGATTTGTACAAAATTGTTTTGGCAGATTCGGGACCCTGATTGAGTTTTGTATTAGCATGTTGGTTCGGTAATTTTTTATGTTTACAGATACTCATTTGTCAAAATTCAGTTCTTTAGGTGAAATGTTGAAGCAGTAATCAGTGAGTCTGCGCTTTGTTTTACTATTCTATTTGTATTTTGCCCTGTTCCGAATTAGCAAAGGCTAATCCAACTACAGTATTTACATTACTTGACGACTTAAATTCAACAATAGACTTTAGGGTTAACTTTACTGAAATGTTTATTATGGTTACCTATTATAATAATAAGAAAATATTTATTTTCAGGTAACTTAATCCATAGAATTTGTTAGTAACAAAATAACTTAATAACTGTTAGCTGTCTCTAAATATGTATGTATATGTTACCTGCACTTGCGTAGTAGCAGTGGTAGGACGGACGAGGCGTGCGACGAATGTGGCCACACTGTGGACACGCCGTCACACACCTTGGCCGATTGCCCGCGCTGGGGGGAAGATAGGGCCGCGCTCGTAGCGGCAATAGGGAGTGACCTCTCACTGCCGGCTGTGGTTCGTTCCATGGTTGGTAGCGAGGCGTCATGGGATGCGGTAGACCATTTCTGCGACTCTATTATGTCGCAGAAACGGGAGACCGAACGCCTAAGGGAGCGGGTGCCTAGGAGGCAAGACGCGGTCGAAGTGCGTAGAAGGCTCGCCAACAGACCGGGGAACCTGGCGTCGCGACCGACATGGGCCGTTGGTCCGGCGCCCCCCTCGGAGAGGGTTCCCACAGGGAACGGCGGCGCGTTTGTATTCGACGCGCCGCTATGTAGTAATTGTCTCAGGGGGGGTGCTTCTCACCCCTCCTAGGTAGGGCCCGGAGTAGGGGCGCGGCCGGGGGTTGCGGAAGAACTGTGGGATGTTATCCCGTGACCCCCACATACATGGTCATATGGGGGAATACCGTGTGAAGATTTTTAGTCGGTTGGAGCCCGACACTACCGGCGTTGTTACACACGTAAAAAAAATGTATATGTTACCGGAAATGTATAAGATCAAGGAATTGTATACAAATCCTAGGAAATGTGTAATAATATTTTTTTATTATAACACTTATGGAGACAATCGGGTTACAATCATACCGTAAAATAATAATAATATGCATTATTATTATATAAAATAATAGCACGTCGTATCGCCGCAATAACCAATAATCACAAGAAATCTTTCTAGCAGTTGTTTTTGCCGTAGAAACTTCTTCAATTAACTCTTTATAACGTTCATCTTCAATAAAAGCAGTGTTTTTAGCGTTTGTTAATATTCTAAATGACGCCAAAGTCAAATTTAAAAAAAGTCGAAGCCAAATTTTAGGAATTATATACATTTCCTAGGAATTGTATACAATGACGAATAACATACATTTCCGTTAACATATATACAATTTAAATTAAAACTAAAACTAAAAAACTAATGTGTTGTCCGTCAGGGACAAGCCAATGAGGTGCTTTATGAGCTGCGAGTCAAACCGCTCTGCAACAGTTCTCATGATGGCGTTGGAAATGTGCCTCATTCCGCAGAGCGAGGCCGCTCTCTTCCTGATTCCTGGCACAAAATCCATTAGTATGTGCCTTGGCGAACATTTCGGATGTAGTGCAGAACTTGGGCAGCTCCATGAGCATCCTAAAGCCATAATTGTAATGGACCCGCAAGGCGCTGATTGTGCGCTGCGTGTATTATTTACGTTATTTTGTAGTAATGTGTAGCTCACATATTTTTTTTATGTAGTATGTAGTAAACAATTCAGAACAATATTATAACATAATTTTTAAGGAATTAATATGTAATAACATAAAACGGAATTTGGGATTTAAAACATAACCGGTCCAAAAATCAACCTGCAAGCACGTTATGTACTAGAATTTGGATGTACTGAGGGGAAACTTTTTCACATAGAGGGTGTTCAAATAAAATTCAGAAAAATCTCAATTAATGACTGCAAAATTATATATGTGCCAATAATAGTTTGGGTCAGCCCTTGAGGGTCTAATCTAAATGATATAGTAATAAACATCAAGATGGTATAATTGGATTACTTGCGATGAGTTAATATGAAACATATAAGTAATAAGTTATGAGGGATAATTCAAGTATAAGCGTTTTGTAATGGGTAAGTGATTATTGCCAATGAAAAGCCGTGGTACTCAGTGCCGGGGTGATCGCTTCAAATGTGATAGAACGCTAGCAACCCGAGTTTGATTCCCGATGACGGCACCAATAAATTTGTTTATTGCAATTTTAAATGCTAATTTATCACGAGCTTGGTAGTTGGAGTAAAACAGAAACCTACATGTCTTAGAAAATTTGTTGAAAAATACACTCGTGAAGAAAAATAAAGGGTCGGTTAAGAAAGTTTGAATATCTCGGAAGATAAAGACGCTAGCTAACTGAAATAAATTGAGTTTACGTAAGATATCCTTTTTCGTTTAAATTTATGTTTTTAATGAAACATAAATAAGTTAATAAAAATATTTTCTTTTGTTTTTAGGATATTTAATTGTCTATCATGCACAATTTAATTAAGTTAGCTAGCGTCTTTGTCTTCCGAGATATTCAAAATCAATCGACCCTTTATTTTTGCTCACGGCTGTATTTGTGAATTAATAACATAATTTACCAAATTTGTGTTGTACCAATATAATGTGTACTAGCATATTATGCGATAAATTAAATATGCCTACAGCAGTTTCGTTTCCCAATAATTTCTCATCAGCTGGTTGTACGCTATAGTGTTTAATAATTGATGTGAATGTTAGCTTTAATATGCACATTAAACATACATTGTAACACATCGTCATGCACTATCTCAGGGACCTCTGTTCCAGTTAATGGATCTGGTGATTATCTAAAGTACTTTAACAATTTCTAGTATACGTAGAGATCTACGAGTATATATCATTGACATCCCAGTCTTAGTAACTAGGAAGTAACTCACTGAAATAGATTGTCACAGGAATTGCCGGAAATGTGGACATTAAACAGCACGACGTTTAATCGTATACGTATTATTTATACTGTTACTGGTGCGTGGAAAGTTAGTCACAGTTCTTCACAGAAATACGCACGTAGCGCGTATTGGCAGACTTCATATCTAAATTTTCTAACACATGTAAGTTTCCTTGCGATGTTTTCCTTCACCGCCGAATGCGTGGTATATCAGCACATAAAATTGCAACTAATAAACTCCTTGTTACCGGTAATGGGGATCTAACTCGAGTTGCTAGCGTACTATGCAACTTGAGGCGACCGCCCAGACATTGAGTTACCACTGCTCACTGTGCTGTAGTAATTTAGGACCAATCCATGTTGCCTTCCTCTCGAGTCAGCTTACAAGAAGACATGAGTCCCCACCCTTGTCATCTAATTTTATAAGTTCTGGACTACATGACAAAGTATAGTATAACCTGCTTTTAGTAGTAACACCTTTGCTAGAACGTTGAAGTTTTGGGCTAAGAACGTGTTTTATTATGCGTAGTTCGCACCGTAGTTCGTGACACTGAATAATGAACGCAGATCTATCTCGCAGCATTGTGATAGACCAATGGTTAAGCTTTCTACTTTAAGATTTTACGGTCTTCTAGGTGGACAATGAGGTTTCCTTTTTCATTATTTTTTTTGTGAATGGAGGAGAATCTTCAATAAGATACTAAATATAACAAGTTCGAATCCTTAAATCGTAGTTGACTAACAGCAATTTTTTGTTGTTTAAGTACAAAAAAATCATTTTCAAAAATTCGTGCCATTATTTCGATCTCATCCCCTGTCATATATGGGACCTAATAATCTTAGTCAAAAGCAGGCAGTGAAAGCTGTCTCTGTTTACCTCAGAAGGACGCGACCACATATTTGATTTTATTTTATTAGTAAATTATGCTCATGCTCTTTGACCAACGATTCCAAATGTAGGAAGGTAGGCTTCTTAAATGAAATAAGTTTTTCTTTGATCTATATCTCGTGCAAGTTCAATTACATTAATTATTTTACATATTACAGAAACAAATCTTGTAGGTGCTAATAAATAAAGCTATTTAGCAACATAATGTGTTTATTTTAATTTCACTTTCTGATTGTCAGTTATGTAGTCGAACATTTTAAAGAACAACTTTATAAAGAAAACCACAATTGCGACACATAGGGATCCTAACATAATAACTACTATTTCAACTTCATAAATCTGCAACCATGACAAATTCGCAGAAGTTGGACGTAGGTGTTTAGCATCGCCATGACGCAAGATGTATTCCACCCACCATATTGCACGTTCGAGCGGTGTTTGCCTCTGGTCTTGCATTGACGTCCTTAGCCGAATAACATTTTGACGATAACTGTTGAGCATAAATTACGTTATGTAAGACAGTAGACATAGACATTTATTTATTGGCATCACAATTCAAAAACACATCACAGACAGAATATAACACACATTAAAAAATAATGAAAAATAGACAAAACACAGTTAAAGTTACACGGACAAATAATACAAAACATATGATGCCAGTATCGGACACCGTCTCAGCATATGCTGTCACAAGGATGCGACAGCGTTGATTTTCAGCGGTAGCAACACTTGTAATGGTCTCCATAGTATTCAGATTTAAGCTGTGGTGGTTTGGCCATTGGGAGCGCTTTGGGTTGGAATTCTTTCAAGATTTCGGGACTAGCCAAGCCGAGGACCCTTATCAGTGGTCGTTGCGCTGAGTTACAGGGTTCAGACTAAAAAAACTGTGATAACTTACAAAAAAATTACTTTGGATTTCAATATACGCAGAAAACGTATCACTGACTATTTTTAGTAAGATGCTCCAAATCCTGGGAAATGATTACTAACATGTTTACAAAATATAATTTACGCATATTAAAATATCACATACTAGGAGTAGTACTAGTAGTACACAAAATACCTCCCCCCCTGTGCCCTCGCAGTGCAAGGCGACACGGGCTAGCCGATGTCGCCTTCTTCCCGGGTCCACCTTGGCGGACGCCAAAGGCCCCCACCCGTGTCGCCCAATGAACCCGAGGCCCCTCTTTTAGTCGCCTTCTACGACAGGCAGGGGATACCGTAGTCTTATTCTTGAGAGCCCAGAACTACAGGGTTGACACAAAAAACTTACCTATCATTCTCTATGACCGTTTTAATGGCGTTCATAAACTTGTCTTCTGTTATTGTTTCTAGGTCAATTCTTAAACCTAATCCATGGTGTACATATTGTTCTACATTATACTGTTGGTCTCCTAACAAAGGCATTCCGATCAGTGGAACACCTGCTGTGATCGCTTCATCTGTTGACTGCAATCCACCCTGTGTGATAAAGAGTTTGATTTTCGGATGTCCTAAAATTGAATAGGTAACAGAAATTTCATTATTTCAAGTCCAGTCTAATTTTAAATTAAATCTACGCTTAAATTAACTAAACATTACGCACAGACGCTCTCTTTTATTAAGTTAAATCATACATCATTAATTTAGTTATATCGCAAAAATATGGCGTCTTTATTATAATTTCTGATTCATCCTCTTTGTCGTTTATCTTACCAAGTTGTTACCATGTTATAAATCTACCAATTTCAAAAGAATAATTTTTGTATACGGTTTTAACGAGTTGCCTGGTAAATCTTCGAAATCCAAGGTTTAATTCCAATGACACCAACTTGTAAGTAACCTTTCCAATAAATCAATATTTAAAGTCGAATAGTCTAATTTATAATAAAATTGACCCACCTTTTGTCGATACTTACTAAGCAAATCAGCTTGTGGGAACCATTTCATGGTTTTGACATTAGGCGGTAGGTTGCGTGTCACGTTCGAATCCCACTTCCACAAGACATTGTAGGGCAGTTTAGAGAAAACGTTAAGAATTATTTGAATTTTTTCCGTAGGTAACAACGAAGGATTTACATTAGTGCCAAAACTTATGTAAATAACGCCATTATGTGAATCATTTAGAATCGAAGTCAAATTCTGGAAATTAATGAAAAAATAAGGTTAAATTGATTTTACATGAAAATTTGTAACTTTTACTAAAACTATTTTTGTTATGAAATTCCATGTATCAAGTAAGCAAGGATGAAAATACTCAAATTAATTTTTTTTTTGTAAAGTTCATACAGAAGTTTTGTGGCAAAAATGTTTTTTGCGGTAATTAAAGATACACAAATTTAAAAAATCATTTTTGAATACAGTACTAAAAACACGTCGTCTCTTTTGACGTCGTATTAGTTTTCAATAATTACAGCAAAATTCAGTATTTTGACCTGTAATCAGCCGTGAGCTGAACTAATGCATTTGTTACAACAAAACGACGTCACCAATCGTGGCGTATTTAGACATAGACATTTATTTATTGGCATCACAATACAAAAACACATCACAGACAGAATATAACACACATTAAAAAAAGAATGAAAAATAGACAAAACACAGTTAAAGTTACACGGCCAAATAATACAAAACATATGATGCCAATATCGGACACCATCTCAGCATATGCTGTCACAAGAATGCGACAGCGCTGATTTTTAGCGGTGCCCGGGACTACCTAAAGACGTGCACGCGCAATACTACTATTATATGGAATATTATTATACAGACAGTAAGAGTATAATAAATATGATACATAAATAAAACAGATATGAGATTAAAATATATTTTATACAATAAAATAATAGATGAAAAAGAAGTTACGCAATTCTTCTTTAAATTTTATCAATTTTGAATTGTTTATAATGAATTGATGATTTAAATCTTGAATATCAATATAACTTATGATAAAATTAAAAATCGAAATATTTTTTAGTATTTCAATTGTTTTAATAATTATAATACCTATTATTTTTGGCATTTTATACGAAGTTAATCTGTAATTTTGCTTATAATTGCAAATTTATAAATTAGTATTGAGAGTAGTGTAGTAATTTTCTTACCCATGGCAAATCTTTTAGAGGTTTTGGTGAAGTCCACCTACGTAAATGATGTTTGCTGGAACTGGTCGATTATTATCCCAAACGGGATGAATATTCAAAAACATCAAATGCACATTGTCCTTTAACTTGTTGAGTCCAGGAAAGTCTGGACCGAACCGTAGTCTCAACACCTTGTCTGCCTTTTCATCATAGTTTTCACAAATTTGAGTCATTCGGTAGTGATTATGAAATAGTTCAACAATTTTTTCCCACGTTGAACAGTTGTAAATTTTCTGTCGTAAGGATATAGGATACAAGGTGGGGTAATTTGGGGCACCAAATATTTCATATCTTCCTATTTCGCCACCTAAAGAACTTATTAAAATCACGGGCACATTATAAACGTAAGCTAAAGATAAAGCTGGTCTTGCGCATGATTCTAGCAGTAGTAGATCAAATGTGTTATTTTTATTGCTGAGTAGTTCCTTAACTTCTTCTACTTCTATTTGTTGTTCAAAAATGCTGATAAATACTTCGTATACCGTTCTCATTTGTGTAACTAAATCGTTTGGATTTTTCGTTGCAGCTGATACAAATTTAGACCAAATGCTGTAAGAAATGTCGTGAACATTAATTTCTCTTAACCTTTCTGGGGTTTGACCTTTTGGAAAAGCTGGATCAGTAGTTATAACGACCACTTCATGACCACGTTTCGCCAACTCTAGCGTAAGAGGTCGAAAAACTACTTGATGACTGATCGAAGGTGTGGGAAATACCGCCAATATTTTAGCTGATTCAATTATTGTAAGTAAATTAGAACTTGTAATATAAACAAGAAGTAACAAAAACATTATCCACGTTTGTACCGTACTAAAGTACTTGACAGAATGAAAAATCGTCTGTATATGCTATGGAAATAAAGACAAAGCAAAATTTATTACATAGGATTTGAATTTAATAATGACGTGTATGCCAGTATTAGTGTACACAGCTTGTAAATTAGTCCCCGATTAGACATTTGATTATACAATGCTATTATGCTTCATGTCTTATACGCATTAATTTCAGTATGTTCAATACCAATATATTTATGTTTATGGAAATCTAAGTTTTTAAAGAAAAATGCAAAGGGCCGTGTGTCCACTTCAGGGATAACCGTCTCCTTTGAATAATAGTTGCAGCGGTTGTTTGTGAGTTTCCGACCTTGCTAATGGCTTATCTAATATCGTTTTGAAGTCAGGTTTCAGTAACGAAAAGTTTTCCACTTACCTGGTACATTTTATTGGAATACTCTAGATTTTAACCGACGATTCCTAATCTAGGAAGGTAGGCGTATTAAATTAAATAGGTTTATTCATTGATCTATATCTCTTACAAGTTCAATTACATTCATTCCTTTACATATTTCAGTAACAAATCTTTTAGATGCTAATGAATAAGGCTAATTAGCAATATAACGTGTTTATTTTAATTTCACTTTCTTATTACTAGTTATATAGTCAAAGATCTTGAAGAACATTTTAACAAAGTACACTACAATAGCAACACACACGGATCCTAACGTTACAACGAGTAATTCAATTTCATAATTCTGCAACCATGACGAATTCACAGAAGTTGGACGCAGGTGTTTAGCTCCGCCATAACGCAAAACGTATTCCGTCCACCAAACTGCACGTTCGAGCGGTGTTTGTCTCTGGTCTTGCATTGACGTCCTTAGTCGATTAATATTTTGACGATAACTGTTGAGCAGATATAAAGTTATGCAAGACTGTAAAGTAAGTGTAAAGTTATGTACACTTTGCTACAGTCGTGATAGTTTCCAAATACAAGCTATGGTAGTTTGCCTCTTTCGGGCGTTTCCATCCGAAATGAATGTATAAGTATGGGTATAAATTGATCCTCACGTGTGGAATAATTATAAAGATTACGTTTACGTATGTATTAATTATAAAGAACCCCTTGCTGCTTCTTTCTGCAACTACAACCGCTTCTTCAATACCAGTTTAATGTGGGGTTAATTTTATTAGCAAAAGAATAGGAGATTGTTTACAAGACATCTGTGGAAGCCAACAAAAAACAGGGTGTTTTACTAATTCCTTTAAATTTTAAGGTGATTACTTTATAGATTAAATGATTCTTACATTTGTCTGTGGTCTCGTAAATCAGTAGTAATTCGATATTTCAGATTTCAAGACTACATAGAAACTCAATTAGTTCTTAAATATTGACAGTGAAGTAACACTGTCTGACAGTATAATAAAATACTTTTAAAGACGATGCAACATTTTTTTCATAAGAATACTAACAATTTTTTTTCAGTAATATTACTAACATTCTTGTTGACCATTCCAAATAAGCTTAGGCTTGTTTTAGAAGATGGTTCACGTTAATAGTCGAATGGTGGATTCGAATCCAAAACCTTATGATTAACAGACCGCACCCGTAACCATTAGGCTATTGCTGCAGATTGTTACGAGCGTTTAGATGATAAAGAAACATGTCAACAAAGCACGTCAACTCAAGTAACGTCAATTCTACTGTCTCTTTTCAGTGAGCAAATAAGATATTACACCGTATACAGGTGTAGTCCTTGAATGGCATAGAACGTAGCCAGTGACAATTTTTAAAAAATATTACTCAACCCCGAACCCTGTACCTGTAATTGTAATTTGCGCTTAGAAAATTATCCTATATTTATAGATAACTACTTACCTATCATTCTCTATAACAGTTTTAATGGCGTTAAGAAACTTGTCTTCTGTTATTGTTTCTAGGTCAAGTCTGATACCTATACCGTGGTATACATATTTTTCTACATTAAACCATTGATCTCCTAAAATAGGTATACCGATCAATGGAACACCTGCAGTGATAGCTTCATCTGTTGACTGCAATCCACCTTGTGTGATAAAGAGTTTGATTTTCGGATGTCCTAAAATTGAATAGGTAACAGAAATTTCATTATTCCATGTCCTGTCTAATTTTAAATTAAATCTACGCTTAAATGAACTAAACATTACGCACAGACTCCCTCTTTTATTAAGATTTAATCATTCATCATTAATTTAGTTATATCGCGAAAATATGGCGTCTTTATTATAATTTCTGATATCTAATTCATCCTCTTTGTCGTTTATCTTACCAAGTAGTTACCTTGTCATAAATCTACCAATTTCAAAAGAATCATTTTTGTATACAGTTTTAACGAGTTGCCTGGTAAATCTTCGTGTGATAAACAGTTTGATTTTCGGATGTCCTAAAATTGAATATGTAATGGAAATTTTGTTAAGAATTGTATCATTAAGAGTAAAAGCGAAAAGCAACTTCAAATTTACTGATATATTAAATATAAAAAAATGTATTGTAATTGATAAAAATTATTAAACGCTACTAAGAAAGGATGTTCTCTTATATTTACGACTAGCTGTGCCCTGCGGTTGGCCAGAGGCTGGCCTTTACTGCTTCACCGGATTGAAACTCTGTTAGTTAGTAACTCGACACAAGGGTTCTCACATGAACCGGGGGGACCCCGATGAAGGCCGAACCACGACTCTGTCTGTAGCTATTTTATTGATAAAATATTAATGGGACAATCTTAGATAAAATAACTTATATGCCCCTTCGGGAAGCGTTGGCGCTGGGAGAAGAAGAAGATAGTTCAGGAACGCTCCTAATCTTATCCAAAAGGTGGAGCGCACGCGGTTTTAACTGCGATTAAAAACTATTTAGTTAAATTTTCCTAATATAAAAGTGGGCTAAGTCACCCCTAATTAGATCAGCTACGTGCCAGTGAATATCCCGTCAAAATCGGTCAAGCCGTTTCTGAGATAAGCCGGGACAAAAATAAGACTGACTAAAATTAGTAAAAATGTTATTTTAGTATATGTACCGCTTTTTATAAATGCATGTAATAAAAAGCGATTATTTTAATATTACAGACACACAAATTTTATTTACTTGTATTGATTATACCGTATCATAGTTATATCGTGAAATTGTGGCGTATATATTTATTCTGGGTATATATTCTCCTGTGTTACCTTGTCTTTGGATTGTCATAAATCTACCAATATCATAAGAATCATTTTTCCGGTATATCTTCAGAACTCAAAGTCTAATTGCAATAAAATAATAATGACACCCAATTGAAAGTAAACTCTTTCAAATGTGTTGTATATGTATTCAAAAGCGATGAGGAAGTTGTGAAAGCACAAATATAAAATATACAATTAAACTTAGAAACTCCTCTTTGTTCTAGCTTTTATCTCTTTCTACGTTTGTAAAGATACTTACTGAGCAAATCAGCTTGTGGGAACCATTTCATGGTTTTGACATTAGGCGGTAAGTAGTGTGTCACGTTTGAGTTCCATTTCCATAAAATATTGTAGGGTAGTTTAGAGAAAGCGTTAAGAATTATTTGAATTTTTTCCGGAGGTAACAATGAAGGATTCACGTTAGTACCAAAACTTATGTAAATAACGTCGTTGTGTGAATCATTTAGAATCGTAGTCAAATTCTGAAAATAAAAAGGAAAATTAACAAATAATGTACAAGAA
Source organism: Meandrusa payeni (assembly GCA_029286785.1). Lineage (NCBI taxonomy): Eukaryota > Metazoa > Arthropoda > Insecta > Lepidoptera > Papilionidae > Meandrusa > Meandrusa payeni. The sequence continues at coordinate 3,379,243 of JAGSMX010000016.1, read as the reverse complement.
AATTTAGTACTTAAAGTACCAAATACTTTACACAACTAATCGTTGATTCATTTTGTTATTCAATATCCTATATCACAAGTAAACAAGGATCAAATATTTGAAATTAGGTATTTGAACATGTTTTTGTATTAAATGGAAAGAATATCTATAAGTTGTATAGCAAAACTATTTATTTTTGCAATATATTATATATAATATTTTTGATATAAAACTACAAGAAATCACGCCGACAGATCCCGCACAAACCCAAGCGTTCGAGACGTGATAATGTTAGTCAAAACTACGCCTTGCAGTATACAGAGATTATGTAGTGTTTGCTTTTGACTTGTCAACAGCAAACACTGGATAATCTGGATAAACATTGAACGCTGTATTGGCATCAAATTTTTAATTGTTTATAGTTCTTATATAGAAGTTAAAAATATAACAACATGTATAACAAATCAATATATTTTTTAAAAACCCAAATTATATCACAATGGTAATAAGTAGTTTTTTATATATATATTTTTTGTTCATATTCCAAATTGATGTGTGTTAAGAGTAGTATAGTAATTGTCTTACGCATGGCAAATCTTTTGGTGGTTTCTGATGAAGTCCTCCCATGTGAATGATGTTTGCCGGGACTGGGCGATTGCTTTCCCAAATGGGATGAATATTCAAAAACACCATGTGCACATTGTCCTTTAACTTGCTGAGTCCGGGAAAGTTTGGACCGAAGCGTTTTGTCAAAACCTTGTCAGTCTTTTCTTCATGGTTCTTACAAATTTGAGTCAATCGGTAGTGATTATTGTATAGGTCAACGATTTTTTCCCATGTCGAACAATTATAAATTTTCTGACGTAAGTATAAAGGGTACAAGGTGGGGTAATTTGGGGCACCGAAGATGTCATATATCCCTAATGAGGCACCTAAAGAACTTACTAATATCACGGGCACATTATAAACGTAAGATAAAGATAAAGCTGGTCTTGAGCATGATTCTAGCAGTAGTAGATCAAACGTGGTATTTGTATTGCTGAGTAGTTCATTAACTTCTTCTACTTCTATTTGTTTTTCAAAAATCTCGATAAACAAATCGTATCCTGCTTGCAATTGTGCAGCTAAGTCGTTTGAATTTTCCGTTACAGCTAATATAAATTTAGCCCAAATGCTGTAAGAAATTTCGTGAACATCAATTTCTCTCAACCTTTCTGGGGTTTGACCTTCTGGAAAAGCTGGATCAGGAGTTATAACTACGACTTCATGACCCCGTTTCGCCAACTCTTGCGTAAGGGGACGAAAAACTACTTGATGACTGATCGAGGGTGTGGGAAATACCGCCAATATTTTAGCTGATTCGATTTCTATAATTAAATTTATTGTAATATAAACAAAAAATAATGAAAACATTATCCACGTTTGTACTTTACTGGCTACTTGACTGAATGACAGAATTATCATAATATGCCGTGGTGTAATTTTAGGGCCTTTATACACGAGCGGCATGGCAACGACAAAGGTAACTTGATTTCGTCGCGATTCCAACTGTGAAGAGCGCTGGCAGCCGACGTCATCTCGGTGTATGAGTTAGTTGCACAATGAAAGAAAAATTTAACAGAAAGTATGAGAATTTTCAATTATCTCTTAACTTGTGTAGAGAAAATATGTAGAATGGAAAACTGTAGCTTGTTGGAAGATGAATATATTAATAATGGCAGGCAACACTGCTCATATTTGAATAATAAAACGAATGTCTTCTGTGAGAAAAATAGGAGACTTCTCATCAAGACATCAACAGGAAAACATCTCGGAATAAATATGATGTATAATGTTATAAAAGTGAAATGTGCAACATATAGCCCCAGAGAAACCTTCCAACAATACTCATTCGGTATTCAGGTCAATAAGTTTTTTTTAAGCAAAGCTTTTAAAAGCTTTCTAAGCAAGTGCTTGACTACGATCCCACCTGTTGTTAAGTGGAAATGTAGTCCTGGATGGTAGGCGCACTAGATTAGTAAATGCCTATTCACTTATTACTTACTTATTATTTACTTATTCAAGTAAAGAATTTTCCATACCCCAAGATTATATTATACTGCAAATGATCAATGTATGCATATAAACAATATAATATAATATCCACGCTATTTTGTTGGCCTTTACAATTGCCATTTACAAAATTATTATTTAAAAAAGTCAGACTGTATTTTTTTTTACGTTTGTTCCTTCATAAGTTTCTAGTGATTGGACCGAATTTTATGATTCTTTTTTTTATTTGTGATAATGGCATTCAAAAGAAATCCATTTTAGTCTTAAATTTCATTACCGTTTGATTCGATTTGACGTCGGTTTTTGTTTTTACATGTAATTATACTTGTTCATTCCTAATGCAAGCATTTTCACTTACCTCCACAACTAGAAAATAAACATTAATTTTGACACTACAATTCATTTTAGAAATTTTCGACACATGCGCACTGTGTCGGGCAATGGCGAACGCCGCACGTTATAATATCAATGACGCTATAGATTTTTTTTATTTTGACGATTTCTTTGACTTAAGCTAACCTCGGCTGGGGCGGTTGTTACGCGCAAGTATTCCGATCCGAGGGTGCCCTAGAGTCGATTTCTGTTCCACAGATAAGCATCGTTATAGGTGGACCACTCGTGTGTAAGAGCCCTTACTTAAAACACAACTTATTACATAGGATTGGAACTTAATATTAATTTGTGTGTGAGTACTTACAATATTTACACAGCTTGAATATTAGACGTCCCAATATAAAGAAACCACTCACATTTCATTACGCAATGCGATTATGTTTCATTCTTAAAGCACACTAAAGAAATAGACAGATAGATTCTTAATTGCTCTCTTTTTAAAATAAGCACAATTCAAGTAAAAATTAAGCTTAAGCTAAAAGTGGGCAAAGGCGGCCTTATTAATAGGAGAGAGGAGAGGTGAAATAAATAAGTAAAAGAGCAAGAATGGTTAATAAGGACAGAGATCTATTAATAATAGAAAAAAAAAAAATACGTACAAACATACGTACAAAACTTACGTTATAAATAATTTATATACATATACAAATAAGGAAAATAGTCAATTTAGCGAGTTCTGGAATATCACTTGACAGACTATTTCACAGCCTATACGACAAAAGACTTGAAGCGTCAATAGCCTAATGGTTTAGGGTACGGTCTGCGAATCGCAAGGTCGTAGGTTCGAATCCACCTTTCGACTATTAACGTGAACCATCTCCTAGCACAAGCATAAGCTTAGTTGGAGTGGTTAACAAGAATGTTAGTAATATTTCTTAAAAAAAAACATAAATATGAACAAAAAATCACTAATGTCTTGAGGGATGTTCACAACTGCAGGATGGAATCCACCTTACGTTTTGAAGTCCGATAGTCGAATTAGATCATGTAATACACACACACACTCAAAAATGCAGTAAACACGGAAAGGCAAACCATAATAAATAATAATAAATCTTTATTAGTCACCATAGAAAATGTTTGAACAAAGAAACGTGAAGTCCCTGACTCCTGAGCTAGGTTCTATCCGAGCTGTGTTTCAGGGGTCAGTGTCTTCTCCCATTTGAAAAGCACAATAAAGTATGAGCATAACAAATCATAACAATATTTTATAAATGTGTGTGTGTGTGTGTTGGTGTGTGTATAAATGTGTTTGTGTATGTCCCTCAGCTTTATATTATATTAAATTTTATTAAATTAGGAGGCGTTCAGTCTGAATACAATTAAAACTCTAGTAAATATTTTTTACAAACTAATTTACATTTATGATTCGACAAAGGATGAATTTTTAAGACTTTATATATACTATTGTACAAGGAAGTGGCTCTGAAGCGCTGCTGAAGTGTTGACGTAACCATAATAAGAGCTATAACGAACAATTTCAATAATTTTATATAATTCATCGGAGTAATCTAAAATTCGTAGAATAACTACTTTAAATATTCGTAGAATATATATAATTTCGTAGAATTCATAGAAGTAGAATTTTTGATGTATAATGAACAGTGTAGTATAAAGACAACATTTACACAGCTTGCAACCTAGTTTTGATGATGTTGAGTAACATACACTCAAATTTGATTGTATAATGCAGCGTTGTTTGTCTAGTTGGTTTAAATTTTCTGTACCCAAGTACCTATCAAGGTTAGAAAATTCCACGTTTTATGGTTTAAATTTTGCTTTTCTTTTTAACTAAAGAGGCAAATGAGCTCTTCACCCGATGTCCGGTGTTGTAGACCTTTGAGAGATCACCGTCGAAACATAAACGTCAACAACGAAAGAGCTGCAGATGCGTTGCTGGCATGAGAAAGGAATATGTTTCTTGAAGATCCCTAAATTATTCAATTCCGCAAACACCGCTGGTGACAGTTGATTCCATAGGTTGATAGTGAGTGGAAGAAAGTTACGTTAGAAACGTACAATCGTGGAACGCCAACCATCAAGATTGTGTCGATGGAATTTGTAATTCTTCCGAGATGTGCCGAGTTTCCAGAATGCAATTTTCGATCTTCTGGCGGATCCATAGGGTTAAGTCGATGACAAATAATTTGATCGTGGATAATTCGAGCAGCTCTACATTATACACGGTCAAATGGAAGAAGCTGGTTATTAACAAAAATTATTGAAAAAATAACTTCTACTAACGAAATCCGTGCCCGCAATTTTTGGTATAACTTCTAATGAAGAGAATTTTCTCAATCTATAACAAAATACGATGATTAAAACTTTAACACTGTAAAGAGATTTTATGTACGATACCCTGTATTCCTGCGCTTTTAAAATTATTCTATGGTCTAGAATTGGTCTATGGGATTGGTCCCTGCCTTTCATAAAAGACATATATGTGATAAAATATGAGTAGGGCCTCTTGTCGTCTTGTTGTAAAAGTGGAGGTAAACAAGGAGTGATCTCTTGTTAGCACAGCGAGAGTGCAGGCGGGGCGAACTCCACTCCTGGGACGTGCTTCGGATCTGTTTTGGAGCAAAAGTCTTACATCAAAGCCGCGTTTTTCACCTAATTATCTTTTAAAGACTTCCCCATCGAAGAAAAGTAGGGCTCCATCTTAGTTACTTCAATCCTTGCTATTATGTTTCTATGGACTATATAACTAGCTTACCAAAGTCATTGTTATTTAAACTACGTATGTTTAAAAGTTAGCACGTTATCATGGAACATTAATTATATATTTCGTCTCTTCTTCAGATACGTGAACAATAAATTATACCTTACGACGGTAAAGTATTCCTTAAAGATGAAGTTAACTTTCCTCATTTATTACCACTTACAGTGACTTTCGTCTATTCGATATTTCGATGTTGGTATCATCATCATCATCAGCGTGTTTCTATCCACTACTGGAAATAGGCCTTCCACCAAATGCGATGCTCACCTTTCCGCATCCAGCCACTTCCGGCTATTCTAACAAGGTCGTCGGTCCATCTGGAGGGAGGGCGCCCCACGCTTCTCTGACCTATACGCGGCCTCCATTCCAAGACTTTCCTGCCCCATCTACCGTCACTGACTCGGCAGATGTGGCCAGCCCACTGCCACTTCAACTTCCTGGCTTTAAGAGCTATATCGACTACCTTCGTTCGATGTTGGTAAAATACATAATAAAGAAAATGTTTATGTTTGAAGTTTTACTTAATCTAAAGATTTTAATAATTAAATTCAAAATTTTCATGATTACAATATGGGACTTCTTGTTATTCAAAACCGGCAGGTAAATATTCTTCGTTTAATTTGTTAATATTTACGTTAAAATTATTCATAGCATGTATTTGAAAAAATAAAATTATTGATAGTTTAACCGTTTACTTATTATATTTTTATTTACCTGATAAAATAACTGGATTCCATAAGAGTTGTGTGTTTCACATGTGTGAAAGACCGAATAGGTAAGTTTGCTGTAATAAATTACGCAGGCGCAACATCAATTTCTTGCATGTATTTATTTACCAAAGTTTTTATACATTTATAGAAAGCTAGGTAAATATATATATAGCTGATACCCGATTTCTTTGCTGGTTCAGGACAACAATTTGTTATGGAAAATACGTACCATCTTGTAAATTAATTAATCTACTTTATTCCAATGTTTTCAGGAAGGATTTTTTTTAATCATGTATTTGGGTAAACTGTCATCCAAAATTCATATTAATATAATAGATTGGAAATCCACTTTGGATAGGATAATTTCCAAACGAATTAAGTATAGCTTTCAAGTGAATTTTCTTTAATATATTATTATTAAAACCTCAGAAACATGAGATACTACCGTGTCAACGAGAAGTTCAAACTATTGCGGACCATCACGAAGAAATTATCATACCTCGGTTACGTGCTTAGGCACGAGAGATATGACTTCTTTCAATTTATGTTGATTTGCCAGCGACTTGGGCAAAGTAGAAAAAAGAAGTGCTCGTAGAAGAAAATCATGGCTTGTAGAATCAGAGAGCGGACCGGAATTCCGAGTACATCCATATATATCATCTAGCAAGAGACTGAGAGACGTACTTAAAACCATACTAGAAACAAAATTCTGTCATCAAATGCATGCAATAATATTGTATTTAATTTAATATATAAAATTTATTATTACTGTGATATACCTGTTTATTGTTAAGTGGTTAAGTATATTCATTGACTTTAATACAATTGCTGCAAAAGATATGCTTACTAATTATTTTTTTTAATGCTAACTGCATTGTTCAACAGGTTTTTCACTACACGAAGAAACAGTATAAAGCATGCTAGTAGAATTGCACAGACAGACCCGAGTAATATAATAAGTATTTCTATTTCGTAATACTGTGACCAGGACAAGTTCGCAGATGGTGTACGCAGGTGCTTTGCCCCACCATGACGCAGTACGTGCTCCGTCCACCACACAGCACGCTCCAATGGCGTATTCAACTGGTCCTTCATTAATGTCCTTAGACGAATGATATTTCGCCGATAACTGTGAATAAAATAAATACATTGTAAAAGAGAAAGTGTGTGGGTTTGATCCGTATTGGGTTTGAAACGGCTGGAACGATTTCAATGAAACTTTCAGGGAAACTTCAGATTGACCTGGCAAGTAATCGTGTAAGGTTTGGTGACGATCGGAGTACTCTTATTTTTTAACTTTTAAACAAGCCATACGTCGTACTTTTATTTCTGACATAAACTTGATACCGATATCTTGTTCTTGAATATATTGTGAGATTTATATTAAATATTTAATGATGTAAGTTTATTGTATAAATAAAATAAAGCAAAATCTAGCCGGCCGAAGCGGGTTGGGTACGCTAGTTTATAAATAAAAACAAAAACCCGACTTCAAATCAATCAATAATTGAAATTGGTTAGCGTGATATTCGTCCATTTGCCGCGCATATACTTAAAGCAAATTTAAGACTGGTATGATTCTGAGGGTTACCATTGTCAATTTTGGAACACGCAAGAAGACACCAGTCTTTTCTCATCTCTTCTCTTATCTCGTCAATTACATTTCAAATAAAATAAGAATCATCAAAATTGGTTACTATGCAAAACAGGCACTAAAAACTCAAAAAAGACATACAGATCAATTGGGAATCAGGTTTTTGAATTGGGTTACAAGTTAACTACAAAGTCAGTATTCATTTGTTAACATTACTATCCATCAGAAATAATTAGTATATATTTACAAATAAATTGTCTACACTACGAGTATGTGTACGTCTATGTATGTTCATGATCTTCAAAAATGTCTCGCCGTTTGGGGAAGTGATTTCTTATCACCTTACGAAGGCCATCCTTGGTCTATTAAGGGATCCTTTAAGAACTCTAGCAGAATGCACACCTCTTCAGCGTGATCCTTAGCATACACATTTTTTTTATTGAAACCAAAAAAAATACTATATATTACTCTTAATACAATGTCATTATAAAATAAGATGTAATTGAACCTATTTTTTCGATTTTCTAACGTCTTAACTAGGCCGAGACTAGCCCACATCTTAGACGTAAGCATCTTCCAGAAAAATGATCCATACAGATGTAAGTGTTAGACGTGTATTTAAATTTATGTAGGTATATTATAAAAAGTTTACAAGTAGTCACCGTCACTTGCTTGATATCGAGTACGTACATTCTTAGTCTTAACCACATTAATAACCTTACTAAAAATCAAAAATGTTACCTGTTGTCCTCTATTACTGTTTTTATGGCGTTCATAAAATTGTCTTCTGTTATCGTACCTAGGTCGAGTCTTACACCTATTCCATGGTGCACATATATCTCCACATTAAACCATTGATCTCCTAACATTGGTATACCTATAAGTGGAACACCTCCTGTAATTGCTTCATCTGTTGATTGTAGTCCACCCTGTGTAATAAAGAGCTTGATTTTTGGATGTCCTGAAATTGGATAATAGATGCATATTTAAGAGTAAAAACAAAAACCTACTTCAAATCAAATCAAATATCAAACACTACAGTTTACTTCTAAAGTAATACAGTAATCCTTCTAACACCTTCATTTTCTTTCTACTGTCAGACTTACGAGCGTTTTCGTTAAGTTCTTTCCTAGTCTTATATTTTCGTGACCCTATCAATATTTTAAACAAGCAGCCTCTTTCATACTTTTAGCCCTGAAGCCATTGGAAGCCAATGCTAAAAAAATTATATTTGAACTAAATGAAAGCGAATCCTTTAAAAAGTATATTTATGAATAAACACAACAACCGACATTAAATCGTTGATTTGAGGATATAACGTGCGGACGATATCTTTTAAGATATATATGGTTTCCTCATGAATGTCCTTGTCAGAACTGGACCACTGAAATGGATCACAAGGGAAGCATACATAAAAAATACCGACGAATTAAGAACATCGGTTCTCAAATGATGGCGCTATGATTGTACAAATATTAAAAGAAATACACATGAATTGTGATCCTTTGAAGTCGGTTAAAAATATTTAATTAGAATTGCTTTGATCTCGTGCTGTTGGACGGATTCTTTTTATGTTAAAATACTTACTGAGCACATCGGCTTGTGGGAACCATTTCATGGTCTTAACATTAGAAGGTAGGGGATACGATATATTGGAGTGCCATTTCCATAAAACATTGTACGGCAACTTGGAGAAAACTGTTAAAATTATTTTAATTTTTTCTGAAGGTAACAGTGATGGATCAACATTAGTCCCAAAACTCATATAAATGACGCCCTCGTGAGAATTATCTAGAATTGAAGTTAAATTCTGAAATAAGTACTGAATTTAGTTTAAAAATTATAGAAAAACTTACATACTCGTTGTATATTATATATGCATGCGAAGAGGAAATGCGTTTATTCATACTCGAGTTATGTCGGGCTCGGCATCCAAGAGGCCCGGCCCCTACCAACTAAAACCTATGGTAACCACCATGTCGCCCTGGCGATAGGCCTGGTAAGAATAACCAGGCCTCTTGCGGGTGAGGACAGGTAACCATGCTCACAAGGGTAAACCTGCATCCTTGGTCTCTACACAACACCAAGGTGGACTGGCAGAGAATGCCTTCTGGCATTAAGTCCGCCTATTTGTACCTTTACTGTGTGCAAATAAAGAATAAATAAATAAATACGCTAGTAATGCTGTAACATTCTTACAGATGGCAAATCCTTCCGGGGCTGCTGATGAAGACCTCCCATATAAATAATGTTTGGAGGCACTGGGCGATTATTATCCCAAATTGGATGAATATTCAGAAACATCAAATGCACGTTATACTTCAACTTGCCAAGTCCAGGAAAGTCTGTTCCAAATATTTTTGTCAAAACCTTATCTTCTTTATCTTCGTGGTTTTTATAAAGTTGAATTAATTGATAATGATTATAATATAGCTCAGTTATTTTCTCCCATGTCGTTAGGTTATAAATTTTCTGACGTACAGGTAATGGATGGAATATAGGATTATTTGGCGAACCAAACATTTCGTAACTCTCAAATAGACCACCAAAAGAACTTACAAGTATAACTGGTACATTGTAAATGTAAGATAAAGATAAAGCTGGTCTCGCACATGCTTCTAGTAGTAGTACATCAAATGTGATACTTTTATTGCTGAGTAATTCTTTGAATTCCTTTGCTTCTGTCTGTTTTTCAAAAATCTTGATAATCGCATCGTAAGCCACTTCCAGTTGTGTTATCAAATCGTCTGGATTTCTAGTCGCAGATGATACAAAGTTCTCCCAGTTGTTATAAGAAACATCGTGAACATCGATTTCTCTGAATCTATCTGGCGTTTGTCCTTTTGAGAATGCTGGATCGGGAGTTACGACAAGAACTTCATGACCGCGTTTCGCTAACTCACGCGTAAGGGGACGAAAAACTATTTGATGACTGATTGATGGTATTGGAAACACTGCCAGTATTTTAGCGGTTTCAATTTGTAAATATAAATTCGAGCATATAATATAAAGATACGGTAATGCTATAAACATATTTGCACGTTTGTGTTATATCGAATAACTCATCTGAATGACAAAATCGTCTCTAAGCTTATTATAATGTTAGTTTAGTCAGCACTAGTAATAACATAGAATTGATTTTTAATAACGTAGAAATAATACTAGTATTACACAGCATCTAATTTAGTTTCTGTGAAGAGAAAAAAACACAGTCATTTGTATGAACCAATTGTGTTTTTTGTTCGTACATTTGGTACCTTCTTCAGTAGAAGAGGAGGTATGTTTGTGCACTTATCATTTATGAACCGATTTAGAATTCTCAAATTGTAAGAGTTTGGTTTTCTTTTGATCCTAATTTTATGTTTGTGTAATGTAATTTTATGTATTCTCTGGGTATACCGGGGAACTCCAAAACGTAGTAACAGAATGAATGCCTATCGATTACGATATTGGTAGGTTTAAGACAGTCTCAGCTCTGTAGTTCTGAGCTTGTAGAATAAGGCTACGGTATCCCCTGCCTGTCGTAGAAACCGACTTAAAGGGGCCTCAGGTTCACTGGGCGACAAGGGGCCTTTATCTTCCGCTATAGTAGACCTGAGAAGACGGCGAAATCGCCCGTGTCGCCTTGCACTGCGTGAGCACAGAGTGCAGAAGGATTGACCTCCCCGAGACGTGCTCTCCTTCAGCACAGTGCAGAGGAGCCCCTCGTCATGCACTGAGGAAAGGGCCACCGGGGAGGTTTTAGTGGTAAAACCACATAATGGCCGCCTTCCCCTAGAAGGCGGGGTATCTTTTTGAAGATTTCCTCCCTCAAAAAAAAAAGTTTAACTGGCAAGATTGATGCACAACCCTACTTTTAACATGTCATTAAATAATTAGATAGCAATAAAAACTAATTACATACAGCAACGTTATTACGAAACGTTTCGTATCCGCCAGCTAGACTAAATTATGACAAAGTTATATCATCATGACATGACAAGTTAATTTAAAATGACGTCTTTCACCAGATACTAGCGTACCCAGCCCGCTTCGCCGGGCTAAATTACTTTATTTTATTTAAACAATAAACTTACATAATTAAATATTTAATATAACTCTCACAACATCCACACCACCCATGTAACATATCAGTAAATAATAATTATTATCATTTATACAAAAACATATCGAGCTCAAGTTAATGTCAGAAATATACATCCACACACTTTCTCTTTTATATTTATAGATGTATGTTTGTGTAATGATCTTGGTGTACCTTATTTAATAAATAACTTGACTGCGAATCTGAACCAAAGGGTAAATTCCATACAAGACAGAGTAAAAACAAATTTTATAAGTAATCATAGATACTCAGCGCTATCAAGTTACAAGTACCCAATCGACTTAATTCGGTTTTTTACCGTTTTCCAATACACTTTTAATCCTGTTCCTGAATTAAGTACAACGTAACGAGGGTCTTCGATTGCGAAACAAAAACCTATGACACGGGCCATTTACCCCAAGTGCTCCATTCAAAACAGTTCTGTACATTTATGAAAAGGTAAAACGATTCTATTTCCTTTTTCGTAATAAACAAGTATACAAAACAAAACCTTCTTTTGTTTTACTTGTGGAAACGTACCTGACCGCGTAATCGTCCCCCAGGGGAAGGACGAGTTATGCCGGGCCCTCACCGACCAAACCCACAAGATGTTCCACCATCGCCGCATACTGTGAGGCTACGGGATCGCGCACGCACCGGTATGGGATGCTACATGTGTCGATACTTTGGCACCGTCACATCTGCAGCAGAAAGGTGTTTACCTTTGTTCTCGAGAGCTTGACAAAGATGAGTGGCGTGTACCAGTTGCTGGTTTCGGCGAAGATGAGGTTCCTTTTGTGATATATACATGGAAATAAATATATTTTCTCCAATGAAATATATCCACGAAATACCCAGTTTTACGTCCGACATGAACGAGTTAACAAAAGTATTTGTATTCCGTTAAAATATTTCAGTTGTAACACTTTTACGTGAATATCCTTTGAGAGCGATCGTGACTGCTCGCAATATTCGTAAGAAAATCACATCACGACGTATTTTATTTGTTACCAACGACGTGAGACCTAGTATGCTTGTTTATAGATTGCCATCTTTTTAAAAATAAACATTTATATTATTATTGAAGTGAATATTTCTTTACCTGCATGCAAACACTTTTTGTAGGTGAAAATTTTATGGGTTCGCGTCACCGACATGCTAATGTTGAATATATATTTTGTCATCATTTTGTACAGCCCTTAATATACACTCGTGAGCAGAAATAAAAGGTCGGAATAAAGGGTCGGTTAAAAAAGTTTGAATATCTCGGAAGATAAAGATAGCTAACTGAATTAAATTGTACAGTCGTAATAAAGTGCAAATTGACTCTTTGACGTTAGGAACACACCTACAATGTGGAAGAAACCTAAATACTTACGGCGGGTTTCTATATTCAATCTCGATCCGTAAATCGCTATCCGAGATTGATATTTCAATCCATTTTCTGCATTTTGTGTTTCAATTAGCAATCCGAGCTGTTTCTACATCCAATCTCTTGTTTTGACAAATCTGTTTTTACATATAATCGATCTTTATTTGCGATCCTTCATTTTCGGTGGATTGTTCGTACATATAATTTTTACGGCGTAAAATGGATTATGAGAGAGGACTGTGCTTTGCGACCAATGCGTTCTTTTTCAATCACTACTCTTCTAGTAATCACAAAGTCAAGATCGGATTTTGAAATGTGGATTGCGGATCGATGGATGGATCAAATAAAATCTGAATCGGAAATAATCTTAGATTGAAGATCGAATATAGAAACCCGCCGTTAGTCAACAGTGAGTACAATTAATATGCATTATTGCTATTCTATTAAGTTCTTATTCAGAAAAAATTAAATGATTGATTTTATTTAAAAAAAAAAACGTTTGTATGGGAAATAGAAAAGGGCTATTTTAAGGTGTTATTCTATTTTTCTCAACTTTTACACCTTTTTTTTGTTGACGGGGAAATCTTCAGAAAGATACCCCGTCTTCTGTGTGGAAGGCGGCGGTTATGTGGGGTTCTTACCCACTAAAATCTCCCCGGTGGCCCTTTCCTCGGTGCATGACGAGGGGCTCCAGGATCTCAACGTGGAACGCACCGGAGCTCCTCTGCACTGTGCTCAAGGAGAGCACGTCCCTGTGCCCTCGCAGCGCAAGGCGACACGGGCCAGCCGATGTCGCCTTCTTCCCGGGTCCACATTCGTGTTCCGGGTAAACATTCGTAGTGTTCACTGCAACCTAGATGCTTTGATGGTCTTAATGTCCCAAATAAATATTAAGGTAGATATAGTTGTTCTCACCGAATGTTGGTTGGTCGAGAATGCAATAATACCGACTATAGATAACTATACTGGCCACTGCACTAAACGTCTCCTAAATCAAAATGATGGTGTAATTGCCTATGTAAATAATAACATAACATGCACATCATATGAGCCAGTAATCGAAGATGGCAACGTATTAATTTTAACAACAAATGATGCCATTAAAATTATATGCACATACAGACCACCCTGCTTTCGTAATCCTACAAATTATATAGCTTCGCTTGACAAAATACTTTCTGAAATTAATTGTAACACCGTTATTCTGACAGGTGACTTAAATTTAGACATTATGCCGAATACGCAAAATGGCCACTCCAAAGAATATTTGAATATTTTAGCAATGCATGGACTGAAACAATGTGTAAATATCCCGACCAGAAAAGAAGCATGTTTAGATCACTTTATGGTGAGAGCTAAACATAATGTTAAAACCGTCGTATTTAATGAATTTACCGATCACCGACCTATTCTATTACACATCGAAAAATTAAAGAGTTAAGAAAATCCAATCAAATCTGTCAAAAAATAAGTACCGATTATGAAAAGATGACTATAGCCATGAAAACATCAACTGGGACAAGTATTACCTAATCGAAAATACTAACGAAGCTGCGGTTTTATTGTTGAGACACTAAAAGATATAATAGAAAGTAATACAGTTATAAAGACTCTTACTAAAAAGAATAAGCCAATGAAACCATGGATAACTCCAGGGTTCTAAGATGCATTAGAAAAGGGACAAACTACATAAAAGACTCAAACAAATAAAGGATAAAGAAGAACCAGCATTACACTACAGAAAGTACCGAAATACATGCAACAACATCATAAAATTTTGAAACATCAATATTATCGACAAGAAATTACTACACATGCAGGAAATATTAAAGAAACGTGGAGGATAGTAAAGAAATATGCAACCTGAACCAAACTAAAGCTTCTCCATCAGAGTTGCTACAACATGGCGACACCCCCAAAACATCACTCAATCAAGTCAACAGTTACTTTACTACAATTGGCTCACAATTAGCTCAATCCATACTAACAAAACACAAGAAAAGGAATCGAACTAGCAAATAGCGCTCAAAAATTGGTCCGCAAAAATCTATGGCTCTCATGCACACAAATGCTGAGGAAGTAAGAATTGCGATAAACGAACTGAAATCCAGCAGTGCACCTGGATGGGATAAAATTCGTTCTAAACACCTCAAAATGTTTGGGCAGTACCTTTGGGAACCAATTGCGCGATTATGCAATCTTAGCTTTGAAACCGGTCAGTTTCCATCAATCTTTAAACAGGCCTTAATTACGCCCATATATAAGACAGGTGATAAGAACACAGCGTCGAACTACAGGCCGATTTCTCTCTTAACTACATTATCTAAAATCATTGAGAAGCTTGTCAGCAAAAGATTGAGAAAATATCTGGAAGAAAATGATTTTTAGCTAAGAATCAATTTGGCTTTAGATCAAACAGATCCACAGACGACGCGGTACTGCAACTAACAACGAAAATATCTTTATATGTTGACCAAGGATAAATGCCTGGGTGTTTTCCTAGATCTCCAGAAAGCATTTGATACCGTATCTATACCTGTACTTCTATCACGACTTAAAACCTAGGGATCAGGGTGTAGTTCACGACTGGTTTAGAGACTACCTAACACACAGAAGTCAAGTGGTTTGTGTCCAAAATACCTACAGTGATAGTGCAGAATGTACCTATGGTGTGCCGCAAGGCAGTATTCTTGGTCCAACCTTATTTTGATATACATAAATGACCTATGTAATGTTGAGATAGAGGGCGGAGACCTTATCATGTTTGCGGACGACACAGCACTTCTTTTCATGGCCATAATTGGGAATCAGTAAAAGAGACACGGAGATAGCTCTTTGTAGAGTTACTAACTGGTTGGAAACTAATCTGTTGTCCATAAATAGTAGTAAAACTAAATACATAACTTTTCAAAAACTATTGTTACCAGAGCTCCCCAGCATTTCTCAATCACATTGCATGTGCACTCCATGTAATGTTAATAATAACAGTGAAGTACCTTTGTAAATGCACGACTCTGGACAGAGTAGATAACACAAAGTACTTAGGAGTTATTATTGACGATAAACTAAATTGGCAACCGCACATCTCATACTTGTCCAGCAGAATAAGGCGACTTATAATAGTATTCAAAACATTAAAAATGGTGGCTACCAGAGAAGTACTGCTGCGAACCTATAAAGCCCTGTGTCACTGCATTATACACTATTGTATATGTTCCTGGGGAGGAGCTTCCAAGGTCTATGATAGAAGCAGAACGGGCCCAAAGAGCATTACTAAAGGTTATGTTAAGCCTACCATATATATACCCCTCATCCAAACTGTATGAATTGACACAAGTGCAAAGTATTCGTAAAACATACATATCCAACTGCATCACCAAATTTCATAAGCAAACGAAGCCATTTTCTCCAGACACCAGCAAGCGAATACAAACTGTCCCGTGCCATTTGTAAAGAGCTCTTTTGCCAGAAGGCAGTACTACTGTCGGGCACCTCGCCTCTATAATATTATGAACAGAAAACAAAAATAACAAGTTTAAACTCATTCAAATTAAAAGATATGTTAGGCAACTGGTTGAAGGAATTTGACTATGAAAAGTGTGAAAATTAATATTATGAATTATGGTACACACACACACACACACACACACACACACACACACTATATAATATATATATAATTATTATGTTAAACAAATGTATATTTCTAATATGTGCACAATTGCAACATAATGGGCGGGTACTGTTTCCTAAGACACAGGTTTTCCTAGTTTAGGAGACAGGACGACAATATATTTAGTGACATATCTGTATGTGTGAACAATAAAGATTATTATTATTATTATTTAATACAGTAACTGTTGATCTCGACCTTATGGGTCGGTTTTACCGAATCAGGTACGGGCTTATGCCAAGCATCCTGGTCCAATTGTTTTAGTGTGCGAGCGTTTTGTGCGTTTGTGAGTGCGTATATGTTTTGTATGCGTGTGCGTGTGTGTATATGTGTGTTATTGCATGTTAGGTTGTGTGAATGTCTTCGTTATTTTGGAGCGTGAGGGTGGTTGGATTTAAAAAGCGACGGACTATTGAGCATGTGTCTATAACTACTGATTTTGTAATGATATGTATGTGTTTTATTGAGATCTAGTGATTTTAAGGCAAGACTAAGTGTTTTTGGTATAACACCAGTAGATGAAATGATTATGGGAATGATTCTGACGGTTTCCTGGTGCCACATCTGCTTGATTTCATCTGCTAACTGAATGTATTTTTGAATTTTCTCTGTGTGCTTCTGTTTTAAGTTATTCGTATTTGGAATTGAGATGTCTATCAAGCATGTTATTTTTGAGCTTTTAAGGTGAGTGTTATGTCTGGTCTATTGGCGAGTATAGTACGGTCAGTAATGATGTCACGGTCCCAGTAAAGTTTTGCAGTGTTATTTTGTAGAACTGTTTTAGGAAGGTATTTGTAGTAAGGTGTATGTATCGATGAGTTTGTATTTTAGTGCGAGTAGCTGGTGAATGTGTTTCGCTACATTGTTGTGACGATGTGTATATTCTTTGTTAGCCAGGACACCGCATCCTCCTGTGATATGCTCTATCGTTTCAGTTGTTCGATAGCATAATCTACATTTGTCTGTTACTATTGTTTCTTTCAGTATAAATTTGGCGTAGTTACGAGTTTTTATAACTTGGTCTTGTATTGCTACAAGAAAACCTTCTGTTTCCCCGAATATGTTTCCTTTTGTCAGCCAGGTGCATGACGCGGTTCGATCGATGTGTTCTTGTTCTAATTGGTGTGGATATCTACCGTGGAGTGCCTTTTCTTTCCACTTTACTATTTTTTGATTGTCTTTATGACTTTGATTTTTGGGTTGTAGTGGTTATTGTTGAGTTGTAGAGGTGTTCCGGAGTGTGAAATATGTGTAATAGCTTTGTGAAGTTTACTGCCGTTGGCCTTAGTGAGAAAGTATGATCGTAAGTTATCTATTTGTGTGTAGTGTAAGTTTTGATATCTACGAATCCGCGGCCTCCTAGCTTTCTTTTTAGCGTAAATCTTTGAACTGCTGAGTGGATGTGATGTATGTTGTGGTTGTTACTCGCTGTCCTGGTTGTAGTGTTAAGCGCTTCTAGCTCAGTATCGGACCACTTAATTATCCCAAAGGAGTAAGTTAATATTGGTACAGCGTATGTATTTACAGCTTTGTTATATTTCTAGCAGATATGTGAGTTTTAAGTATTTTATTGAGCCTCTGTTTATATTTAGATTTAAGTGTATTTTTAATTTCTGTATGATTTATTGAGATGGTTTGCTGATATCCTAAATATTTATATGAATCTTTCGGTTTCTTACCGTCAGTACCCTCGGCCTGCTTTTAACCACTAAAGGTTAGCTGGTAGAAGGTTAAGTTCGCCTTTGTACATATATTTTCGTGCATCAAAGGATTTATCTATGTACCGTATATTTACAATAATTGGATAATTCAAATGTGCGTTGGTGGAAATATCGACAATATTTTCGCGCAAAAAGTTATCCCACTGTTGGGCATAGGTCTTCTCTGTAAAGAGAGTATAAGCCCTAGTCCATCACGCAGCCCTAGTGCGGGGATTTGCAGACTTCTCATGACTTATAAAAGAATTCTAGGACTTGTAGGTTTCTCACGATGTTTTCCTTCACCGCCGAGCACGTGGTAAATCAGCACATAAAATTGCAGCAACAAATGTACTGGTGGCGGGCACCGGGGAACGAACTCGGGTTGCTAGCGTACTACGCAACTGGAGCCGATCGGCCGTATACTGAGCTACCACGGTCCGTGCAAAGATATCTTGTAATTCCTTGTTTGTAGATTCGGTCTTCAGTGTTGCCTGTGGGTAGCTAGACTTTCGTTTTAGTTACGAAAGTTATAGAAATGAAACTGCAACTTCTTCAAAATATATTTAAAAGTATGTACATATAAACAGGTAGACCAGTACATTGCATCGATAGTTTAATTCCCAAGCTTCCAGTTTCATCCCGCATCACCAGCTTTGATAGTAACACTTCATCAGGCCGGGGATCACCTTCGGGACAGTTAGAGTACATGACGTTGAAATCACAATCCTAAAAGGAAACAATACGATCGGTATACTATGTGACATTTTTGCATTGACTGCCTTTCAGTTTTTTATCGGTTGCATTTCGGTGTGTGTGCGGAGATTTTGCATTACCTAATACGGGGGTATCCCCTCACCAACGATCAGGCGCGGCGAGCAGGCCCACCCTTACGTCGTAGACATTCCAACATAACGCACGAGGCAGTTTGTCTCCACCTTTCTTATGAGGACGGCTAAGGAATGGAACTCTCTGCCGAGATCAATTTTTCCATACGGGTATAATCTTGACACCTTTAAATCTAATGTGAACAGACACCTTATAGGCTCACGTGTTCCATCCGAGGCTTCATATTCGCCTTCCATTAAGCGAGATAGAAGCCAAACGTGAGCCTATTTTGTATAAAAATAACTGGACCCGTTGGCTTGAGTGGTAATTTTTATACTTATTTCTACCGTTCGCAGTTGCCGTGACAGGTTTGACCAAAGAGTTCCTTTGCAAGGGGCAATTCCCGATAAAAAAATAAGTCATAAATTGAGTAAAACACAATTAAGTACTATACTTAATAAGAACAGAATGTACGCGAACAAGTGAACATAAAATTAGCTTCAGTTACTTCAAGTTGAAATGCAATAAAGGTTATTTGTTTCATCTCTCTGCTCTTTGAGTTGCAAGAAAATGCTGTGAATGTGGGACGACGCTTTTTACTTAGTACGGCAAAGGAAGTGTATACCATTTGTATTCGTTTGACTAATAGGTCAGTGTCTAGATTGTCAGACTGCAATATCACAAGTTCCGGATCGTTTCCAGTTCCATGGAAGGCAAAATAATAGTGTTGTTGGCCCGTCAGTCAGTCTGAGTTGTCGATAAGGTTCAATTAACCTTGCAGGTATCTCGGGGTAATCACCTCTGCAGGCGAGGCCGCGGATGTGTGCGCAAGCCTTCCCGTAGCCCCGCCATATGCGACGATGGTGGAACATCTTGTGGGTTTAGTCGGTGAGAGCCCGATATAACTCGTTCTTCCCCGAGGGACGAGTACGTTCCCAACAAGTAAAAATACAATCACCCCTATACCGGATAATGAACATAGGAGGCTATTACTGTATTTGTCTTGGGTACAGTTTAAGATGGATTTTAGAAATAACTATTTTAACGAGGCTAATCCCTCAAGTCTCTCGTCGTTTTTTCTGGTGAGATCACACTTTTCGTAATGCAATAGCCAGCGTTCTGTTATATGTTATAACCCTTAATAGTATGGACACAAAATCAGCACCTTTACAAACGTTATTTTTTACATTATATTCGCGGCAATCTAATTCAGAACCTCGCTTAGCTCTGTCTTAAAATCAGGGATTCGGGAGTCGGAGGTGGAATTAAAAATACATTTAGCGACGGCTGCCTAACAGTGCTCTCGAGTTACGCGTGCATAACGAAGTTTACCTTCAAAAAAAGTATTCGTATCCGTTTTATATTTACCTGAAATACGTCACCTTCGGAGACGATGACGGAGAATTTTTGTAATATAACTGTCTCTATGTGGGTGCAGTTGTTTGGAGCTCCTATAAGCGCTTCTAAAGTACAGTGGCGGAATTGTGCTCTTGCACTGAAAATAAAACTGTCTCAATAAATAATTTAAAAAAAAGTATCATCATCATGATTTCAGCCGTAAAACATCCACTGCTGGACATAGGCCTCCCCCAACGATTTCCAAAGGGACCGGTTGTAAGCGGCCCGCATCTAGCTTCGTCCTGCGACCTTTATGAGGTCGTCAGACCGCCTTGCGGGTGGACGTCCCGCACTGCACTTGCTGGTCCGTGGTCTCCAATCGAGAACTTTTAGGCCCCATCGGCCATCTGTTCTACGCGCTAGGTGCCCTGCCCATTGCCACTTCAACTTGCTTATCCGGCGAGCTATGTCGGAAATATTTACGAATAAAAACAAAAGCCATCTTTAAATCGAATCAAACGTGAAACGCTATTACGCTCAGACACCCACTTTGTACATTACATTAATACAAATTATCGTAGGAATATTTTTTCTTTATTTATTGGGGACTTTTGCCCTTTTGGGCATGTCAGCCCCATCATACCCTAACCACACACACCTCGGTCGCATGAAGCAAGAAAGAAAGTCATCAATGTTGTATGGCGATAGCCATCAGCTTCCTCGCTCCCTCTGAGGTCGGGTCAGACAGCAACATTAAGAAAACACCCACATGTTGCTCCCTCAATTTTAGACTATAGCTGGCAACACATGATACCCGGCGATTGTTATGCATAATAACTACTTCCAATGATATCTTAGTGATTTACCTGAACCTTATTGTATCTTTAATTCATAATTAATAATTTAGTTGATCGTCACATGAACTTGGCATTGTAAACAATAGTTTAACTTTATTAGTTCCTAATCTGACTTATAATAAAGATTGTGAGGACGCGCAGTTGTGACGGTATTTGTGATAATAATTCTTGTACAACGTTACGTTGTCTCAAAAAAACTAGTGTATTAGTTGTGGGACTATTTTATTCCACGTAACCTACAAGTTATAACACTATCTATTAATGACTTTCTTTCCGCTTCATGTTAGAAGTTCAGGCTAAGCGACCTAAGAGCTATGCCACCTCTCAATCCGGTGAAGCAGTAAAGGCCAGCTTCTCTGTGCCAACTGTGTTAGTTCGTCCAAAAAAAATATCCGCTTCATGTTTGGCACATTCCCCCAAGGAATATTATGAAATAGAATTAATCAGAACCTAACCAAACTCTCATCAAACTACTCTTGAAGTCCATCCTTACTAATAATTAATGAATCATCGAAATTGGTTTGAGTCATTTCTCGCACCTATGAAAATTTAAGATTTTATGGTTTTCTAATGGACATCATTGTCAGAATTGGACCAAGAGCTACTCGGGAAGCACCAGCTTTCAAATGAGAATCATAAAAATCGGTTCACCCAGTCCAAAGTTATGCGGTACAAAACAAAACATACAAAACTCCTCCTTTTTTGAAGTCGGTTGAAAATTGGCAGTAATAGGGATTATACCGATAGAAGTAAACCATATAACTTAGAATTTCAAGTATTAAAAGTTGAAATTTCATAATTTTTTAATTTAAATTATCAAAATCAATGTGACTTTCACATTTATTGATTCTCCACTCGGCGGTGAAGGAAAACATCGTGAGGAAACCTACACGTCTTAGAAAATGATTTCTAAGACGTTTGAAGTCTGCCAATCCGCACAAGGACCGCGTGGTGGACTCTATGCCCTTATACTCTCTTTACAGAGAAGGCCTTCGCCCAACAGTGGACATATTTAATATATATATAAAGGCTGTAACTTTTAACGATTTATAACACGAACCCATAAGATTTTGCCCTGCCAAAATGCACTCAATGTGACTTCAAAAATAAGCTTTTATTATCGACATCGGACGTTCGTATTCAAGTAAGTGACCTTGTTGTAACTTGACCACGATTTCACCTGCAGTCCTGGATGGTAAGGCGCACTTAGTAAATGACTCTCACTCTACTCTTAAAAACACACATATAATCAAAGAGAAAGATAAACGCGGGCAAGTTACTCCAGTCCGTTGCTGTACGAATAAAAAAAAAATAACAACCGATTCACACATTTATATCAGAAAGTCTTACCAACATAAATAGAAATGAGTGACGTAATGTGTCCATTCGTGCGTTGTATTCTTTTTGTTGTCGACAATGCGTTTGAATTTGGAATAACAATTTTCCCAAGCATTCTCCGTACTTTCAATACATCGGGGAAGACTCTCGTACTCTGGAAATAAAAGAATTGTAGTTTGAAACACGGTAACAGAAGAACAATGCTTTCAACTTATCAAAGAGAAACTCGTATTTTCTCTTGTTACGTTTGTAAATATTATATCTAACAATTATTTTATAAAACTACTATAATTTTATTTGAAATTCCCGACCGTTTTATTTCGTAAGCATTTAAAGTTAAAGTTACAGCTTTTTACGTATGTCCCACTGCTGCGCACATGCCTCCTGTGTGAAGCGAGTATAAGAGCATAGTCCACCACGCGGCCCTACTGCGAATTGGAAGACTTCACATGTCTTAGAAATTTTTCTATGACATGTAGGTTTCCTCACGTTGTTTTCCTTCACCGCCGAGCGCGTGGTAAGTCCGCACATAAAATTGCAACAACAAATTTATCGATACTGGCACTATTTATTGGCTCGAGTTGCTAGATAGATAGATAGATAGATAGATAGATAGATAAATCCTTTATTGCACCAAATAAAATGTACAAAGGCGAACTTAATGCTAATTAACATTTTCTTCCAGCTAACCTTTAGTGGTTAAGAGCAGGCTAAGGGTAGTGCCGCTAAAAATAGCGTTTTAAAACCATTATATAAATAAATAAATATACATTTACATATACATAAATAGATACTTCTATATAAATATAATAATATACATATACTTGGAATATATACAACGACAATAAATATACCAGTTTGTAATCATTGTTTAAGTAGAAAAGATTTAGATACACGTGATTTAAAGACGACAAAGCCTCCCTAATCTCAATCGGCAAACTATTACACAGTGTTATAGCTGTACAGGTTACTGAATTGCCATAAAATTCATGTGACATTCGGGGAATGTATTAATTTACTATAGAAGGTTCGCGGTTCGCGGCCAACGAACTGTTTTAGTACAAAGCGCTCACGAAGATATTCTGGAGACCAAGTTTTATGAATTATGTTATATAACATGGTAAGTGTGTGTACATCTCGCCTGTTGCGGATGTTGAGCCACTTCAGCTGAGCCCGTTTTAGTGTGACACATGGTCATATTTACGTTGCTAGCGTATACAACTTAAGGCGACCGCCCAGACATTGGGCTACCAGGGCTCTGTCCATAAGTTTAAAGTTACAGCCTTTATACATGTCCCACTGCTGGGCGCAGGCCTTCTCTGTAAAGAGAGTATTACGGCATAGTCCGCCACGCGGCCCTAATGCACATTGGCAGACTTCACATGTCGTAGAAAAATTTTCTAAGGCATGTGGGTTTCATCACGATGTTTTCCTTCACCGCAGAGCGTGTGGTAAATCAGTACATAAAATTGCAACAACAAATTTATTGGTGCCGGCACCGGGGATCGAACTCGGGTTGCTAGCGTACTACGCAACTTGAGCCAACCGCACGGACACTGAGCTACCACGGCTCACTGTGTCCATAAGCAGGGCATAATTTATTTATGAATGTGAGTTTTTGCACTTCAAACAATAAATAACTCATTGGTGTAAACCGATTACGACTGGCGACGAAAATATCGATAGTCGAATCGCTTCATTATGAATATATAGACAATATATAATATTTACACACTTGAAAGGAACCAATCATCATCGCATATATTATTTAAAACATGCGTGTGGCCCTTAATGCTTTCTTCGTAGAAATGGTTTTCAGACACGTCTCTACAATCCATGTTCCAATCCGTAGCACAGTCGGTGAGGTATCTTATAGCACTGTAATAAAGATCATAACATAAAACAAGCTTTCGCTGTATTCAAGCTCCTGTCACCAGCTAACGCTGTGGCATAGCTATGCGCTATTGTATTCCCCCATATATCAGGAAAAAGATTAAAAAGACTTCAAGCCATTCAGAACCACGTCATTCGGAGATCTACAGGCGGCGAATGGTATCAGAGAAACGTCGACCTCCACAGCGACCTAAAACTACAAATCATATCGGAATTCCTCCACAAAACATCCAAGTATCATTTCGAATGTGCAGAAAAGCACTCCAACCCACTATTGGTCAACACCGTCAATTCTACACACCAGATCCAAACGCCAATCTACGCAGACGGAGACCACGCCACGTACTACTGCAAGCATTAGCAAACAACGTCATACCAGCGATCCGACCTCGCCTTCGAGCTCAATGCAATAGGACTACATAGCGCGTTAGCACAGTTGACGATATGCGCAGGAGAGGCCCGAACCTCCCTTCGACTATCAAGTAGACAACATCCAGTATCAAGAAGAAATTTTCGGCGTCATGGCAGACCGTTACTTAGTAAATCGAGTACGAGCTTAGGGACCTTATTTATCTAGCTCGCGAACTCAGCGCAGTAACAGAGGAAGCTGTAAAAGTCAATAGAAATTGACTAGCAGCTACAACATCATTAGATTACAGAAACCTTAAAACAAGTATCGTATATTTCAAAACGCATTTTCTCATTTATACCAAATTCATATTTATATCGATGAAGTGAAATTTTATTATAAGTGTAATGGTTTTACCTGCACCATTCTGAAATTCTGTGAGGCATTGGTGGTGTTTTCCTTGTTGAATTAAATATATACGCCGCTCGGATGGTACAATTCATGGCGTATTTCGGAAAGTCGTCACAATTTATGTTTTTTGAGGCCACTAGTTTTTCAGAGTCCTTAGATAGCGTTATAACAGGCACGAAGTCGTTGCCTTCCAGTGTGATGTAATTTTTATGTGTCACATCTTCGTAATCATTGAAATCTAAAAAAGAAACACAATTTAAGCCAGACACCAAAAGTTGACAACCCTCAAATTACCTTAATTTTTTATTTAGTTATTTAAGGTTTTCCAACAGTAAGTACAATTATACTTCTTCTTGGTCGCTTCACTATTGTCGTGGTGGTCATCATGATCCGATGGGTTGGGCAGCAGACAGCACCCGCCGCACGACGTCTCGCCACCTCCGCCTGCTGGCCGTCAATCGGGCACATTCGTGGAGGGGAGTACCCACCATACCCCGCACCTGATCCAACCATCGCAATGGCGTTCTACCTCGTGGTCTTTCCTTCCACTTTGCCCAGCACGACAAGACGCTCTAAATAATCGTTTCCACGACGGCTTACATGCCCAAAGAACTTGAGTATTCGCCACGTACTTGAGTAGATAGACGCTTGTTGATACCCAGCTCTTCAAGGATGGAGGCATTAGTTCGGAATTCGGTCCACGAAATCCCGAGCATTTTTCTCCAACACCGAATCAATTATTTCTTTTTTTTTATGCGTGTAAACTAGCGCTTGACCATGATCCCACCTGGTGTTAAGTGGTGATATAGGCGAAAGATAGTACGCTCTAGTTTAGTAAGTGCCTATTCACTCTACTCTTGAAGGCTCCCACGTCGTACTTGGACGGAAAGACTGACGCCGGCAACTTATTCCACTCCTTTGCTGTACGCACGATGAACGATGACTCAAATCGCTTCGTTCGGACGCGCGGAACATCGACTCTTATATTACATACTATTATTAAACTATGCTAACTTAATATACCCATAAATACCTTTTAAATACCTTACTAATTATAAGAAAACACGGCATTCACAAATACATACTACTTAACTATTTTCTAAAATGAAAAATTACCAAAAGAAATAAATAGTTATGGTTTTTGTTTAAAAAAAGTAGAAAAAAAATAAAACGTTAAATTTTAAGACTTAGGTTAGTTACAGATTTATAATATTTTGGTGGAGCAAAAATTTTTTATAATTCTATTAACAGACGTTACGGCTAGATCAATGTCACTGTAATCCCTATAATTAGAGTACATCCGGTACAAAGGACATTGTGCCTTCAGAGTCGCCACGTCGGTTAGCGACGCTCCGCTCACGGCTGCAGATAGAGGAAAATGGCGACGGATTACTAAAACAAAATGTTCCCACGAGATGGTCGAGGAGGATATGCCCATTTATGGCCCTGTAGT